>CM069857.1:229943016-230593016 GCA_036172795.1 Pelodytes ibericus | reverse complement strand
AAGGTAGTTCCTATGGGATTCATGATTAACTAATTAATTGGTTCTCCCTGAATACTTATACTGTAGCAGTGTACATGGTGAAAAAACCCTGTGGATGTGTGCTCTCTATAGGTTCCTTATTGATGCATGGAAAAAGTAAGTTGTGTTTAATTCAGAGTTGTCCTTTAAAGTGAGAGATTAAATGTACATTTGCAAATATTTTATAGAAAGAATATAATATAAAGTACGGTTTTTACTATACCAACACGTTTTAAATACATAATATTGTCTGATTGCACACAGTGCATTATTTCTAATGCTTCAAGGGTTAAAATATTGTTTGGATAGAAGGAGAAAAGAGTTATAGTTATAGGTGAATGCATAAACTAGATGAAACAGTTGAAGATTTCACTACAGACAGGCTGCTAGTCCGATTCTTGCAATGTAATCTGAGTGACTGTTACCATGGGAATAGAACACACAACACAAGACAGAGACGAGGAAATGCAAAGCTAACAAGACCACAGAACTACAGAAGGAAACCAACAATCACTAAAACAGAAAGAGCTGGGAGCACAGGATAACTCAAAACCAGCAGACAATCAGGCAGGTGAGAGGAAGTTACTGATCCCCTATGCTTTACATTACTTAATGCTCACTGAAGTGAGTAGGAAAATGTCTGTTTGAATCTGAGAGCAAGCGAGCAAAATATACTAAGAAGACTACCTTTATCACAGGGCAGGAGGGCAGCTAATGAAAACTGAATCGCTCTTGGAATGTATCATTCCAACACCGTTAGCTCATAGTCTTTTCCCAGGGTCATCTCATCCATTTGGGCATTTGCCCAGAGCCCACCACTGAAGGGAACCCACATTCAGGTCCTGTTCTCCACCCAACTGAAAAACGAAATGTTCAAAAAAGTTGTGGTAGTAAGAATGAGATTAAAAAAAGACTTCCATTGAGGTAAGAGGGCACACATACAGTGGATATAAAAAGTCTACACACCCCTGTCAGGTTTCTGTGCTGTAAAAAAATTTAGACAAAGATAAATCATTTCAGAACTTTTTCCACCTTTAATGTGACCTATAAACTGTACAACTCAATTGAAAAACAAACTTAAATCTTTTAGGTAAAGGGAAGAAAAAATATAAAAATAAAATAATGTGGTTGCATAAGTGTGCACACCTTTAAACTAATACTTTGTTGAAGCACCTTTTGATTTTATTACAGCACTCAGTCTTTTTGGGTATGAGTCTATCAGCATGGCACATTTTGAATTGACAAGATTTGCCCTCTCTTATCTGCAAAAACACTCCAAATCTGTCAGATTGCGAGGGCATCTCCTGTGCACAGCCCTCTTCAGATCACCCCACAGATTTTCAATCGGATTCAGGTCTGGGCTCTGGCTGGGCCATTCCAAAACTTTAATCTTCTTCTGGTGAAGCCATTCCTTTGTTGATTTGGATGTATGGTTTGGGTCGTTGTCATGCTGAAAGATGAAGTTCCTCTTCATGTTCAGCTTTCTAGCAGAAGCCTGAAGGTTTTGTGCCAATATTGACTGGTATTTGGAACTGTTCATAATTCCCTCTATCTTAACTAAGGCCCCAGTTCCAGCTGAAGAAAAACAGCCCCAACGCATGATTCTGCCACCACCATGCTTCACTGTCGGTATGGTGTTCTTTTGGTGATGTGCAGTGTTGTTTTTGCGCCAAACATATATTTTGGAATTATGGCCAAAAAGTTCAAACTTGGTTTCATCAGACCATAACACCTTTTCCCACATGCTTTTGGGAGACTTCAGATGTGTTTTTGCAAAATGTAGCCTGGCTTGGATGTTTTTCTTCGTAAGAAAAGGCTTTCGTCTTGCCACTCTACCCCATAGCCCAGACATATGAAGAATACGGGAGATTTTTGTCACATGGACCACACAGCCAGTACTTGCCAGATATTCCTGCAGCTCCTTTAATGTTGCTGTAGGCCTCTTGGTAGCCTCCCAGACCAGTTTTCTTCTTGGCTTTTCATCAATTTTGAAGGGGGAGCTCCAGTTCTTGGTAATGTCACTGTTGTGCCATATTTTCTCCACTTGATGATGACTGTCTTCACTGTGTTCCATGGTATATCTAATGCCTTGGGAATTCTTTTGTACCCTTCTCCTGACTGATACCTTTTAACAATGAGATCCCTTTGATGCTTTGGAAGCTCTCTGGCTTTTGATGTGGGATGCGACTAAGAAAATTTCAGGAAAGACAACTAGAGCAGCTGTACTTTATTTGGGGTTAATCAGAGGCACTTTAAATGATGGCAAGTGTATGCTGACTCCTATTTAACATGATTTGGAATGTGATTGCTTAATTCAGAACACAGCTACATCCCCAGTTATAAGAGGGTGTGCACACTTATGCAACCACATTATTTTATTTTTATATTTTTTCTTCCCTCTAGCTAAAAGATTTCAGTTTGTTTTTCAACTGAGTTGTACAGTTTATAGGTCACATTAAAGGTGGAAAAAGTTCTGAAATTATTTATCTTTGTCTCATTTTTTTACAGCACAGAAACCTGACATTTTAACAGGGGTGTGTAGACTCTTTATATCCACTGTATTTCTTAACTGGGATCTTCTTGCTCCACCACTGCCCAGACATGGAGAGATGAAGAATACAACTACAAGAGTTCCATTTTTTAGAATATTTTTCTATATATGGGTGGGATTGAGAACTTCATCCAGGCCCCACCAGTGTTAAATCGGCCCCTCAGTTCAAACAGAATAAGTAACACATCTCACTCTTTCAGCACTGTGTGGGTTAAAAAGTGTCTTAGTTTAATAACAAAGGTGCAGTCAGTCAGCTGGATACTCAACAGTTCTATTAAATTCTCGGCATGCAACAACAGATCCTGTGGATGCTCACAATCAAATCGATTTTGGCAATTGTGGATCTGCCCATGGTATCTGTATGTTATGTTTCAGACTGGCTTTGACCTTCTTATAGTTTTCAAGTCACTTCTGTCATGTTGTCACCTGTATTCTAGTATTAACTTGTCTGTAAATGTGATCTTCTGTAGATTGCCTGCATGTGTCTTACAGGGTTGGAAGTGTGCACTGCACTGTTAAGGATTTATTTAAATATTTTGTGTATTTGTTGTGGACAACATTCTATTCCTTTTACCTTTACTTCAAATCATTATTCTCCATGGCCAATTCTTTGGAGAATGTTTATCTTACATACTGAATTGTGTAAAAAGATGCTAGGATCAACATGAAAACAGCCGAAATGAGTAGAGTTAAATGATATAGAAAAAGTCCATCCGTTGTGTAAATTCGGGTAGGAGCCTTTAATATAATCCTGTGTGTCACTGGCAGTGTTCTCAGTCGGCTATAACAAAAAAAAAACAAATAATAAGTGCAAAAATTATTCCCACACCTGAGGATGTAAGTCCTCAAAATATCAAAGTAGTCTGCACGAAAATAAAAAAAAATATAGAAACTTAAAAATCCACTAGACAATACCACAGCAAATAGGCCGATGGGCCTATTCATGTGATTAAGAATATTGTGAGATAAAATTATACTGTTGGCTAAGTAAGAATTGGATTGTAAGTTTTCAAGGCCAAGTTTCTAGTTAGATTCCTCAGGCATTAATTAATGAGAGGCTAAAAATTATTTTTTTATTAAATTCTCAGTCAGTCAATAAAGGCTCCCATTTATTTTACTGTTTCGTATTCTTGCATAATTGACATAGACATTTTGTATCTTCATGAATGATTACATCTATTCTTTCAAATCTGTAATATGTTATCTTTCTTAACACAACTGCAAACCAAAAGAAAACTTTTCTGTGGAAGAGTATTCTGTTTATGATCTCCTGCTGCTTTAAATGTGTGAGCGACATGTCCTTGCACATTTTATGTTAACAGATTAAGAATTTGTTAAATCTGTGGTAAATGTGTATATTTCGCCTTGCTAGCAGCAAGTTAAGCATCTTTACAAGGCTTTGCACAATTTGATGTCAATTACGAGTCTACTCAAGAATGTTTGTGCATTTTTTTAGTGTTAAGTTGTGTAGCTAAATCTTAAATCAGTTGCAGTGCAGGTCAGGTCAGGTTTAAACTGGCAATTAGCATTCTGCCAATGAAGAAATGGGCACCAATAGATAGGGTTTTGTAGATTTCTTCAGTCAGTCATTGTTCATTCAGTGCTTCAAAATCACAGTTGCCGACTTGCACGGATCGTGTTGTTAAGGCTACTTTGTAACTTACCTGTTTAATATAGTCTGTTAGGGCCACATCAAACAATGAACTCTCACTTGTTACAATTCAAACAACAGGTTACACATAAATTAAAATAAACTCAACTGCAGCTTTAAATTTTGCATCCTAGAGGAGATACTAGTTTAACCTTCCAATCTATGCTTCTTCTCTTGTCTAACCGCCTTACTGCCAGAATGATCAGCCAAATAAAAGGAATTAGTATGTTTTCATTATGCCTGGCATTACTAAGCCATTTTCCCACTCATCCCAATACACAGACCCCTGCCTTGCAAAATTATGTAGTGATCCACCATGGACTGCTTTGTAAATGTGCACCCCCTAGTGAGTGCTGTTGGAGAGTGTTAGAAAACACTCCACCCTCTCCCTCTATTCAATATAGGCTGTCACTGAGAGCTCAGAGGAAGCAGCTCTGCAAATTTGTGTTCATTTTTCTTCTTGCCTTGGCAAATGACATTGAAAACAACCCTGGGCCCTGTCCTAGTACAAATGTCAACTTTCTTCCTTTTTCTTTTTTTTTTATAATCTTTATTGCATTTTCATATCATATAAAAAGACAAATACATATAGGGTGGTAAAAACAGAAAGTATAAGTAATTTCATCATATTACATATAGTAAAAAATATTGCAGGATAAACATCATATCAAAATCATAGATGATCCCTCTCCGTCCACCCTAAACAACAGTCATACTTATGGAGTCCTTACATACAGAGCCGATCTTTAGATGGTAACTTCACGTGCTCAAGGACAACCCCCCCCCCCCCCCTTATCTCCGGCTACCCAACCCCCCCCCCCCTCTGCTATCTCTTCATCTCCAGATCTTGGCCTTCTCATATTTTCCAATGCATTCTGCCCACTTTCGGACCCTATCCATTGGAGTCTCAGTGGCAAAACAGAGAGCTCTCTCCATCTTTAATTGGAAGCTCAACTGATTCTGAAAGTGTCTTATTTCAGGCTCTCTGCTCTGCCTCCATTCTCTGGCTATTAATTTTTTTGCAGACAAAAGAGTGTGTATTGTCAAAGTTATTTGTACCTTGGTCAATGGTGGCCAGCCTATATGTAGAAGGATGGACCTTGGATCTCTGGGGATGGCAACATTGTCCACTCTCTTTAGAAAATTAAAAACTGCATTCCAATAAGGCGCAATTTTTTTACATCCCCACCATATGTGGACATAGGTCCCCTCTTCTTGGTTACACCTCCAACATAAACCAGAGGAGTGGGGGAACATCCTTGCTAATCTGTCGGGAATCAAATACCACTTATTGAGAATTGTATAGTGCATTTCTATCAGGGAAAGGTCATGGACCTCTTTTGTTACTACTCTCATTGAATTTCTCCATTCTTCTAATGTAATTTTAGATGTCATATGTCTTTCCCATTTTTTAATAATTGGTAGTTCAGTCGGATTTTGTAATGTCCTGGTGCAGTCCAAACATTTAGAATATAGTTTTTTACTATTCTCAGTTGTTATCAATTTTGCAAGTTTGGTCAGAAAGCTACTATTTATTTCTTGTATGTTTTTGATGAGCCAACTTTTATTTCTTAGGTACCGGAAAACGTTTAAGTTGGGTATCTCATACTTCTCCCTTAGTTCTGGAATTGTCATGATCTGGCCCTCTTTATATAAATCGGCTATGTTATGTATTCCAGCACTCAGCCATTCTCCACTAGGGAGATCTTCCATCAGAGCCTCCAATAGATTTAATCGTTGTACTTTGAATATTTTATTAATTATTTTTGCTCTTTTTCTAAACAGACACCAGGTGGGAATAATCCCATCTATTATTAAGCTTTTGTTTTTTATATTAATTGGATATTTTTTATGTTTTATAGTCCATTTAATTGACGAGAGGTCCTTGATCCCTAGTAGTTCTGCTTCTATCTGATTCCATATCTCTTGCTTAGTGAATGACGCCTGCGTCTTAATGAGATGGAACAGCATGCTCGCCTAACACTCTTGCAGTAATCCTGGGGGGCTTACCTTTCCATACAAAATTTCCCAAGTTCTCATGTACCATTTCCAACCATTCCTTGGGTATATCTAAAGGAATCATCCGAAACATATATGTCCACTTGGGCATCAAATAGGCCGAGATGGCATTACTTCGGCACACCAAGTCAATTCGATCGTTTTCCACTTTCTTAATAGTTTATTGGTGGTACTCATCAAGTGAGAAAAGTTGGTTTCCATAATATCTTCAATTTTACTAGGTATTTTAATGACCAAGTAGTCAAGAGTCGCGGTACCCACCACTAGTCGGTATAGTTCGTTAATCCTTTTTCTGGTAGCCTCATCAATTTTTAAAGCTTGTGCTGTTGTTTTATTCCAATTGAGCTTATAGTTAGCTACTGCCCTATAATCTTCGACTTCTCTCAGGAAATGGGGTAAAGAAGCAAGTGGTTTTGTCATGAAAATTACTACATCATCTGCATATAAAGATAGCTTAATTGTTTCTTTCCTAACTTGTATACCCTGAATTTTATTATTCTGCCTAAGTCTTGTGGCCAGTGGTTACAGGGATAAAACATACAGCAAGAGCGACAGAGGGCAACCCTGTCTCGTTCCATTATGTAAATCAAACCAGTCCAAGCATAAACCTGATCCTACAACCCCTATTGAAATGTCAACTTTCAATAAGGGCCTCACCTGTGTCCATTGCAACATACGCAGCCTTCTACCCAAGATTAATGATCTAAGAGCATGGTGTCAGGAGTACAAACCTAAAACTCTTCTCATCACTGAATCCTGGTTAAGGCCTAGAACCCCAGACTCTGAAATACAAATACAGGGATATATCTGCTCCAGAAAAGACAGAAATAAGAGAGTAGGAGGTATTGTTTTATATATACACGCGTCACTGAATTACATAGACTTTATGTTATCAACTACCCCCTCTACTTTTGAAGTTATAGCCGGAAGAATATTACACCCATTCTCAAAACCATTAGTACTTGTAGGGATCTATCGCCCACCAAATTCCCCTGCTCAGTCTCTTACTGACATCAAGAAACTACTGGGAGATATTAGTGTCCTAAATAAGAAAAGTTAGCTGCTCGTTCTTGGAGATTTCAATGAAGACTGGTTAGACCACAAAAATGTTAAAACATGCTCACTGTTCAAATTCATGAACCTAACCCAGCTTATTTCTTCTCCTACTCAGATGAATCCCAACAGCTCTAATCATACGCTGCTGGATTGGATCCTTTCATCTTGTCCCCAAATAATCCAGCAGTCTGGCATCCTACTCAATGTGTTCAGTGATCATTGCTCAGTGTATTGTGTACGTAAAGTAAGACCCATCAGATCGACCCCCTAGAGTAACTGTTACAAGATGTTTTAAGGTAGTTTAATCTCCAGTCTTTTCCCAGTGACTTGAGCAACTGTCTGTGGAGCAGGCTAAGCTTGATACCCGATCTGGACTCTGCAATTGAATATTTACAATCTGAGTTCATGCAGATCTGTAATAAACATGCCCCGCTGCGTAGAGTGAGAGTAAGGGGTGCCCATCTGCCCTGGGTATCAGTTGACCTCCTGGACGTATTCCATTTCAGAGATGATTTAAGCAAACTGGCTCCAACCAAGATCACAACGCTTATCGGCACATCCGCAATAGATGCATGACTCAACCAAACTTGCCAAGGCAACTTATTTCTCTGATCGGCTGAATGAAAAATCTAGCCAACCCAACCAAGTTTTGGAGTGTCATAAAAAACATGTATGACCCCCCCCCCCCCCCCCGTGAAGTTCAGAACCAATCACAATTAAAACACATAATGAAGTTCTAAAATCTCCAGTGGCAATAGCAAATGAATTCAATAGCTACTTTGTAGGATGTGCCACAGCTCTTATAGCAAAACACCACAATGAAGATCATGGCACTTTTTCTGTGGCAGATGAGTTACCACCAATATCACCCCTGGCCATACCCCGTGCAGAATTTGAATTTGCTCCTTTATCAGATAGGGAAATACTAGCTCATCTTCTAAATCCAAAAATGAAATTACAATGCTACTGAGGCTGAGTGCACCTGTTACTGCGCGACCCATTGCCTACTTAACCGATGCGTCCCTGTCCTCCTGTTATGTCCCTAAAGCCTGGAAAAAAGCCAGAGTTATCCCCCTCCACAAAAATGGGAATGTAAACATAGTGCCAAACTACAGGCCTATTTTACTGCTAGCCATCTTTTCTAAAATCCTGGAAAAATTGGCCCATGATTAACTGTGCGAGTATTATTATTGGATTTCAGTCCAATCACTCCACAATAACTGCCTTCTTAAAGGTGAGCGATGACATTCAGAGTGGTATAGAGAGTGGTGAACTCACAGGGGCAGTTTTCCTAGACTTTGCAAAGGCCTTTGATACGGTTGATCATGATCTTCTGCTAAACAAGCAAAATTGTTCCGGTATAAATGAGAGGTCGTTCTGCTGGTTTCGTTCATACTTTTCTGATAGAACTCCATATGTGTCTATTGCTGATCTACTGCCTCCCTCCCGTTGCCAATTAAGTGTGGAGTGCCTCAAGGATCCGTTTTTGCGCCACTGCTTTTCTCACTATTTATAAATGATCTACCCTCGATGTGTGACCTGGCTCATGTGCATATGTATGCTGATGATTCGGGCATTAATACGCTCGGTACTAAACTATCACAAGTGGATCAGGGTCAGTTTTCTAAAGTTGAAAATTGGATAGCTAGCAACAAATTATTCCTCAACACTGGAAAACTGTGTCCATGTTGTTTGGGACAAATGCTAACCTACTGAAATTAAACATTCCTCAAATAAACATCAAAACCAAATCCAGTTATAACCTGACCCAGGTAAATTCATATAAGTATCTTGGCATGTGGCTGGACCCAAACTTATGTTTTGGTCTGCATATTGATAAGCTTGTGTCAATGCTATATCCTAGGATTGGCTTTCTATATAGAAACAAATCTAACCTAGATTCCACGGTAAGGAAACGTATTGTGCAGCAAATGTAAATGCCAATCTTAGACTATGGAGATGTTGTGTATGATTCTGCCTCGCAGACCCATCTCGGTAAACTCTGTACAATACATTGTGTCGTTTTGCGCTACAGTGTGATTATAACACTCATCACTGTAAAATGTTAAAAGAGTTAAACTGGCTTATGCTTCCCTCCAGGCGCACTCTCCACCTAGCTTGCTTAGTGCATAACCACTTCTCTGGAACGTTCCCCCCCCCACACACACACACACACACCTGAGCGGCATGCTCGCTCTTACTCCCGCACATCCTACAATCTCAGATCCTGCACCAAGCCTTCACTAACGATCCCTCACTTCAAAAAGGAAGCAGGTTGAGGTGCGTTCTCTTTCAGAGCTCCTCATATGTGGAATAGCCTTCCTGTTTCTGCCAAATCATCATCTAGTCTAAAATCTTTGAAAATGAGTGTCTCCCAAATCCTCAAAACAGATTGTATTAGTTTACAAACTCCTTCATATAGTGTACTTGTTGATTTACCCTGTATGTTCTCCTTCTAACTTGTTTAATATATGTATGTATGTATTTATTTGTAATCTACTCTTAAATGTGTAACTCTGTGTAACTCCATTCTGGACTGGGTCCCCAGGACATACTTGAAAATGAGAGAAATCTCAGTGTATTCTTCCTGGTAAAACACTTTCTAAATAAATATATTATCCCTAGATGAGAGAACTTTGGTTAAGTCCACTGTTTAGATAGATGAACTGTATTAGAGAGTCTAGTCAATTTACACTTATTTGTACCAAATTGGATTTGGGTTGGGCACTTTAGCCGCATTTCCCAAATCTCCGAAATGTGGCTACTCGGTATCCTTTAATTCAGGTCCAATTTTGTGATAATTGGAGTTTGGATCATGCAGGAACCAAAGCATCAGAAGTTTCAGATCAAAACATTTTCACTATTAAAAGCCAAACAATCTCCAAATTCATTAAACATACACGAAATTCGCCCATTTAAGTTCTTCAAATTTGAGTTGTACAGTTAGATAGCATAGTGTAGAAAAATTTACTTATAGACAATTAATGTCATATATAATAATAGTATATTTACAATAATCTAAAAAAATTAAATTTTCATAAAAAAATATTTTATTTCATTCTATGTTTATTTTATGTATTTTAATGTATTTAATTCATCTTTTTTTTTTTTTTTTACAGAATTTACTTTTTTTTATTTTGCAGCCCTTTGGTAAAGATTTCGGCTATTCGTGCTATAGCAGAAGTCCACCCATTGTCTTCTATGGGAGGACTTTGGCTATTTTAGTAATAGCCGAGGTGCTCCCACAATGGCCTTCCACATAGAAGTCTAGTTTTGGTGCATGTCGGCTGCATTTGGTGTCGGGAGATTTTGGCATGGAAAAGGCTATAATTGCAGACGTATTCAGAATCACAACCGGCCATACTGGGTAGCTCTAATTTTGGCTCCTGAAATGTGTCTCCAATGAGTCCCTAATCAGTCCAGACATCAGAGCTACCATTTCAGGGGGCTGATGTAGGAACATATTGAGTAGTCCCTTATGTGGTTTTTACTTGTATGGAAAAAAAACTAATTTCTTATTGAAAAGTGGTCTAGCCTACCACTATTTACTTCCAGACGCCCAGGACTGGGTAATTATTTGTTGTGGTTTGCTAAATCACTAGACTGGACCCTAATTAAAACTGAAGTATTGAAGTAGCAAAAGTTTAAAAAAACTTTATTACCACTTTATAGCCAAGACAGGAAAGCAGGGCCAGATCAAGCCCAATATACCCTTACATTGCCTGACTGACAAGACATTACTACTCAATAAGTGCTGAATGGGATATATAATATTACATAAAATAATGTGATATATAATATAATAATATTAATAGTATTTTAGTAATATTGTATTCATACTATTAATATTTTAGTTGTATATGTATATATATATATATATATATATATATATATATATGTTATATATATGTTTTTTGTGTGGTGTCCCTTTCTCTTGGCTCCCTAAGCACATGCTTAATTTGCAGAATGTTTAAGCCCTACATAAAAGGAATCTAGCCAATAAAATTTGCAAATTATGACTCAGTGTTGTGGGTTTATTGTGCGTTGAAGGTTAAAAAAAAAAGTAATTTTTTTTTTTTTTTTTAATTTATATACTTTATTTTGTGTTTTATAAACATATACATATAATTAAAACATGGACAAACAAACTAGACAACATCAAAAATTAACAAGCTACTAACCCAAAATGTAATTTGAGAAACACATCCAGATAATTAACTGTTTCATCCCTTTAGTGAGGAGGCAGTCGAACTGTGTACATGTAATTTAAGGATTCACCCCTAGCATGCAGGATAGGTGTGCAGGAGACTGCAAACAGTTTGTGGCCTAGTCAGGCATATATCATTTATTGAGCCACTGGGCAACCTCACAGTTGGTAATCAAGCTCCTTGTTGTAGTGTGTTTAGTATTTTTGCTTACTCTGGCCTTTTAAAAACTCACTCTGATTTTCCATTTGAACCAAGTGCAATAAAATAAGATTAAGTTGTACCCAGGTCCGGCCTTAGGTGTTCAGGTGCCTTTGTGGGCGCACCCTGTGATGTCAGTCACAGGAGATGGTAAGGTATAGTTAAGAAATAATAAGATTGATTTTGAAAAAATCCATTTTATATATTTTTCCTTTCTCTGTCCCCTTCACTCCATTTTTCCAGCCCTTCTTTCATTATAACACCCATAGCACCTGATTTTATCCATATAACTTTCCACAGCGTCCCCCTTGAAACACCCATATTGGAACCACAGGTCTTAACGAGAGGACCAAGATTGTACACATAGGACTTTCCCCAGCACCCAGATTGAACTCATAGGACCTGCCCCAACAACCAGATTCCACTTAAAGTACTTGCCCCAGCACCTAGATTGCACTCACAGGACTTACCACAGCACCAAGGTTGGCCTCTCAGGACTTACCCAGGACCTAAATTGCACTTAGTGTATTTGTCCCAGCACCCAGATTGCACTCACAGGACCTGCCCCAATAACCAGATTTCACGTAAAGTACTTTCCCCAGCCCCCACATTGCATTTACAGGACTTGACCACCACCCACATTGCACTGATGGAACTTGCCCCAGCACCAACGTTGCACACACAGGATTTGCCTCAGCAACCAGATTGCACTCACTGTACTTGCCCCACAGGACTTTCCCAAGCACCCACATTGCACTCATAGGCCTTAACCCAGCACCCACATTGTAGCCAGAATTTAACCCAGCACACATATTGCACCTATTGAACTTACCCCAGCACCCATCTCTCGGTTTGTGCTCCCCTCTCTGGAGTGTAACTAAAAACATTCGCTATTGATCCATAAGTAGTGAACTATAAATTATAGGAAAAATAAAAGTAAATATGTTCCTGAACTAAAAACAAATAATTTTATTTTGTAAGAATGCTCAAACAGCAATGTTTTCCATAAATAAACAACTGGCTCATTGCTGGCACATCATTTTGGCAATCAACTTGTTAAAGGTTATATAACAGAGCAAGCAACAAATTATTATACTTTTCCTTTCAGGGGAGATGCCCTGAGTCTAACCTGTACTTTGATAAATTAAGGTACTCCTGCTGATTCCAACAAACATGTCAACTGTGATTGCCATGGAGAATTAGAAGAGGTTACTGATGTTAAGAATAACTCAACCATGGAGGGAATTCAGAGCAAACAATACAGAAAACCAGTTTCGTTCTTTTTCGAATAAATGGGTAATTTCTTTTTTAATTTGTTATATCATGAATTTAATTTCATGTATAACAGAAAGCTTATATCCCACACAATTCCATATCCTCATTTGAACCGCCGTCTAGGGGATATTTCCTATTTCCCCTATATGTTTGGTTATCATTAATTCCTATCAGCTCTATAAGCTTACATTTATTTATCACTGTATTTGATAACATTGTAAACTAGAATAGGAAAGTCTTTTCCGAACATTTGCAATTATATGCAGCACAGCCAACTTTATTTCATTAACATATTGTAGTTAAGAACAATATTTATACTCTGGGGATTTTGTACAATGAGCAATTCTGAGGCAACTTTTGTATCAATTTCAGAACTTTGTCAGATAAATACCTGTCTGTTTTATATACTATAATTTTTTCTTTTAAAATGTGCCATCATCTTTGGTAGCACTTTACCATGGGAAAACAAAACATAGCTAGTAATATTTAAAGTTTGGCACACTGGAACAAAACATTAGTAGAACCCCAGGCCATGTTTCCATGGATACATACTGTAAGCCATTAAAAAAATAGTAAAATGGATGTGAATCCTAGTAACACAACTCTGTAAATATAAGCATTGTTTATTAATTTGCTTCCAAATCAGCATTACCGTTATTTAATTTCCCCTAACGCACCCCTTGGTTTAATGCCTAAATAACAGGCATTAACATGAGAAGAAATCTAGCCATTTGCTCTCAAAATCAGGATGTTAGGCTATAATTAGAGTACAAGGCCAAATACATTTCCTGGAATTGCCTTACGGAGGCTTGGGCAATCTCAGGTCATTAGCGGGGAGCTTTTTAAGCTCACCACAAACCAATATGTTTCTGAGGTTAGGCATTGTCTTTATGCCATGTTAGGGCATTGGGGTCAACACTTTTTTTTAACATGGTTCTTGTTTCAACAAGTACCCATGTTGTGACAGAATGTGACATATACTACCTGCAATACGATAATTCTTTTAGCAACAAATTCAGTAGAATCACAGGTTATGTACAAAACATGGTCTAGGTATCCATAAGATCTAAAACATTGGAGTAAGCCCAATTTTTCAGACTCCCTAATAACTGGATTGTAAAAAGTTTGCTAGCACAACCTGTTTGCCCTTTTGGAATATTGGAAATCATTAATATTGGAAATTGTTTACCGCCATAGGTTTTCTGTATAGTTTTGTGGGCAAAGTTTTTCCACTTCTATATATACGTATACATCATGTCCAAAAAGTTATTGTTGACAACCTTAGTAGGGTATCTAAATGGACTTGGATATCGTTAAATACTTCCTGAGCATGCTGATAATTCAGTGACCTAAGGGGGCAAAAAAACTGTCAAGATATCAACAAATTAGTCCCATCATAAACTCAATACATGCAACTATTGGTCCCCCCCAGAGGGGATATTAGGCCCTTATGGATTTTTGGGACCATGTAAAACAAGAGGCAACAGGGTCCCTTAGCACCAATTGTTTGTCTATATATTCTACCAAAATACCTACTCCTATACCGATTTGTAAAAAATCCAAAAGTTTCTCTTGGATATTACCAATTTCCTTGTGCACCATTAACGACAAAAGAATAATGTAGACAAAAATAACCAACAGCGTCTTTTAAATCTGGAAGCCTTCTTACTGTAATGGGTTATTAACACGGATCGCCGATATCGTAAAATAATAGTCCTGCCTTTGGACTGGTGATATAAGATCGGAAATGCTTTCAGTTTTGTGAATTTTCAGATCAAATGCACCACACTCGTTTTTATAAATACATAATTTGTGTGGGTTTTAAACTTTTAAACACAATGCAGGTTGTCTAGTTTATCTCCTGTGAGCGAGAACATACTGAATCCAGAACTGAAATACAGAAATATCTCTGGATCCGTGGACTATATACTTTCTCTTCAATTTAGAAAATTGTTTCCTTCATAAACAGCATATCTTGCCTCAGACATTTTGTGTCAGGAAATAGTAAGCAGAAGCTGGAAAATGTGTAATGCTAGGTGTTTTTCAGTAAAACAACAGCTACAGGCAAGCCACCTGCTTCATTTGAACCAAACTGGCCTGTGGCAAAATGAACTAATCAAGTACAAAAGGTAAATTGATTTCTTGTTTAAAAGTAACATGTCTTCTTTACTTGAGAGTGTGCAAGATAATGCTTTTATTCTTCTTACTGTGTTCTTGCAAGGCAGTACACCTCATTACAGCTGAACTCTCTTCAGTTTTAATTTGGTCTCTGTATTTTGGTTCACTCCTGTCATATGTATTGTTAGTAGGGAATAAAGTTTTGAACTTTATCCACGCAAAGAAAATTGAACATGTTTTCAGTTTTACACATGGAGGGCTGTCTAATGCCTTTCTACAAAGTTGACAATATGTATAGTTGGGAAGAATGCATTGGTGTAAGACACCTTGAAATTCAGTACATGAAGTCAACCAGGAGTGACCAGTAGCATATCTCTTTGTTCTATGAAGGCTAATCACACAACTATTGTTAAATGTATAGATCAGAAATCTCACCTTCTGTGAATAAATTCAATAATCATAATTCAAACACACATAGGAGGTACAACTAAACCTTGAAATCTAGTCCTTGTAGGCATCTTACAGGACTTTGGTGAAAATAGTATATTAGTTGCCATATTGTTAAATTTATATGTCAAATAGAAACATATAGAAACATAGAATGTGTCGGCAGATAAGAACCATTCGGTCCATCTAGTCTGCCCAATTTTTTTTTTTTTGAGTACTTTTATTAGTCCCCCGTTCCCGGTCTTATAGCTAGGATAGCCTTGTGTCTATCCCACGCATGCTTAAAATCCTTGACTGTGTTTACCTCTACCACTTCTGCTGGCAGAAATGCAGAGGAAGAATCTTTATTCTAATAAGTAGTTTTGATGGGAGCAGGTTTTCCATGTGTCAGTGCTGCAACCTGACAGATCTGACTACCAACATTTATGCATATATTAAAATGTTTTCTTGTAAGACTGGGGACCACTGCACTTTCAGCAGCATCCAGTATGCAAAAACAGACAACTTCAGTGCTCAGCGTGCTGTATTTGTTCATTGTTAAAGGGGCACTCCCCCACAATGTCTGTGTGTCTGGATCTGCCATTAAGTACCATTAATTGTTGTTTCATGTTAAGTATTTTCCTGAGTACTCGAGTTTTTTTAAACTGGATTATTTTGTAGCACTTGGAACCAGTGCCGTCATTAACTAATAGCAGCACAGAGTTGCGATTTATGGTATTCTTCTTTGTACATGCTGTACAAACCATACACAACACAGCACTTTTGAATAGCCCTTTGAATAGAGAGCTAATGAGACCTGAAATTAAAGGCCTTACCACAAAGAGTAACTAAGAAAATTAGAGACTACCACCAGATCTATTTTACATCTAGGATATACAGTGTAAGAGCAGGGGCATCCATGTTGTTTCTGACGTGGGCTGCATGTTAAAAAATTTATATTTGCGTTTTTGGCTGCATTCATTTTCTTTTTAACCAACAGTAAAAGTGAAGAATAGCTTGTAAGCCATAGAAAAATATTTTGGTTATTTAATTCAAAATCAGTCCAAAAACTGTTTAAATCAACTTTATTCAAGGAAAGCTACATACTGATTGGGCTAATTGGTATTTGGGTAGTTAAATCAGTTGGGACACATATTGCAGTGAGATGGACCACATTTGGCCCATGGGCTGCACTTGTCAAAGAGGGTTATGTAAAAAGTCCAGTTGTCTGGAAACATTCTAAACATGGTCTTCACCATGAAATCACTTTTAGAACTTTACCTAAGAAAATACTTTATACATAACCCCCACACTCATGCAGTGGATTATAGTTTACCATTGCTATGGATCTGGTTTGTGATCTGGAACAATGCTACCTTCTCCTCCTTATTCTTTTAGATATCCATTGAAATGACACCACACACATTTATGTACAGGCAGGCTCCACTGAGAGATTATAATGATCCTCTGGTCTGCATAGATGTGCAGGCAGGATCCACTGGAGATTAGAATGATCCTCTGGTCTGCATAGATGTGCAGGCAGGATCCACTGAGAGAATAGAATGATATTCAGGTCAGCTGATGGTCCTAGTCAGCAAATAAAATAAAAATAATGTGGGAGTGGAATTTTGGTGTCCCCAAAGTTGTAGCATAGGTTCTAGCACCTATGTGTGTACTGAAAATATACCCACCCAGTATGTTTTCAGGGGGAAACTATATTCTCCATCTTTCCCCTCTCCTATTCCAATACCTACTTGCCTCCTACCCATCGCCTACCTTTGTTGGCTCAGGAGTGGGGTTTCCTGGTTGGTGGCAAACCTAGGCACCCATTAAGAGGGAAAAAACTATATGAACATAACAGTAGTAGCCAACAGACCAGCATGTACCTGCACAACATGAGAACTTAAGTTTACAATAGCTGGGGAGGTAAAGATTAGTCACAACTACCCCAGTCTAATGCCTATGTTGTTCAGTCAGGAATGGCTGGCTGTATATCATGGGAGCTGCGGGCAGTAACAAAAAAGTTAGCTCCCGGTGCTGTTATTACATTTATGATGATGTTTAGCCACCAAATGGATGACCGAAAATCATGATACACTTTCCACAGCAGCTGCAGTACCAATCCATAATGATATATTATCTAACAATTTACATTACAGTTGTGTAGTGCTCTCTTTCCCATGATGCTTAACATACTAGACTGACTGAGAGTCATGGGAAATGTAGTCTTAACAGTTGGAAATATTAACTTACCCTAGCTGGAATCCATGTTTGAAATGAACTACATTGTGTCTCTGCTGAAGCGGGGACTCTATACATGTGAAGTAGCAGAAAACAATTAAGGTGCAGATTATATCATAATGTTCCCACCAGGACCGGCGCTACCGTAAGGCAGCACAGGCAGCTGCCTTAGGGTGCCCCAAGGGGGCATTATCCTGGCATATTAATTGGCATTATCCTGGCATATTAAGTGGCAATATCCTGGCATAATTATTGACAATACCCTGGCATATTAATTGGCATTATCCTGGTATATTAATTGGCATTATCATGGCATATTAAGTGGCAATACCCTGGCATATTAATTGGCATTATCCTGGCATATTAAGTGGCAATACCCTGGCATAATTATTGGCAATACCCTGGCATATTAATTTGCAATATCCTGGCATATTAAGTGGCAATATCCTGGCATATTAAGTGGCAATACCCTGGCATTTTAATTGGCAATATCCTGGCATATTAAGTGGCAATATCCTGGCATATTAAGTGGCAATATCCTGGCATATTAAGTGGCAATATCCTGGCATATTGGGAATATCCTGGCATATAGTGGCACCCTGGCATAATTATTGGCAATACCCTGGCAAATTAAGTGGCATTATCCTGGCATATTAAGTGGCAATACACTGGCATATTAATTGGCAATATCCTGGCATATTGAGTGGCAATACCCTGGCATTTTAATTGGCAATATCCTGGCATATTAATTGACAATACCCTGGCATATTAAGTGTCAATACCCTGGCATTTTAATTGGCAATATCCTGGCATATTGGGAATATCCTGGCATATTAAGTGGCAATACCCTGTCAGATTAATTGGCAATACTCTGGCATATTAAGTGGCAATATCCTGGCATATTAAGTGGCAATACCCTGCAGATTAATTGGCAATACTCTGGCATATTAAGTGGCAATACCCTGGCATATTAAGTGGCAATACCCTGTCATAATTATTGGCAATACCTTGGCATATTAAGTGGAAATACTCTGGCATATTAAGTGGCAATATCCTGGCATATTAATTGACAATACCCTGGCATATTAAGTGGCAATACCCTGGCATATTAAGTGGCAATAGAGTGGCAAAATCCTGGCATATGGAGGTGAAAAATCCTGACATATTGAGTGGCAAAATCCTGGCATACTGAGGCGCAAAATCCTGGCATGTTGAGTGGCAAAATCCTGGCACATTGAGGGGCAAAATCCTGACACATTGAGGGGCAAAATATTGGCATATTAAATGGCATATTGAGTGGCTAAATACTGGCATATTGAGTGGCAAAATAGTGTGTCTCAGGTTATGTGTGTCACTGTGTGTGTGTAAGTGGTAAGGGTGTGTATAAGTGTGTCACTTTCTGTGTAAGGGTGTGTGTCACTGTGTCAGTGTAAGGGTGTGGGTGTGTGTGTTTAAGTGTGTCACTGTGTGTGTGTAAGTGGTAAGTGTGTCTCTTTGTGTGACTGCAAGGGTGTCTTTGTGTTTAAGGGTTTCAATGTGTGTTAGGGTATCAATGTGTGACAAATTTAGAGCATGCAAGTTGAATATTTAGATGTATTTATTTTCCACACTATACATTATACTTTTATATATATAAAATATATGGAGGGTTGGTAGTATGGGTCAGAGGAGGGGGACACCAAAATGCACCTTCACCTGTGTAGACGAAAATCCTTGCACCGGCCCTGGTTCCCACCAACACTAAAATACATCCTTGGTATGCCGTAGATAAATATGGCACTAACAAGCTGCTTTTTGGTCGGATAGGTGGCAACGACAAGCCGTTTGGGGGCATACATATTACTGATGAGCTGTTTGGGGACAGATATATCACTAGTAAGTTGTTTGGGGACAGATATATCACTAGCAAGCTGTTTGGGGACATATATGTCACTGATAATCTAGCAGCTGACCTTTCCCTCACCATCCCTTTGTGTATCAGCATGTAAATTATGTCCGCTGTATGGGGCGACCATTAAGTCCTTGGGCTCCAGCATCTGACTAAAAATCATCAAAGTCCTTTAAGATCTTGGTTTTCTGCAGTTTTTTTCTCCAAACCCACCAGCCCCCCCTTCCCCCAACACCCACAACTGCCGATTTCCTGTCTGCCAGCATGTCTGCCGATTTCCCGAGACACTGAAATTACCAGGACATAGTATGGGATAGTTGGCAAGTATGGTATGCCCCTCCTAGGACAGGGCAGAAAAGGGTTAAAACAAGATGTAGTGAAAGCAATGTGATGGTGTATGAAAAACTGTACTTAGTTTTCTATGTTGAATTCTTAGGTGAGCAGGTGTGACAGCGCCTTTAAGCAGCATTGAGTAACAATGTACAGTTATGTTAGACAGTTAGGCCTGCAGGCAAAAATGGGTCAAGGTCTATTTCACACTAACAACTGAGATAAGGAAGTCTTATCAGTTTGCATTACTATTGTGGCATTACATGACAATGCATAGTAGGACCTCAAGGTACATAGTTTCTGCTGTGCAGTAAATTCCAATCTTTTCTTTTATAATCAGTATGCACTTTTAAATTAATGTGTTACAGGACACAATCAAATGATTTAGATATTTTGTCTGTAATTCGTTTCTTTGGGTTTTTTTGGGTTCAAGCTATTATTTTGCCATGTTTAAAAAATTGTAAGAAAACGTTTTAAATGGAAATGTTTTATATTCAATGATAGCATCTTTTATCTGTGAATTGTGAATGTATTTAAGACATTGTACAAATAATGAAATATAATCCTGCGCAAATTCAAACTATAATTTTATTAGCAGAGCAAACTATATAAAACAGTGAGTTTTAGAGCACATTTAATACATAAAAAGGGATAAAATAATCAGAAGGTAGCATGAGTTTCTGTTGCCTACAGTGCCAATTATAGGTAATAAAAGCTTGTATAATTCTCGTTTCTGTGCTGGATGAGAAACAAACTCTATGTGAGGCTAATGGCTTCACCTATCTCATGGCTTATGGCAGACTGTTTGATCTTCATAGTGCCAGGACGCGGAATTAGAAAAAGGCCCTTGCAGCACTTCACATGCTGGTTACTTCATTTGTGTAGCCAATGTTACCAGTAACAGCTATGTGTCTCAAATTTTTACCACACAGTTTAATTCTAATAGAGAATTAGTTAGGCTTCAATAGAACAGTGAAGTTTATTTTTTTTTATTTACTTTTTCATAAAAAAGACAAGTATCTTTCAGGCTTTGAAATCATATTTAACAGAAATGAAATAATTGACAACTGAATAACATAACACATGAAACTATTCTAAAAATCACAAATATAATGAATAGAAAAATATAAACAAATATTAAAAATACACATTTATTATAAACATTTTAGGAAAAAATAATATGTTTAATATTTTTGTAAAGAGAACATTTTCAAGTAAAATAAAAATATTGATATTGAATATTTGGGCAGAAAATACTTTTCTCTCTAGATATTGAATACTAATTAAGAACAGTGGTTTCGTGTTTGGACTCTGATTATCAACATTGTTATATGCTAATGAACATATCTACCCAATGGAACAACATTGTTTTTAAAGATTATACACTTGAATTTGAACATGCCTTTTTTCATATATATCAAAAATTGTTTATTGCAATCACTTTCAAAGTAAGAATTGTATGACTGGTTAATCTGGAGCAGCCTGTTATTAAACAATATTGTCACTGGACTCTTTGGTGCCCCAAATGGTGCCTTTCAAAGTACTTAATTCATATTTTACATTTTGATTGCTTATGCAAATATTTTAAAAAAAAACTTACTGTTGAATGAATGTGTTAAATTAAACCATTTGCAGCTATTCGGGAACGTCCCCCGGTTGAGTAAAAGTTTATTTTTTTGAGGGGTTTTTTTGGCAGAAGGAACCAGTGAGAACCATTCCCATTTATTTGAGTAGGATTTCAGTTATAGTAATGTCATATGCCAGTGTAACTTACTGCTAGGTCCCCACTGTACAAGACCATGAAAAGTTAGTTCCCTGACTAACTTGTATATCTTAAATTGATCTGTTTATGGATTAGATTTTTACTAATATTTTCAAGCCCAATTCTTATCTAAATGTATTTTGATTCTGCTGTTTTGAAAGGAATCTAAGATAAATGTTTAAAGCATTTAGAACATTAACATTTTAAAAGCATTTTAAAACTATTTAAACGTTTTAAAGCAGGAAATCCCTATGCAGCCGCTTTATACAGCGTTATACAGCGGTGCCATCCCTGTACAAAGGCATAGTCACTATACAGAGGTACAATTACTATACAGGGAGCAGCACAGTCTCCATTAAAGAGGTTCAGTCACTAGATAGGGAACATCTCAGTAGAATGGGCGGCGACAACATTATCATTACATCCAAATGCAATCGAACAGAAAAAAATGTTGGTTAATCGGAACTGAATTCCATCAACTGACACAATCAGTTCGGGCAAAATGGAATTTGTCAATGTTGTCTGGTCAACTCAGGAAGTTCAGATTTTCTAAAAGACATTATTATACCACAAGAGCTGTTATGGAGGTGCACAAAATGATATATGATAATTTATGTATATATACATGGCCATTCCCCAACTTTTATTGCTGTTACTAAATAGTGTATGTAATATGTCTATTTTTTATTAAATATTATGTTCATTGATGCGATAATTGCACCATTTGTGCCTTAATAAATTAACAAATAAATAAACTTTTCCATTGTGCCTTATTAATATCTTCTCAAAGACAACAAATCATACAAATCAAAAGTACATGCCAGTTTATCCTCAGAATAGGGACAACTAACTCTATAGAAGCACAAGTGAAAAATAAAACTTAGTTGTCCTTTAAAAGTATATCAGTTCAGACCTCATTAGAAAATGATAATGTGTTTTTTTATGGCATGATATCCCAAACAAATCCAATATACATTGTGATATCTTATTTACCTTGCAGATTCTCTACTCACAAAACAAGACAGTAGGTTCAAACCAACAGATGTATTGTTACAGGGGAAATAACAAATAATAACGCACAAAATAAACACCTAGCTGCACACTGGAGCACTAATTAAACATAAAATAAGAGCTAACTATAGGACTGAACCACTAAACAGTTTACCAGCAAATCTCATTTGCCCTATAATATGCACACAAGGTACCTGTATGAAAAGTTTAGTTTCTAGCCTCCTTTGGATTCTGTAATCACTGAATCTGCTCAGCAAACAAAACCCCAAGCCTTGCTTCATTTCTAAAGGCCCACCCTAAGCAAACAGTCTGCATGTGCAAGAAAAGGGAAGGTATCTAGCAATACTAGCCCCAAAATACCTCTTTTGCCTGCTTCCCAATGTATATTGCTTACACATTTCTAGCCCAAAAGAAGTACCGTATTTGCTCGATTATAAGACGAGGTTTTTTTCAGAATTTTTTTTCTGAAAAGTCCCCCTCGTCCTTTAATCGAGGTCTCTTATAATCTGACCTCAAATGGAGGTCAGATTATAAGACATGGATCCAGGTCCCCAGCAGAGCTGCAGGGGACCTGGATCCCCCTCTCTAACAGCAGGGGATGTCTGCGCGATGAGTGCAGACTCCCCCTGCTGCCGCCCGGCACGACCGCCGGGGCTTCTATGAAGAAGCCGGGTACTTCCGGCTACGTCACAGAAGTCCCGTCGGTCGTGCCGGGCAGCATCAGGGGAGGTCTTCGCTCATCGCGCAGTCATCCTCTGCTGCCCCGCTAGCCACCAGGGATTATTAAACAGGTGAGGGGGAGGGAGGGAGGGGGGGACCGGAGCAACAAGTGGAGGGGGGGAGGAGGGAGGGAGGGAGGACCAGAGCAACAAGGGGGGGGGGAGAGACAGAGACAAGGGGATGGAGTGTGGGGAAGAGAGAAACAAGGGGGGGGGGAGACAAGGGGAGCGAGGGGGGAGAGAGAGACAACACTAAGGGGGGGGAGAGAGAAAGCTGGGGGCAAGGGAAAGAGGGAGGCAGCATTGCCACATGAAAGGAAATAAAAACAAGAAATGCATTTTTTGATATCATAATTTTTTATTAAAAAAGCAATTTACATGTGAATATATACAAGTTGAACTTTTTTCCTATAGGGTAGTCTTATATTCAGGCTTTTAGTTTTTTTCCTAATGGAATATCCAAAGTTTGGGGGGTCGTCTTATAATCAGGGTCGCCTTATAATTGAACAAATACGGTAGTTATGCAAACCAGTTAAACAGTACTTAATACTTTCTTTTTGTTTGTGGTTTGTAGTTTAAATATAATTCTACACTCCTGTTGAGACGATTCAAAATAAAATTATAAATGATAATAATAAATAAAAAATGTATTTTTATTATAACAGAATTCTAATGCTGCTTCAAGCTGCCTTTACTTATGGAACCTCAAAAGTTTAACAATATGGACAATAAGCAAGTATATAACCCAGGAACTACTGATGGTGATGCAGATATGTTGCGTGGAGCATCAAGTCCAAGAAATTATGATGATAATGATAATGTCTGTCATGAAACTTTAAAACTGACAGTGGATAATGTGACCAAGTTGGAGCTGGAGTATGAAACTATTGAGGCATCCCACTTTGAAAGTAAAACAGTGGAAGACTACATCAGGAAGACACAGGTCTCATTCAATAATGCTCAAAGTGACACACGGGCTTTGTTGGAACCAAAGTCAGTACAGTCAATGGTGGAGAATGGCATACTACATTATGATAACACAGAGGCCCTGACAGACACAGATGGTACGTTTGAAGTTTGTATATTAATTTTACCAGTCCAGCACTGTCTGAACATTATTTCGTATTAATAGCTGCAGCGATAGGTCGATTGGGAAACAACAGTACAGTGAACAGTTCAGTCCTGGCAGTGCACATTAAATGAGGAGTGGAGGCAATGCCTGGGTTCCAAGATTTTCCTCAGGGAGACCATGCCTGTAGTATCACAGTAAAACCAATGGGGAAAAAAAATCCAGGAGACTCCATGATGCTTTGCAAATTGTTGTGAAGGCTTTTATTGTAGTTTCACACAGAGTAAACATTTCCCCAAAGAACAGAGATGTGCTCAGTCTATCAGGATATACAACTATATAACTGTGGTATAAAGGAACATGCCCTGTTTCAGGTACTTGTAGTCTTAATGTGCATATTATATACGAGTCATTCATTTGGGGCATGAGACACTAGTGCAGTCTTGCACTTTGTCCCTTCCTAGTTTTAATTCATCTCTGTCTTCCTCGTTTCTTGTCCCTGGTTTCCCAGCATTACCTTATTTCAACAGGGTCAATAGACAGGGATTTAGCACCTGATAAAGAACTAAATGGTGTACGCACACATAAATAACATAACTTTAAGCACCAAAAACAATTCTAAATATGACTTTGCTAGCTGTACTGAAGGTTAAGGGGATTTGCTCTGCTTTAATAGATTTACAAAACCTTTTAATGTCAGGCTTCTGTTATAAGCTGTACTTAGAAAATGTCAAAATGCTTAGTTTAAAAGCCTCACTATGCTTTAATTTCTGGATGCTCTTGTTGCAAAAATGCTGATATAACATCCATATAATAAGCAAATGCAGGGATTTCACAATTAATATATCTTTTTCCACAGGAAATAAGGAAGAAGTCCAGGCAGACAACTTTATTAAATCAACAGGCTGTAGCACAAGGACTAAGTATGAATGCATATAACTTTTATATACATTGGCTTTTACTGCATTTATTACAAAAGCTCATCTGAGATGTAGACTATTCGACATATCGATGATATACTTTATTTACTCAAATGATCTGTGACATATTCTGGCAATATACATTGTATTTTTTAAATTTATTTTACAATTTTTGTATCGTGAAATTCATGTCATGCAATTTCACAGTTACTGAAATACACACATTTGCAGATATAATCTCATATAAAATGAATATAACATTTTTTTTACAGGTCTTTCCATAGTGTCCCTATTTTGTAAAAGCAACTATAAAAAAAATCTTTGAACGTTTTACTTGCATTGTTATATTAGACCTAACTGTACTTTATTGTGACTTTCAATTCTAATAGTGACATAAAAAAAAATGTGCCTACTAAATTGTGCACTAATATAAACACCAAATACAAACACAGAATATCTAAAATATGCTGCAAACACTTGTGTTTACCCAAAACACACAGAACAATTGGGTGAAAAAATGATTTGCGCAGAGCAAATTTATACTTATCTTGAGAATGATTGGTAATAATTACATGTAAAAAAGAAAACCAAATAAAAGAACAATTATACAAAATTTATTGGCCTTTAAAATATTAGGCTTTTATTAAAAACAATAAAAATGGCATGTAAGAACATCCACAACTTGTGTGAGCTCTTTAAAGTTTAACAGGAGTTGGGCTGTGTGTTGAATTTGCCATGGTTACCTCAGGGTACATTTCCTTCTGCCCTCAGGCGTCCCCACCGCGAAGAATTCCATTTGGACGAAATGTGTTGTGCGAACGTCTGACGGCAAGACCCGGAAGTAACCACTGCTCCAGGGGGAACGTTGTGGACACAGAGCTTTCGGATCCAGGTGAATTCAACACACAGTCCAACTCCTGTAATACTTTAAAGAGCGCAAGGAAATTGTAGCTGTTCTTATTTGCCGTTTTTACTGTTTTTAATGTAAGCCTAATATTTTGTGGCCAAAACATTTTGTATAATTGTTCTGCTATGCTACTTCTACTTCTATGCCATCTACAGTTTTTAATGGTGATTACATCAAGAAGCCTATATGGATGGTGTTGATTGAAGTCCTGATACACTTGAGCTGGTCTGTAGCCTCTGCTCCATGTAAGTTGATTCCCAAAGGGGGAGTATGAAAGATCTGTCACTCTTTACAGTGTCACACATTTCTTTTTTTTTTACATGTAATTATTACCAAGCATAATAAAGATAAGTATAAATTTGCTCTGTGCAACACATGACAGTGTCAATTATATCATCATAACTACAGTGTATGTTTTAATCTTTAATCCTCTACTAAGACTCTACAGTGACTCCCACTTCACACAATACTTCTAGTTTACTTTTTTGCAGAGGAATTATTGATGCAACATAATGACGTCTGTTCACTAAGCATGGAAATGTAGTAAACTGACGGCCAAAAAGCAAAAAATCTGACTTTGGTAACTTATTTGGCTAGAGGCAAGTTGAAGATTTTTTTTCAGCTCAGCTATTAATGCTTGATTTGTACAATTTACATGTCAGGTCACATCAGTTCATATAATAGTGAAACGATCTCTGCTTGTGTCAGTCACTGATAGCAATGATCAAGATCACTACTCTATGATGTTATATTTCTACAATCTCAATCACAGCACCTCAAAATGAAATAGGGAAGAGTAATCTGTCATTAAAAAAGTCTCACTAGCATAATACCAGCCAGTAAATGAAGAAAATTGTGTGGGAGTCATGTTCCGCGACCACACCCCAAGCTAATGGGAGATCTGGAATCTGCCTCATGCCCCCTGATACTAACAAATTTATATGGGGGATAATACTTCCTGGGTATAGACATATTTCAATCCTCCCTATACATATGGCTCACCCCCCCCCCCCCCCCCCAGTACACCCCACCCCTACTGATAATAGTATCTTATACTACTTTGTTCTTGTATCAATCTGGTTGTCTTGTCCACACCGTTTTTAAATGGGTCTACACCCCTCCGCATTAGTACTAATTTTCTCCCAACACCAGGACCGGTGTCCGTCTATTCGCCACATATAAACATGGAGTCAGTAAAAATCATAATATTTGTATGCGCCAATTAAAAGACGCAAGGTACAGGTTTTGCCGTACCTCCTTGTTATGTTTTGGCTCGTTGGTTCCAGAGCCTGTTCTGTTTGTCTGAAGTGTCCCCAGAGAGTACAGCCACTCCCCCACAGCTGTGCAATGCCTCTGTATTTAAGGATGGGATCCCTTGGCACCACTAAGATGCCACGGGATACCCACTTGGCACCTCAGCCCGGTCAACCATTCAGTTGGCTAATTGTTACTGTTCTGATTTGTATTTTTATTGTTTTCTCTGTATCCAATGTTCTTTCTCTTTTTTCTGGTTTCTTTTTTTCTTTTCTTCCAAGTGCTCACGGGAAGGGACCCCCAGAACCCCACCCCCCACCACTTACTCTCCCATGACCTCGGTGGCTAATATAAATATATTGTCAATTAATGCCAAGGGCCTCAATTCCCCTACCAAACGCTCACGTTTATTTAGAGAACTCAGAGCCCTCCGCACTGACATCGCCATGGTCCAGGAGACCCACTTTTTCAGACGTAAAGTACCTCATTTCAACCATTTTTATTACCCACAGGCCTATTACTCCCATTCACCCTTTAAAAAAAACAAAGGAGTGGCAATCTTTATTTCTAAAAGACTGCCCTTTACTCTGATAGACCAGTGGTCGGATAATGAGGGTAGGGCCATATTTCTGAAAGGGACAATAGGTTCCGAAACATTTACATTGGCCAATATATATACTCCGAATACGAACCAACATATTTTTTTGAATACCATCGTCACACGGTTGCAGGATTTTGCAGCTGGAGTGACCCTCCTGACAGGAGATTTTAATATGACTTTAGATCCCAAACTTGACTCTTCCACAGGTGCTTCTTCAATACGATTCTCTAAAATTAAAAGGGTCAAAAGAGCCCTACACAGTGCCCAATTAGCCGATGCTTGGCGTATACTACACCCTACTACCAAAGACTTTACATTTTATTCCCCCCCACACTCGCGATACTCCCGTATAGACTACATATTTATTTCACACAGACATCTCCCGAGACTGACACATTCTGATATAGGACACATTACATGGAGCGACCACGCACCAGTAACAGTTAGACTGAACATGCCCTCCCTCACCAAAAGCCATCACACATGGCGCCTCAATGAATCCCTGCTTAAAGACACAACTAATCTCACTTCACTCACCAAAACCCTCCGGGAATACTTCTTAGAAAATAGCCTTCCTGAAACTCTTCCCACTGTGGTCTGGGAAGCGCATAAGGCCGTTATCAGAGGCCACTTAATAAATATAGGGGCATACCAAAAGAAAAAGCACTCTGCGACAATGCTTAAACTCCTAAAGGACATCAACCACATTGAGACGACACATAAACTTTCCCTAGACCCTACGGTTTATCAGTCCCTCATTACCCTTAAGGCCAGTTTAGCCGACCTTTGTAATTCTCGAGACTTACGTTCACATATGCTGGTGAAAGGCCACTTATATCATCAGGGGAATAAGGCAGGAAGACCACTGGCCAGGCTCCTCCGAGACCGACACAACACAACATTTATTCCCAAGATAAAAACTCCCAAAGGACCAGTGGTACACTCCACCCCACAAATAGCTAAAGTTTTTAAAGACTTTTATAGTGACCTATATAACCTGACACCACAGGGCTCCATTAAGGACCCACCTCGCTTCCAACAGAGAATTCGGGAATATCTAGACAAACATTTACACCACAAACTGACAGATGACGAATCAAACTTCCTGGACACCCCAATCACTGTTGAAGAGATCACCCAGGCCATAAAAGATTCCCCTACTGGGAAAAGCCCAGGTCCAGATGGACTGACAATCCTATATTACAAGACATTCCAAGAGACATTGGGGACCCCTTTTGCGACTGCCCTGAACTCTTTGATAGAGAATGGTTCTCTGCCCCCCCAGACCAAAGAAGCGCACATCACTGTTATCCCCAAAGAGGGCAAAGACCCCGATTGTTGCACAAGTTATAGACCTATCTCCTTGCTCAATATAGACCTTAAACTCTTCACTAAAATATTGAGTACTAGACTTAAGTCCTTCATCCCATCCCTCATACACCGGGACCAAGCAGGTTTTGTCCCGGGACGAGAGGCACGAGACAACACTACGAGAATACTTAATCTGATCCATTATGCTACAACATGGAATATACCTGCCATGCTTTTATCCACTGACGCAGAAAAAGCCTTTGACAGGGTGAGCTGGCCATTCTTGCATGCGGTACTGGAACAAGTGGGACTCGGTCCCTCAATGCGTAAATGGATTGGTTCAATATACGAGACCCCCACGGCTCGGGTTCGTGTCAACGGCACGCTTTCAGACCAGCTCACCCTGTCCAACGGCACCAGACAGGGCTGCCCCCTATCCCCCTTACTATTTATTTTAACCTTGGAACCACTGATCGCGGCATTACGTGCTAATGAGGATGTATCGGGCTTGGAGATAGGTCCACAACACCATAAAGTGGCGGCATACGCAGATGATCTACTACTTTTTATTACCAATCCCATCACTTCGCTACCGAATGTGATGAAGGAATTTGAACAATACGGCTTACTATCCAATTTTAAAATCAATTTTAATAAGTCTGAAGCACTTAACATTTCCTTACCTAAACAAGTATTAGATTCCATGAAAACTTCTTTTCCTTTCCGTTGGAGCGACCGAACAATTAAATACCTGGGTATCTCCCTCACAGGGGACCTACCCCGTTTACTGGACCTGAATTTCCAATCGCTATACCAGGCTTGCAAATCTGACCTAATCAAATGGTCTCCAAAACACATATCGTGGTTCGGGAGAGCTGCCATCATTAAGATGAACATACTACCACGCTTTTTGTATGTTATACAAACACTGCCTATCTTTATACCGAAAGCCTTTTTCGCCACCCTCCGTTCTCTGATAACAAGATTCATTTGGAATAACAAACGCCCCAGATTAAGTAACCAACTTCTTACTCGACCAAAACCCTTAGGGGGCCTAGGCCTCCCAGATATTGAGAGATACTATAAGTCAGTGCATGTAGCGAGAGTGGTGGACTGGACACGACCCTCCCCTAAGCTATGGGTGTCTCTAGAACAAAGAGGCCTGACAGACCCCATCCCATTTGCGGCCTGGATGCCGCCAGATCAGACCAAACCAATATTCATGTCACACCCGACTGTTGTACCCACCCTCCGGGTCTGGAAACGATGTTCTAAAGACTTGGGATTTATTAGCTCTCCTACTCTGATGACACCTCTTTTATGTAATAACTTATTTGTGCCGGGTTTGGACCATGATTTTTTTAAAGATATGTTCCAGACTCGAGTAATGTATCCTAGGGTAGGCCACCTGTTGAAGGATGGAATTATCAGGCCCTTGAGGGACTTGGTACCTTCCATGCCCCCAACGCAGGGCCAAATTTTCAAATATAGACAACTATCCCATTTCCTGTCTCACATGGCCAAGCAGGGCCCTATCCCATCAGAAGCCACACCAGTGGAAACCTTGTGTATGACTAAAGATCCTCCCCAACGAGCAGTATCAACTATTTACCGTATACTCACTGATCTGACCGAATATGATAAACCAAATTTTATTTCACAATGGGAAAGAGATACTAACGTGGTGCTTACCAGACCACAGTGGTTGAAGATGGCCACGCTAGCACATAAATGCTCGATAGCAACGCACATACAAGAAAACAGCTACAAGCTGCTCACAAGATGGTACATGACACCTTCCAAACTACATAAACTGTTCCCCCACACTTCAGACAGATGTTGGAGATGTAAAAGACACGAAGGCACCCTCCTCCATATTTGGTGGACCTGCCCACTTATACGCCCTTTTTGGAAAAGGGTATTACAGGTTATAAGAAGAGTGGGAGACGACTCCATCAAACATGACCCACTGACGGTTCTACTACACCTCACACCACACCCCATTGGAGCCTATAAAAGATCTTTGACAGTACATTTGATCTCGGCAGCCAAACTGCTTATCCCACGACACTGGAAACAAACGACCCCACCCACTCTGAGGGAGTGGCTCACTTCGGTGGAGTCAATTCGCACCCTGGAAGATATAACTCAAACACTCAATGGAAAAAGTATTATGCATAACAATAAATGGCTACATTGGTCCATGTATCTCACTGGGCACGACTGCCAGGCAGACCTGAAAGCAGCAGAGATGACCCCGTCCCCCGATAACTAGGACTTGGCCATACCGGATCAGAATCATCTAATATAGAACCGGAGACCTTCCCGTGAGCACACCCCTTCTTCTTTCTATCTTATTTTTATTTTATTTTATTTTTTCTTACCTAATATGTGAATCATAATTTTATCCACCAGATAAGAGGGAGAGGAGAGAGAGAGAGGGGAGAGACAACTCTCCCCCCCCCCCTTTTTTTTTTTTATTTTTTTTTTTCTCTTCTCTTTCCCTTGCGGGCAACACCCAGCTTGGTGTATATTGTTCATTAGGCCCAGGAATATCTGGGAGAAAGAGGAGAAAAGAAGAAGAAAATAATAACTTCTTGACAGGGGATAAGTCATTCATAAGTTGCTCGACTCTCCATATATATTTTGGAGAGGAAGGTACAAAGAGATCACCCCCCACCCCCCTTCCCCTTTTTTTTTTTTTTTTTTTCTTCTTCTCTCTCTCTCGCCCCTCTGTCCCCCCCTCAAAATGAGGTTGTTCATAGCGTTATTTTACACTCTACTGTACAATTATTATCGATGCTGGTGCATAACCTGTATAATTTTTTATTCTGTAAAGTCACATCTTCTGATTTATTTGATATATTTGTTTATTTTCAAAAAAAAAACAAAAAACCTTAATAAATATATTTTAAACAAAAAAAAAAAAAGTCTCACTATTCCCCTTAAGCTAAACCTCATAGATAAGATAGAAAAGAGAAACAAAAAAAGGTCCTAGTGAATGCTGAAGCACATAGAACATAGTTATTCTGCTACTGCACCAAATGAATGTGTGAACATTGCAAAAATCTAATGATACATTTATCAGTGGTAAATCCAAACTTACATCATTGAACTTATTTTCCACTTAATAATAGTCATGCAAATAAAAATGAGAACACGTTCATAGCTAAAATACCATTGATTCTACTAATAAGAAATATTTTCACACAAAAGCTCCTGTGTAAAATATATTTTAACTCAGCAATTGAAATGGCTGTATGTTAAAACTGTATCATATGTGAAGAAGCACTCTTGTCTTCTATATTGGACAGACCTTTTTTATTAAAAAGCTATTAATTGCCTTGTCTGATCTTCTAGAATGAAGATTACTTATTCTAGATCCCTGGTTCTAGTGTTTGTTAAATGTGAAACCATTATCCTGCACCAGACATATAGATATAGATTGCATCTCAAAATGGCTACCCCTAACAAGCCCACAGCAGCAGTAATTATGTGTAATAACAAGCTTGGGATCTCAACTTCCAGCAGGCACTACAGATCATTACTTTTTCTTTTCTCCTAGTTGTCTACCTTGCATGTCTAGTGAACCGCTGCAAAGTTTGCCATTTTATCACTTTAAAAGACATGATACATGTTTCCTGGACATGTATCTTTAGAACACATGGAAATTGTTTGCACAAAGAAACCTCATTGAGTGGAACACAAGTGTATGCTCCGGAGGATAGCCCTCAAATTAGATAGCTTTTAACAGAAAATGACAGATACACATTATATCAGTGATTTTCTCATCTAATAGATATTATTGCTACAGCATTTTTTCTGTTATTTGGGTCAATTCACTCCATCTGATATTTCCAAATAGGTTGTCCAAGCAATCAACAAATCTAGTGAGCCTTCTAGCCAAAGGGAATAGTCACAGATGTTTTAAAGGACATTGCTATTGGGATTTGACAATGCGAAATGATCTGCTACAACCCTTTCTTTGCCAGAGTGCCTCACAAGTTAAAAAAAAAAATGTAAGTAACAATTCAAAATGTAAAATTGTTTCCTAATGACTTCTTCAGGTCCTCCACATCTCTGAAAGGCTCCACTTTGGATGGCAGAAAATTTAAAGCTAGAAGTGTCCAGACACAGACTGAATGGAGCTGGCATGGCATATCTTCATCAAGTTTCATTACCAATGGTAACCAAGTTCATCTAATATAGTTACACAGCCCCCTAGCACATATTTTCTCTAATAATGAGGAGATTGGCTTAGTATTTTATTAAGCACAATAAATAAAATCATCTGAATTAATGATCTGGTACCAGCATTTCCAGTGGTTTCATATAATAGTTTCATATGTCTGATTCTCCAGATTCGGTGTAATGGCATATTTACACTACATTAGTCTAGTGGAGGGTAGCTCTGAATTGGCCTTTGGTTTGTTAATTATTTGATATCACAATAGTCCTATATACAACTGTTCTTATTTCACCTTAGGATTCCATTGTAAAGTTTACATACAGGTAAGTCTAAGGGAAAACTTGTCGTTTACATCAGTTCAAGCTGAGCATCTGTTAATTTGTTTTGAATTTGTGCCTTGATAGAATCATGTGCTCTAATCATGTTTCCATGCAAGGCCTTAATATCTCTTCTTCAAATTTGCTGATATGTTATGGTATTTTAAGGCAATATATTGGAAGAACTGTCTTTACTATTAATGGCATATGTATCTTACAATTGCTTTTTGCCCAAACCAGGTCATAATCGCCGGTGATTATGTCAAACATATAAATGTCCAAACCTTCTAGAAAAACATCTGTTTGTGTAATTAGGTAGACAGAGTTGGCACATTCTACCTTGCCCGAGCCAAGAAAATTCCAGCTGTCAGATGGCATGTCATTCTTTTTGTTTACAATGGATCTATAAGAGAATTGAAGACTAATTTGCGTTACTTTTTTAATGATTTGATTTGACTTACTGGCTAGTGAATTATTTTCCACCTGAAATGTCCATATCTGATGATCCTAAAACCTCTTAGTTCTAGCACTTAGGCACACTTTCCTAATACCTACAAAGTACAGAAGACATCTACAATTATTTTATATGAGACCGGAGAATATGGATGTTTTACAAGGGTTTGGAGTTGGTTCAGAACTGTATTGTCCTTGTATGCCCTTACATCCTTGTAAGTAACATGCAGAAAGCACAAACGATTTAGAGCCACTAGCTACAGCGGCACAGCAACAGCATTTTTCTAATGCTTACTTAGAGAGATGGCTATAGCCGTTTTGAGTTCAGTAGCATTACTACATTTCTCTACACAACTGTATCTATGAGAATGTAGAATGTACATAATTTGGGTGTTTAAGGAATTCACCGAGTATGTTTTATAAGAACTCTACACTTAACATCACAGAGAGGGCTGTGGGTTCATATAAGAGCATTTTAGCAGAAGCAATACTGTGAAGGTAGCTAAGCTTGTGTGGCATGCTGTAAGGCTTTCTTGGAAATAAGAATAAAGACCAAAAAAGATTTTAGTTTTATAATGTTTAAAAATAGTGGGTGTAAAAATTACTTAGTGGCCCAAATTGTTCTTGTCTGCTGTCAAATGTGTTTGTTTATACATCACAACTTAACATCATGAAATTAAGATATTTTATGATTGTTAGGCTTTTGTTTTTCTTAATAGGTCCTTTATAGTTAGCTGTTTTGTTGATTTGTTTAACCCATATTTTTTTTAAAAATGTGTCATTTTACTGTCATATTTTAATGAGCACATTTGTTGTGTTTTTATTTATAAAATACAGGTTTAGATCCCAACCAACAACAATTATTGTGCATAGTACAGTGAAAATTATGTTGAAAAATAGATATCTGTGCACCCAGCCTGTTATAAATTATCATCATTTATACTGATTGCAGTAATCAGTGTAACAATGTTTTATATAACTTTTTTCCCCACTACATATTCATCTTTTATAATCAAATAAGTTTGCTCGAATCATGGGCTTATTATATCCTATTGTCCTATATGTCCATATAGCAATTAGAATATAATATACTGTCCTATGTTACAAATTGCAAGTATTTATGAATTAAGAGCCAACGTTACTTGCAAGCTATGGTAAGCTTTTAGTTAGGGAGCAGTGGAGAACACCTTGGGTAGTATTAAATAAATGTATTAACTGCAAAATCATTTCCTAAGAAGCTAAATGTTCATTCAAAACATGAAATAAAGAAAAACTAAATCAATATACCTTGGGACCTAGAATATTTCAAGGATCCTAATATCAGGTATCACCAAAATGATTTAGAATTGTACCAATATCATAAAAAAAAGCAGACCACAGATTAAATGATTTGGTCTCCGAATTTGGCCAAATACAATCCAAAACCAGCAGAACCCCAAAGAATATCCTTGAACATGCATCTTTTGCCCTAATCAAGGCGCTTTCCTAAAGCTTAAGAAATGTACTGAACTTGATCAGAATCTGAATCAAATTATACCAATTAATAAACTTAATAAAACAAAAACAGGGCCAGGTAACGTAAACAAATTAATGTTGCAATTTAGCCAATAAGTGTCCAGGACTGTTTATATAAATAAAAGAAAACACAGGAGACTCAGCACACCGTTTAACCCCTTCCCGACCTTATGACGAGTTAACTCGTCATAAGAGCCGCAGCGTTAGCGACCTTATGACGAGTTAACTCGTCATGCAGTCTAGCCGGCGGTGCGCTCCGTGGGCACCGACAGCTAGTCTGCAACGGGTCCAGGACTAAGCCTCGCACCCGAGGCAAAGCTCCTGGACCCGATCGGTCAGTTTCCGGGCATGTGATCGCGGTGATTTAGTCATCACCGCGATAACATGCAAATTAGATGGCAAAGTCAGTGTGTTCACACACTGACTTTGCCTCTAATTCACTCCCTGTGCTTCACATTCTTATAGTGAAGCACAGAGAGTGACCTGCAAGTAAAAATAAATTAATTATACACACATAGGTTAAAAAAAAAAAAAAAAATTAACCCTTTCATTGCTGATCACAGTTTTTAACTGTGATCAGTTTCCTTCCACTTTATGGCCCTCATTTAGTTTTTTTTTAACAGATTTTTTTATTTTTACAATTTATAAAGTTTTTTTGAATAAATAAAGGTAATTTTAATATATTTATTTAATAAAATGTAACCCCTGCATGCCTGTTGCATGATTTTTACTGATCTGACATCGCACTCTTCAGAGTTTTTTTCTGTCTTTTTTGTTATGGGGGGTTTGGGAACCAATATTTTTCTTTTTTATTAGTTAGTTAATTAGGGGGGATAAGTGGGTTAGTGTTGCACTAGTTATGTAGCTTATTATTGGGAAAATAATGGGGAAAAACTTTTTTTTCCTCAAAAATTTCCTCTTTTATATGTATTTTTTAATACTAAAATGTAAATCATTTTTATGTATAGGGTATCAAAAGAAAGCTCTAACTGTCCTCTAAAAAACAACATATAACTTGTATGGGTACGTTAAATGAGAGAGAGGAAATTTGTGTTTCAAAAACCGCGTATTAAAAATTGAAAAACGCTCTGGTCCTTGGCCCAGGAAAATCCCTGGTCCTTAAAGGGTTAAGGGAGTTTAATCCACCAAAAAATAACAACGTTTCAGCCCAGCACTGAGCTTTTATCAAGTTTTGAAAAAAGCTCAGTGCATGGCTGAAACTTTGTTATTTTTTGGTGGATTAAACTCCCTTAACCGGTGTGCTGAGTCTCCTGTGTTTTCCTTTTGCTTTATGGGCATGAATGACTCTCCTTCGTTGCACCCAATAGTTGTAAGTGTGCAGATCATTCATACTTTTCACTGTTTATATAAATAGTGAGCACATAGTGAGATCAACATTTTAGATTAGAATTAATTTCCAACCAGCAAACAGGGCGGGGGGGGGGGGTGGACCAGGGCAATGGGTAGGTCCCAGAGGGCCTTCAAAGGGAAAAATAGGACAGTAGCCTGAGAAACCCTGGTATCACCTATAGTAGCAGGCAAAACATCAGGTTGAGCTCTGTTCTGTTGTTGGAAAACCTGACAGAAGCTGAGGGGGCTAAAAACCCTGGCGGTAGGGGCCTGGATGACGCTGCCAGCATAGTCCCCAATGCAGGAGTACGTCGAAGGTTAGTGGAAGCAGGACTGGTGCTTTGCATCCTCCTCCATGAACTGCAGGGAGGACATGGACTGAAACATACCAGAGGCCTACATTTCCACACACATGACGGCTCTCCAGGACCGCCCCTCCTGATGGGGAAAAACTGGAGTCAATCACCAACAAAGGATCAGGAAACTTTTTATATTTTGTTGAAAAGAGAATGGGCATGGCAAAGTCCCAGGTGTTAACACTTCCTTTGTCGTTTGCCTCTTTATTTCCCAAGCTGTCTACGAGCTGTGGGTCTAGTAAAAAAAAATATATATATAATGGTATTTACATATCCACTTGTAAAAAGTTGACAAATTATGTAAATAGAGAATGTGAATATGCTCCATATACAATAATAAACATGGTAAATACTATTCACTTATACGGTTGATGAATCTGATTATCAATAAAATAATTTTATTATTCGCAAAACCTATTGTTGGTTATTGGCGCTTTTGTTATCTGCCCCTTTAAGTAGCATTAAGCATTGCACAGCTACAATATAACATTTCCTTGTGAATTTATAATCGAAAAAAAATTTACTTTCTGTCACATAAGCAAATGTCCCAGGTTGATATTAGCCTATGCTGGCATGAAATATACAAACACAATATGGGCCTAGAACATCGCGCTTCGTTGTTACAGGCAGTGTTTTATTAATTTGTTTTCTGGGCTTCTTGCAACGATGATACAATCTTGTTGGCATCAGTAACAACAGCTGTAAGTAAGAAAACAAATTGAAGCTCATTAATCTTTTTTCCTGGTAAAAATTTAATTAAATTTGATTCTTTTTTTTTTTTTAGTGTCTACTCAAGATACATCAATATGGTCCAAAATGGGGCCAGATCTGTCAATGTACCCAAATTTCTGAATTTTAGAAAATTTGGCTACTCAATATAGGCGATTTCGGCCTAAAATCATCAATTTTCACTAATTTTGGGCCATATTCAGGATTTCAGTGCTATGAATTCTGTGGATCTTCCCTGCTTAATATGGGCATAAATCCCCTGAAAAGAACCTGAAATTGGTGAAAACAGACGCGCCCTATATCTAACCATCCATCCCCAACCTGTTATAGAGGGGTTTTCATTACCTAAAAAGCCTATAAATAAATTAAAGCCTGTATAAAAATATATAACTTAAAATACCTCTATCAAGTATATCAGTATCAAAATCTAAAACAACATATGTAGAAAGGTACAAAACTGCATCTATAAAAAAAATTGTATAATATATTAATGGTAGATGCATTAATTGTACTTTTCTATATATACATTTATGTAGCTCACTTAAGCCTAATACTAAGTGTATATATGTGTTTGGTGCTTACTTTTGCACTTTGAGGACCAGATGCCTTGAATATTATGCTGTTATTATTGACTGTTCTGTTTAGAGTTAATATAGCCTGTACCTATATATGTTGTCAGGTACTACATTTTAAATAGTAGTAGGTATTTGTAACATTATTTAAAGATCAACTGATTCTGTTATTATTTGGACTTACCGGAACTTTGAATGAGATTCTAGCCCATATTATGTGGACAACTAGGAAAAGGTTAATACCAGGGAGAAGAAAGTGGAGAAGTCGAGTATAAATGAGACACGCCTCCCGTTCAACATCAGGAATGTTAACAAGCCAATCAGGACAAAACATGTGTTGAACAAGCCAATCAGGGTGAAACATGTCTTGCGTGACGTCAGAGGAGGGCATAACCAGAACTTTATGTTCAAGATTGAGCTTTGGCGTCAGCAATCCAGATCGGGAAGGATACCAATATCACTTGGCTCAGCTGAGACGGACTCTTATTAACCGCTGCTTGCTGCTTAACTATATTCAGCACACCTGAGACACATGCACATACATACACTTTATTTGAATGCTGTATTATTTCAGTTATCAGTTGTTATCACCCCATCTTTTAATATAGTCACACATTTTGTTGTATTTTTTTCTCTTTTTTCTTGTTTAAATGAGACATGCAGGTCAATTTATGTGCTAAGTATATATTTTTATTTATATTACACTCAATCTCTTTATTAGTGTTCTTTCTTCAACACTCTTCTATATCTTACTTAAAATCGGTGTGTTGAGTTCACACAAATGTTTGCAGCACATAGACCGATCAGTATAACATTGTGACCACCTGCTTAATATTGTATAGGTCTCCTTTTGACACCAAAACAGTCTCATGTCAGTGACACATTGAACATGGACTTCACTACACTTCTGAAGGTGTGCTGTAGTATATGCCACCAAGACATTAGCAGCAGATCTATTAAGTCCTGTAAATTAATCATGGTAAATTATGGGTTTTAGTTTAGCAACTAAAAATGCAATGAAGCCAAGTCTGTGGATGACCTACTGTTTACTCTTACTAGACCTCATACCTCTTTGTCCAATCTCATGACACAATTTCATACATTTTCTGGGTTGTCTAATTTACATATAAATTGTTCCAAATATGATATTTTAAAATATATATATCTACCTGGTGATTTGGAAAGTTCACTGTACAAACTTTTCCTTTAAATGTTGCTCCAGGAACCTTAACTACCTAGGTTCTATAATTTCAGCAGATCTGGACAAATTTTATGAACTAGATCTTATGACAGTACTAAATAGATTAATTGATGATATGAATAATTGTTTGTTTACTTCATAATACATATTAAATAGGAACATCCAACAAATTGCCTCATCTAAAATGCCAGTCATACTGTACAGTTTTAAAAACTTGTGAGGTCTAACTCTCCCGCACATTTAATGTGACAGAGAAGCCCCATTAATATCTCAGATAAAAAAGTGGACTTTGATCTTCCAGTTAGTGGGCCGACTTAGAAAATGTAAATATGTCCAATACTCTGATAAGCTTACCTAGGCTTTCTTCTGCAGATAGAACCCAGTGACAACACCCTATAATAGTTCTCACTCTGGAGTGTTGGGATCTCCTTTGTAAAGTTCCTTGCATATCCCCAACCACCTCTCCACTCATACCTATCAGTAATTATCTGACTCTTCTGGTCTCTTGTTTTTATAAAAGCGCTCTTAGAAACATAGATTTAAATTGACCACCAATGTTTTTGTAGACCATCTGAGACTGTTCCAGCTAAATCATTTCCTGGAGACTCCTAATTTTCTGGACCACTGCCCTTCTTGATTCATATATAATATCTATCAGTACTTTGCTACAGAGTTTGACCTTTCCGATATACAAGCAGTAGAGGGAGAGAGAACTGGGGACCAAGAATCATTGGCTTCCCATGATTGCGAAAGTAAAATTTTGTTCTAGGGCAAATAGATACCTGTGGTACAGAACCTCACTTGATTTGCAAAGGTGTTATCCTGGACATGGCAGCTATTGCTATAGGTGTAGAGAGAGGTGGGGATGCTACTACACATATGATGTCCTTGTGTTAAGATAAAGCTGTATAGACAATTTTTTTTATTAGCATCTAGAAAAATCATAACCGAGTTCTCATATCAGTGTAACACATCTCTCCCCAAGCTAATGCTATGGTTAGGAAAAATGGAGGTTATAAGACTCATGGATTAAATGGCCCTGAAAAAAATGCAGACAAAATTCATGTATACACGCAGATGTGATTTGCCTGACTGTAATATGGATAATACTTCCAATACAAGGATATATTTCTACACACAGTTACAATGAACCTGACTGTTTAGCCCTCATTGAACTGATGAAGGCTTCTGGGCATGGCAGCAGGCCGCCCCTCTCACTGCTGGTATAAATCTAATTTCAAATCAGTTTTTTTGGCTTGTATTTGATACTGAACCCTATTCACTGATGGCGTTGGGCTGTAGACATTCTAGAATCTGTGGTTTTGTCTATTAGTGCCCATGAGAATGGATGTGGTAGGATTCACCCTGTTTACATGTTACAAATATTAATGATATATTAATGTTACAGCTGATTTACAGTTCCTCCATATATTATTATGTAAAAAGATATAAAAGTTGAGTACGTATAAGACTGTACTGTTCCGTTTCTATGTCCCTGCTTTCACATTAAAAAAATCTGATTTACAAAACAACATAGCACTTTTATCTATGTGCAAATGTTATTCATTGTCAGAATAAGAGAGGGTATATAGAGGCCCTGCGCTCTTCCTGTAGCTTTAAGGTTGTTCATTTTATTTCACATACTTAACATGGCTGTTAGATTTCAACATCACATTAATCTTAACGTTTTTAAATTTAACTTGCTCAGTGGCTTTTCCTTCCTAACCTTTTAGGTTTTTAATACCTTGTGCTTGTTTTCAGCAATTTATCCTTCTCAGTCATTTGTGCTACAGGGCAAGAAAGCTGAACTCCCTGGAGAACAATTAAAAAACAAGTTACTGTTAGGTGTGAAAATATTATTACAGCAATTTGGAAAATAATTTGCGTATACAAACAGCATTGCAAAAAAAACAAAACAATATTCATATTTTCTTCTTACGCTTATGCCCATTAATTCACTGAAGTATAGAGAACTAATAGGATAGTTCTGCTAAACCACTTTAAAATCTACTTTTTTAACATATAAAGTGGTTAACAGGAAAGACAACTTTGTAAGTGGTAATGATTTTTTTTTTGTTTGCAGTGTCTTTTTAAACAAAATATATACAACAAGAATTTTCTGTTTGTCTTCTGGCAAACCAGAACTCGTTTTTTCAGAGTGTCTAAGTAAATAGTTTTCTTTTAAGATTGTAGAACTTAGTCTGCAGAAATAATGATCATTTCTTCAATATTTAGAGATTTAACTATATTACATTATGCAAGGTAAGTTGAGCTCTTTTAACAGGATGAACCTAGTTCGGTGATGGAGAACCTATAGTACGTGTTGAACAACTGGTACACTAAGCCCTCAGGTTGACATCCAACCAGTTAATTTCACCGGCTTCTTGGGTAGAACTGCAACAAGTAGCACATGGTAGATGGTAGTTGCGAGACTTGCATGCCAAAGACAATGAGACTCCCACGGCAGGTCATGGACATCCGTTCTGTTATCAATGCAAAGCATTAGGTTTTACTCCTTCTTGGTTACAAAGTAATGCTCATGGGACCAGAATATATGATAGGAGGTGCACACCAAAAATTCAGTAGTCGCAAAATCAGGATTTAACTATTAAATGGTGAATATAATACTATTGTGGCAAAATAAACATCTTACAGTCAGACAACATATGTGGAAAACAATGGGAAACAAATATCAGGGAAGAGAGAAGACTCACAGCTAATTAGGATCTGCCAAAGAGGCATCATCAAGGGTAATCTATCTTACTTAGAACTGCAAAAATGTATGTGCAATATCAATGCAATGACAGCTGCCAGAATGGATGTGCTACATCATATGATGTAATGATGTCACTACTACCAAATGCTATATACATAAAACAATGCGTATATACAATAAACATGCACATTCACAAAATCACATGCATTTAAAATAATATAATATAAGTAACGCATCATGAAATGTGTGATCCTGACCAAGTTGTAAGATTAGATCTAGCTTGGTGGATATCTTAGAGCCTTTCAACCTGTTTATGAGTTCAGAGATGAGGCATATTGGGTAGGTGTTCTTGAAGGTTAATTTGTTTAGTCAATGCAAGTATTTAGGTCTCGTTCCTTCTTGGTTACAAAGGAACAGACGTGGAACCATTACACAGGGGCCCTGTGGTTACACCCATGCCCCTGATCCAAACAATGTCTTTGTTATTTGTCATGTGTAAAGGGCTGTTGAACAGAGCATCTGCATTTTAATCCTAGAATGAAGAATATATTTTCCATATTGCCATCACAATTGCTTCCATTTGTAATACGTGTTAAAGCTATAGAACAAGTCATAATTGCCTGGGACCCTGAGATTTGAAATCTATAAAAAGACATTTAACATGCAGACAGATTACACATAATATTTACTGTACGTATAGTATTTGGATTTAACAGAGTACAATCTTCAGGGGTTTTTTTTTGTATCCTGACTCTTGCTGAAGTAAAGATAAGCAAATATATGAACCAAAGATAATAAATAAAGATAGATCCGGATCTGCACTCAAGGTGTGTGGAGGTGCCGGGGTCCTGGGGCGCCACCCAAGCCAACAGTGCATACAAATTAAATAAAGGATCCAGCACTCAGTCAATTGCAGTGGAGAGTTTTATTCAAAACATAGGCAACGTTTCAACCCTGGTGGGGTTTTTTCAAGCCTCGAAAAAAAAAAACACCAGGGTTGAAACGTTGCCTTTGTTTTGAATAAAACTCTCCACTGCAATTGACTGAGTGCTGGATCCTTTATTTGATTTTTCTTATATGAACCAAGTCACATCTTAATTTCATTTCTAAAGCACTCATCAAACTATTTTCAAAGTAGAAATATGAGTTTGTGTCTTGGAATTGCTGACCCCCATAGCCTTGCAATAATAAACACTGTAAAGACAATCTACAGCAGAAAATAATAGATTGTTCCCTAAGAAACAACAATGAATACTCAATTCCTTACTGGACCGCTTTTCAATTGAATCCAAACATAATGATTTGTTTCCTGTATTGCAGGAGATATGCAATCCACATGTCACAACAAACACACGTACAATTTATCTCTATTTGTTCATGAATGGCCTAAAATAGCTATTCTTATACCAGCTCGCAGTTTGGGCATGATTACAATTCTTGTTTCCAATTAAAGATGACTGAAGTTCAGGGCTGCACATAGATAATATGCATTCAAGTTGGACAACATCATCAGATTCTTTCTTTTCTGAATTTTGATACTATCTGCTATGTACTAACGTCAGTAATTACTTATAAATAGGATAAACCTACATAACATCTGAAATAGCTTATAACACTAGTTGCACTGTTTGTGACCCATAGTAGGGAGCTTAAAGGAACATTCCAACTAGTTTAACCCTTGCTTCCGCACTTTGAAAGGAAACCCAACATGTATCTTAATAGATACACGTGGGTTTACGATCTGCTGTGTCTCACATGCGAGACACAGCAGTTCCTGGTTGTCGCATGCTCAGCCAATCAGCCAAATCTCAGTGCATGCACAGCCAATCAGAGCGGGGCAGGGGTCTCTCGCTGCTAGCATAGAGAGAGCCTCTCGTGTTTGCATGGGATCAGCAAAGGTCCCCCCTGCTGATCCCATGCAAACACGAGGGGCTCTCTCTGCGCTAGCAGAGTTGCCGACCAGATGGCTGCCTGCTTCCTATGGAAGCATGGCAGCTGTCAGTCAGAGGATAAACTATCAAAAGTACATGCCAGTTCATCCTCACAACAGAAACAACTTACATTTTACTTGTGCATCTATACTAGGAACACTAAGTTAATTTAACACCACACACCCTGTCCATGGTACTGAATTAGCCAGACATACATCAACTTATAGCCCCGCACTAATTTTAAAAAAAATTGCTGTTACAAGAATTAATTATTTGATTTCAAGATGAGCAATATTAATGATTGTTCATTACATGGATTAACACCTGAACCTGAGCCTGTTTCTGTGTTCATAAAAACTATGTACATAAAGAAAAATAATACAACATTTGTGCAAAGTGTTGGCTTAGACTGGTGAAGCCTGTGCCTTGAGATGCAATTTACAACATTTAGACATCCCTTCCGAAAATGATAAAAAAACATTCTTAATATTAAATGAGCTATGTTATTTCAATTACTTATTTTACTTTAGTTGATTGGAAAATTTAATGACCACTGGATAAAGGTCAACAGGGGTCTACTTCCAATCAGGATGGCCCTTACAAGCTCATAATGCTCATTTTTTTACCCATTTCCAAGGCACAAACAGTCTAGTAAACTGTACCAGTGAGCTCTCTGTTGATTGGCATCTCAAGCCTAAATTCTATCCCTTTCATTTGGGTACATGAATTATTATATTCCTGGCAAGGGACACCATTTTATTCTCCTTACCAGGGATTCAAATATCCTTTTTGGGTGGTAGGACATAATATATTGTGCTCTCTACTGGCAGTCAATTACTAAAAACTACTTTAATAAAAACATAGCATGTTGAGGCAGGCAAGTCGCCTTTCGTATTTGTTTGTATAGACAGAGAATAGTTCATTTTATTTTGTATTTTATCCTTTCTTACATTATGTAGTCATATATAATATTCTGCATAGACTGTAATTTCTACTTGCTATCAATATGAAAACATGGAAAGCTGCAAAAGAAAATGAATTTCATCAAACAAATAAACAAGTCAGTAACAGTTAAGTCAGTGACATTTGAACAAACATCAAGTTTTGTCTGTTACGATTTCTTTAATACCGTGTTATTTTTGGGAATATGGCCATTTACGGTATGACCTTCTAAATTGTCCACAGGTATTTTGCTCTATGTATCCTATGTCTATACTTGCTATGCAGCAAGTACTTGTATGGCTATTTTCATCTATTGATCATTTTCCAGCAAATATCAACCTTGAACGAGGAGTGTAATAAGTGGAAACTTCATTTATAACGATGCTTTGTTGGCAGTTCGTTTCATTCATGAACTCCGCTTCTATGTATACCTTTACCATATCTCCTAGAGAGCTGTTTAATACATGCAAAATGCTTTCAGTAAAAAAGAAACAATAATTGTAAAGCTATCTCTAAATGATCTCCTTAAAACTTCAGGGCATGTTCTCTTGCCATAGCCACTTACTTTTTTACATATATGAATATTGTTTACAGCATTCATATTCCTTGTCTCTAATAAAATATATATGCTAAAAACTTTTCTGACATTTAACCTTACAAAGAGCATATCATTTAATAGCCTATATGTTATTTTATTTTTTTCTCATTCTTATTCAAGTCTTTCTGAAGAGTATCTCTTTGAGTACTAAGTGCAGTATTCTTTATGAGGTTTCACAAATATTCTTTGTAAGGATTTGTCATAAATGCAAACACATTTTTTTTTTTACTTTCATAGATGTTAATACAGCTGAAGACAAGTTTTCACACACGGAACATGAAGAGGAGCTTAATCTATCAGAGGTATATGAAATCCAATACGTAAATGTACATAATAATTGTATTTTAAATCTTGATAGACCATGTCAACAATTGGGAAATTAATGTATTTCAAAGCCAAATACTATTTATATGCACATTGATTTTTTTTTTGGTAGGATATAATAAGGTATTGGGTGTTAAAAGGATTATTATAAGAGTATTTCAGAAGTAAAAAATTTTTCACATATTTAGGCCATTTCTCTGTTTTTATATGTGATTCCTCCACTGTTAAGGGACACTTATCTTTGACTTTGGCAGGTAAACATAACGGATTTGTATCTAATCTATAACAGTATGTTTACAAGAATATAATGGATATGTACTTGCCTAGCCTCTCTCGTATAAGCTGCTTATATTTCTATGTAGGAAAAGCATTTGGGATCTTCTGGAAGTCCAAGAACACCAGAGACATCCTCCAGTGTAACCACAGAGATTTCACTGACTGAATCCGATCATGATCTTCAACATGCAGTAGCTGTCGAAGAGGTATATATATTCCACACTACCATAGTCCTAACAGGGCATCACATCAAGCTGTATATTATTCAGAACACGTCTTTTTGGGAAAGTTCCTTGAGAAGTTTATTATTGGCTGTGGTATGTACTCATTATTTTTAGCATACAGAACAAATTTATAATTCTCTGCTACAATGCAATGTAAGTGTTGGGGTATGATTTTAGTAGATATTCTGTTGCCTAATGACTAAAAGTATCAGTGAGACATTTCATAGAAGAAGTCTCCTACTTGAGACATCATAAGTTGAAAAACTATTGAAACATAACCTTTTTTCAACTGATTGAAAGAAAGAAAAAAGGTTTTGTACTTTAACATTTATATACACTGAAACACAAAAACACTGAGCACCTTAATTATTCTAACCTGAAAATGTTACACTTAACTAGTCCGAGTATTAGCAGTTCGTTGATTGTGAAGTGACCAAGTAATCCAAACCATTTATAAAAACATGGCCAAAGAAGAAACTTTTTTCCTATTCAAATTCTTTAGTTACTTTGTCAGCTTAATAATGTGTCTATATGAATAGTAGTGATACAAAGTCATCCACTATTTTGTGTTTTTTTTTTTGTATTTTGTCACCCATCGCGCACTCACCAGACCACTATTTTGTGTTTTTTTGTATTTCGATACAAAGTTAAGTATCCATCTCATATTATGTATTGAATGAATACTTATTGACTGGTTGTGAAATCTAAGGTTCAACTGATTTGGTGAAGCAACAGATACATTAGATCTCCGTTGTTTTACTCATAACACCCAGTTAAGTAATGTAGCAGCTTAAGCAATGTGACACACTATGGGCTTCATTTGTGAAAGAGAGAATTGCAGGGAATGGAGAAGGGACTTTAAAACTTAAGGCCAAAGTAGCTACTTTGAAAAAAACAATGCTTTACTTTGTATCAGTGGTGTACGTATAAGCACATTATTAAGGTGACAAAGTAAGAAGTTGAATGGGAAACTATTTCCAACATAAGTACTTTTGCCTTCATTTTGAAATTCTCTTCTCAGAACCCTGCAATACTCTGTTTCATAAATAATGCACTATGTGTATTTATTGTTGAAAAAGCATCAATACAAATATAAAGACAAACTGAAGCACAATATAATGATTAACCCCTTCGCGACACAGGACGGACTAGGTCCGTCCTGTGTGGGGAAGCGTTAGTGACACAGGACGGACCTAGTCCGTCCTGTGTCAAAACGAGCACTGAAAGCGGAGTTTTTCCGCTTTCAGTGCTCTGATGGTATTGTAACGATGCTTCCGTGTGGAAGCATCGTACAATACTAAAAAAAATGCCCGTCGGCATTTCGATCGCTCCGGAGAGCGATCGAAATGCCGGTTTTAAAGGCACAGTGCCTTTAAAACGCGGGCATTTAAAAAATGAGCATAGGAAGCGAATCTTTCGCTTCCTATGCTCAGAAAGTGTTTCTGATTGCCTCGCAAGTCGAGGCAATCAGAAACACAAAAAAAAAATGCCCGATCTTGGTCACTGAGTGACCAAGATGGCGCTGCCCTTCTAAGGGCAAGAGCACAGGAGGCAGGAAGTACCTGCTTCCTGTGCTCTCTGGCTGTCACACGATTGCCTCTTCACAGAGGCAATCAGTGACTGCCAGGCACACTGACAGGCAGTGGGGATGCTCTCCTGAACATCCCCACTGACTGGTCAGATCAATATTAACTCTATATTGATCTGACCAGTTATGATCTGCCTCCCTCTCCTCACATTTTTTTAGTGAGGGAGAGAGACAGATCAAACTTCTAAAAGTAAAAAAAAAAACAATAAACACACAACACACAAATATTAAATCAATAAAAAAAAATTTATTAAAGCAATTCCCTGCGTTTAACCCCTTCCCTGCCACTGATCTTGCATAAGCAGTGATCGTGCACATCAGCGCATTTATTTTTGCCGTTTGTGCATTTTTTAGGGGTTAATTTTTTTTGTACTGTAATTTATTACAGTACTAAAAAGGCTCTTCTAAGAGTTATTAACCCCTTCTTTGCCGTCGATCACTGCTTACGCAATGATATTGACGCCAAAGCAATTTTTATCTGTCTGCATATTTTTATTTTATTTTTTTTACACATACCCGCTAGGGGATTACATGTAAAGTAAAAATATTTGAGTTTTTTTTTTTTAAGCTGCCTGAGCGCATAGCGATCAGTAACAGCGAATTAGTGGCAAAGGCGGTTTGGTGATTTCTCAATTAAGCTCACCATTCGCCCTGGTCAGATCAAAATTGGTCGGATCAATATTCACAAATATTGATCTGCCTCCCTCTCCTCACTAACATTTTTGTGACGGAAAGAGACAGATCAGTATTAGTGATATAAAATAACATTTTATAAAATTGTCAGGTTTTATGAAAGTCTTTCACTGTGTATTAACCCCTTCCCTGCCATTCATCACTGTGTAAGCAGTAATCTTGCACAGCAACAGTATGTTTTTCTGTCTGCACTGTTTTATGGATTAATTTCTTTGTACTGTAATGTATTCTAAGAGCTATTAACCCCTTCTTTGCTCGAGATCACTGCTTACGCACTGATTCTGAGGCCGCGGACTCAGGGTTCGATTTTGACCCTATTCAGCTTTCTGATACATCATCTAGCGATGTATCGGTGGCTGCTGAGCCCTTGCCACAAGTAGTGATGGGGGTCTACCGATAAAAAAAATATATGGTTTGGTGGGGGTAAATTACATTGGCTGGCTTCAAAGATATATCCCATAAAGGACACGTACGCAGGTTGACTACATGTCAAAATTCCAAGTTGGAATTTTGAGATGCGCATCTCACAAATGTTGCCTTCTAGCCAAAAACAAACCAACAAACCTATGCATGGGTGCTATCCCTGTACTCGGGAGATGTTGCTGAACACATATTGGGTTGTTGTTTGGCAGTGACATATACCAGAATCTGTGAATTCATGCCTGAAGTACAATGCATGTGGAAAAAAACCTCCCAAAAAAGTACTACCACAAACTTTTACAAAGGCTGGTGGTAGAATTAGTACCTATACAGTATTAAAATACCACCATTTGAAATACCTTAGGATGTCTATTTTCCAAAAATATATGGTTTTATGGGGTAAAATACTTTGACAGGCTTCAAAAGTGTCCCAAATGAAACATGGGCGCAGGCTGACTACATGTCAAAATTCCAAGTTGGAAATGCACCCCCCCTAAACATGGCCTTTTAGCCCCCAAATAATCTAACTAACCTACACATGGGGGGTATCCCTGTACTCAGGAGATGTTGCTGAACACATATTAATGTGTTTTGTGGCACTGACACATAATAGGATCTATGAATTCATGCCCGATGTACAATGAATGTGAAAAACAAATTACTATCCATAATATTGACATAGGCTGGTGGTAGAATTAGTGCATGGAAAGTGTTAAAATACTACCATTTGAAATACCCTAGGGTGTCTAGTTTTCAAAAATATATGGTTTTGTGGGATAGAATACACTTTTTGGCTTCAAAAATGTCCCAAATGGGATATCGGCGCAGGTTTTCTGCACGTCAGAATTCCAAGTTGGAAAACCAAAAAGCGCACCTCTCAAATGTGGCCTTTTAACCCCCAAATAACCTAACCAACCTATACATGGGTGGTATCCCTGTACTCAGGAGATGTTGCTGAACACATATTGAGGTGTTGTTTGGCACTGACATATAACAGGATCTGTGAATTCATGCCCAAAGTACTATGTATGTGAAAAAAAATTACTATCCATAACATTGACATAGGCTGGTAGTATAATTAGTGCATGGAAAGTGTTAAAATACTACCATTTGAAATACCCTAGGGTGTCTAGTTTTCAAAAATATATGGTTTTGTGGGATAGAATACACTTTTTGGCTTCAAAAATGTCCCAAATGGGACATGGGAGCAGGTTTTCTGCACGTCAGAATTCCAAGTTGGAAAACCAAAAAGCGCACCTCTCAAATGTGGCCTTTTAACCCCCAAATAACCTAACCAACCTATACATGGGGGGTATCCCTGTACTCAGGAGATGTTGCTGAACACATATTGAGGTGTTGTTTGGCACTGACATATAACAGGATCTGTGAATTCATGCACAAAGTACAATGTATGTGAAAAAAAATTACTACCCAAAACATTGACATAGGCTGGTAGTATAATTAGTGCATGGAAAGTGTTAAAATACTAGCATTTGAAATACCCTAGGGTGTCTAGTTTAAAAATATATATGGTTTTGTGGGGTAGAATACACTTTCTGGCTTCAAAAATGTCCCAAATGGGACATGGGCACAAGTTTTCTGCATGTCAGAATTCCAAGTTGGAAAACCAAAATGCGCACCCCCTAAATGTGGCCTTTTAGCCCCAAAACAAACCAACAAACCTATGCATGGGTGGTATCCCTGTACTCAGGAGATGTTGCTGAACACATATTGAGGTGTTATTTGGAAATATCCCTTCACATTTTAAGGTAATGTTTACCTAAATTGCAATATATGTGAAAAATTAAAAAAAAAGATTTTTTGCTGCAAACTTTGGCATAGATTGGTGGTAAAATGGCTACATGAAATGTGTCAAAATGCCCCAAGTTAAATGCCCTGAGTTGTCTAGTTTTCAAAAATATGTACATGTTGGGGGTCATTCATGGATTTAGTACAGAAATCAGTGTTACAATGTCACTATCGCTAATTTTGAAAGAAAGGATTTTAAAATGGCTTTGCACCACTTATAGTACTGGCCCTGTAACATGAATAAAAAAGCACAAAAACATAAAAACATGGGCTATTTCTGAACTCAGGACATATATTAGAAACTTTTTAGCAGTGTTTTTTTGTTGTCTCTTGTACATGAGTATACGATTTTTCAAATAAAAGTCATAAAAAAAGTATTTTTTCAATTTTTTTGCCATATTTTATTATTTTTTTTACATCAAATTATATGCTATTATCAAAATAATGGTATCAAAAGAAAGCCCTTCTTATAACGATAAAAACAATATATAGTTTGTGCGGGTACACTAAATGAGACAGAAATAAATTACAGCAAAACACAAACACCTCAGAAATGTTAAAACAGTCCATGTCACCAAGCGTCGGACAAGCCAAAAAAGTCATGTCACTAAGGGGTTAAACCAACGTTCATACATCAATACAAACAAAACAAGCAAATGGAGAAATATACAACACACTATTATAATGGCTGGATATAAATCAATACAAGCAATTTGCAAAGAGCATCATGTTAGTATTTAGCTCAAGTGCTTAATGCCCTAACTGCTTAACAGCTCGGCAAGCCGGTCAGTACTTTTCACCTGACCTTCACTGGGTTAATAGGACAGAGAGTATAAATTGGCTTTTAAATCATTTTATTAAAGAAACTGATACAGACACTTTTTTTAAAAGAAAGATCATAAAAATAAGTAAGCATTCCAATCTTGGTAACCTGGATTACAAAATAAGCAGAATAAAATAAATAACCGTTGATTACAAAGTATATTAAGAATTATCTTTAATTAGAAAGCGATTACAAATGACTCTATTTACTTAATGCTCTATATAAGAGATACTGAATACCTTAGTCTCGTTAGGTACCCAATATTCACAGTAGAATAAGTAAAGTAAGGTTTCAGTGTATGTCTTTGTTAAAGTAAGACTTGGTTCTTTTTTAATCCGCTGAATATGATTATAATTATTTGGGCGGTTTATCCACTAGTTTACAATCTTTTTTGTAAACAGCATTTATTTGTGACACAGAAGTTTTGACACTGAATCTGGTGGTACAATCGTTATGTTCATATGGCTGTAACCTTTAGAATATTTACTCCCAGAAAACTCATGCAACAACCCCTTCCTTGAAAACAGGTGACTCAGCTGTGAATGATTTCACAATTGCATCAAAGTGACAATGTTAATCAGAATGTAAGAATGTTTTTTTTTTTCTTTTTTTTTACACTCAGACTCCACTCGTTTAATTTATCCATTTAGTCAAATTCGTGTGGTTTTAGTCATCCTTGTGTCAATTGCTTATTTTCCCCCGCTCTCCCTCTATTTCTCGTGTACTTCTGTTTTTCGTTTATAATTTTTCGGAGATGAGAAAAGAAGAGAGAGACGTACCCATACGACAGGACAATTGAACCACATAAAACGTACCCGACGAGAGAGACATACACAAATGACAAAACAGTCAAACCACATAAAACACATGTAGCCGAGGGGGGGGGAGGGGGGGGGTTCACCTCCGATCGAGCGCCGGGATCCCAACTCCGCCCTTCTACCCTTCCTCACCGGTCTGCTGTTCCCCTTCCTCTTGCTCTCTTATCCGTCTCAGCCATCCATTCCACATACTTACATTTTTTGCTGAATATTTCCAGAATCTAGCTATGTCTCTCTCCATTGTAATTTGCGCTGCGATCTGGTTTTTAACATGCCCCCATTGACATTCTTTTGTTTGTTTCCAGTTGCGTGCAATCGTGATTTTACCTGCCATAAGACAGTGCGAGACAAAACATTCTGTCTTCCAGGACATCTTTGGGTAATTCAGATGGAGCAGGAAGGTTTCTGGAGTGTTGCTTAGCTCGGTGTTTGTCATTAGGCGAACGTATTCAAAAATTTTTTTTACCGTATTTCTAACTTTTTCGCATTCCCACCAAATGTGCTTGTACGTGCCCACTTTTACTCCACACCTCCAACACATGGGGGAAGCGCCTTGGTACATTTTCGCCATTTTCTTCGGTGTTAAATACCACCTAGTATACACTTTAAAGTGGGTTTCCCCTAGGGAGATGCTGTGGATTTGGCTGTTTAATCTTTTAAAATTTTTGAAAGAAGATGCGGCTGCAGGAAAACGGAAAAAAAAAAATCACCGCGACCGGATGTGACGTTTCCTCACATCCGGACCCGGTAACTGTTTCCCTCCTCCGTGCAGGGAGGAGGGAACACTGCGCGAGACGTCCGGCCCGGGGACACAGCAGCTGGAGGTAAGTGATGGGGAAGGAGGGGGAGGAGGGAGGTATAACGAGCACTCTACTATTCCTGGGAATCTGACTGGCATAATTTTCTTGGGCTCTGACTGGCATAATATTCCTGGGCATCTGACTGGCATAATATTACTGGGCTCTTACTGGCACTCTATTCCTGGGCATCTTAATGGCATAATATTCCTGGGCTCTGACTGGCATAATATTCCTGGGCATCTGTCTGGCATACTATTCCTGGGCATCTGTCTGGCATACTATTACTGGGCATCTGACTGGCACACTATTCCTGGGCATCTGAATGGCATAATATTCCTGGACATATGAATGGCATAATATTCCTGGGCATCTGACAGGCACACTATTCCTGGGCATCTGACTGGCACACTATTCCTGGGCATCTGACTGGCATAATATTCCTGGGCTCTTACTGGCACTCTATTCCTGGGCATCTGAATGGCATAATATTCCTGGGCATCTGACAGGCACACTAATCCTGGGCATCTGATTGGCACACTATTCCTGGGCATCTGACTGGCACACTATTCCTGGGCATCTGACTGGCACACTATTCCTGGGCATCTGAATGGCATAATATTCATGGGCATCTGAATGGCATAATATTCCTGGGCATCTGACAGGCACACTATTCCTGAGCATCTGACAGGCACACTATTCCTTAGCATCTGACTGGCACACTATTCCTGGGCATCTGACTGGCACACTATTCCTGGGCATCTGAATGGCATAATATTCCTGGGCATCTAAATGGCATAATATTCCTGGGCATCTGAATGGCATAATATTCCTGGGCATCTGAATGGCACACTATTCCTGGGCATCTGAATGGCATAATATTCCTGGGCATCTGAATGGCATAATATTCCTGGGCATCTGACAGGCACACTATTCCTGGGCTCTGACTGGCATAATATTCCTGGGCATCTGACTGGCATAATATTCCTGGGCATCTGACTGGCATAATATTCCTGGGAATCTGACTGGCATAATATTCCTGGGCTCTGACTGGCATAATATTCCTGGGCATCTGACTGGCACAATATTACTGGGCTCTGACTGGCATAATATTACTGGGCTCTGAATGGTATAATATTACTGGACTCTGACTGGCATAATATCCCTGGGCATCTGACTAACACACTATTCCCATTGAAATACTGGTAAGTTTGTTGATTTAACTTTACTTCATTTTAAATATTGTATTTGTTCCCGTTTTGTTTCTTCACTTCAAAATAAGATATATGCAGTGTGCATAGGAATTTGTTCATAGTTTTTGTTTTTACTATAGTCCGGCCCTCCAACGGTCTGAGGGACAGAGAACTGGCCCCCTGTTTAAAAAGTTTGAGGACCCCTGTTCTAATTCATTTATATGCATGAATGGCATTATTTTGTTGTTTATATCTAAGTTTATTTTTATCCTCCTCCATTCTTTTAGAAGTTGTGATGTAATAAAATTCTGCTCTACCCTGCCTTCTCCTTCCTTACCAATTCTCAGTCCCCAGATACTGTCTCGTAGACAATCAGCTCCTAATGCCTCAGATTCTATGATGTTCCATCCCTCCTCTTGAGTTGACAGCAACTGTGCTCTGTAGATGTGTGTAATTATACTAGCCCAGTACTGTCTCTTTATCACTGGGAATCCCAGCCCACCCTTTTCTGGTTTTTGGGAGACAACTCGTATGTTTATTCTTGATTTTTTACCTTTCCAAACAAAAGTAGATATACTTGCTTGGAGCATTGTCAGCCAGGAATTGTGTATCTTTAAGGGAATCATTTGAAATAAATAGTTCCATTTGGGGATTATATAGGAGTTGATCATCTGAATCCTACCCCAACTTGCACTTTCTAGGTGTTTCCACTGCTTTAGTTGGGAGTTTGTGTCTTTCAATAGTTTCATAAAATTAACTTCCATTAGCCTAGTTAGGTCTTTTGTAATTGTAATCCCTAGGTACTTGTACGCTTTTTTTGCCCAGGTAAAGTTATATTTAAGATTGATTTCTGCAATGTCCTCCTTATCCAGATTTATCCCCATTAGGATTGTTTTGCTGATGTTCATCTTATAATTAGATATCTGGCTGTATTTATCAATTTCGTTCATTAAGGCATCCATAGATGTTTTAGGGTTTGTGAGTGTTATAAGTACGTCATCAGCGTATAGTGAAATTTTCATTTTACACTTTGATGTCTCCCAGCCTAGGATATTAGGATTGTTTCTTATATTTATTGCTAATGGTTCGACAGACATAATATAGAGCAGTGGCGAGAGGGGACAGCCCTGTCTTGTACCATTTCCCAGTTTGAACCATTCAGAGCAAATGTTCTGCCCAACCGTTCTCGCAGTCGGATTTTTATACATAGACATAATGGCTCCTAACATCCAGTCCCGTATACCAAAGGCTGACAGGGTCTGCTGTAGGAAACTCCAACCGACCCTGTCAAAGGCCTTTTCGGCATCAACTGCCATGGTTAAGAGCGGGAGACCTTTTTCTGAGCCGCATCCATAATATTTATAATCCTTCTTGTATTTAAACACGATGTTCTACCGGGTACGAAACCTATTTGGTCCGGATGTATTATCCATTTAAGGATTTTTTTCAGTCGTTTCGCCAGAATTGCTGCAAACAATTTGACGTCCGTGTTAATTAAGGAAATGGGTCTGTAGCTTGTCACTTCTGTAGGTGGTTTATCTAGTTTTAGTATGGGCAGAACATTTGCTCTCATCATCTCCTCCGGGAAAGTCCCTAAGTTGACACAACTATTATAGGTGCTTGCCAGGTGGCCACTTATTTGGTCCGCAAATATTTTATAGAACAGGTTAGTAAACCCATCTGGGCCTGGGTTTTTTTCTTTTATTAGATCTTGGATTGCATTCCTTACCTCTACTTTTTTAATAGGTTGATTTAAGCTAATTTGATGTTCTTGTGGGATTTTCGGTATTTTAGTGCTGCTTAAGTAATTTTTAATTTGGTCAATGGGACTATTCACTTGTAGATTATAGAGTTGTTCATAATATGCGTTAAACTTTGACCCAATATCCTTGGGGGATATATAAGAAGTGTCTTGGTCTATTATTTTTGAGATTCTGTTGGTTGCTTTTTGTTTTCTAAGTCTATCCGTCATCATTTTATTCGTTCTATTGTTGCAGAGATAATATTTTGCTTTAAGTTTTGCCAAATTTTTTGCTATCTGTTCTGTCTCGTAATTATCTATTTTTGTCTGTAGCTCATTTATCTGTCTAACTTTATCTTCCGTTGGTTCTTGTTTATTTGCCTGGGATATTTTTTGTAATTTTACATAGAGCCCTTGGGGATTATTGTCTTTTTTGTTTTGAGAGATGCTATTTATTTGTATTAACTGTCCTCTCAGGACTGCTTTGAAAGCACACCAGGTGTTAGCTGGATTGGTGTCTCCAGAATCGTTTTCTTTAAAGTAGCACTCTATACATTTTAATAATTTTTCCTTGTTATCCTTATTGTTTAAAAGACCGTCGTTCAGTCTCCAAGTGGTTCTATTTTTCTGGGTCCCCCCCTCTTTAACACTCAGGAGCATTATACTATGGTCTGACCATGTGTTTTCTTTTATATCAATTTTAACTATTTTGTTGATTAGGTCCACGCTTCCCCAAACCATATCTATACGGGAGTAGGAGCAGTGCACCCTTGATAAGTGCGTATAGTCTCTCGACTCTGGATTCATGGTTCGCCATGAATCATAATAGTCGAATCTTTTCATTGCACTAGTCAATGCTTTAGCTTGTTTTATTACCCTTTTGTCCATTACCCCTCCTTTTGTTAGTTTTTTATCCAAGGTGTGGTCGAGAACGCAGTTAAAATCCCCTGCCACTATGCATATCCCTGACTTGATTCGGTCTACCTTCTCTAGGATTTTGTTTAAGTTGGTTACAGGTGCTACGTTAGGTAAATATACATTGACAATTGTGTACCTTATTTCGTTAATCTTACATATGATGATTATAAACCTACCCTCTGAATCTGTTTCTTGATACTCTATTTCTACTTTAACTTTACTAGATATGACTATAGCCACTCCTCTTTTTCTTTTGTCCCCAAGGGAGGCATGCAAAATATTTGGGTATCTTCTTCCCCCCCAGTTATGCTTTTCTTCCTTACGCCAATGAGTTTCTTGGATCAGGCATATATCTACGTGTTCTTGCACCAAGAGCTTGTAGAGTTTTGATCTTTTATAGGTGGTGTTGAGGCCCTGCGCATTCACCGAGGCAAACCTAACCATGTCTGTCCCTCTCCCTCCCCCCACCCCCCCCGCAGCCCGGGCACACGACAAAGAAAACAAAATACACACACACATATACAACACATACCCTGTATCCCCTTCCGAAGGACACTCCTGTACCTCTTCCAACCGGACGGCCCCCCAAACCCTTCCCCATAGGGCACTTCGGTTGACCCTCTACCCTTTAATAGGGTCATGTGTTTGGATTCAAACACCAAGTGGGGATTTTATTTCCCCCGCTGGACCGCCAATTATTTATTCATTTCCCTGCCCGCCAAAAAACAAAAAAAAAAAAAACGCCCCCACCTCCCTCTTCCCATATCAGTTTTTATAATTTTAACTTTGACGTATTTCACTATTGGTGTTGTACTTGCTATTGTGCTATACATACTCAATTTTAAGCTTCCTCAATTTTTAACCACCCGTGGGAGAAGGAGGGTGTTTAAGTGGGTTGTCCTGAAATGTGCTGGTGTCCAAGTGTGTTATCCTAAAATATGCTCCATGTGGGCTTTATAACTTTCAATTTTGTGTATTTAAATAGTGTTTAGCAGTTTTCTTTGTGATGATACTTATTTCAGTGCGTGTTACTCTTTTACTCCTTTCTCTTTCCTTCTCCTTCTCTCTTTCCTTTTCTCTTGTTTCTTTGCCTTCCCCTTCTTCCCTCTTCCCTCTTCCCCCTCCCCTTCCTTCCCTTTCCCTTTCCCTTTCTTCCTCCCTTTCTACATTACTTTCCTTCCTTTTATTTACATGTGCACATGTGTGGTTCTTAATGCTTTAGTAATATCGTGACTCGTGATTTATGAGTGAAGTATTGAACTCTATTAAGTCTTAAATAATACCCTATTAAATTTGTGTTCCTTATCTCAGTGTGGTTTGCATTAAATCCTCCTATAAATGTAATCCTTTCCCCTTTTTCTTTCTTGTACTTTGCGTGTGACACTCTTGTATGTTGCGTACCCTTTCTTTCCTTTTCCCTTCCTTCTCCTTTCCCTTTCCTGCCCCTGCTTCCCCTCCTTCTTCTTCCCTCCTAACCTACTGCGCCTTAATTCATCTCGTTCAACTTCTTCCACTTTTACTCTTACTTTTAGTTTTACTTTTCCTCCTGCGCTTCTCCTCTTATACTAAAAAAAACAAAAAAAAAAAAAACAGAGGGAAATGTAAAATAAGTGTGGACATAGCTATGTCCGCCTTAGCTGTTAATATTATTGTCTAGCAGCCATGACTTTAATTTTTCCGGAGACTCAAGTACGGTCTGATGTTCATTGTATTGAATTATTAACTTCGCTGGAAAACCCCACCGGTATTTTATGTTCTTCTGTCTCAAGAACACCAGGGATTGTTGGAAGGATTTTCTCCACATTCTTGTGGCGTATGAGAGATCTTGAAAAATTTGTATCTCCCTATAGTCATCCCTGATGTCTTTGCTTTCTCTCTTTGCTTGCATAATTGATTCTTTAAAAGTAAAATGTAGAAAATTCACTATTACATCTCTTGGATGTTCTGAGGCAGGACCTTTTGGATTATATATTCTATGTATTCTCTCCATGTCCGCCTCACTGCCCTTTGGGTCTATACCTAGTTCTTTGAAGTATGTAATCAGATATTCTTTTAGTTGGTCCCTGGAGACTGTTTCTGGAATATTTTTAAAACGTAAATTAGATCTTCTTGATCTGTCCTCTAGATCACGGATCTTCCCTTCTAGTTGGGACAGCTTTTTATCTTGTTTTTGGTTAGTTTCTTTCAGAGTAGTTATTTGTGAGTACAAATTTGCCATTTTTTCCTCAATGGACCCGACTTTATCTCCTAGTACCCTTATTTCTTGTTTGACTGTCATTGCACTTTTGGTTATCTCTGTTGTGATATGCTCTAAGTGTGAATCAAGTTTCTCCAGAGAGAGGTCTCGAGTGACATATTTTTCTGATGTTAGTATTGGGTTTTCTTGGGACTGGTGGGGATTCCCTTGAGGCAAGGTAAATGATGTTTCTATTATTTTTTCAGATGTCTCTGTGTTATTGGATGGAGAAAAAAATCCTGACAACCGTTTAGTTTTGGGTCCTCTTTCCTGTCTCTTTCTTTTGCTTTTATTGGTTTTCTACTTGCCATATTGATTTTTCTGTAGCTTGGCACGTTTAGCTTATTTAAGTATATAGGCGGGCTTTGTTTGCGTGGACGGATTTAGGGCCGGAACAATACACTTTTTTTTTTTTTTTGGAAGTTTGTTCTTCCCCCCTTTTTTCCTCTTTTTTTTTTTCTTTTTCCTTCACCTTCTCTCCTTCCTTTCTTTTTTCTTTCTTTTTATGTAAGCCGCCGCTCAGTATAACATTATACACGCGCTCTAATTCAATTTCTAATACTGTCCACGCAGTGCTCCCCCCCTCTTTTACTTTAACCACCACCCCTCGATGGTAGTGCGGTAATACAGTTTTACACTTAGATTGACCACTTAGCTTTGTCGTTGCCTCAGTCTGCACGCCTAGTTGGTGGGACGCTTTTCCTTCCTTTTTCGCTTTTCTCCTTCCTTAAGTCCTCCGTTTGTCCGCTTCTTCTGTTCTGCAGTTCGCGGCGTCACCGATTAGGCTTCTGATTCTCCCTCACTCTCTGCTTCTTTTCTTCAGCTCCGTATTTCGTCTCCTACTTCCAGCTCTCTACTCGCTGCTCAGCGGCTCAGCGGGGTTTCAGCATCCCACCTCTTCCGGTGCTACCACGTCATCACGTCAGCACCAACCGCCGCCACACTCCTTCCATGCTCCAGAATGTAAGAATGTTAATGAACATGAACAGTTAGGGCTAATAAAGATGAGGTAGGAGTTAAGATAAATAATACAGAGAAGGTCAATGTGAATGTGAGAAATCAGGAATAAAAACAGTGAAGTAGGACAGAGTAGATGGATGATGAGAAAAGAGGACAAGCCACAACTTCCAAAGAGGTGAACCAGATGTCTGCGTTTGAGTAGAGAAAGGAGCACCGGACAACGGTAACTTCTTTTTTTCAGGACTTTGGACTATGACAGAAGGTAAGCATTAATTAGACCCCTTAAAAAGCATTTTTATATTTTAGAAACTTTTAGAAAATTATGGTTTACTCCAGTGATCCATTTAAGAAGTGTTTTACCACCTTTATAAATCAACTGTCAATTCCGAGTAAGAGATTATTGCATGGATTACCGTATATTCTTAATAACAGGCACATCTCAGTTTGAAAGTTTAGATATTTGAGTTTCTTCCTAAGTACTTAGCAGTATCAAACTTTTTTGTTCTATAGCTCCCTTTGTGCAAGTTCTGTGACAATCCTGAGAAACCCTTTCCTACAGTGGAACAACTATCTTCAGAACCTATGCACACAGTAAGTGAACACCAACAGGCAGTATGTAGCTCTGTGTAAGACACAGTGCAGATTTGTGATGCAACCCAATCCCTAGATTAAAGCTGAACCTTCCAGCTCTTCTGTATCATACTGTAAAGTATATCTTCTGTATTTACTTGAAGACCTACTATTATTTTCAATGTAAGAGGCACACTACAGTTCTATGTCGATGGTATTACAGACATCAGTGCTGAGTAGTACTGAATTATACAACATGTGTTCAAGTGACATAATAATTTGCGGTCTATTCATAAAATAGGAACTGCAAGTAAACTTCAAAATCAGGCTGACCAGGAAAGATCACAAATGCCAGCTTTTAATTCCTGATTCTTATGTTCGTTTGTCAGATCATATTTAGTAAATAGACCCCCTTCTTGTTTGCATTAAGGTACTTTGCTACTTTTGAACAAACCCTGTGAAAAGCAGCATTCCCCGTTTCCCATGTGCATACATAAAATGTATATATCCTATAGCTCTTAATAGAAATTAGTTATGCCATCTTTTATCTACAAAACCACCTCACCTCATTTGGCATGGACTATACAAGATGATAAAAGTGTTCCACAGAGCTGCTGGACCATGACTGCCACCTTGGTGACCTGCTGTCTGGTAGTAGATCTCTACTATTAAAATCTCATTATATCTAATTCCCCAGGTCTTTAATTCGGTTAGCCACAGCAGTGGTCATTCATGCACAACAATCTTGGTTTCCTTGATAGCATTTGGTATCCTTGATAGCATTGGATTACCCAATTACCCAACTGTAACATGCAATAGCTTCCATGAAAAAGCTTCCAAAATCCCTGAAAATATCTGCCTTCCAAATGAAAATGTTAACATGAAACCACCATGTATTGTATTTATTATATGCTTAGTGGTACTTTATGCTATATGCTCTCTCTAGGACATATTATCATGTTTATGCATTTCCCTTTAATCATGTTTGAATGACTAACATTGCATAGCACACACTCACCAGGACTTGAAAACAAGAAAAATCCCAATGTATTCTTATTAAAACACTATAAATGAATGCATTTTGTAACTTGCTCATCAACATTAAATTATATAGAAAATTGAAATAATGGTGACAAAATACTTTTTGTGCTGCTGTATTAATTCCTTGCGGCACCATCCCTTGAGTGCTACTGACATGGTTGGTATCCATTTGATGAAAGGCAAAAGGTCACCTGATTGACAACAGTTGCCTCTGTGGAATACATATTTCAGTCACTGTTGGCTGCTTCTTTGTGTGAAGCAGCCTCTTGTTTATTTGTGTAGTCAGAATAAGTCTTGCTTACACTGGGATAATCCTATAGTGTGGAGACTAACTTTCAGTTTCTCTTTGATTTTATGCAAAGATCATGGGCCTAAATCGCTACCATTTATGCAATTATCATAAAGGATATGATATATATAATGAACAATTGATAATACCCATTTATATGCACAAAAAGAATATTATTTCCATAAGAGAAATCATATACAATTTTTTTAGGGGGGGGGGGGGGGTTCAGGAACTGGAAAATGTAATCAAACAGGAAAAAAACCACACAAAAAACAAATAGTGCAATACAGTAAAAGTAAAAAGTTATTACATAGTAACACAAGCTAACTCATCAATGTGCTATATTAATAACTGAATATGCCATAGTATATTTTCTAACTGGTAGTAAAACAACTGACAGGAAAGAAAATATGAACATACGTAATAATAACTTGAATATGTCATTTAAGAAATGAATATGAATAAACAGATTATTTAGTACATATACAGGTGTAAGTGCATTTTTGTAACAACAGTTTTAGCTGTGATCATAATTTCATAATTTAAAAGATTTCCTCAATGGAATGCAAATAAAATCAAGATCTTTGTCAACAAGATATTCTTTGCGTTAGTGCTAAAGACATCAGTAAACATGCCTTTCTACAGGGTTTAAACCTTAGACTGTGTTTATTGTCGTTCTTCCAGGTGGATTATTTTTAATATCTTCACCTTTACTTAGGACAATAGAACAATTGTGACATTCACACTATTAGTGTTTTAACTTTTACTTGAATCAAAAGTTTTTATTTGACATTCCAGATATTTTGTGATGGTATTCTTATTTAGGGCCTTATTTATCAAGACAAAACTGGTGCTATTTCAGGAAAAAGTGCTAAAATAGTAGTAATATCCATGGAAACCAAAGGAATTCTATAGCAGTTTGCTCCAAATTTAGCACTAATATCTGCATCTTTGTTCAAAATTTGTAATGTGTTTGTGCCTTAAATGTATATATCTGGCTCATCTTTAGTAAATACATATCTAACTGACAATCCTTTCCCAAGTGCTGATTACTAACCCTTCAGTAACTAAAGGGAAGACCTTGTTTCTGTTATGTGATTTCCATTGTTTGTTAAATTGCATTTATACATTTTTTTGCCTCTTAGTTATTTTGTTGTGTGAAATATCAAACATTATTTCAACATCTTATCATGGATGTTATTGAATCCAATACTTTTGAGACAGAAGAAACAATTCTGCCACATGCACACCTTGATGAAGAGCAAGAAGCCCTAGAGAGACTAAAACAGCGGTAAGTAATTGTTCTATATCAACATCTATGTTAGTAAAATATATTTCTTTCTTGCTAATGTAACAGCAGCTCCAGGGGATCCAGAAATCTTCCAGGTCACATCACTACTGGCCTAGCCATAGGAAAAGGAGATCATGTTAACCCCATTTCTTGCCCGAAAGACTTAAATAATCTTAATGAAATGTTCATCTCACAATTACTCCATAGCTATAATTAAATTACTGCCAAATCTATTCGTCAAAAGTTATTGCAAGTCAAGGGGACCTCCTTGCCAAATGTCAACACATGTTATCCTAGGTCATATTATACAACATTTTAAAGGACAATGCGCTCTATTATATGTCCAGATAAATCTATCTCTGGTCACTGAATACCATATACTGAAAATAGAAACTTTTGAGATAAAAAACAAAACAGTAATATGTGATAACTCAGATAATTGAACAGAGTTAATGTACAGCACATAAAAATGCTAACAGATTGTGTTGTCACTTTTTGTTTTCAAGGTTTCACAAAACAGACAGAACAATCTACGTCACCTCTCTGGCAGATCATTTCAGGATATTTGGATGTAAGTATTACAGTTTATTTTAGATCAGCTAAATTAAATCGTTACTTCTGGGGATAATATTTGGATTTTAATAGAAAAAAAATCATAATATATAGTTATAACATATTTACAGCTAGCCCTTCTATACTGTTATCATCAAGTTACTGACTTGACAAAGGCTGCATTGGTGCACCTTATGTCTGGGTACACCGAACAGAATGTCCTTTCTAACCCCTCCCACAGTTATGACATCATGCATGATCAACAGTAGTATGAAGTCATTTTCCAAATAGTGGAAGAACTCTGCAACAACAATCCTAATAAGATAGCTGTTAAATATATATTGACAAATCTAGTGTTATAGGGTCAGGGTCCTAGTTACATCTTTTATCTGTATGACAATATAGACAATCCCCCTAACAATTGTTTCATAGAAACTCAGACATACTAAGATTTGCACAGTGTTAGAAAGCTCCATATATTTATTTTAATCTGAAAACAATGTCATAATTGCAGTATTATTTAGTTAATCATTTATCCCATACAACTGTGCCTTTCTTTTCTGTTATTGTAGCACTTTTTGCAATGAACATCATTTCATTTACCTTGTCGGAGGCAGACGATAACAAGCTAGACCAGGATGAGCCATATTCCTATACATCTCCAAAACATTATGTGGAAGAGTTATTCTTTTCTAAACCAATCATGGATGATCATCAGCTAAAGGTAACTAAATCTGAATATAATCTTAAAAACTGTAGGCAATTATCTGCATTCAGTTTCATATATGTTTGTGCATTATCTATGTGGGTTCTATTTCAAACATTGATTATTTACAGTGATGCATTTTATGTCACATTTAAAAGATTTGGTATATACATGTTTACCTTTCCATAGACTTCCAGTTAGTTAGTTTAAAGGACAACTAAACATTTTTTTTTGGCTCAATAATGAACATAATTCAACTTTTTTTGGAGGGGGGGGGGGTACTTTAAACTTTATTTGATTAATAAAGTCCCCAGCCCCTCTTACTTTCATTTCTGACCCCTTGGTTCAGTTGTGTCACCGACACACTTGAACCAAGGTGCCAAATGTGGCAACCGAATTACATTTCTGACACAGCTTGTGTCGGGAATTCAATTCTGTATGATGCCGAACTTTGTGCAATCGCGGCTTTCAAGAGTCAAATAATCAATGGAAACTACATTTCCCATAATTCTGCGGCATAATTTGCAAGTCAGGTATCTTCCGAATTGCATTGCTGACATAACTGACGTTTAACTGACATATTAAAAAGATAGTTTGTTAAAACCTTGGTAACTTTTCTGAAATGCAAGTTGTTGATGAACTAAAATCCTGTAAAATCCAGGCAAAAGGATCATTCTCAAGTTCAAAGTGGTAGATTGTTGAGCTCTCACGAACTATGTATCAGTGAAATGATTGCCATAAAGAGGATGTATATGATACATTGAAGGTTATTCTGTATGTCATACATTGCACATTGTTTTGAAAGATGTCCTCATTGTTTGGGAGGCAGTGCTTTCTTTCCGAATTTCCTGCTTTTATGATATCTCACATGGCCCCAGAGTCAGTATCACTGCAGATTGAGACAATAAAAAAAGTTTTTTACACTTGGGATAGAAGAATATTTTAACTGAGTACATGAAGAATGGATTTCTCTGCTTGTTCACAACCTTCATACTTATGGTAAATCAAATAGATTGAGTCACATTGGCACATTTGCAAGTCCCGGAGGCATGAAAGCAGTAAATAACATCCTCATTCTAGTTCATTCCCTTTGGAGCAGAGTTTTTCATTTTAATGCATGGAAAAAATACATTGGAAATTATGCCATTAGGGTTTTTTTTTCAGTGTAAAATAAATGTATAGTTGTTAGCTGTTATTCTATGACAGTTACTTGATACACTTGTTCTGGAGGAGTTTATATAAGTCACTGAAATTTTAAAAAATGATGTAAGAATGTTTAGAAATTGTACAAAGATACTGCTTACACATCCAATGCACAGGCTTTTTAGAATTTGACTTACTTGTATCTTCCATTGTACATACAACACATACATACTACATATACCCAAAACATCTGTCAAAGTTCTACCTAGAGGCATTCTCTAGTGTAGTGGTTGGCCAGGACCACAAACAGTCCAAAATCTAGTATGCTAGTTTTATGGATTTAGAGACACTGTTCTAGTGCAGATGTGTGAATAACTATAATTGGCAATGACACTGACACTAATCAAAGTAACAGACTTCAGTCGAAGACACACGATATTGTGTAGTATGAGACAAATGCTTTATCAAAAGCTGCCTCCAAATGGATCCCAGCTCCCTACCTCCTAAAACAAATGGGCCAGAGACTTGCCCAGGTCCCTTGCCTGTTAAAAATATCTTCCTGTGTTTTCATTCAGAGCGAGGTCCAGCTACAGGTAAAAGTGGGTGACCATTGTGAATTGATCACATACACTCCATGAGACAGTAGAGGTTGGCGTCTGGACGATTAACTGCAGATTGAACGTTGACAGAGAGGCAGATGATCAGGTCTTGCAGCCTGAAATCGGGGGCTGCATGTAGCGCTAAATGCCCGTTGTGTCCTTGCACCAAGTTCCCGGTTCCAGCCTGCAAGACCCAGTCATCGGCCTCTCGGAAACACAGCTCTGTCAATCTTAATTCTGCAGGGGGATTGGATGCCCATTAAGGTTTGCGGACATTTCCCATGGAAAGACTTGAAGACAGGTTAAGACATACTAATGAAGTACAAATTATGGCAGTTTCTGGCTTGAGAAGATCCAAGTAAAAATCTAGCAAGTCAGTTGTACAATGCTGTGAGAAAATCAATTTAGCACTGTGACACCTAAACCCGCTGGACTGTTTGATAACTTAGGGCAGCGTTTCTTAATTGGGTTCATTGAAAACAAAATTCACCACCTAAGATGGCCACTGCTCCCCTTCCCGTCTGCTGTCACTTGTTGGCGTGCATTCAGAGAAGACATAGCTTCAACCGCTGATTGCCTCACTACCCGCTATCTGTTAAAGGGACACTCCCACCAAAAAATGAAAAGGGGTTGGGTTTTTTTGCATTGTTGATTTCAGATATGTCTTTTGTTATGTGAGTTTATTTTATGAAATATTTAACTAAACAAGCAAGTCCTATGAATGCAAATCAGCCTGCTGGGGCAACTCCTGTGTGCAAATCTGGGTGACGGTGAAGGTCCGGTGAGTACAAATTTTGGTGATGGAGCAGGTCCTGTGAGTGCAAATCTGGGTGCTGTGGTAAATCCTGGGTGCAGAGGAAATAAATAAATAAGAGGAATTTATAGGAATGTTTTATTATCTGATTAAAATACCTGTGACTGGCAAGGAGGGGAGGAGGAAAATATATATATTAAGAAAACACTCTTCTCATTTGCGAACATTTGCGTATATAAGGGTTACATGCCAAAATGTAATTGGGAAACAGTGAAAAGAGTGGGTAGTGAAAATTAAAGTGGATTTAAAGAGGAAGAGAGGAAAAAGAAAATAAGGCAGGTCAATGAATGGCCCATCCACCCCTTTTTCCCCCTAGATCCTCTAATGATGTTCTAAATAAAGCTATGCAAGATTCTGTGACCTTTTTGGTAGACTCTTCAGAAAGCCTGGTAACAGGCAATAAAACAACTGTCTCTCAAGCATTCAAGAGATAAACCATGGATGAATTAATGGGTACCATTAACCTGGAAATCCAAAATAGCTCATAAGACATTAAAGCATGATCACAAGACTGAGAGCTAATTTAAAATGTCTGGGAAAGAAATTAGAAATATCAGATGCTCAGACTAAAGAATCAATCAGTAGATTTGAGAAAAAGATTGAATCTATGGAACTCAAGATAAATGACCTGGCAGATATCCCTCAATCTTATTCACAAAGTAAATTTAAAAAAAAAAACTACTTGTTAGCCTTTTTAAGGACATGAAGATTAAATTAAAAGGAAAGAGTCCATTTATTGAAAGAAATATTCCAGAAACAGCTTGGAGAGACTTTGGGTGTTTCCAGTTCAAGGAGCTTATTATGAAGGCCAATTATCAAAGGATGACACATTCACTAACATTCAAATCTTTCTGGACCCATCCTATTCCACCAGAACTTGGAGAAAATCTTTTGCTTCTGATTTGAGAAAAATATGGATGGGAATTCCCTAAAACAATGTGAATCTTCTGTGATGACTAAATACATAAAATCCCTATAGTAGAGGAAATCATAGAGTGGACGAACATAGATCAGGTTGAATGGCTTAGTGCCTTTTGTAAAGTTACTAGAAATATGTGCAATATATGTCCCTTTTGAAGACCCACTATAAAGTTTAAATGATGGTACTAGGTATCAACACGTTTGGCAAAAATATACCTTCAAGTGACAAAGATGTGTTGGAGATGTAACATCATGAAAGAAACTTATCTGCATATTTGGTAGAGCTGTGGGAAGGTCGAGCGGTTGTGGGATATGACCTTTGAGTTTTTGAATAAGGCGGCTAGTATTAAGATCAATAAAAACGCATCCTCTGCTTTGATGCATTTGGGTTGGCCTCCTATGAATCAAACCCAGATAGCCTTGACTATCCATAATTTCATGGTACTCAAAAAACTGAAAGCTTGGAAGCAGTCCCAATTGTTTATGACAACAGCTAGAGAATCAGTTAAGTTACCAAATGAGGATGGAAAGGGGCATAAGTCAATTTAGGGATTCCCCAAAAAAGGTGGGGATGGGATAGATGTCTGGATATGTAAATATAATATTACCTGAATGTTAATATCCTGTGATAATCGGCAACAACCTCACTATTCATCCTCAGCAAAGGGGAACAAGCCAGCCAAAAATTAAAATTATAACAAATTTCCCAGCCCTACAATTGGCTGGTTTTCAAACCAGCCTATTATTAGCTGGTTTGAAATTTATACTGAGACAGAGAGGCTTCTGCAGCTGACTAGAGAAACTAGCTTATTTAACTGCAACAGCCAGGAAACTGGACCACAGAGCTTGCATAAACAGTAGGTATTAATAGATGAAATGCAGCCATACCCTGTAAATCAATAGAATAGTCAGGGGAAGACTAATGTGATTGAGGTATGATAAAGCCAGGATCATACACAAAAATGAATACACAGTGACATAAATGCTGTACTAACTATAAAACACAATCAGGTGGAAGCTGGAAGACAAACAGGCCTTTTTAAATTTGGTGCTGGTAATTCCTCACCACCATACCTCATGGATAAGCCTACCCGCTCATTAATATTTGTTTGTGGGTAGTGTAGTAATCTTATGCCAGGACAGTACGCTCCGGACAGTTCTGGAAGTGTCATAATTAGTGTTGAGCGAACCGCACTGTTCGGGTTCGTACCGAACTTTACGGTTTTTGGACCCCGGACCCGAACACGGACATTTCACTGTATGTCCGTGTTGGAGTTCGGGGTTCGGCGATTACATTGTATGTAATGCTATTGGCTTTCTATAAACCGAAATAGAGTCCCCATTCATAAGAAATTCTTATGAATGGGGACTTTATTTCGGTTTATAGAAAGCCAATAGCATTACATGTATTCCATAAGCCGAAAGTCTATAAACCGAACGACATTCGGTTTATAGACTTTCGGTTCATAGAATAGCAATAGCATTACATGTGTATTCTATAAACCAAAAGTCTATTGTACAGATATTGAATAAGACCAATTGCTAAAAAAAAATAATGACATCTAATTTCTATAACTTTGTGTCATTGAACCATTTATAACCTTGCAGCCTCAGTTTTGATGTGTTATTTTTATCTGTACCCACACTACTAGAACATCCTGAAAATCCCTCTGGGGTCAGGGGCCATATTAAATAGAGATATAAACTGATGGTATCACTTCAAGGAATTATCTGAATGTGAAACATGGGTAGAGGACACAACACTGTCCACATTTGCTGACATGTGATAACACACATACTTTTATCTTTAGATTTTCTTGACATATCAATTAAAATGTAATTTTCACCCTTCCTTCAAGTATAGACTCCTTTAATCTCCTCAGCTGCTTCCTTTTTTTTTATATAATATAGACTTTCACCTAACGTAACCATAGAGACGTGTTAATATATGCAATATTTTTTGTTTAAAGAGAGACAAATGTTTAGGATGATCTTTTAATCAGACAGAAGAAAACTTCAGAAGCGATTCACCTTGATTTGAAAGTTTCTGTCACGGAGCTGTCAGGCCGAAATCATCGTAAATTGCCAAATTCAGGTTGAAATCAGCCATACTGAGTAGCCAAATTGTGGAATTTTCCACAGTTTGGATATTAGCCCCAATCTGGCCCAATTCCGAGCCAGATCGTGGCTTATTGAAGAGAACCATTACTGATTTAAACATATCTGTCCTTTTGAATACCCTTCCAGGCAGATGGGACATAAAAAAAATATTAAACATAGAGTTTTGTTACAAGAAAATTCATCTAGCCAAATTTAATGCCACAAACAAAAATGTCTATTGAGTAAGAATTGCCACAAGCATTTCCATTGGCGTTAAAAAAGGCATATGACAACAAAGATGGGAATCCCCATTAAAGAGTAAAGCATTTCATTGTTGGTTCGACCTCCATTGCTGCTGCAGTATTAAACTTTCCATTTAGCTCCAGCCATGACTGACAGAATCAAGTCTCGGGTAATAGTATCACTGAAATTTTTCTAAAATACCATCAGGAAAATTTTCTTTTCTTTTTTTAATTACAGTCCATCCAAAACATACCTCATAGAAAAACTTGGGCACAAATGATAGAATATATTTATAATATTTTTTTTCTTCATTCTTTCACTTGAAGTGATTGATGTTGTCAAATAACAATATCACTTGATATCAATTCTTCCATGAAATTAATTTAATAATTCTACTTTTAGTTGGGATAGAAGGAGGAACAGACTACAGCAGAAATGTATACTATGTATTGTAGATTATTGTAACTAATAATCACAAATTCCATAGCTTTAAAAGACTGTTCTCAAACCCATTTGAAAAAACTGTTACAAAAAAATCTGTCACCCAACCTAAGGATAGAGGGGAGGTCAATGTCAGCGCTTTGAACCAGTAGTTGTCATTGAGAACTTTCAAAACATTTCAAAAATTTGTGTAATTTATTGCTGCATTTCTTTTAAATCTTCAAATGAAAAGTTCTGTTAGAGTGCAACATTTTTTTTATTAATAATGCAATTAGTGTTACTGTTCTCTTTATAGTTTTGACATTTTTGTTAATATATTCAGTATAAATGTCCTTTTTTTTAAAAAAAAAAAAGTATTACAAGAAGAATGCTTATGCTTGTGTTTATTTTGAATTTTAAAAAATATAAATGTTATGTTATGTTATGCTGTAGTGCTCAGATCTCAAAACACCATCAGACATAATGAATGCATTCATTTAATTTTAATAGCTCAATGCTAATGTGTTACCATTTTTACTTCCAAATGAAAGATTAAAAGCACCTTTGACCTTGAAGTTTGAACCTTGGACTTTGGAGTTTAGTTATGTGACTTATTAGCCTAACTTTGCCAATGATGCACTAAAAACAGAATTTTTAGGGGAAAGTATCCTGAATAGAAATAAACATTTTACATAGACATAGCAGTTTAGGTTGTGTCCATCAAGTTCAAGCTGTTTCCTATTAGTTGTTTACCACTGTTAATCCAAAAGAAGGCAAGAAAAACTTTTTTCAGCTATTTGAATTCTGCATTTAGTGGGGAAAATAAATTCCTTCTTGACTTCAAATGGTAATCAGATTTCTCCTTGGATCAACAAGCACTAAATAAACATCTTGTTTTGTATAATCTCATGCGGGCACCTACACACTTACCGCATAATGCTATTTTAACCAATATAATAAAAGGTACGTTTTAAAGGTATAGAACCCATTTCCCCAAAAAACTTCATCTTAGATATAACTTGAGTTGGATTCCACTATTAATGCCTGAATGTTGCAGTTCCCTTGACAGATCATATACTTGCCAACTTTTGCGTAAAGTGTCCCAGGGCAATTAAGGGCAGAGTCTAAAAGGAGTAAAGTTACTTGATGCCTCGTAACCCTACAGAATTGAGATCCAGGCTTCCCAGTCAAGCATGCACTGTTTAAACGTAATGGCCACTGTCCCAGCAAATTTGACAAGTATGAGATCAAGAGAGTTTACCTTCTAGAATTATAGACCCCAAAGACAAATTTTTTCCAAAATAACTCAACATCATCCCAAAAGGCTAGATCAGCATTACATGGTGCACGTGATATACACAATATCTCACAAACCAATAATGAGCTAGAAAAAAAAGGACTTTAAACAAGACCACTGTCAGCCCCACTGTTCTGCTGTGAGATTGTCATACAACTATCTGTACAAACAAGAAATGCTGTATGCTAGAACTGGGATCTTTAGAAAGGACATTGGCCATGCAGACAAGCAATGAATTCTCCAGAGGGGGTTTTTATGGTAACTTGTGATTTATTCAAGGCTAGCGTTACCATACAATCAGTCTTTTTCTTAAAACAAATGGTTTCCCCTGAATGTTGTGTCACCCCTATTCTGGACCGGCAAAAATTATATGAACATTATATTAATAAATATATTTCTAGTTAAAAAAAAAAACAAATAGAGCTCACCTATTTGAAATGTATGCAGAATCTTCTCTTGATATTGCCAGTTCACCTCCTTCCCTTCCCCTCCCCCTCCTGCTACGTTTTTTGTGAGTGACAATATTTTTAATCAGCCTTTTCCTAGACAGTTGTTCATGTTACAGATAATGAAATCAACCAAGCTGAAAAACACAGCCAGTAAACCAGTCACATTGGAATCATATCATCTAAAACAGTCAATTTCCAGGTACCTGCAATGTGAGCTGGGCTCTTTAAATCTTGGGAACTGTAATTGCGTGTGAAAATGCCTGTTTCTAAATAGAAATGCAATCACTTCTTGTTACTGCCAGGGAGGGGGAGATTTTATGGTAGTTTATACAGCACAATATCAGACTTCAGTATCCACATAGACGGTTTTACAGGTTTGGATATGTAGTTACAAGACTGTGACTAGTAAAGCTCTCTGGCAAACATGGTGAGCATCCCCTGCTAAGCAAGCTCACCCAGTTTGTACCTGCACAATGTATAGCTAAATTGGTGCGATGAAATGTCCATCTCCCCTGCAACTCACCTTTTAGTGAATAGATCTCTAAACTTTATGTAGGACCTGCGCTGTGTATAAATATATTTTTATCTCCAGCATGGACAAATTTAACTTTTCTAGCCTTTCCTTATAACTAACACTTTCCATTCCTCTTACTTTGTAGCCCTCCTCTGCACCTCTCTAATTCCATAAAGCCTTTTATTTACTCAGAATTTAACTATATATTCTAGCTGGGACCTGTAAAGAGGCAGATGAATAGCTAGCTTCCTGTTGTGAGTCAATACCCTTTTTTACACATGCCAATATCTTATTGGCTTTTGAAGCTGGCACTGTGCACCACTGCTAAGTCTATTGTCTACAACTACAACCAAATATTTTCATTAGTAGATTTCCCAAGGAAACACCATGCATTACTTGTCTATTTTGAATCTCATTTTCCATTTATCTGCCAGTTGCCAAATTTGTCAAAATCTTCTTGCAGTGAGCACACATCTAGTTCAGACTGTACTACTCTTCTTAATTTTTATCTTTGGCAAAAACTGAGACATGGCTTTCTATCCCCATTGGGAGATCATTAATAAACAAATGATAAAGAAGAGGACCAGGGCAGATCCATGAGGTACTCCACTTATCACATCTGTCCTATTCCCATTTACCACCACTATTTGCACTCTGTTTTTTAGTCAATTGGCAATGTACACACACACATTTGGCCCCTAAGTCTATTTCAGTCAAGTTGTATAGTTACCTTTTGTGTGAAACTGTATCAAATGCCTTGCCAAAATCTACTGTAAATATACCATATTATGCATTATGTACTGTAAGTGCGATACCATACAGCAGAGATTCACACAGAGATTTACACTAATTTTACTGTTCAAGCAAAAAAAAAAAAATGCTAATTTATGAAACACAGGGGTACTTTTTTTAATTAATTTTAAAATAAGCTTATTCCTCTGCAAGAAAATATCTACAAAATATATAATTGATAATTAAATATACTTAACTACTAATACTCATCTCAAATTAAACTTTTAGTAACTAAAGTTTTGATATCCTTATCCTAATTTAATATCATGTAGTATGTTTATTATAGTTTATTTATTGTCCTCTCTCTCAAAACATAACACAATTTCCCCACTGCCTTCCAATTATTTTTTTCCCCAGGAATATAAATGCTGAATATCCATATATTTAACGTTGTGGACCCATACAGATTCACCCTGTTCTTTCCATTTAATTGGTTCTTCCAGTTTAATGTCACAGATTTTCCATTGGACTCAATGGGAGTGCTGGCACAGGAAAGCACAATGAATTCCAGCTAAAATATCCCTCCCAAGAGGAAAATGATGGCTGTTTCATCAGTATGAATGAACTGAGTAATGACTTGGAATGCTGGTTTGACACTGTAATAAAGAGATGTCAAGCTACTCCTGAGTCAGTGAGCCAAAAAAGCCTTATCTGAGGCTACAAGTCACCACATCTAGATTTACTGAAACCTGCCAAAGTCAATAGCATATACCTTCAGGCTTAACATTATACATCTGCCCCAGATATTTATTAAATTGTCACATGGAAACATTTAAACACAAAACCTATATTCTATATCAAAAACATTAATGTAGCAAATACATGTCCTACTAATTCAGAAATAATGTTAATATGAGGCATGACAGTATGTCACAAGTTTTACAGTAATCCAAGCAATATTTTTTTTACATTTCCTTTTCAGGGCTAATTTGGACATTACTCCTTGTTAGCACACAGTTATCTCTTGTTAACAAGCGCACTGTACTGCTCTGAAATACAACTGGCTTAAAAATTGTTCTGTAATAATTATCAAATCCCACTGTCGTCATTAAATTTAACATTGCCTCTAAAGGGAGGCCAAGCACCCACCACAATTATTGAGCCTGAAAGGACACGGTCGTATGCTGATGTTCCAGTGCAATTTATCATTTTTTTTATCCTATTTTAATCTTCATTTTAAGTAAGCCTCAAATGTGGCCAATACCTTTTTTGATACTTTATATACTACACTATGTCCTCCCTTTGATGCTTTCTAGCTGATAGAATTACCTTGTGATATCTGAAGATAATATACGCTTGGATTGCTGGGCATTTAAGCCCCACAAAGCTGAAAATACTAGAGCAGGTACAAGCGAGTGTTATGTGAGTGATATACTAAAAAGGAAATAACACTGATTACCCTTTCTTATATACAGGCACACATGGCTTTCTCTAAATGTTCTCTTTATATATATATGTTTTTTTTACTGAGGAATCCTGCCTAGTTAGATAAGTATTTACTCAAACTATATGCCCTTTTCTTCTTTTGTATTTCACATGAGAACTGATCATTCAATTTATATATTTATTTTATATTTGTGCGCAAAACTTTGTTCTTTATGTTTCCGGTCTGTTAATTAGTAATTAGAAAAAAAGCTTTTGCACGTAAATATTCTTATAAACTAAATATTTTACTAAATAGTTAGTGCAATGTGAATTAAGTTTATAATTCAACTTTTCTAATGACTGTGTGTATGTCACTGTTGGCAATGGTACAGCTTAATACATTGAGGGAGCATGTGTGGCACATTACTAGATGCCAGCTAATATAGTTGGTTTTGTAAACAACTGAAATAAAACAAAGTCGTCTTAACCCTGTAATTATGTCCCCTTAACACAGTTTCCTTTCCAAATATGAAATTATCAGAACCCTCTAACAATACATTCTTACCACCCACGGTTTTATAATGGAACAAAACGGAGGTGCTTAGCCAATATTTGTGTATTTAGTAGAAACTAAAATAAGCAGCCATCACTGGTAAAGTCATCCAGAATTTAGATTTAAATTGGAGAGACTGGGCTATCAGTTGGTAGAGTTCCAAAAATCTCAATTACTCCCTGACCTCATGCAGAGCCTTTTGCTACCAATTACCGATGTTATTGCTATTAGACTTTTACGGCACACAGTATCATAATGATATGGATGCATTTATTTGCTCAGTTTTTTTTTTCCTTCACTAGTAAAGCAAAATGTCAAATGGCTGTAAATATAAAATGTAAAAAACAAAGACATTTGCCAAGATAAACAAGACCGGACATTAGTAGAATACATAACAAAATGGCTCTCATTTGTGAGTCGTTATGATGTTTATTGTGAATAGTATCTGTGTCTTCTGTTCCCACATGTCATGTATTGTTTATATTTCCTAGAACAATAGATGAAAATTTATCCATACTTACCGTAATTTTCCTTTCCTGGTCATAGGCCATGGCAGCACTACAATGGGTTAGCTCCTCCCTATCCCTAATTAGACAGGAAACAGAATTAATTCAGGGGTATAAGTACCCCCTCCCACCAATGGTCCCTTAGTCTTGTTAACAGCAATATCCCAGGGCGGGATCTAAGTGCTGCCATGGCCTATGACCAGGAAAAGAAAATTACGGTAAGTATGGATAAATTTTCATCTTTCCTGGCCATATCCATGGCAGCACTACAATGGGTAATACCCAAGCAATACCCAAGGGGGGGAAAGAGAAAAACCACAGACTCAAGAATCCTTTTAAATGCTGGTGTATTAGAAATCACACGTGCAATAGAAACAATCAAGAAGAGTTAACTGCGGATAAGACAGATTTGCCAAAAGAGTCTGAATGGCCGGCTTTAACGTCAATCTGGTAATGCCTTATAAACGTGTTTGGAGAAGACCAAGTGGCTGCTTTGCAAATCAGATCAGGAGACAATTTAGCAGCTGCTGCCCAAGATGAGGACAGGGATCTCGTGGAGTGAGCCCTGAGACCATCAGGAACTCTCGTCCCTGAAGCCTGGTAAGCCTGAATGATGGCGGCAACAATCCATCTACTGATGGTCATCTTAGAAGCTTGAAGCCCTCTTCTGGGGCCGTTGGGGATGACGAATATACTTTGAGAGGTCCGCCAAGCTGAAGATCTCTTTAGATAGATAGACAGACCTCGAACAAGATCCAACGGAGAAGGCAGAGGTTCAGTATCCTCAGTAGAAAACTCGGAATGAAGAGCCGGGAGTACTATTTCCGCGTTGACGTGAAAAGCTGACACCACTTTAGGGCGAAATTCGGGAACAGTCCGTAAAACAACTCTGTCCCTATGAAAAACTGTAAAGGGCTCTTTAGCAGACAAGGCATGGAGTTCAGATACTCGTCTACCTGAGGCTAAGGCCACCAATAGAACCGTCTTAATGGTGAGCAACTGAGGAGAGATGGTTTCAAGAGGTTCAAAAGGAGAAACGCTCAGGGCTTTTAATACCAAGGGAAGATCCCATGGTGGGGTGAAGGGCTTGATAGGAGGCTTGATTTTCAACACAGCAGCCATAAATCTGATCACGTCTGCGTTCAAGGCCCATCTGTGATCCGTAAGGGCCGAAAGCGCGGAGATATGTACCTTCAGGGTATTGTAGCTCAGACCCTTATCAAGACCAGATTGTACAAATTCAAGGATCTCCTTGGTGGAGATAGACTGAATATTCCTGCGGTTGGAAGCAGCCCAGGAGGAAAAGGCGTCCCAGATTCTGTAGTATGTGGAAGATGTAGAGCGTTTCCTTGCTTGCAGTAGAGTATCAATGACAGCGTGAGAAAATCCCTTGCCGTTCAACCTTTCCCTTTCAATCTCCATGCCATCAGCTTGAGGGAGGCAGGGTCTGGGTGGAGGACAGGACCCTGATGTAGAAGGGAAGGAACATTCGGAAGCCGCCAGGGTTCTGCACTGCAATGGCTCAACAATAGAGGAAACCAAGGCCTGCGAGGCCAACAGGGGGCTATGAGGATAATGGATACCTTCTCCTGCCTCAATCGTCTCAGAAGAGGAAAGATGAGGGGTGTAGGAGGAAATGCGTAGCCCAGGTGAAATTCCCAATCGATTGAAAGAGCATCCCTTCCTGATGCTTGGGGATCGATGCTCTTCGAAAAGAAGCGCTTCACCTTCTTGTTCTTGTGTGTAGCCATAAGGTCGACTTGTGGCATGCCCCATACTCGAGTGATGTCGTCGAACACCTCGTGTGACAGACTCCATTCCCCCGGATCTAATTCCACTCTGCTCAGGTAATCCGCAATGGAATTCTGGATTCCCGGAATATGAATTGCTGATAGGCCTGCAAGATGCTTCTGGGAGAAGGACATCAGGGGCTTCATAATGGACATCAAACTCCGACTCCGTGTTCCCCCTTGGTGGTTTATGTAGGCAACCACAGTGGAATTGTCTGATCTGATCTTGACCCACTTGAAGCGTATCAGGGGATGGAGGATTTCCAGAGCTTTTAGAACTGCCAGAAGCTCCAATTGGTTGGAGGGGAGTCTCTGTTACCGGAAAAGACCATTTCCCTTGGATAAACTGATCGCGTAGGTGAGCCCCCCATCCCCACTGGCTTGCGTCCGTGGTAATGACTGTCCATGTGATGTTCCCTAATGGAAACCCTCTGAACAGGTATTTCGTCTGTAACCACCAAATCAGAGATTGATGGACCAGAGGGGGAAGCTTGATAGGCTGAAACGGATTTCCCATTCTGAATTGCAGGATGAAATTGTTCTGGAAAATCCTCATCCTCCAATGGGCCCATCTTGTCAGTCCGATGGTGGAGGACATTGATCCTAACAGGCTCATGCATCTTTCTGCTGAGGTCACATTGGATACCAACATGTCTCTGACTCTGTTCCTCAACTTCGTACCTCTTTCTGGAGACAGACTCACTGTGACTGTTAAGGTGTTGAATATGGCCCCCAAATATTTCATCTCCTGAGCCGGCTGTAATTGGCTCTTGTTCTTGTTTATCATCCAACCATTACGGCGTAGAAAACGTAGACAAACCTGCCCATGGGTCTGAAGGGTATCTGTGTCTTCTGCCAAGATGAGGATGTCGTCTAGGTAATGGTAAATGGCTATGCCCATTTTCCTGAGCTCTGCAATCAAAACAACCAAGACTTTGGAGAATGTTCTTGGAGCAGTGCTGAGACCGAACGGTAGGGCTCGGAATTGAAAATGCCCTTGTTCCACCGCAAACCGAAGGAATTGCTGATGTTCCGGAGCAATGGGGATGTGGAAATAAGCGTCTGCCAAGTCGATAGAAATCATCCATTGGTGTGGAAAAACGACTTTTATGATGGATTGAATAGACTCCATCTTGAACTTCCGGATGAGGAGATGATGATTTAGTCTGCTTAGGTCTAAGATAGGTCTCCAACCACCTGAAGTTTTTCTGGTGAGAAACAGGTGAGAGTAAAACCCCTGACCTTGCTGTCGCAGGGGAACTGGAACGATGACATTTCCTTCCTGGAGTGTCGAGATAAAATCCTTTAAGGCCCGTCTTTTTTCTGCTTCTCCTGGCCATTTGGTCGTTTGAAAGGAGCAAGCTGGAGGGGGTCTGAAGAATTCTAATCGATATCCTCTTTTTATGATATCCAACACCCATACGTCTGTGGTGGATAGTTCCCATACGTCTCGGAAGAGTAACAGACGTGCCCCCACACCTACGGACTGGGGAGGGGACCAGTCATAAAGATCTGGGGTTCTTGTGGAACGAGGCGCCTCTAGTTTTACCGCCTCTGGAAGATGACTGTCCACCTCTCCAAGGCTGGGATCTTCCATGCTCTCTTCCAGGCTTGTAGGATCTGGCATCACGAAAGGAAAAATAGTCCGGATATCGTCTGGATCGAAAGGAACCTCTGGGTTTGCGATCCTGCGGAAGAAAAGCTCTTTTGCCCTCGGCTGCTCTCTTAATACATTCATCCAAGTTTTTTCCAAACAACATGTCGCCGTGGAAAGGTAAGGCACATAAGCTAGATTTAGAAGAGGTATCTGCTGTCCAGGACCTCAACCATAAAGCCCTTCTGGCTGAGACAGAAAGGGCCATATTTCTGGCAAAGGCTTTAACCAGATCCACCGAAGCATCAGAAGTAAAGTCTACTGCAAGCTTGATATCTTTCAGACTTTCCAGAAGACTGGATCTGCTCCTGTCTCTTTGGATGTCTGCCTCTAGACTTTCCGTCCAGATTTTTAAAGCTCTGGAAACCGAAGTGAGAGCGACTGCTGGATGGAGGCCTGTGCCTGCAGCCACGTAGGCCTTGGCGAGGTTCAGATCCATTTTCTTATCCATAGGATCTCTAAACGAACCTGCGTCGTCAACCGGAAGGGTAGTGTGTTTGGTCAGTCTTACTACGGCCGCATCCACCTTGGGAGCTGAATCCCAACAGGAGGAGTCTTTCCTTTCAAAAGGATAAAGACGAGCAACTCTGCCCTGGGATGTCAGTTTCTTACGAGTATTAGACCATTCGTCTCCAATCAGCTCCTTGATTGTTTCATGAGCTGGAAATGTGGCTCTCTTTTTCTTCAGATCAGCAAAATATCTACTGGAAGTAGAGGGTTGCTCCGAGGCTATTTCATTGAGACTCAAGGATTTGCGCACTCTGGAAATCAAATGGTCAACCTGGGCAGGCTCCATGAATTCTGGGGCATAAGATTCTTCTTCTGAAGAGGACAGCCCGTCCCTGTAGGAGTCCATGGACTCGTCTGAGGATTCTTCCCGAGAGAACCCCAAGGGTTCCGCGAATCTGGGCCTCTTGTGGGATTTCCCCGCCTCTGTGATGCCCTGGAAGACCGCCTGCTTGATAAACTCTATCATATCCGGAGTAGGGGCAGTAGTAGGAGTGCCAGCGGCTGCAGACAGGCATTCCGCGCAGAGACGTTTGCCTTCTAGCGGTTTATTGCTGCAGGCTTCGCATCTTTTCTTCATAGGCGACTTGCCTTTGGAAGTTCTGGATGCTTTAATTCCCGTAGAGCTGTCATAATAGGGAAATACAATTAGACCAGGCACTCTTTTGTTTGGTATATAAAAAAAAAAAAAAGAATGATGGCTTTACCTATAACCTTTGGATTGTGACCTTTGTTTATGGACGGATGCCTCAGAATCCGATGAAAAAGACTTGTCCATCTTCTTTGTTCATGATATAGGAAGGAATTGAATAATTTATACCCAAAAAAGCATAAAATTCAATTTGTGAGAAAAAAAAAAAGGGATGTGCCTTTAAGAAAGAAAACCATACCTGAGTAACAGAAAACTGGATGTTGAGAAAAACGCTGAAAAACTGGAACAAAAGATGCTGTAAGAGCTCCCTGGAGTCCAAGCAACCTGCAACAGGTAAAGAAAATCGAATTCGGCGCCTTTTTAAAGGCGGCGAATGACGTCATCGATGACGTCACCGCGAACCCGGAAGAACGTCCCGCGCATGCGCGCAATTACTCTGCGCATGCGCGGAAGCGCGCATGACGCGTCCCGATCCGCGCATGCGCGGAAAACGTCCCGAGACGTAGCTACCGGACTGCGCATGCGCGGGGACCCGGAATGACGCGCCCGCAGTCCGCGCAGGCGCAGAGCGCCAGGAGGACGCCGGCAAGATGGCGGCCGCCCCAACAAAAAACGGTAAATATGGCACAACAAGAGGTGGAAGGGGGAACCTGACAGCCATCAGCAAAATAAATACCAAATCTTCTCCTGCCTCTGCATTTCAACTTACTGTGCCTGCCAGGTAGAGGTAAGAAGAATCTTTTGAAGATGAGGTTCTTCTGCCACTTCCTGCTACCGCTTGGTTACTGCAGGGAACGTTCCGTAATGGCAATACTTTTCCTTGCTACCACTGCAAGTGGCTCCCGGTCACTAAAGGAGCATCTCCAGGGGGAAATCCTTTGCGCAGGGCCACGTACTGGAGACTTCCCAAGGAAGAGAGGCTGAACTCCCTTGAGGCCGAAGGTAAAAACCCTCAGGTAAGCCAGAAAAAAAAATATGTTCACAGTCCAAAACGACTGGAGTCCTATAGGGATAGGACAGGAAAAAAAGACTAAGGGACCATTGGTGGGAGGGGGTACTTATACCCCTGAATTAATTCTGTTTCCTGTCTAATTAGGGATAGGGAGGAGCTAACCCATTGTAGTGCTGCCATGGATATGGCCAGGAAATACTATTTATATGTCTACTTAGTTTTATTGGTATTGTACATATACAGTTGGCAAATTCACTAATATAATTTCACAAATTACTCTATCGAACTCTACAATGAACTCCCATCATACTCAGCCATCCAAAAGAGTACCAGTCTATGTCAGGAGTTGTAGTCCATAGCAGTCTGTACTAAACTTGGATTTTTCATAAATATGCTCAGTTGTGAAACACACATGGAGCAGTAAGTGCTGCTCACGCTCTCTGCACGCAGTGATAATGCAGGACATCAGAAATCTGGTGCCCTGCATCATCACTAAGCGCGGGGAGCGCAAGTAGCATTTACTGCTCCGTGTATGCTTAAAACATGGAGCTTATGCTGCCCGCGGCTCCTCGTGAAGCAGACGCCGCTCCGCTTCACAGGGTAGGGGCGGACCTTCACCTCTCATCTGGTGAGGTCTGCCCCGTCCACTGCAGCCATGAAGAGGAGATCTTCCAATCTCCCCAGCCAGTGCCTCTACCAGCAAACTTGTTTTTTTTTCTAAAGTGGCGGGCGCGCCCTGTGCGCTCACACACACCAAAGGCTGGCCCTGGTAATAATCCATTAAAATCAACTGATACAATAGTCATTTACAACATTAACAAATGTGCTTCTACTTCAACATCATACATACATATTTGTATATTTATCCATGTTTATGTATCCATCCCCACCACTTATCTCTATAAAGAATCTAGATGCACTGAAAATTTGTGCAATAGATTTTTCCAACCAGATAAATTACAAGACTACATAACATGTCAACACAAAAGTCACATCAACAGTTGTGTTAAAAGTGGCAAGACTAGAGCAATAGGGGTGCAATAGGGGTGCAATAGGGGGTACAGCATGGAGTGCAGCTAGAGTGGGAGAGAAAAAATTGGCCTAATCCTTGAAATATTTTTTGCACCAGTCCCCATAACAGTGTTGTTCCACCTTGGCAGTGTTTTGTAATATTAGTATCCTTGTGACTCAGTCTGGATGTATAATTGTCATTAGCCTCTAGGTTTAATCTGTTGCAAGCAGGTCAGGTTTTAGGGCTCTCCTTGGTTAAACACTAGAGAGTAATAATGGTTTATATGTTTGTGAAGAGTCATTCCTGCTCAACCAGGTGTAAAATTAAAGTTTGGCCACTGAGGACTGAAACTGTTGAACCACTGGTTTAAAACAAACATTAATATACTTAGTATTACAAAAAAAATCCAAAGTGAGTAGTGATTCAGTTTATTTTAGTGTAATAATTCAGTTTATTTTAGTGTACATGTATTCTTTTTTTTTAATCTTTATTCTTTTATCAAATTGTATAAAAAGTACAACATTTGGTAGATTCATGAACCAACTGCCGTCTAGAGAAGTCGCATGGAATGGATGCTCCTCATACCAAAACCAAAACCCAAACTATATGTTTTTGAGGACAGACACTTCCACAAAACACAAGATGTATATCCCCGTGCCCCAGGAGAACATGGGGAAGAAGTCGAAGAAGGATGAGAGGCAACAATCGGCCTATAATCAAGATATTAGGGCACTCCTGAGTAGGCCTTGCACCCCAACTACCACACTCACACCAGTGTATGCGGCACCCAGAGAGGACTCTGACACCTCATCTGCACACTCCGCTTCGCAACGTGGGGGCATCATTGCAATCAGTGTCAGTTGTCATGACATCGTATCATGACAACTGACACTGGTGCCCCCACTACAAAAGGGGACCTGAAGAGGCTAGTGCAAGACTGACAGCAAATTTGGAAGTCTGACATATCGCAGGTGCAAGCGGACATGACCACCATGCGGCATAAAATGGCTACGCTTGAAAACTTCTGTGGAAGAAGTTATGAGGCAGCATCAGACGGCAATAGATCATACAGATCTCCTGACAAGCCAGGTGCATCATTTAAATTGACAAGTATCCCAAAATGCAAAAGCCAGACACGCTAACCTTAAGGTCCACTGAGTTCTGGAGACAGTTGCCACTGCCCTCTGGCCATATATGCTTCAACTACTAATGTCTATGCGCCCGGACCCCATACTGTCTGAGCACCACATACGTGACATATTTCGGATCAAATCGACTACAATGGTTCACAACTGCAAATATACAATGACATTTCCCCCTCATCGATGCTCTTGTGCAGAGCAGTGTGATCACTGACATCCCACCTGCACCACCTGGAACGAAATAAGATGGGGACTGCCTCAATCGTTTTCAGTCACAAAGGACTATAAGCTGCTCACTATCGATATTCCGGATAATATTCCTTCGTTCCTGTGTGACCTGGGTTTGCCACCTATGCCAGTTCCCCCAGATGTGGACCAGGAGACGAGGGATGCCCCAATTGTCCCCATGGCACCAGCTTAGCACCATATCGGTATACTATGGACTCCCTTACATAGATATTACCTTCTTCTACCGTTAATACACAGCATAAACTCCACTCACATACCTGTCTTATTATGCTACATGAGACACATATGCCTCTTATCACTGCCTCCTCACTTTCACACTTTGTCTTTGTCTACTTCCTCTCTGCTAACTACTTCTTCTATATTCCCATTTTCTATATTTCTTACTCCCTCCTTTACTCTTTTCCTCCTCAGTTGTTTTTACGCACAAGGTTTATAGTGCAGCTGCTCTAAGTAGGGTACTATTATATAGTGAGAGGCGTTTCGTATCTCCTTCTCTTACATAGCTATGAGTTTCTTTTATAGTTAATACACAGTACAAACTGCAATCACAACTTATATTTATTAGTATCTTTCCCCATTTCTAGTTGGTATATAACTTGCTCTTTCAGTACTGACTATATAGGGGTCTCTTGGGTTTTCCATCTCTTTGCAATCAAGAGTTTGGCTGCTACGAAAAGTTGCACTACTAGGTATCTATCTTCTTTTTTTTAAACTGGATAACCAGATTGGTAGGACATAGGCTTTAACCGTGTTAATAAGGCCCCACCATGATACCTCTAACGCACCCCATGCTGCAAAATTCCTTTGTGTTCGTGCCAGTAGGGATGTGTAATTCAGTTCCACCATCTTACTTGGGTTATCCACCAATAAGATCCCCAAATATTCTAATTTCCCTACACTCCAATTGAATTCAATTTTTTTTTTACTTTTTCCTTCAATTTGAGGTCCATATTAATGCCCATAATATTAGATTTATCAATATTCAGCTTATAGTTGCACATAACTTCATATCGTTCTATTTCTCTCAGTGTTTCCTCCATGGAGGATTCTGGGGATGTGAGTGTCAGCAGAATGTCATCTGCGTAGAAATTTAATTTAAATTCCTCCTGTCCTACTTTGCCTCTAATCTTTTTGTTTGATCTTGCATATTGAGCTAAAGGTTCCAGGGAAAGTACATAAAGGGCAGCGACAATGGGCATCCCTGTCTAGTCCCATTATTACTGGCCAACCAATCCGAGGATATCCCAGATCCCACTATCCTGGCTGAGGGGTCTGAATATAGGGTCATTATAGCTTCCAATATTCATCCCTCCAAAACAAAGCCCTTCAATATTAATTTCAGATATTCCCAATTTACGTTAATTTTTAGCGTCCAGCGTCATGATGGTTAGGGGATCCTTCTGTAATCTCGTTCTTTCTAAGATGTTAATTAGTCTCCTTATATGGGAAGATCGTTTTACCACAAATCTAGCCTGGTCTTGGTGTATCAGGGAGGGGATCAGATCTTTAAGTCTCTCAGCCAGGATAGTGAAAAAGATTTTCACATCCCTGTTAATTAAAGAAATTGGTCTGTAACTTCCAATACTCATGGGGCCCTTCCCAACTTTTAGAATAGGTAATATATTTGGTTGAAGTAATTCTTTTGGCAGTTCTTTCCCGCTAGCCATTATATTAAAAAGGTCTCTCATCTGGATATCTGTCTTGTCTATAAGGAGCTCATAAAAGTAATTTATATACCCGTCTGGGCCTGGGGCCTTCCCCATTTTCAGATTGCAGCTGTTTAACCCTGTCAGTTTTCTGAGGATCGTACCGGGAGTTAAGCATTCTTAATGTAATCTTGTTTTTTCTCTTCTTTATATACTTCTTCTGGGATGTTATAAATATTATGGTAGAAGCTTTTAAATACTTCACTTATGATCTCTAACGAATACTGTTCCTTATCTTTAGATTTGATTTTAAATATGCGTCTACTACCTATTCTCTTTTTTAGCCATTTATATGTCCTTCCTCCTTTATGATACAGAGTTAAATTCAGTTTTTTTTTTCAAATTCTCCTTCGTTTTAATCATGTTGTTTGTTAATTATTTTTTTGTAGATGCTCAATTCTATCGGATTGTTTTTTAGTTGGATTTTAATTATTTTGTTTATTTAAATTATAAAAATCTATATGTAACTCGTTGAGGCCATTGTCTTCTTCCTTTTTTTAGTTTAGCTCCCAGTTTGATCAAATATCCTCGCATTTGTATGCACACCAGGTAGTTGTAAGGGGCACATCCTCCAGTCTATTCCCCTCCAAATATCTATCTGTCATCGCTTTGATAAAATCTTGATTTATATGACTTTCTAATAATTTTTGGTTTAGCCTCCAGTTCGAGCGGCCCTTTTCCTCCCCTGTGTCTGTGCAATCCATAATCACCACATTGTGATCTGTCCAGACTAGTTCTATTATGTATATCTTTCTAACTTTTTCATTTCTTTTATTATTTCTTTTTTTTCATTTATAATTAGATTTATTTTTAATTTTATCATATACATATCAAGTACAAACATACCAGTACAAAAACGTACAGTAAAAACATTAAAAAATACAGAATAAGTGGAGAGGAGAAAAAAAAGAACAAAAAAAACACCTTCCAGTAGCGATTAAATATCTATGGCAAGACTAATTTCAACTTTCCGCAAGTATCCATTTAACATAATTTATCCATGTTTCAGACTGTGGTTAAACATACATTGCAGAGAAAAACAGACTCGCACAGGTACTGTAATATAAAAACAATTTGCCAAATAGGTGAAGAAAGGAGAAAGAAAATGAAGAGAGAAGGAAAAGACACAGGAAAGAGGAGAGAGAGAGGGAAAAGAAAAAAAAAGGGACCTCGGATTGGGAGAAGCAGACAGGGCTAGAGTTTTATACCATTCTTAACCACATTATTAAGTAGGCAATGACCAAAGAGAGCGGCACTCGGGGATTTAAAAAAAATTCCCTGCCATTCCTTCCTATACCTCCATTTAAGCGGTGGGCTTATATTTAAATAGAGATACGGATCAGGTCCGTAAGCCCCTCTCCACAGGAAAATAGGAAGGAATCAAATAGTAGTTGGAGCGTCCAGCTTGTTCAACCAGTTGCCGTATAGAGAACATTTATAACTGGAGAGCTCACTGGACCAGCTTAACTCACTCTCCATATATAATTGATGTTTTAATTGATATGTCAAGTGTCATCGCCAGGGGTTGGAGAAAGGGAGGAATTTGATTAATTCTAAGGTGTAATAGGGCAACTTCTGGCTGATACCTGATGGAACAAATCATAAGCCCATATCCATAGATCTCTAACGGCCAAACATCCCCACCAAACATGGAGGTATGATCCCCCTCTCAGTCCGCATCTCCAGCAGTTATCCGGACAGTCAGTGTACATCTTAGACAATCAATTTGGGACCAGGTACCATCTATTGGCCAGTTTGTATTGGTTCTCCACCAAGTTTAAACAGTGGACATTTTTCTTGACCTTTGTCAAGGATGACACCCACTCAGCGAAATTTTGAAATTAAGATCTTTCTCCCAGGAAGCTATGGCTCCAATGCAATTATTGGAAAATACCTGTAGAATATCCTTGACCTTGTTTAGAACCCTAGGGACTACTTCAGAACTGAAAAGAAGCTTCAAAGGACCCAATCTGTCCTGGGGAGCCCGATGCAAACAGGCCTCTAGGTACCTCCTTATTCTCATATGGTTGAATTTTTCACTGGGCGGGACTACACCTCTCTCTACCAAAGATGAAAAGGTTAGAAATTTGTCATTCGTAATTAAGTCTACAACCACGGTAAGTCCTCCCCTCAACCATTGTTTCCTTGAGATATTATCAACCAGCTGTTCCAATAAACAGATTTTAAGAGAGGGGAGGATTTTACCCTGGAGACCCAGAAAAATTCTAATGGGCTGCCATGCCTTGATTGTCTGTTCTAAAATCATATTCTTTCTCATTAAAGCAGCTAGATACTTCCTATCAACTGGAGACCATATATACATATTCATTCATTTTATTATATGCCCATATCATATCTATTCTTGTGTACAATTCATGCACTCTCGAATAGTGTGTAAAATCCTGGGTCTTGGGGTTGAATACCCTCTGCAGATTATACATATTACTTGATTTAATTAGGTTTTGCAGTACTCTGGCTTGGGTCTAGGACACTTCGGAGCCGCATCTTCATCGCTGACAGTTCAGCGCAGCAGTTTGAACGCTGAACTGTCAGCAATGAAGAATAACGCGGCCATGTAAGAGCTAACAGTTCAGCGCTGAACTGTCAGCTCTTACAAATGTAAAAGTAAAACGAAAATAACCCCCCCTAATAAATGATTCCCAAACCCCAATACTAAAATTAACCCCAATACTAAAATTAACCCCCTAAACCTTAATACTAACCCTAATACTAACAACCCCTAATAATTAACCCCCTAAACCCTAATACTAACCCTAATACTAACACCCCCTAAAAATGAACCCCCTAAACCCTAATATTAACCCTAATACTAACACCCGAAACCTAATACTAACCCCCTAAACCCTAATACTAACCCCCGACCCCTAATACTAACCCCCTAAACCCTAATACTAAAATTAACCCCCTAAACCTTAATACTAACCCTAATACTAACACCCCCTAAAAATTAACCCCCTAAACCCTAATACTAACCCCCTAAACCCTACTTCTAACCACCCTAACTAAAATAAACTAAAATAGCTAAAATACCTTCAGCGATGAAATGTCCCGCGATGAAATCTCCAGCGACGAGCTGTCTTGCGGTGCAAAGTCGGCGGTGAAGCGGCTGCGCGGAAGCAGCCGCGATGAAGTGTCCCATCCCCCTCTGGCTTGTCTTATAGTATCCGGTGAACATTTTGTCCCTTTGAAAACTTTTTATTGCATGCTACTTCAAGCACCATATTGAAATCTCCAGTAACTATTGTAATTCCTGATCTTATTCTATCTAGTCTGGAAAGGATTTTCCTCAAAAAACAAACTGGGTTTCTATTGGGAACATATATGTTAGTCAATGTATATTGCTGTTCATTTACCTTACAGACCAAAATTATACATCTTGCTTCGTTGTCTTGGTAATAGCAGCTGACTTCCAAGTTAACCTCATCCGAAACCAGAATGGCTACTCCTCTTTTCTTATGTTACTCCAAAGAGGCTTCATAGACCCTAGTATAACCTTTAAAATGCATTCTCTTACAGTCGGCTTTGTTCCAGTATGTTTCCTGTATCAGGCATATTTCAATTCTTTCTGATTTTAAAAAAATCCACAAGGTTGATGTTTTATATGTAGAGTTCAACCAACGCACATTTATAGTAGCCCATTTAACCATACATATCCTCTTGTCTCAAGATAGAAACTCCTGGAGGCATGGGAAAGACGGGCTTCAACCAAGGCACACATGTAATTACAAAAAAACACAACATTAAACAAACTTCTGGAGAAAGAAAAAGACCTTATCTTCACTTAATTTTGTCTGTCAGTACAGACTGAACTGTGAGCTTTACTGGAGGCATCTTAGTTCCTTAATTCAGCGGTTCAGTAAAAAAAAAAAAAATATATATATATATATAGTGACTGGAACCCGCATATATGTAAATTCCAGTTGCGAATATGTTGCAGGCGTATGTCTTAACAAATAATTCCTTTTCTCATAGCTTGTGTACATGTATTTTAACATGCTGTTTTCTCTTTTCCCCACAGATACCCACTGAACTCTCCATGGACAATTATCACACAGGAAATACATTTCACATCCTTTTTCCCGATGGAACAGGACAGTTTTTGTATCCAACTTTAATCAAGGTTTACATGATTGGTGTCACTAGCAATGCTAACATATTTAGTCCAAATAACATTTACCTACTACTTCAACTTAAGCTGACTCTGCCAGAGTGTTCCTGGCTACCGATCACCTTGTGATCGGTGGCCAGGAACAATTTGTGACGTTTTGGTGCTTGCGTCATTTGGGACGCAAGCACCTAGTGTCATGAAGGGGTTAATAGATTAACACATTGTGAAATACCTGGTTAGCCTAGCTTTAAGTATTTCCAAGCAAAAACGTAGCATTAGCATTTTCAGTTCCGTTCTTTCATTTTTATAGCAGAGTTCAAAGTGCATCTGTTCTCTCTTGGGCTCTACATGTGGCCCAGGACACTAACTAACATGAGAAATAAATCCAAGAGATGAACAGTACACCAAGGATAGTAAAAATAACCCAGGCTCCCAAGAAGGATGCACATATACAGGTTGAGTACCTCTTATCCAGAAATCAGTTATCCAAAATGATCCCAACAGGTTTTTCGGATTTTGCTACAAGTTGCAAATTCCACACACCTGTCAAAATGGGAGTGCATAACAGTTTATTCAGTGTCCAGCCCCCTTAAGCTGTGATATAGCCTTTCCATTGGCACGTGTGCAGGTAAGATGCGCCAACGGCAGGTTCCCAACGATGCCTCACATCACAGCTACATCACAGTATAAATGGTTTATTTACTCTATCCATTATTTGCATTGATATTACTGTATTTCAGTGAGAGACTTTAATATATCATGTTGGTGAAAATGATCCGTTACCCAAAATTACCCGTTATGCAAAATAGTTTCCTGGATATCAGCCAAAGAAAATACTATACAGTCGCATCCATGTTAAACCCCATAGAATGAGGTACCAGAACATTCCTTCCTCCTACAAGATACCCGATTTTGTATCTCCCGGAATGAAGGAAAGCCTTTGAAATTCTAAGGAAGAGAAGATATATATGTCCAAATAGTGTGTAGGTGCTTGGAAAGTTGCTAAGTAATATATATAACTGTTATTCTTTGTAAAAGAGAGGAACTATTACTTACCTAAATGGAACCTTGATACCGACACTTTTGTGGATGACTATTCCATGAACAAATTTGATCAATATGCTACTGATAATTCAAATAATAATCTCCTCCTTATTAAGTCATATTCAGTATTTAAAAATGGTTATGGTAGGATATGGATGTTGCCATTGGTTGGGTTATAAAGTTGATAGCTTGAACCATAAGTCTCCCTGCTATTCTAAGACTCTGTGTCACATTCGTTCATTCGTGACAAATTAGAATGGCACCATGAAAGAATGATTGATCCCCCTTGAACATGTGTAAAAGTGATTAAGATTATGTGATTATTATGATTTCTGTCATATAACAAATAACCATATCAGATTTTTCATTTAGGGACCCAAAAACCTAAAACCGCCCGAGTGTCTCTACTTCCTGTACCAAAAGTATTGATCAAACGTTTTCTGGCAGATAAAAAAGTACAGCATCTCAAAATCTATTTCACATTTTCTTCCTATAAGTGTCATGTTGTCTTAAAAGTATCAACTGCATGTACAAAAAATGCTCCATATAATTGTAAGGTGATTTGAAAGTTTCGGATATGTAGAAATGCATGGGCTAGTAAACCCAAAAAGTTACCTTTTACTTGTTAATAACAGAGAAGTGCAGCTTTAAAAATCCCTTTGGTTACTGAGAGTATTTTTTCTTCCTTGACTGGGTAGCAGCTATCCATCAGGAAATATAGGTATCTTGATCATCTGCTCTGACCCAATGCAATTCACGTTTATCATCTTGGAGGATGTTGAGCAGAGACCACAGATTCAGGCTGTTTTTATGAGTAATGGTTCTGCAGCCTGCTACCATCTGAACGGGACGCTTTGGTAAGTTGAATGGTATATTAAAAAACAATTTAAACCAAGGTTCTGGAAAAAAAAAGATGATAGTCTTATATCAAGTGGCACTGACTGGCGTATCTCTATCTTATCGTTCTTCACGCTGCCCTTTAGATTACCGCAATGTATCAGCAATCATGGTGGCTTATAGTGCAGATTCTACAAAATATTGTGTACTGATGAGTTTTCTTATGCTGAGTGAACAAGAAGGTCTTTGAGAGGTCACATCAAAATCATAGTGAATAGTAGACTCTTTCCTTTAATAACACCAACCATGACATTTTTATGATAAAGTTTTAGGACAGGAAGTAATAGGGAAGTCTTCTCTGTGCCTCCACTGAGAAATGTGTTTTGCAAACATTATAGAGGTGCATTTACCAGAGCCATGTTTTAGTTGCCAGCTGACAGGAGCTATTGGAAATAACTGATTTATTGTCCGTTGAGTTGCTCAAAGCCAGGCAGAATACCGCCCAACATTAAGGATTAAATCAAGATGCTTTAGGAATGTCTGCCAAAGAGGAAATCAGGGCACTACAATTCAGATGGATCATGTGACTCTCCAATAGAACCTGGTTTGAAAACCTTGCAGTAGAGCAACAGATCCCGCAGCTAAAATTTAACAGCTGATATATATGTAACTTGTAAGGAGTTTTGATCTTATTAGATGCAGTAATCCAACTACCAAACATTGTTTGCCTGCTAATATCAGGTGAGGTCCAGTCCCTAGATGAGTGGGATCTGAGAAACATTTGAAAAATAAATAAAACTTGATGTTGTAAATTAGACAAAAATTGTTGCTTGTGTGAAAGTTAATTTTGATGGATGTGGCTGTGTTTGAATAAAGGCAATGTTGGAAACATTAAATGCCAATTTCTAAGGCTGTTCATCATTGGTAATGCATTGGTTTGGTTTGTCTGTTTATGATTTGAAATGCACTTGTCTTGGTTTGTGCATTCATTATATTTTGCACACTTGTTTGGTTTTAAAGGTAAATAAAGGCATCTAGTTCTTATGTTCTGTGTATGCACTAGACTTTATAACTTCATTTTTATATATTTTTGCTTCTGTGTGCTGCGGAATTCTGGAAAGAGCTTTGGCTGCCCGGGGTGAGAAAAGGTTGAGGAGCACTGCTTAAAGGGACTGTCTAGTGCCCAAAATGCATCTTCCAAATATTAATGCATATTAATGTGCTTTCAAAGTACTTTAAAAAGCATGTTTTTTACGTTTTGCATCGCTCAAAATATAAAATACAGCTAGATGAATTTGTGAAATGACAGCAGTTGGCAAGAAACCAGGACTGCCCCACTAGTTGAGTAAAAGGCAATTTCCTTTTTGTTTTTTGCTGCAGTAACAGATGAGAAAAATGTAATACAAATTAATTGAATAACCGGTTCTGTAGTGATGTCATCAGACAATGTGTTGCACTGTTAGGAGATCCTACTGTGTACAAGAGCAAGGTCCCTTAGAGTCAACACAATGTATTCTATTCTAGCAGCACAGAAAGTGACTAAATGAAACAAAACTTTATATGCTCAGTGTCTATATAATCAGTGCTGCCACACCTGTAGTATACATGCAGTGTTATCCCTGGGGGAGCGCTTGAGTAAAATATTAAAAATGTGATTTGTGCAGAATGCCTGCATCAAATCACACTTTAAAAAAAAGCCTGTGCACTATACAAGCAGTAGTCTTCATCTTGTACCAAAGTGAGTTTAGGGACTAGACTGTCCCTTTAAGTACAAAAGTACCATGCAGCATTAAGGGTTTAATATTAGTTAAAACATGTAACAGAAAGAAAACCAGAGAGGGTTTCCAAATAGTGACACGATAAAAAATACTCATAAACATCTATAATTGAATGAATTGCTGAATCAAGGTACCCTCAAAAAATATTAATTTCAACATGAAAATTGGATTTTTGAAAAGATTTCTTTATTCTCTCTGTGTGCGTTATCAATGCAGATTCTGCCATAAACATAGCCTTTTCTTTGTTATGATCCACGACTTGCGGATACATATGAATTGTTTCCTGAATAACAACAAATAAGCAATATGAGATAAAAAAAAAAAGGATGAATCACTAACTTAGAATAGAAAGCTATTTCCAAACTAAAACTGTAAGGCTTCTCAATGACTTGAGATTCGTCCCAGAGGCACAAAGTGCCAATTGCACTTAATCGAATTCCATGCGGTGCTAGCAGAATAAATTTAACCTGACATATAGTATTCCTGAGTGCTCCTTCACTATGAATAGAGAATACAAATTGGAGATTTAGATCTCTTTGAGTACCAAGTTGGTGAAAAAAAAAATAAGACTTGTGAGAAAAACAAAAGGTAATATATCTACACCAATGATAAAAGAGCCAAGAAAACAAGCTTTAGATCTATTCCCATTTAGATAGTAACGCTCAATGCTTTTTTCTGAGTTGGATTTTTAGAGAGGAAGGCAATTGAGCAGCACTAATGTGAAACTATTTATCTATAGTATGTTCCCTTAACTGTTTTATTATGCCTGGTACATTTTAATTTGAAAGTTTAAAAAAAAAAAAATGCTATTGGAGGTAAGAGGAAGTTTTTAGTGGCTCATAAAAGTGACCCCCCCCCCCCCCCCCCCCCCCATTTAAAAACGTTGAGTTTATTCTTAGAGGCAGGAATGGGCAGAAATGGGCAGAAATGGGCAACGGTTGTTCTGTACGTTGCTCTATTCAAAGGTCTACTCAATGAAGAGAGAATTGCCTGGAATTGAGATGGGAATTTCAAACTTAAAGGGACAGTCTAGTCCACAAACTCACTTTGGTGCAAGATAACAAGATGTCACTGCTACAACCATAACAATTACTGCTTGTATAGTGCACAGGCTTTTTTCCAGAATAATTTGATGCAGACATTCTGCATAAATCCCATTTTTAATATTTTACTTGAGCCCTACCCCAGTGATTACTCTGCATGATTACTGCAGGTGTGGCAGCACTAATTTGTCCGAATATAAGACGAGGTTTTTTTCAGAGAAAATTCTCTGAAAAAGACCCCTCGTCTTACATTCGAGGTCGTTTTATAATCTGACCTCAAACTGAGGTCAGATTATAAGACTGGGATCCAGGTCCCCTGCAGAGCTGCAGACATCCTCCATGCTGCCTGACACTGCCTCTATTATGACGGACCGGCTGTCCGTCATAATAGACGGAAGTGTCGGGCCGCATGGAGGATGTCTGCACGTATCAGGGGGGGGCAGAGACAGAGACAAGAGGAGGGAGGGGGGGAAAGAGACAGAGACAAAGGGACAAAGGGAGGGAGGGGGGAAGAGACAGAGACAAGGGGAGGGGGTAAAAGACAGAGACAAGGGGAGGGAGGGGGGAAAGAGACAGAGACAAGGGGAGGGAGGGGGAAGAGACAGAGACAAGGGGAGGGGGAGAGAGACACACACAGGGAGGGAGAGAGACACAAAGGGAGGGGGAGAGAGAGAGAAAGGGAGGGTGGGGGAGAGAGATAACGCTGGGGGAGAGACAGACAACACTAAGGGGGGGGGAGAGAGACAACGCTGGGGGGAGGGGAAAGAGAGAGGCAGCATTGGCACATAAAAGGAAATAAAAACAAGAAATGCTTTTTTTATATCATCATTTTTATTAAAAAGCACTTTACATGTGAATATATACAAGTTGAACTTTTTTCCCATAGGGTAGTCTTATATTCAGGCTTTTAGTTTTTTCCTAAAGGAATATCCAAAGTTTGGGGGGTCGTCTTATAATCAGGGTCGTCTTATAATCGAGCAAATACGGTATGTAGACACTGAGGATATAATGTTTTGTTTCATTTAGTTACTTCCTGTGCTCCTCAAATTGAATACATTGTGTGGACTGTGATAAGCTTGCTCTTGTACACAGTAGGATCTCTTAACAGTGCAACACATTGTCTGATGACATCACTAGAGTGACAGGAAATTCCATTCACCTGAATGAAATTATTCTCATTGGCTCCTGCAGCAAAAAAAGGAAATTACTTTTACTCAGTCAGTGCTATAATTTCTCAATTTCTTCTAGCTGTAAATATTTAATATTTTTAACAATGCAAAATGTAAAACATGCATTTTAAAGTACTTTGAAAGCACATTAATATTTGGAAGATGCATTTTGGGCACTAGACAGTCCCTTTAAGGACAAAGTAACTGAGCTGGAAATAAATCTCCCATTCAGCTGCATTGATTGTGATGGGAATGAGATGGATATTTCAAACTTAAGGTCAAAGTAGCTGAGCTGGAAAGAAAACTGCCATTGAGCTGCATTGGAGAATTGTTCCAACTCGACTATATTGGCCTAAAGTTTGAAATTTCCATCTCATTTCCCTGCAATTATCTCTTTATTGAGTAGACCCTTAAGTGTTATCACAAACAACTGTTATTCAATTCACCTCAGTCCACTGTCACTCTTTAGAAGATTTAAAATCTAAAGGGAATGAATGGAGCCATACAGAAGGGGCAATATAACATTCCCTTTAATCCTTGCACTTTACTGAATAAAGCCAATGTATTACACAAGCTATTGAACTTGCTGCTTGCTGCATGTTGAGATTCTCACACACATAGTATGGGGTTGTATAGAAAGACAAAATAACCATTATAAATAAAAAAAAAACCCCATCAATTACACCTTTTTTACAAATCCATTACACTTTTGTTTGTGGGACATTTTATACATTACCGTATTAGGTTCGTATACTAAATAAAAAAGCGATGGATTAGTCACATAGTCCGTGTGTCAATGGACAGTTAGCAGAATGGAATGGTACACAGTACTGCACCCACTCAGTTTGATTATTTTATAATGGCCTTTATTATACATGTTTGCTGAGTGTAAAAAAAAATATCTGGTCGGATCAAGGTTTCCATTGAAATTGGAGTTCATTTGCATGAGGTAGGGATATACAAGTTAAAGGGACACTCCCACAAAAAAAAATTAAAAGGGCTTATTTTTTTATTATACGTTGTTGATTTCAGATATATATTTTGTTAAGTGAGTTTATTTCATTAAATATTTTTCTAAACTGTGACTGGGCGCCGCCATTTTGTGAAATATAGTGTTTTTGGGTGCCACCCCCCAGTGACTTTACAGCACTAGTAAAGGTCATGGATGAATAAGTAAAAAAATTGTACCTCAATATTGATCCAATTCAATTTAATAACATTGTACCGATGCAGCATGGACGAAAATACAATGCCGTACGCGATTCAACCCCATTTTCGAGCTCTAAATCATAAACATACACATTGTTCTTTCTATCCTCTGTATGATGATCTTAATAAAGTGAATTGGATCAAGAAAGCAGTGCGACTTTTTTACCTATTTATCCATGGGCTTACTTCTTTCATCCGATGTTATGCTTTTATGTCTGTGCTGGGATACCATGGAGTGTTCTGAGGTTTATGCTTGTTACTATTATGGTGTAACAAGGATGAGGGTAAGTCATTTTCTCCTAAATGCTATATATGGAGTTCTTTGGTTATGTTAAGAACTATAGAGCAGCATCAAATACAGTTACATTGTAGCATAAAAATAAAGACTTTTCTTTGAACATCTCTCTGTTCCTATCTTTAGTAAATAGAACCGTGTTTCTGATCTACATCATTGTGAAATGCTATATCAGACTGAAACCAAAACATGAATCTCAATTAGGTAATTTTAGCATACCCAATTTTATATACAATACTCAATGTTATATACAATACCCAATGTTCTATACAACACCAAACGTTATATGCAATTATATTTCTTATCATGCTCGGTCAGGCTATGTCAGTATAAAATGAATAAAAGAAAATAAACCATCAGCTCTCCAACTTCTTACATTTATGAGTTTCAGTCCAACTGCAGATGGGGTGCCAATATTCTCTTACCCCAGGTTTAATTTCTTTGCATTCATCCTGATAAAGAACATATTGCTTTCAATTTAAAAACTAAGGCACTCATTTATAGACGTTCCTGTGAAAAAATAAACATAATGCCTCAGGAGTTTTTTTTTTTGTTTTATTCTCAACACAGCACAATATAATTATGCACCTAAATCCTATGCATTACAAATGACATTTTAATGAATTACTGTGGAATTCAATTAGTGTTGACTTACTGAAGCTCTGCTGTCTGGCTATGCTTGGAAGGATCACTCTAAATAATGAATGCACTTAGAAACACTTTAGTATATGGCTTAATACGATTACAAACAAATATGCAGTGTGTCGATGTCTTAACGATAAAGTTTATTGACATCCAACGCACTGATTAGAAAGGTTCTAAAATGAGCTGAGTTACATAGGTAATAAAGGGCCAATAGGTAAATTGAAGACATAAAGAGTAAACCAAAGTGATTACTTAGTACTTCTGTTCCAGATAAACCTTTACAACATTGACTATTCTTGCAGGCCTGGTCATTAAAAAGATTTTATTTCAGCCTGACCAAGTCAGTTTGCAATAACACATAATAAGTTTGAGATGATCTTCTTTCCCGGTTGTTCCTGGATACATAGGCAAGTGTCCTAGACTGAAGATAAGCCCAATGGGTTGGATATTTAGTTGTGTCACTGCTACAACCATAACATGATTGCAGCTATGTCTGCACATATGTTTCCAATGATTACTTCCAATAAATAACAAACAAATTAAAAACAGATACAGCTTATTTAAAGGATAACTGTAAGTAAAAAAAAAAAAAAAAGTAACTTATGTGTAATTGAAAGATAACATTACATATACCCGTTTTAAAGGACATCTTGTATTCCCAGCGCAATCTCATGTGACATCACATGCGGGGGCGTCAGAGGTAACGGGGCTTTATGAGAGTTGAGGTGGGGCCGCATACAGTTGAGAGGCAGGACTGCAGGAAACTTGGGTTAGAAAGTCAAAGATTTGACCCAAGTGAAGAAAAAAGATGGATGCTCTGGTCCTTGCAGCAAGTGCTGCAAAAAGGTACAATAACGAAAACAATTCTATTTGAATGGTTTCATAAGAATGGCACAGCATATGTATAAGGGTTTGTTCGTTTATTTGGTATAATGTTAGTGAAATAGAATTACTTTAATGAAGGAATACAAATAAAGAACCTTATTGAGCTCTCTTTGCTCCTATAGCCGGCAGTATACAGAACAGTATACTACACTTGATGTAATATATTACTTTTTTTTTTTGCCTACTGTTGTACTTTAACAGTTGTATGAAACATAGTTACCTGTGCACTACCAGCACCAAGGCAATTCAGATAATGTTTCCAAAGAAGCTATTAATCCTTCATTTTTGTAGTTCACTTGTCAGTTCACTTCTAGTGAATAGCCTATGGAAATTACTTACCAAAGCAAAGATGGCTATCAGTTAAGGAGAGGTATATAAATTAAATTCAAGATAGCTGTAGAGTAGAGTGCTGAAAACTGAGGTTGATAACTACAGGATTGTAATATCTGTGCTATTGATAATGGTTCTTCTAGGCAGCCAGTGCTTCAGTTATCTTTGTTCAATCTTCTTCTACTCAATCTAGACTGACCATAAAATATGACTTGTTAATGATAGTTGATGGTAGGTTTGTTAATCGCTTTACCAGAGCAATATATGTTTGGGGGAGAAAGGAAAGGATTTATGGAATTAATTCAATTAGCAGATCTTTCCCTAGAGTAGTTTTGTTTCCTCTCGATCAATATAGTAATAAATAAAAACTATCTTGGTTAATTAAACAGGTTTCACTCAGTGGACATATGTCTTTTGCCGCATTCTTCTGCAACAAAAAATAAAATCATTAACCAAGAGGTTCAGTGTATTTCATCGGATCCATTTAGCTGCACTATAAACAGCCCCAGCATCTCACACACATAAAGAACCATTTTTTAAAATCATAAAGTAATCATGAAACTAACAAACTTCAAGGGCATAAAAAGCCTCTTTTGTTTGGGTCCTAAATTACAATAAGTTCGCACTAGGCACTACCAGTGAATAGTGTCTCAGAGAAACATAAAGTGATGTGTAATACAGTTTAACAAAGCAGTATGTGTAACAGTAGAGATAAAATACATATAAAATCAGTAGCATGGGTTCTCAGAGATAAGCAAGATATATTTATACTATTATATGTTGCATTGTTTATAACTGTGTCAATTGTTTGTAAAATCATTTTATTGTTCATTAAGAAGTCTTAGTGCTTTAATAAATTAAGTATTCAATTAGTTTATTATTATTTGGGGATGTCTATGTATAAAAGTGTCCCTGTAAAAAAAAAAATAGTGTAGTAGTATTACCACAATTAATTGATCAAATTAGCTAGTTAAATTTCTCCCTTTGTGTTCCTGTTGCTAACAAAAATGTGTCTCCATTTTGCTCTGCCCTGGATTTTTCTCACACTTTTTTTTTTTTAATTTGTAGACATTAGGGGTCTATTCAGAAAGCCCTGAATTTAGGTTGAATTTGGCCCAGATCAGGGCTAATAGTCAAACTGTGGAGAACCCCTGTGACCATTACCCTTCCCAGTGATGTGTGGCAATGCTAGTATGTGGACAGTGGGGGTGTATTGCACTGGTGTTATCATGTTGTGATGTGCTATGTGGTTAGAGGGCCGCGTAGCAATCTTAACACTGTGGCACAGTGGTTTCTATTGACGCCACTGCCTAGCACGCTCACATATGTAAGGGTACCCTTTCATATCTGCGGTGTAAAACAGCCTCTGTTCTATGGTAACAACATTTCATAATAGTCTAATCCTTAAGTGGTTAATATGAATTGTTATTTTTTAAATTACTTATGAGAATTCACCTATTTTTTTTTTGAAGCAAAAAGGTAGCCTTAAATGCCCCGTATGAAACAATGAGGAGTTCAAGGCTATCTTTTTCTCTAAAAATAAAAGCTGAATTGGTAGCCTCAAACGCCCCAAAAAACATAAAGGGATGTTCTAAGCCAGTGTTTCCCAACCCAGTCCTCAAGGCACACCTACCAGTCCAGGATTTAGGGATTACCTGGGTGTGTCTAAGGTGTTTTTACAAAGAAGAAAAAAAACACCTTAGACACAACTGGGTAATCCCTAAATCCTGGACTGGTAGGTGTCCCTTGAGGACTGGGTTGGGAAACACTGTTCTAGGCTGTCATTTTGGCTCAGTTAAATTCCAAATGAATTAGGCAACCGAAATATCAGCCCTGAATTTAGCCATAATAACCAAATTTCCGGCCATTTTGGGATCATTTTGGTGATTTCTGGAAATGGCCCACTTTAAAGAGTCATTAAGATCACCAAAGTGCCTCAAATTATTGCGACATTCCGAGCCACCTAAATTAAGCCTGGAGTTTCTAATCCTTAATACTATAACAACTTCATAGTAAGAGTAAGAACTACCTCCAAAGATTCCCCTGCAGTGCATGATCATTCACATCACAGATTTGACAGCTGGTAGGAAATACCGACAACTATACTTCCCATGACGCATCCTGCTTCCTACAGTATGGAATATGAGCGAATATAACTGGGGGTGGGGGAGTTGGGTTACAATGAGGGCAAGGATTAGGGTTAACTCTAGGAGGTTGTGGTTAGAGTAAGGTTTGGGGTTCAGTGTGTAGATTACATCTAAGTCTTACCCCAACCCTAACCCTCTGGAGTAATGTGTGTACCTGGGTTGAAGAAAAAACTGATAAGAGATAACCCTAATTCTGGTCTAATCACTCACATTTCATACTGCTGGAGGCATCATGGGAAGTGTAGTTGTCGGCATTTCCTCCCAGCTGTCAAATCTATGATGTGAGTGATGACACACATGCGCAGTTTCCTCAATGGTAACATTTTATCAGAACACAAGCACAGCTGCAGAGAAGGCAAAATGGAGGGCGCATTCTGCAGCACCTATCGACCCCTGTACAATGCCTGGACCTGTAGCATGTTGTCCTTCCTTAAAGGGACACTAAAGGTTTTTTTCACAATTTTCTAATATAGAAGCACAAGTGAAATGTCCATTGTCCCCTAGTATGAGTATGAACTGGTGTGTACTTTTGATAGTTTTAAGCAAGTTGGAATGTTCCTTTAAAGATGGCCCTGATTTTCTACTAACAGTAGTATCACATTACATTCAAATATGTATGGGATGAAGCCAGCTTCCTTGGAATATAACAATATACACAGAGGCACTGGAACAGTTAAGACCTTGTGAATACTCAACTATGAAATTAAAAAGCACAATCCTGTTTTTTGTGGCATCCTTTGTGCATAAACTGTAACTTCACATTGATCTGTATCTAAATGCCTGTAGTATATGAACCAGCACACATTGTGAAGTCAAAGCATCAGCTGGACATGCTTACTGGGTAAAATGATTAATCCTTCTACACTGGGCAGGGGAGTGATGCCTTATGCACAGTCACATATTAAAGAACGCCTCTGAATGACTTCCTTTCCTTTATGTCATACAAGACAGATCTCAGAATATCTGCAGGGTTACAGTACGATCTGCTAATGTTGCCACTACCTTCAGACAGCCCTGTTTTATATTTTTTTCAAAGTTATTTTACTCTAAATAAAATGCATAACAATCAAGTAAGCAGCAGGTGTATTGAGCCCAGATAGACACACTGTCTATTATCACACTATTATCACAACTGTTGTGGATTGAATTTACCATTTTACCCTCCGTTCAAAATGCTATTATTATAGTTTGAAAACAATTCTACAACCTACTGGGGAACCCAGAAATGATTTCTGCACTGCACCCTTGTTTCACCACGGCTTGCACTATTCAACATACCCGAATATAGATATAGAATATTGGGTCACATGTCAGATAAAAAGAAAGAATAGTATCCAATGTAAACAAAAGTACTATGTATGTATGTTTACACCCAGTAGCCATATGCAGTAAGTTGCAATATATAAAGTATGGTCGAGAATTATATTTGTTGTTTGACTTTACATTACAATATGTAAGACAACTTGTATAAATGACATTGACCCTGATATCAGTGTTGGTACCAGACATGGTGGTTCCAAAATCTCAGAAGCAGCTGACATTGTGGGATTTTCATGCACTACTCTCATGCACTACTCTCATGCACTACTTCTAGAAACAAATAAATATCCAGTGACGTTCAGTTCTGTGGTCAATCTGCCTTGTTAATGGGAGAAGTTGCAGTATTTAAACTGACAGAAAGGTCACAAATACTCATATAGCCACTTGTTATCACAGTGGTGTAAAGAGCGGCATCTCTGAATACATAACACATCAAACCTTGAAGTGCATGAGCTAAAGAGGCAGAGGACCCTGCTGTGTTCCACTTCTCATTCACTGATTCTGACATGGGCATTTGCTTGAATAGAACCAATGGGATTGATTGCTTACATTTTTATTATAAGATTAGTGGATAATAAATTTAGGGCACTGTGTATTTTAAATGAAGGTCTCATAGGTGATAGCTAGAGGAGTGTGAAGCTACTACAAAACCTGTAAGGCACATCCCCAGAAGGACACTTGAATAGAACTTGACAAGGTTCATAATATATTTATGAATGTGGGACATTACCTGCTAATGTGGATAAATACTTCCTACAGTCATTAGCATATGCACAGATCCCACACAGAGAGACAAGAGTTCCCACATCGACAGCTAGATAGTGCATCCTGTTTTCTATTTAGTAATTTGGTAATGGCTACTGCTGATCACGTAATAACTAACAGTCCTGTTAGTTACATTAAGTGTTTAATGGAGAATTGGGAGAATGGCCAGATGATTTTATGTTCTGATTATTGAAGGTGCATTACTCTTATTGAGACGTGACTAAAAGTGATTTATTCATACTAATTTATCTGTGCTATTAAAGTACTGAAACTATACATTGTCATCAAAAATGCTCTCTAATGCACTTGGGAGAAATGAAATCTAAGGCTACATTTAAAATAATGAAGTTTTGCCGTTTCTTGGGTAGGTTTCATATGAGTTTGAAGAGGGCCAGCTGGCAAAAATAGTCCTATTTTGTACCTGCTTATTACCTAAGAAAGGGAGCAGAGATCAAGGGGCAGGAGCTTGTGTCTTCAAGTAAGTAATTAGAAGAATGTACCTAGATCTGTTTAGTGCTAGAGATACCTGGGTAATAATTTAAACTCAGCTTTGTTCTTGCACATTCCTCATAGAGCCTGCTCAGCATTCACATGTCAACCAAATGAATAGTTGTCAAACTAGCTAGTAGTGCATCTTGAGAGAAAGTAAGAAAATGCTAACAAATACAATATTCCCATGCAAAATATGCATATTCAGATCACAGAGAGAGACTTTGTGATGTTTAAACACAAATTGAAGTCTATATGCCCTGTTCCTTAGGAATTGTGTGATATGACTCAATGGACATTTTACTAAACAGTTTCAGCTTTCCATTTGTCCTCCAAAGTTTTATTTATTTCTCATTTATTTCCAGATCAGGGGTAGGTACCACCATTGTTCATGGTGGAAATTTGTTGGAAATTACGATGGACAATTTAATGATGTTCCATGGACCTTTACAGCTGGTGGACAATTTAATGATGTTCCATGGACCTTTACAGGTGGATAGGACGGTCGCTTAAACGCAAACTCTTGCGCGCTGGCCCACTCATCACGTCAGAGGTCATCGCGGGACAGTTTGCATAGAAAGTTATTGTTAGTAATAGGGGTTAGGATTAGTGTTAGTATTAGGGGTTGAGGATTAGTATTAGGAGTTTAGGATTAGGGTTTGGTATTGGGGTTTAGGGTTAGTAATAGGAGTTAGTATTGGGGTTCAGGGTTAGCATTAGGAGTTAGTATTGGGGATCAAGTGGATTAGTATTAGGAGTTAGTATTGGGGTTCGGGGGTTTCAATTAGGAGTTAGTATTGGGGTTAGTATTTGGTCTCTGGGTTAGTTTTGGGGGGTTACTTTATTAATGGGGGTTTGTTACTATGCTTGTATGCATTGACAGTTCAGTGCTTACACTGCCACGTTGAAACAGTCGCGTTGCCATTCACCTCTGACAATTCAGCGCTGAACTGTCAGTGGTGAAACAGCCAAGATGATCTGTCCTAGATGCCTTCACTGACCTTACCACAGACACTTTACCCACATCTGCTACAGATATGATGCTACCAAGCAGTCTCTCTAGAATGTGTTATCTATTTTATTCTTAAATCATTTGAACATGTTTTTTCTCATCTTTTGGTTAACATGTGCAGCCTGTACCTAAACTCATTTACCCTTTTCTTCAGAAGATATAAATATTATGACATTTGTATGAAACCTGAAGCTGCTTTCATCTCTAGAAAGAAAAAAACAAATAGCCTTTGAAACAAATGGGGTTCTATTTGGTGCTGGGATTTATTAACTGTTAAGTCATACCTGGCAAGTCTGGAAAATCATTCGGAAAAGAATGGGCCTAAATTGGACCCATTCAAAATTTCAACCCCTTGTGCCTAAAATGAAAACTCTGTTGTTAATAGTTTCTGTCGTCTAAAAAAGCAATCCTATCACAATGGGTTCATTCCCAACCTCCTCTATTATCTATGGTGTTGACTAGACTTCAATACTTATTCCAAATTGATTGGTTGGAATCCTCACTTCATAAGGAAACCAAAACAAAGGCATTGTTTACTAAATGGTCCCCATCAATACTTTGGACAATCAAGTCCAGTCATCACTTTTGTCAACTTTCCAAACCACCAATTGGTTCTCCTCACAAACTTTGTTGGGCCGACATCCTATCCCAAGAGCAGCCACCTCCACTTAACAGTCTTTGTTCTGTATATAAAAAGCTCCGCAGGATACACTGTTTCATTCAAAATTCCCATTCAGTGCTATACTGTACTATATTCATGTATCTACACTTACTGATGATTCCCCCATGTTTGGTTAAGGATATGGTGCAAAATATGAATGAAGCATAAGCGGGCGTACAACGCCAGAAACAGTGGTCAGTCATATCGCTTTTCATTGTATGTATTATTTGTTCTTAGAGATACCCTTTCGCTGTTAATTGTACTCATTCTGTACTGCTATGAGTCTGGTATCTTTGTTATATATGCAATCTCACGTGAATAAAGAAATATATTTTTTTTTTAAATATTAACTGAAAATGTACTATTACACTATGGTATTTAATGACCAAATGTAAATGAACTGAAATTATTGTAACAACCAAATTTTGGGACAAAAAAGAAGGCTTGCGGGAAGTTAGGTAGGTCTTTATTCTGGAAAGTAATTAATGGGTAATGGTAATTTGCTATTGTTCGTTTTTATTTCAGGGTGCATGGACAACAGGTCTGGTCAGTTCGGAGTAGCTTTGGGCATTGCCATGAACCATGTTACCAGGCTTATGGCTTGAGGACATGGTCCTACTCTACTGGGCACCTGCAATTGTTTCCGTAGTCTTAACAGAGCAGGGGTTTTGAATAGCCTCCCTTATTGTAAAATTATATTGAATACAACAGGAGAATATGCTGTATTAAAAAAAAAAAAACACTGATTACAACTTGTCTCCATTGAGCCAGTTTTATGTATATGAAAACTTCACATTCGACAAATGAGGCAGATGCTTAACTAATACAATTTGCTTCAGCCTGGCGCTGTTAATGTATGTGGTGAAAATATGTCAAATGTACGACAGCTTAGCAATTTACCTCACCATGCAGTGTCTGAATCAATTACTGGTCGTTCAAAGCCAAGTGACTTAGATATTTTAATGTCGTTGAAAGGTCTTTGTATAGTGTAAATGGAAGTTTCACATTCAAAGAAAGAAAGTCAGGTACAGCATTTTTACAAATGATAATGTCGTTTAGAAAGATTTTGATCTGGTCTCTGGGACATAAGAGGATGTCCAGATTGGCGGGATCGCTAAATATTATATAGTCTTAGACAAAAGCTAGCTCAAATGCATTTTACAAAGTACAGACTAAACAAACCTTTCATATAACAAAGTCAATCAAGACATGATTCGGCAAAATATGATATTTAGCACTGCGATAAACAATTTGAGTTGATTGGCTCCTTAATTAAGCTTGATTATTGATTCTTTTGTCTACAATATGGACTTTGATAATGAGTTCTATTCACTTAATCTCATGTTGTCTCAAGTGTTTTATTAACAATTAATGAAAAGGTGATGATTGTCTACTTTAGGTTGAACCTGGCTGCAACACTTCTGGACTTGGATTTCTACAGGATCCATTTTTAGTAAAAACTCTACAATGTTCAGTTTCAGGTCTATCATGACTGCTAAATTTAGATGTAAGAAGTTTGCCACTACTGGCTTCAGCTTAAATAACATCAATGACAATTTAGGACTCCAGGCTACAAATGATCATGTTCAAGTTTTACGTTTAGCTGAGTCGTTTCCACATTACTATCTAAAATACACATTTTACAAATGTTACATTTTGTTTGCAGTTGTTCCCACCTTATATTTTTGAGTCCCGTGTTCGTTCAACTCCCATCTGATTTAGTTTCTGTTGCTGCCTACAGACATCAGGATTCTTTTTATGTTTTCTGAGTTCATTCATGTCCCTAGGATTACATACATAAGATAATGGCCAATGGGGAGTAGGCTGGAATGGAGCACATTGGAGATTAATTGTTTTTTAATGTGTATGTATGTTTGAGCAGATGCAGAAGCAGATATCAATGACTGTTACATGTGCATTATGGGCACGTATTACCTGATGTGTTATCTATGAGAAGTTGACATAAAGGTGAACTAAACTCTGTATTTTATGTCATTTTTATGTAAACCCTATATATTTTATTGAGATAGAGTGATTTGTACTGTATCTTGTTACAGTCATAGGGATGTCTATTACAAGGACCATGAATAACTTAGCAAAGTAGCTCTTGATTATGGAGAGCGGGTCAGCAGACAGCTAATTAAAATAAGAATTTTATGCCGAGTCTGGATTACTTTACTAAATGCATATTAACAGGCTAATTAGGACTCATTTGTTTAGCTCTTTCTTTGGTTGTCAGGGGCTGCCTGTCCGACGTACAATAATGTTTATCGTTTAAATCGCCTCATTTAAAATACCAATGGTCATTTTACAATGGGCAAAAAAATAACATAAAAAAGAATAATATCAGCCAGTGTGGTCATCCAGGTGTGGTTACCATGGCATTCTTCATCAATTTGCATAAATAATATCCAGCGACAATATCCTTGTATAAGGACCTGGCTCGCCTTCAAAATGACATAGGTATTATTATAGAAAAAATTAAAATCTCCCAGGGAAACAAAGAACTCATTTAACAACAAATCAGACCATTTGGGTGTTCAAATGACTCAGGAAATAGTAATCGTGAGAAAAAAACAGTAATACTTACCAAATGAAAAATGCCTTTATTAACTATCTGAAACCCAAACTATGCTGGAATCAAATAGCTCTCTCTCTCATCAATAGCTATTTACATATGTTAGAAACGTTAGTATAATGTGTCTCCTTATTGTGGAATAGATTTGTGTTAATATTTAACTACATAATAACCCTATTCATAGTTATATTAATTATTGATTTATTAATTTCTCAAATGTATCCAGGTATCTTAATTCCATGTGGAAACTAGGATGTTTGCTGTCCTTGACAGTCCTTACCTTATTTATTCTCCCTTCAAAGGAAATAATCCCAAAATTCAGGCTGCGCTATCAGGAAGATCAGTGGCCAGAACTTTTTAATGTTAATAAGAGATGAGAAACCACAGTCTCCTTACCAGTGTATTGAGAAGGCTATAAAAGTAATATCAGGAAGTATTACTTTACTGAGAGGGTAGTGGATGTATGGAATAGCCTTCCAGCGGAAGTGGTAGAGGTAAACCCAGTCAAGGATTTTAAGCATGCGTGGGATAGACACAAGGCTATCCTAGCTATAAGACAGGGAATTGGGGACTAATAAAAGTATTTAGAAAATTGGGCAGACTAGATGGATCGAATGGTTCTTATCTGCTGACCAATTCTATGTTTCTATCTCACTGTTTTCCATACTTGTATTACTCCAATGAACAGAGCAGGACAAAAAATATATTCTGTGTAGGTAAATATTACTAACCCCTCCCCCTTTGCAAATACCCATTCCAGGCACACACACAGGTGCAAACCTGCCTCTCTCACAATCCCATCCGGCCACTCACTCACACATGCAAACACATATACGGGGGTCAGTATCGTCTTCGCGACTTGATGATGAGTTTACTCATCCACAGCCACAGTGTTAGTGACCTTTTGTCGAGTTAACTCGTCATGTAGTAAAGCTGGGGGTGTGCTCCATGACAGTCTGAAACAGGTCCAGGACTCTGCCTTGCACACGAGGCAAAGTTCCTGAACCCGATCAGAGAAATTCTGGGTATGGGATAATATGTAAAGTCAAGGGTTAAAAAAAATAAAAAAAATAAAGTTAACCCTTTCCTTGCTGATCACAGTTTGTTACTGTGATCTCTTTCCTTCCTACTATGGCCCTCATTTTGTGTTTTTTTGCAATTTTAAACATTTTGTTTAATAAATAAATGATTTTATTGAAATATTTTAATGTAATTACGGTTAACCCCTGCATGCCCGTTCTGTGATTCTTATGGCTCTAGTAACAATGCACCGGTCAGAGTTTTTTCCTGTTTTTTGGGGGGAATTTAAATTAAATAACAAAAAATAACAAATAAAGGAAAATTATGTTTCAACAACCAGATATCAAAAACTGAAAAATCGCTCTGGTCATTGGCCCAGAAAATACCTGCCCCACACTTGCCAATTTGCCCTCCAGACATGCCAATTCTGCCATCCAGAATTGCCAGTTTACCAACAGATTTGCCAATTCTGCCCCTCAGACTTGCCAATGCATTCCCAGACTTACCAATTCTGCCCGGCCAGACTCACCAATTTATTCTCGGTCCCAGGCACCCAAGTAGTAGAGGAGTAGTCAGGTCTTCCGGGGCTGCAGATGGATGGGGGAGGGGCACAAAACTCTCTCCCAGAGCAGGCCATATCAGCGTCTTAGAGGACAGAGTTTTTTTATTTTTCTAAGTCAAACTCAGGTGCTGGAACTCGGCATTCGAGTTTGACCTAGACAAAAAGATATCTTATCTCTCAAGCACAAACATGCATGCTTTGCATGTCAGCGGCCAGCGTGACCAAGCACAGTGCTGACTTTAGTTCTGCTCATGCTGGGGGCCCCTTCTTCTGTAGCTGTGTGGCACCTGGGCACAGTGCACCCTGTGCACCCATCCAGGATCGGCCTTGTCCACACAGGGGTGGATCCAGATTCTGAACTCGGGAGGCTCACATGTCCGTCGATCTTTTCCTCTCTGCCATGTCCGTCTGTCTTTTCCTCTCTTTCATGTCCTTCTGTCATGCTCCTCTCCCTTCCCATGTCTGTCGCACTCCTCTCACTCCCTGTGTCCCTCTGTCTCTCTTCCTTCCATGTCCGTCTTTGTATCCTCTTCTTTCCCATGTCCGTCTGTCTCTCCTCTTATTTCCCAGCTCTCTGTCTCTCCTCTCCCATCCCATGTCTGTCTGTCTCTCCTCTGCCATCCCATATCTGTCTGCCTCTCCTCTACCATCCCATTTGTATTTCTCTTCTCCCTTCACCATGTCTGTCTGTCTCCTCTATTCTCTACTTCCTATGACTGTATCTTTGTCCCTCTAAACATGTATGTGTCTCTCCTCTTTCCAATAGCTGTCTCTTTTCTTCCTCTCCCCCGACAAAATTTGGTCACCCCCCACCCACGATGCACACCCACGACATGACCAATAACCCACATTGCACACCAAGGACATGCCCCATCACCCCATTTACATGCCTCCATCACCCCCTTACATACACATTGCCAATATTATTTGCCATTATTATTCTCCAGCCAATTTGCCCAATAATATGCCAGTGTTATTTGCCATTTAATATGCCCCTGCCAATTTGCCCAATATTATGCCAGTATTATTTGCCATTAATATTCCCCAGCCAATTTGCCCAATAATATGCCAGTATTATTTGGCATTAATATGCCCCTGCCAATTTGCCCAATAATATGCCAGTATTTTTTGCCATTAATATGCCCCTTCCAATTTGCCCAATAATATGCCAGTATTATTTGCCATTAATAAGCTACAGACAATTTGCCCAATAATATGACCGTATTATTTGCCATTTAATATGCCCCTGCTAATTTCCCCAGAAATATGCCAGTATTATTTACCATTTAATATGCCAGTGTTATTTGCCATTTAATATGCCCCAGCCAATTTGACCAATAATATGCCAGTGTTAGTTGCCATTAATATGCCCCAGCCAATTTGTCCAATAATATGCCAGTGCTATTTGCCATTTAATATGCCCCAGCCAATTTGTCCAATAGTATGCCAGTGTTATTTGCCATTTAATATGCCCCAGCCAATTTGCCCAATAATTTGCCAGTTATTTGCCATTTAATATGCCCCAGCTAATTTGCCCAATAATATGCCAGTGTTAGTTGCCATTTAATATGCCCCAGCCAATTTGCCCAATAATTTGCCAGTGTTAGTTGCCATTAATATGCCCCAGCCAATTTGCCCAATAATATGCCAGTGTTATTTGCCATTTAATATGCCCCAGCCAATTTGCCCAATAATATGCCAGTGTTATTTGCCATTTAATATGCCCCTGCTAATTTTCCCAATATGCCAGTATTATTTGCCATTTAATATGCCCCATCCAATTTGCCCAATGTGCCAGTGTTATTTGCTATTTAAAATGCCCTAGCCAATTTGCCCAGTATTATGCCAGTGTTAGTTGCCATTAATATGCCCCAGCCAATTTGCCCAATAATATGCCAGTGTTAGTTGCCATTTAATATGCCCCTGCTAATTTGCCCAATATTAAGCCAGCGTTATTTGCCATTTAATATGCCCCAGCCAATGTGCCCAATAATATGCCAGTGTTAGTTGCCATTTAATATGCCCCAACCAATTTGCCCAATAATATGCCAGTGTTATTTTCCATTTAATATGCCCCTGCTAATTTTCCCAATAATATGCCAGTATTATTTGCCATTTAATATGCCCCAGCCAATTTGCCCAATAAAATGCCAGTTTTATTTGCCATTTAATCTGCCCCAGCTAATTTGCCCAATAATTTGCCAGTATTATTTGCCATTTAATATGCCCCAGCCAATTTGCCCAATAATATGCCAGTGTTAGTTGCCATTTAATATGCCCCTGCTAATTTTCCCAATATTAAGCCAGCGTTATTTGCCATTAATAAGCCCCTGCCAATTTTCCCAATACATCCCCAATGCACTTACCTTTCCCTGGTGGCTAGTGTGGCAGGCAGCATGGTCTCCTCCATACTGCCTGTTTGGCTCCCCGGCGGTTGTGCAGAGAGGGCACGTGACTGGCGCGCGTCTGACGTCAGAGCACCGGTCACGTGACTGTCGGCACTTCCCTGTCACAACTACACATGACTGATGCTTTTCACTTAATCGAAAGATTGCTAGAAATATTTTATTGTTATTAATGAAGTCACGTCTTAACTCTTGCATAATACTTGGGGTCTGCTCAAAAAGCTTAAATGTCAGGTGAATGCTTAATAATGAACGAATGAGCCGTCATTGAGCTATTGTTTAAACAATTTTCGATTGAAAGTTCACATAATTCAGTCAAATGTTGAATATCTGGCTTCTTATTTAGGAAGAGCAAATCTAAGCACAATAAACATGTTTCCTGACCAGTTCTAGTGATCACTCCACTACAGTTATACTGTTCAGTCATTTGGCTTACTTATTTACGAACTTGAAGTGAGTGAATGTAGACAAATGTAAGAAAATATCCTCCTAATGACATCGACCCTCCATGCTAAATAAAGCCACTATGTTATTATATTTGTACACATTGACTTCACACAAACATACAAGATCAAGTTCTATAAATGTACATAAAACATTACAGTCTATTACACTCAATAAAGACTTAAATAGGTTGTCAACCAGAGCACATGCTCATAGAAAGTATCCAAGATGATAAATCAGTCGGTGGTATCTGAGAGCAAGAGCCAGCGACAGATATTCTCTCTTGTTCTTAAACAAAACCAGGATGTGGGGCGTGCAGCCTATAAGATTTAAAATACAGTGAGCAATGATCTGCTTTGAGGTAGATACTGGGTAATCATTGGAGGATTCTCAGAGACAATGAGTCTCTTAAAAAGAGAGAAGGTGAGTATAGACAGATAATATCATTGAGAGCCCCAAAACGTAAAAGACCTACAAGTGAGAAGCCACTATCATAATTCAAGTGGACCAAAGGATTGGCTGACCCCTGAGGCTTAACAATGGCTATTTTACTGATAAAAAAATGTGTTAAGGCCAGCAAGGGGTATTTGGGACCAGGGCCGATCCTAGGGTCATGGGCGCCTGGGTGCAGGTTTTATTTTGGCGCCCCTATGTGGGCGTGGCTATATTATGAACTCCTCCCCTTTAGACATATCTGTTCCAGACATGCCCATTTCAATATTGGGGAGAGGGGAGGAGAGCACAAACTTTATTTTGATGTAAAGGACCAACAAAAACTATTTTTTTAAATAAAGATATTTATTTGGCCATAATACTGTGTAGTGGTTTTATTTATTCCTATGATGCACAGCCAGCAACATGGAAGACTTTTTGCTGGCTAGTTGAATGTGTTTTAACTACCATTCCCATGATGCCCAACCAGCCAAAGTCTCCCATTAGTCTGGCCGAGCATCATTGGAAAATCAGTACACAATGAGCGATAAATATTATTCCACCATGAAAAGAGCTGACGGAGGTATAAGAGGAAACAGGGCACCAATCTGCAGAGCTGGCTCGGAGGGGCAGCAAAGCAGCACATGGACAGAGGTGTACCTAGGGTCTCTAACACATCCCACAGTATCACTTTGCCCCATAGTACATGTCATTTTTCCCCACAGAAGATCCCACAGCATCACTTTGACAATTAAAATGAGTCACAGTCAGGTACCAATTAACATGACACAGTCAGATTTCCATTAACATATGCAACAGCCAGTTTGCCCATTAAAATGCCAGTTTGTCCATTAAAAATGCCAATTTGCCAACTAAAATGCCAGTTTGTACAGTAAAAATGCCAGTTAGCCCATTAAAAGCCACTTTTAGTTTGCCCAATAAAATCATTATCTCCTTTCCCACCTTCACAAGTACTCACCTTGCTGCTGCTCTCTGGTGTCAGTGGCCGTCTCATCCACACAGTCTACCCTCTAAGCACTCCGAGTACAGGAAGTGGGGAAATAGACTCTGGCTGGATGATGACTGCTGCCCTCCATGTGACACAGGCAGCTGGACCATATTTCCGCCAGCGGGGGCCCCGGTTAACCAGCGGCCCTGGGCAAGTGCACACTTACACAGTCACACATAAATACACACAGTCACACTTACACACTTAGTGACCTTACACACATACATACATTTACACAGACACCCTTATCCACACTGTCACACACACACAGCCACCCTTACACACAGGATACACTTACACAGACACTCATGTACACACTTACACACACATGCTTATACACACTGACAAACACACATACTTATACACATTGACACACACATACTTATACACATAGACACACAGACTTATACACATTGACACACACACCCTTTTACACATTGGCACACACATACTCTTATAAACATTGACACACACTTATACACATTGACACACACACACACACACACTTATACACATTGACACACACACACACTTATACACATTGACACACACACACACACTGATACACATTGACACACACACACACACACACACACACCTATACACATTGACACACACATACTTAAACACACTGACACACACCTATTCACATTGACTGACACACACACACACACACCTATACACATTGACACACACATTTATTCACATTGACACACATACAATTTATTTTCACCCCCCTCCCCAAAAAAAAACATGTTGATGCTGCTTAATTACCTATATTTGCAGGGAGGAGGACGTTTTCAACAGTGTCTGCGGAGGCAGACACTGTCACGTAGGTTCTCCGGCCGGATGTCATCTGACATCCGGCGTGCCGCCCACCTTACAGCAATACGGGGCGGAGCTTGCACCCATTGCGCTGTGGTCAGTGTGAAAAGGAGGTACAGTGACAGCAGGTGCTCACCTGCGTCCCGCACCTAGGGGAGGAGGTGCTGGGGAGGGAGCTCCCTGTAGCAGCACCTCTCCTCCCGTGCGCCTGGGCGCAATGCAACCCGTGCACCCGCCCAGGATCGGCCCTGTTTGGGACTTAAGAGTAGAAAGTTCAGAGTCGTTTTATGTGTGGATCACAAACCAAGCAACTAAAGGAAATAATACTTGAACACATGGGAGACATTCAACATAAGAACATGAAAAGGTCAGTTGCTTCACATTTCTGTGAGAAACTGATTGTAAACACAAGATGTTGTTTCCAGGTCAGTATAAAGCAACATATACAAGGAGAGAGAAAAAGAACACACCCTAGTGTAAGTAATAGTGTAATACTGCAACTATGATAACAATTGGGTAGTGCTAACCATTGCACTCACATGTTTCCTGCAGATAAACTTCGCAGGAAAAATAGAAATTATATAGCTCCATATCGGCACGTCAAGAAAATCGTGGGGAGGGTAACATATAGTACAGGATCAAATCCGCTATGCGTTTCACCCAATACTGGCTTTGACAGCCCACAGGGAAGTAACCACACAGTGGAAGAAAACAGAAATTACATTACATTAAAATATATTTATTTAGTGCCAACAATTTACTCAGTGCTTTAGTACAGAGGAAAAAAGAGGGTTACAGACAAAATTAGACAAACATTCAGACCAAGTGTTTACAGCAGAAAAAAAGCTCCAGTTGCTATAAACAAAGTCTGATTGATGATTAGATAACTTTTTGGAATACAAGATTGTAATCCTAGGCTAAGCCCCATACTGGAAACATAATAGGTTCAAGTCTCCTGCTCTGATTAGAAGCCTTTTTAATCCTAGTGTCAACATATATGTAATATACATATTATATGCATTTTCTTTTCTTTTAAATAATTATGAAATCCTCAGTAACATCAATAGCCAAACATTTAATAGCAAGAGTAAGTATGTTGTAAAGACAAATTTTTCAAGTCTCTGAAAATAAAAGGGTAATTTAAATGTAATTGAATCTTTCAAGGGAAGCCAATTACATTGTTAAATTGTATACATTTATTTATTTATATGCCAGTGGTGTGTGGTATTTGCCATTTACACATTCTATTCTAATAGATTTCCCAATAGACATTACTGCATAAAGTCAGAAAATAATGGAGGTTGCAAGAACATATTTATCTAAGCTTGGCCCTGTCAAGAAAAACGAAGCCTCCCTGGCAGTAGTAACAAAAGTAAATGTCTTATCTTGCCCTTTCTTTATGAGGCACCTTTTATGACTGGTAGTAATAAAAATCAAATAGAAATATGATACAATTTGTGTTATAACAGAGGTGATCACTGTCTTATAACGTTGGATTTGTCATTTCAGTGTACTAAGGTGACCAGATCTCCATTTTTAGTGGGATGCTTATAAATATTGCATAGTGCTGTTTTAAGCCCACTGCTGCCCTGTACAATGTATTTGATCTTTTAATTTCTAAACAAGAAAACTTGTCACACGAGTATATGTAAATTAAATTATTGGTCATGTGTGATAACCAATAATAGAAAGCTTAACAGGGGGCCCACCCAGTAATAAATCATAATAAAGTACAGATAGAAAGAAAATAGAAAAAAGAGGGAGAGAAGGTAAGGTTCAAGACCCCACTATCGAGAGCAGTGCATAGCATGTAATCTTAAAAGCTTTACATTTAGTTAACAGCCCAATACAGAAAATAATTATTGTAACACCTAACTACTATATTCTATACTGCATAACATTTCCTTGTAGTAGCATCATTTCTTTCAATAATAGTGGTCCGTCTTAGAATCTGGCACAAGGCGTAGTTCTTTGTGTGTTTCTGTCTGTTTCCCAATACACATTCAGATTCTTGTGATTTACATGTGAAATCTGTCAGTTTGGTTCTAGATCCCTTGGGTGGCTCCTACTTTGACGAACATGGAAAACAGAAGAAAAAATGGACATGGTGGGATTTTAACCAGCATGTTCATGCACCACCTTTTCAATCCATCAACTTGAAACTTAATTCCAATGCTGAAGTTGAAGTTTTAGCCCAAGACCAAATCTACGTGACATTCTCCATAGAGAGGAGAGTTATTTTTAACGTTGGATCAAAATTAATGGTAAGACTATGGTATGAGCTTTGTATGTTAGCGTTTAGAGTAGGGTTGCCAACCTGGGCGATATTGCCACAGTTGCTCTGCTAGTAACATGGAGGGATTCGTTACTATATTGCAAATGTGTTTCACACATTGGTGGTAAATAAAAAGATATTCTTTATTGCATGTAAACTTTTCTTTTCCAGGCAGTGAGGAATGTGTGTGCAATAAACAATTAGTACCATCTCCCACTATCATCTTCTCCCAATACTCCCGGATCCTACAAGTTTATACTTGTTGGGGATTTTTTTGTCGTGAGGCAAAATGTTGAGTTTAAAGGGGCTGTATCATCTACACCAACCTGTGGCCCTCCTGCTGCTGATTAATTACATCTCCCATAATGCTCTTTCAGATAAGAGGTTGGCAGAGGAGCACGGAAAATGTAGCCCTGCAATATCAGAAGGGCTGCAGGTTCCCCACAACCTATCGAAACATTTTATTTTACTGTGAACGAAGAGAATAAAAATTATTGAAAATGAGCTATGAATTGTGTTAGCAAAACTACAAGCAAGTGCCTAAATTAGGAGAAAAATGTGTTTTAAATGTGTTTGTGGAGTCTCCAGTTTGTGACATCCCCTGTGCCCTGATGCAAATGAACTGCTTTTCAATGGGAAATGTGTAATTTACATATTAAGCCACAGGTGATGTCATAAACAGGAGACACAGAAAAATATTCTATACATTCACAGTAAAACCAATGTTTAGATGATACAGTCTTTTTAATTGCTTTTTGCATTTATATACACTTAGCAACAAGTTTTATTATACTATAATAATTCAATTCAGTTAAGTGATTATAACCTCTCGAGTACATCCCTTTACCATTGCATAGAAGTACTAGATAGATAATGGGCCTCAAAAGCATAAGGTTCTGTAAGAGGCACTATGGAGGGAGTCATACTAAAAATTCAGAGTTCATCAGGGGTTAGAGTTTGACAAGTGGGATCCTATACAGATGTTTAAAAAAATGTCTTTCTGTTTTGAATAATTTTGAACAATACGTTTGCAAAGTACCAATCATAAGATATCCCACAGTCTTTATCAAAAATCAAAACAAAGACTTTGGAGAAATTGGAGAGATGGTCTGGCAACTGTTGGTCGTTGCTATTGGTGTGTCTCTGTGTCAATCATGTAAGCTGGGAGGGAGGAATTTGTAAAGAGGTTACTTTGCACATAGACCGGTTTTATACAAGTGGGATAACAATGAAATTAATTTTGTGTTTGAATGGTACTCTTATCATGTGTGAATTTACACTTAGGTATGACTTGTAATATTTGTTTACTTTTATAGTTAAAAGATCCTGGTAATGCCAACCTGTTAACAAGGCTAAGGGTTGACGAGAAGGAACACTACCTGAAGTGTAAACAGCTTCACATTTACAGCCTTCTAGATAATATCAGCAACTCATTAAGGATCGTTAGTAGTCAACAAGATAGAACCAAAAATATTAAAGATTATATTTCCCAGCTAAATAAATCGCTGACTTATATTAGAAAGCTTACAAGAAAACAACAAGATCGGCCTTACATGAACTTTGCAGGGGTATTACCTGGTGGAACAAGGACAGCTAAGGACTCTAAACAGAAAATAAAGGATCGACAGCAACTTGGCCAGAAGCCAGATCAACACCACATTGAAAGCACTTTGCCATTAAGAGATAAATCATATATTGACACTTATAAGGACATAAAAGACACCACAAAGAACCTTGAGAAGCAACCAATAGCCAAAAGTGTGAAATAAAGAATCTAATCAACAGCAGTCAAAAACCCCAAATAAATTCAACTTCCAATTTGTGACGTGAAGATTATCATTTGTTAACTGCGATGGTGAATCCTTAATTACTGCTAGCACCATGTATCAAAAGGCATAAGCATAAAAAACAGCTGCAAAAAAAACAAAAACTCTTGCATCACTTGGTCCATTATTTTTTTAACTTCAGCCTCTGGTGTTTCTTTAGACCAGTGCTCCTCAACCTTTTCTCACCCAGGGCACACCAAAGCTCTTCCCAGAATTCCATGGGATTCTATAACAATTAAGTTAATCTAGAACTTAATTATCTATAATAATTAAGTTAATAATAATAATTAAGTTATAAAGTCAAGTGCATACAAAGAACATAATAACTAGATGCCTTTATTTACCTTTACAACCAAACAACTGTGCAAAATAAATAACAAATGCACAAACCAAGACAAGTGCATTACAAATCATAAATAGACAAACCAAACCAGTGCATTACAAAATCACAAATAGACAAACAAAACCAGCCACAGCCAATGTGCCCATTAGTATGCCAGTATTACTTTTGGCATTAATATCCCAGTATTACTTTTTCCATTAATATGCCAGTCTTATTTTGCCATTAATAAGCCCCAGGCAATTTGCCCAATAATATGCCAGTCTTATTTTGCCATTAATAAGCCACAGCCAATTTGCCCAATTATATGCTGCTGTTATTTTGCCATTAATAAGTCCCAAGACAATTTGCCCAATAATATGCCAGTGTTCTTTTGCCATTAAAAAGCCACAGCCAATTTGCCCAATAATATGCCAGTATTATTTTGCCATTAATATGCCCCAGCCAATTTGCCCAATAATATGCCAGTGTTATTTTGCCATTAATAAAGCACAGCCAATTCGCCCAATAATATGCCACCCTCCTCCCCCCTTCCCCAGTACGCACCTCCTTGTTGACACTGGATATGACACAAGTGCATTACAAATCATAAATAGACAAACCAAACCAGTGCATTACAAAATCACAAATAGACAAACAAAACCAGCCACAGCCAATGTGCCCATTAGTATGCCAGCATTACTTTTGGCATTAATATCCCAGTATTACTTTTTCCATTAATATGCCAGTCTTATTTTGCCATTAATAAGCCCCAGGCAATTTGCCCAATAATATGCCAGTCTTATTTTGCCATTAATAAGCCACAGCCAATTTGCCCAATAACTTGCCAGTATAATTTTACCATTTAATATGCCCCAGACAATTTGCCCAATAATATGCCAGTGTTCTTTTGCCATTAAAAACCCACAGCCAATTTGCCCAATAATATGCCAGTATTATTTTGCCATTAATATGCCCCAGCCAATTTGCCCAATATGCCAGTGTTATTTTGCCATTAATAAAGCACAGCCAATTCGCCCAAAAATATGCCAGTATTATTTTTGCCATTTAATAAGCCACAGCCAATTTGCCCAATAATATGCCATCCTCCTCGCCCCTTCCCAATGATGGCAATGATTTTTTTTAAACTTCTTTTTCATAAGATGTTCGCTTGAACTTTCTGATAGGTGCCTCCTCTCCCTTTTGTCCTCCAATCTGTGTGTAAATAGAAGAAATACACAAGAGCAGGGAATAAGTGAAAAAATATATAGTATAATTTAATAAAAATAGTATATGTTTACATATAGTTTCGAAGCTTCAGCATGCAGTCATTGCTCTAATGGCAGACACACCAGCAAATAGGAGCAAAATGGACAAATACATCAAAATAAAAACAAATATTTATAAAAATGGCCCAATGTGCAAAAAGAAAGATCCAGGAGATAAAGTGCAGAACTGCAAAAAAGACAAGCCACGCATTTTGCCCTCTCCAGACTTCCTCCTGGCCAGGACTGAATGTTGAAGCTTCAAAACTATATGTAAGCATATACTATTTTTATTAAATTATACTATATATTTCACTTATTGCGCTTGTGTATTTCTTCTAATTACACGCATTGGAGGGCAAAAGGAAGAGGAGGAGCCTATGAGAAAGTTCAAGCGAACATCTTATGAAGAACTTTTGAGTGGAATTAGAAACACTTCTACAACATTCAAATTGTATTATACTATGTATGCTGTTTATGTTTTTTCACATACTTGCGTTTTGAGATACTCTTAACATTAACAATTAATTGCCATTCTAGGAAATTATCATTTTCATATTTATAATATATAGTAGGTGGTGGTTTCTTAAACAAATTACCATTTTTGTGGTTGTTTGTATTTTGTCTGTTCTGTTTGGGTGCAGGGAACCACATAGGTTAGGTGCAGCTGGAAAGGGTATAAGCACTAGGAAATATGCCATTTTTACATGTATGAAAAAGATGTTTTATGATTGCATAGGAGAAATTATAGTCTGAAAATTGGAGCGAAGGGGAGCGGGAAGGTTCATTGCGACCTCTCACATGATGGCCAGTTGACAGTTCATCACAGGATCGCATAGAAGATTAGTATTATTAGTATAAGGGCTTAGGATTAGTCTTCGGGTTACTATTAGGGTTTAGTATTATGAGTTATTATTGGGTTCGTGGTTAGTATTAGGGCTTAGTATTAGGAATTAGCATTGGCGCTCTGGGTTAGTATTAGGACTTCGTATTAGGAGTTAGTATCGGGGTTCATGGTTAGTATTATGGTTTAGTATTAGGAGGTAGTATTGGGGCTCAGGGTTAGTATTAGGGTTTAGTATTAGTAGTTAGTATTGGGGCTCAGGGTTAGTATTAAGGCTTAGTATTAGGAGTTAGTATTGTGGTTCAGGGATATTATTAGGGTTTACTATTAGGAGTTAGTATTGGGATTAGTATTAGACTACTAGGTCCAATATAGACTAAAAACTAGAGTGTGGAGGTGTGGGGGGATGGAACTTAAACATGCCAGAACAAGATTTACAGATTCTTACAGACCACCTATTACAAACATTTAAGTCTATACCATAATGTTAAATGTTAAAACTGCCTACAATAAGCTGTTCAAGAAGGATTCAGTAGAATCCTTGATGTGCACTCTTTCAGCAAATACATATGCTGTGAAAGGCTAAGTATACATGAGTTCCTGGCACCCATTAATTCCATCTGCACCACACTGACAGGAAAGGTCACCGGTAAACCTGTTTAACTGGGCAGACCCAGGAGATACCTGGGGTCAAACAAAACCTTGATCAGGGTCAGTCAGAGCCTCACCAAAAACCAGCTACACCGTCTTCAGCAACCTGACACATTTGGTAATCTGACCATAACTATGTCACCATCAGTTTGGAAGTTTAAAGTAACAAGAGAATTCTAAATAAGAAACATTGTATAGATTCCTTGTCCAATACAGTAATATTTGGGATATTACTGGAAATTGAGATATGTTACCAGAGGATAGAACAGACATAAAGCCAGGGCCGGCCTTAAGTGTCCCAGCGCCCTGTGCGGGCTTCCCCCGTGGCGCCCCCCGTCTCCCCCCCCCCATGTATGTGTCCCTTCCCTCTTCCTTGCCACGTCTGTCTCGCTCTAACTCCCCCATACCTGTTTTCTCTCTCTCCCTCTGTTCTGTCTCTCTCCCCCCTCCCCCTGTTCTGTCCCTCCCCGTTGTCTCTCCCCCCAGACACCCGTGTTCTGTCTCTCCCCCCCCCCCCAGACACCCGTGTTCTGTCTCTCTCCCCCTGTTCTGTCTCTCTCGCCCCCTCCTCCTGTTCTGTCTCTTTCTCCCCCTGTTCTGTCTCTCACTCCCCCCATTCTGTCTCTCTCTCCCCCCATTCTGTCTCTCTCTCTCCCCCTCCCCTTGTTCTGTCTGTCTCTCTCTCCCCTTGTTCAGTCTGCCTCTTCCCCCCCCCCTCCCAATGTTGATCAGGGAGGGGGAGGAGCTAACCGGCTGAGCGATGTAGCTCCGCCCCCACCCTGTGAAGCAGAGCAGCGTCTGCTTCACGGGGAGCTGTGGGCAGCAAAAGAAAGTGCTGCTCGGCTCCCCATGCCTAATGCAGGCATGGGGAGCCGAGCAGCACTTTCTTTTGCTGCCTGCAGCTCCTCGTGAAGCAGGAGCTTCTCTGCTTCACAAGTTTGGGGCGGAGCTACACCGCTCAGCCGGTTAGCTCCGCCCCCTCCCCGACACAGCAGAGCATGCCGAGCAGAGGGCTGGTGAGGGGGGATCTTTTGATCTCCCCCACCCAGTGCCTCTACCGGCTTTTTTTTTATTTTTTTTTAACTTTTTTTTTTTTTTTTAAATTTAGCTGGCGGGCGGCGCACAGGTCGCACACCCCTAAGGCCGGCCCTGCATAAAGCCAACAACAATCCTTGAGAACATTCTCAAGTCTATAACACAGTATAATATTCTATTTTTATCTTTTGATGCACCAAAAACATCTATGAAACATAGAAACATAGAATGTGTCGGCAGATAAGAACCATTCGGTCCATCTAGTCTGCCCAATTTTTTTTTTTGAGTACTTTTATTAGTCCCCCATTCCCGGTCTTATAGTTAGGATAGCCTTGTGTCTATCACACGCATGCTTAAAATCCTTGACTGTGTTTACCTCTACCACTTCTGCTGGCAGGCTATTCCATACATCCACTACCCTCTCAGTAAAGTAATACTTTCTGATATTACTTTTAAATCGTTGCCCCTCTAATTTAAGACTATGTCCTCTAGTTGTGGTAGTTTTTCTTCTTTTAAATATACTCTCTTCCTTTACTGTGTTGATTCCCTTTATGTATTTAAATGTTTCTATCATATCCCCCCTATTACGTCTTTCCTCCAAGCTATACATGTTAAGATGCTTTAACCTTTCCTGGTAAGTTTTATCCTTCCTTCAACCCATGAACCAGTTTAGTAGCCCTTCTCTGAACTCTCTCCAAAGTATCAATATCCTTCTGGAGATACGGTCTCCAGTACTGCGTACAATACTCCAAGTGAGGTCTCACCAGTGCTCTGTACAATGGCATGAGCACTTCCCTCTTCCTACTGCTAATACCTCTCCCTATGCAACCAAGCATTCTGCTAGCATTTCCTGCTGCTCTATTGCATTGCCTACCTACCTTCAAGTCCTCTGAAATTATTACTCCTAAATCCCTTTCCTCAGATGATGAATTTATTTAGATGTGTGGAAGTTATGCAGTCTGATTTTATGCTCTTATCTTACAAGTTGTGAATGAAAAGATCTTCTGTGAAATCACTAACATCTTATGGCATCATTCTCCAGACAACAGTACTCCTAGGACTCTCCTTCACACCGTAGGAGTGCAAGGTTTTAATGAGCTTGTCTGGGCCCATTACTGAAGTACTTAATATAAATGTAAATGTGTCTTTCCGACATCTGGACAGCACAAAAACTAAATGCAATTATAACCCCGGTAAATAAGAAAATGTGCAGGAGACAAGGGCCTCGCAGCTGGAAATGTGGCAGATTGCAGGCTTAGACAGAAAATAACTGTCTGTGGGGGGTTTTCTCACAGTCAAGAGCTTTACAAAATGATCTGCCTATATCTATCACCCATGACAAATGTCTTTGATTGACTTAAAGGACCACTGCAACTTGAACATTACCTACCTTTCTCACGTACATTAAAGTTCAATCATTGAAAAAAAAGTATGTGTTTATAAAAATGTGAATACCTAATGTTTATTACTTACAAATGCCAGGTTTGCAGCATGTGCCCACTTGGTTCTCCAGTGTTTGGTTGGAGCTTGGTAGTAAAAAAAAAAAAAAAAAAAAAAAAAATGTCAAAAAGTGTCTCAACTAATAACTACACTTGAAGGAGACTACATTTCTTGTTTTTTGGCCATGTGTACAGCTTGTGTTGCCCACCCCTGCAGAATGTAGAGCTCATGTGTACCCAGGAGCAACAAATTAATTAAATCAACTACTTTGATAATTTAGCTGGCTTCCAGTGGAACGCATATGCATTCTTCAGAACACATGTAAATATTATATGCATCTCTTCAAAAATGACTACCCTGGCTTCCCTAAAAATGCTTGGGATAATTAAGATACAGAAAATGAATAAGAAAATAATGGTGTTTCTGAAAGTGAGAGAGATAGCTGTTTAGGGTACCAGAAAGACAAGGGTAGATTTTTTTGTGACTTGTAGTATAGTGTAGTTTTGAAGGTGAATACTTTTTTTTTTAGTCTGTACAACAAATAACAGTGTAACCAAGGGATTAGGTGAGATATTAAAAAGCTGAAAAGTTATAAATTTAAGGTATGATTAGAAATTTGGGGTTTCATGCAGTAAATTTTAGTCTTGTTTTATCTCTTTGCTCACTTGTGCTTTGGGAGATGTGGTTGGGCATCTAAGTCTTACTAACCATTGGCTGTCTAGTGTGTAAAGGCAATGACTGCCTGTCTCCTGCACCTCCCACACGATGTTGTGCCAAACTGATCCACCAGTGACATCAATCCTGGCATTTGCATGCAACACTATTCTGTCTCTCAGCTTCCCCACAGGATAAAATTGTAGGGGATGTAAAATGACCCAGCATATTAAACCTACAGTTATTTGTTGTTGTTTTTTTGGCTTTTTTAATATGTATAACTTTACTGTATATATGTTTTACTCTTAAATCATAAGAAATAAATAATACTTTCATTCATGGTACAGTGATTCTTCTGGTCACAGGAATTATACCTTAGTAAGGTATTAGGAGACCAGGATATGGGAAGCAGCCCCCAAAAGGTTATAACATGAGTGATGGAGATGATCTAGAACTCCACCGCCTATCATTTTCACTGCTCTGATCATTGGACTTTAGCAACATAAAGGTTTGCGATTCTGGCATGTGGTTTAAACAGAGTGGCATTGATGGAAACGTGATGCATTCATCAGCCGTATTCATGTAAGAGCAACGGGAACTAGAAAACAGCCTTTACACAACAAGTAGAAGCCCTTTGTCACTTCATCCTATAACATTGCAGTATGTTCACAATATATTGAATTGAAAAGTTTTTTTATGTTTTTGAATATACAATATATATACACATACATTAATGCATAAAAATAAAAAAAGATTTGCATCTAGCCGATCTCTTGTAATTTATCTAAATGGAGACTGGTTATCAAGATCTCTGTAGACGGATTAGCAAATTGTGAATCTGCTTTTCTAACACACACAACGTGTCCCACGTTTGATCGTCTAAAGCTCAAATGGATAACATCATGGCTGGCAGAATTTAAGGGAACACTGGGAGAGACATTGTGTGTATGTGACCGAAGGTTATGGATATGCAGTGGCTGTCTCTTTAATTGATCCACATTGTATCCCAGTGCATACCACACACAAACAATATGCTCTGGATACAATTTAGAATTCAAATAGGTGGTAATTTGTCAGGAAGCAGAGCCTAAAGGGTTATATTCACTATAATTGTAAGTCAACATATCTAAGAGAAAGCAATATAAACTATCTTACTAATTACATAAAGCTTTACATGACATTTTTATTACAAAACAGAGCAAGTGATTTATTATTCACTATGCAGTATTACACCCAACTTCCAACAAGCAACGCCAGACAGGAAATCAAGGCTCCAGTCTGTGATAAAGCCAAGATTATTTTGGACACTTTGAAATAAATTTAAAAAAAAAAAACCATCAGCCTTAGACAAACACTCACCCACACATTTGGTAATTGTCTACGGTTTGCTCAAGAAATATAGAAAGCACTGTTTGTACCTTGAGGTAATGGTAACATCTAAAAATACAATAAAGTAGTCCTGTTTTGTCAATTGAATTGCTTTTTAGATAATATTTCAATCATGTTTAATTAAGAAGGTATAACTGGTAATGTAAAGGGGTAAATCAAGCATTAGGACACTTGCTTCCTAGAGTCTCTTCTAGTGGGCATCACTTTCAATTATCTATTAGATTGACAGTTCACTAGAGAAGCATGGATACACACCAGCAGCTCCCCTACTTAACCAACTATTTGTGCTGAACAATACACAATAAAAAGAGAAAATACAAAGTTTAGCAAGGACAATTTATTATAATAATAAATAATTCATAAAGATTGTCCCCCACACTGGAAACCTATAGAAATAGAATAAGTCCCTACATACACGCATTTCTCATTCTCCAGTATAATATTACAGCAATTATACCTCAGGCAAAAAAATAAAGGCAGATGAAGACTGTATTGACCAGGGATGGCAAATGCTTTTGTGCCCAAGTACCCATTTTGACATAATAAACCAAGTTAAGTGCAATTTCTCCCTATATTATGGCACATCTCCCATTTTATACAAGACTCTCTTCCTTATAGTTTCCCATTCTCCCTGTTTTTTCCTTTCCTTTAGTTGTTCAAACTCCCTCAATATACAATGACAAATATAGAATGCAGTCAGATGCTAAGTGCCACCTCAGAGGTTCATTAGTAGCAGAGGTGGCATCCATGCTAAAGGTTCCCAATCACTGGTATAGACATTGTTTTGTCACCTGCAGCACATCTGTTCTGCCAATGCCGACTATGTCAAACAGCCACAGCCAAACCCACCTCATAGGAAATCACTCTCTGTAGTTCTTTGCACTTGGTCAGATACAGTAGTTTGTTGGCTGTGGCTGACAGGTAATAGGTTTCCCAAGGATTGGTCATGATCTGAGGTAAGGTCATTAGTGACATGCTCTCAAATTATATAAGCATGGCGCACATGCCCACTGACTGATGTTTCTATTCTTACTAATGGAGGAGGAAGGAGAGCCGGTAAAAGCCAATGATTAAGAGGGATCTCGTCTTAAATATGTATGGTTGTCTGGTCTCATGCCTTCTTCCTTCTGTCCTGCTGTGCTATACTCATGATGAATTACTTTTAAAGAATTCAACTAATCTCCAAAGTCATTTGCGAAATGTAATGCTGCAAATAAATCATGCACAGAAAGAATAGGAGAGAAAGCCTTTAATTAAAAAGTTATTAAAACAAAGTTTGACAGGGATATTTAAAGCATGTTAAATATTTTTAATGCTATGTACATTATTTGTACCTAAAATCTTGAACTGTACATTCAGAAATAGTTCTATTTTGCAATCAAAGCATCACCATTTTGTATATTCCAATGTTTTCTGTATGCAGACAGACTGCAACAAAGTTACCCAGTTTATTATATATATAACATTATGATAACAATTGTCCTGTACAAGGTATTAAAACAATTTTGGTTTATGTACAGCAATCTCATTAAGTTATGAAAAAACGAATATAAAAAGGAGTTTAATATACATATGTTACAAGGCACTCAGCAGAATATTACAGCTATTGCTCTTAACTCTTCCAGTGCCATAGGGGTGCATTTAACCATTGAAAGTACCAGGAAGCTTTATAGACAAAAAAAAACAAAAAAACCTTTTCTGCTACATCAGCTCATTTTTGACTGTTCAAATCCTGCATCTGGCAAATGTAAAAAAAATCTTGACTTTTGCTTTGCACATTTATTTTAGGCCTATATATACTCAAAATATTACAGAACCATGGATTAGATTATTAGATCCTGGGACACAATCTGGTTATAATTGTTGACCCATGTTAAATTATACAGATTCAAATTGGCCTATAAGAAGATGGATCTACGTAGTGCAGAAAACTCAGAGAACAGAAATCAAAATGTTTTCTGGGGGGCTAAAATAAGGTGTTCCAAACCAAACCGTTGTACACAGCTAACACACTGCCGTCTATACCAGCTAAGGCAAAAATCAAGCAGGTGTTTGTGAATTACTGTTTCAATGATGCTCTCCCAAGTCAAAGTACAATAAATAGGAGTTCTCAGGATGGATGATAAAAAATAAATTAAAAAAATTATAATATAAAAAAGAAAAAAAGAATGCATCTTTCTAGCTACAGTGACACAGTATATCCTCCTCAATGTGTTCTAATGGGAAAAGGTAGGAAGGCAGAATCAGAGCAATTACTCGTGTCTCACACTGGCTTCCATGTTGTTGCTTGGCAACCTGGAAGCTCACTAGAGATGTTCAAGCAAGAGATTGGCAAGTGTTTCGCACCTGTGGCCCCACATGACTTTGTGATCATAAGGAGCCCAGGATAGTGAATGGATTGAACACAGACTTACAAACATAGATTTCTGAATTGCATCACAGGATTAAATTACAAGGAACTCAGATATACGGAAAACCTAAAACAACCTGTAAGATTTCAAAAAGTGCAACCACAGACGGGGATAGAAAACTAGCAACATTTGTACATTCAACTGACTGCCATTAACCAATGCACAAAAATTGGTAGACAAAAATCGGAAACAGAAAAATAACTGGATTATTAAAATGCTGCACTGAAAGAATCTAGTAGAGACCACAGTCCTCTACTCTACGAATGGCTCTTGTAATGTTAACAAGTGGTTAATGCAGGTGTTTGTTTACTCAAATTCGGGCCTATTACACCATGCACAATAAATGACCTTATATGCGGGCAAACATTCACATCATTTAATCATTCTCTTTCAAGTTTAACCTGACATTTTATGTACTGTTCTAACAGCAACAAACCATTTTTGTTTTTAAACTGAAAAAAACATTACATAATGTGTAACTGCGCTGTAATACAAATACAGGAATTTACTGGGTTCAATACTGATACTGTTCACATAGCACTTTGCTGTTTAGAATTTGTGATCTGTACTCATTTGTAAAAATTACAGCAAAGTAAAAGATGTTTGAGAGAGAGAGAAGTGCATTTAGAAAAATAGTCTATACACTGCAATTTGTTAATGCATTGCAGCATGCTCAGCCTTCCAATTGGTCTGTTAAGATTATTCTAATTAAAGGTAATTTGCGTTATAGATTTTTGGATTAAATTGCATGAAAAGATACAGCACTTATGACCTACGCTGCAAAACATTAGCTTTTTCTGAGAATCTTATTACTAACAGACCTTAATTGAAGCATTTTTTTCAGTAATGGGAGTGGATGAGCCTCAAGTTACCAAAAAGCCAATATGGGAAGCGCACTCATTATTACTCTCATCTACAGTTCAACTAGTATCCAGAAACATAGGGAAGTGTTGCCATCCCAATAGCTCAACCAAGTAACAGGCCAGGACTTAACATAGGATAACAAAGTGGAGTTTATACAAAATCAACATAATGAATATCTTAATTGTATAAAGATTAGTGTCACGACAACAGGAATCAAAACTGATGCTTTTCCTATGACTCACTTCTTCAATATCTCCATAATGCACTGGTCAATTTGACATCCTCCTGGTAACACTGGCCTACAACTCCAATCAACATCCATTAATCTAAGCAGTTACATTTTGTCAAAACCAGTGTTCTGATGGGATGAAGTCCAGTGACATCATTTTGACAATTTCAATAAAGATAGGTTAGTTGTGGTCTAACATCTGTTGGGACACCATACATTGCTTACTTGTGATCTACATTGCATATGCTGCCTTACTGTATCCCCAAACTAGTAAAGCTTCCTCTATGAAACCGGCAAGCTACACGTTCTTGCCGTAAACTTATACACCTAAGGGTTAATTCCTGCATTTTGTCACATGTATTGGAGAGGTCCTGGTGTTGGAATTAGAAAGCTTTCCTGGGACAGTAAAACCCTCTTTTGGTGTAACTTCTGACTAAGGAAGGGTTGTTGGCAGCCTCCTGGCTCTGTACACGTGTCAGTCTTAATTTGTTCTGGGTATTTTTCCCTTAGTATCAAAACAAATGGGGAAAATTGCTTAGGACTCTTCACATAGTGTATTTTATTTAGACACAGACAATAACAGGTTCACCTGAAAAAGAAGAGAGACAGAGAGAGTGTTAGAAGATGCAGCAACCTGCTGGGCAGCATATTATATAACCTGCAGCCTAAACCCTGTGCGGGGTAAGAATCTGTGCTCAAAATACTGGAACTATTATTTATAATAAAATGTAACATATAGTAAAAATGTTGGTGCTTTTTCAGACTAATGAAAACAATGAATAAACTGCTTGTCTTGTATTCAAAATCATGCTGTGAAAAAACAGCTTGTTATAGTAAAAAAGGGTAGTTCCGAAAAAATATTTTAAGACAGTAAAGTATCCTGTAAAATAAACAAAAAGAAACAGACCTTTTATACTTTTTTCACTCTAAAAACTGCAAATAAAGTATAATAGATCTATTGTTGTTGTCATAGCAACAGCCTTGCCTCTCAAAGCCCACCTTATTTGATGCCCTGAAAGTCGAAACCTCGAGAACTAAGTGCATTTCATGACAATATGCTAGATGTCACTGCCCCTTTAAAGTGGACTTCTCATTCAATGATGATATTAACACATTATTTTAACTCTACTTTGTGACAGTTACTGCTAGTGAATAGATGGATTACATTGCAATCGCAGCCCACAATGTATCATTTCTGATTCCACAATATACTGTAGCCACTCATTTTAGATGCCAATTGTAAGCAGGTTGTGGAATTTAATATCATAATTGAATAATTTATTCTTTATTGCCTAGACCATAAACCTTTTGAAAGCTGGCATGAATAGGTTAACAGCAGTACAGTGAGTAGAGGGTGTAGATTAGGGAATATGTGATGAGAGTAGTAACAGAAGGCCATCCAAACCCAATCCCCCAGAAGCCTAGCTGTAAATGTCAGGATGCCTCATATTCTACTATTTACTGTACCTGTTCCATTGAAGGGCAAGCAATGATCTGCAAATCTTCACTGCTGAATTCTTCATTCAGCAACAAGTGAATCTTTTGTAAAACTTGCTGTATGTTATTCTGACATAAAAAAAAAAAAATACAACCCTCATTAAATTAAATTAGACAGGACTAACTAATGTAAATTTCAGCTAATTATAACATGTAACTGATCCCTGGAGCAGTAATTATATATATATATATATATATATATATATATATATATATATATATATATATATATATATATATATATATATATATATATATATATATACACACACACATAATATGAAGAAAAAAGAAAAATGAATAAAATCAATATATCTAAAAAAAAAAAAATATATATATATATATATATATATATATATATATATATATATATATATATATATATATATATTATTGATATAGAAAAAGACTGGTTCCATAATATGCAACGTGTATTTGTTAACAATAACAAGCTTGCATTTTGTATTTTTTTTTTTATCTATACATTTTACTAACCAAATCACTAGCAAGTTAGATACATATCTATGAAGAAATTAGCCAGTGAGTGATCAACGTAAATAAAGGTTTGATATATAGATTTGTGATTTCTATAACCAAAAAAAAAACCCCAAAATATTTGTCTTATGTTTACAAAGCTTTCAGTGTGTACATTAACTCTTCCAGAATAGCAGTTTGTGCTTTTGTAAATATCTTTTGAGCTTGCCTTATAAAACCTTTACAGAAATCAGAATCTCAATGGACTAGTGTAAAGTATTGTTTTTTTTGGATTTCCTTTGACCAGATGTCAAAGATGTTGTATTTGAACAAACCGAATCTAAGTTTTGTGGGTGGAATAATCTCTATTACATTATTATAGAGCAGACTGCTAATGAAAATAAACCTTGAGGTGTACTTCATGAGTTAAATGTAAAAGAGTGGGCGGTTATCCATGCTTTAGGCTGTGCACCAACTTTGATTGCTAAGGTGTGCAACCATTAGGTGAAATCCACGCTGTAGTTGCCATAGTGACATGCAGAATTCAAACATTCCATTAATTGGAAAACGAACAAGTTATAGAGTGAGAAAACAACAGAATGATCTGAAAATGTGCCTTATTTTGAATCAATAACAGCAACAGTGATCTCTGAAATGTCGACCTTCGCGGACTTCAATCTTTTGTTCCCCTTTTTTTCCAGCTGAATTTGTATGTTTAAAAATAAAATTAAAACCCATGTTGTATGCTTTGGAAATGTAGCAACATGGTCTAAAAAGCATTTCAGAATTTGCAGTCTTTAAATAAAATAATGAATATAACCTCCAGGTAGGGTGGCCGCCTAGGCCATTTTTTTTACTGGCCGCTTAATTTACATAGTGTAGAAGTCCTGTGAAGGAAACCCATTAATTAATCAAGGATTAGATCCCACAAACGGCATTAATTAGTTAAAAGGATTTCCAAATGGTCAATAGTATGATTTGTACACACTACAAAGCAGCATGTAAATGTTATATGTGGCCAGTAAACAATTGGCTGGGTTGGAAACCCTGACTACAAGAAAAAAAACAAAAAAAAAACATCTTTCCCACGGTTTTACCGTATATACTCGAGTATAAGCCGAGTTTTTCAGCACATTTTTTGTGCTGAATAATGCCCCCCTCGGCTTATACTCGAGTCGGTGTCTGGGGAAAACTCTTCCCTCACAGCCACGCACCTTCAGAGCACCAGGAGACGGAGCAGGGACGAGGTAAGTACTGGGGTCTGGGGAAGGGGGGGAGGAGGGTGGCATAACGAGAATACTAAGGGGCAATATCCTGGCATATTACATGGCATATTGGGGGCAATATCCTAGCATATTACATGGCATATTGGGGGCAATATCCTGGCATATTACATGGCATATTGGGGGCAATATCCTGGCATATTAAAATGGCATATTGGGGGCAATATCCTGGCATATTAAAATGGCATATTGGGGGCAATATCCTGGCATATTAAATGACATATTGGGGGCAATATCCTGGAATATTAAATGGCAGATTCGGGGCAATATCCTGGCATATTAAATGGCAGATTCGGGGCAATATTTACCAGTAGCTGCCTCATTTCCCATCCTGGGCTTATACTCGAGTCAATATTTTTTCCCAGTTCTTTGTGGTAAAATTAGGTGCCTCGGCTTATATTCGGGTCGGCTTATACTCGAGTATATACGGTATTACCTGTGTCTTAATCAGTTTCAGTACACTTTTTGAATTGCTACCATTTTCTTCCCATGAATCAGAATATATCTTACTTAGCTTTTCCTACTTCTGATTCAATGGATATGTATGTACATACAGCTAAGCCCCGATATCCAGGGCCTCCCCAATCGTGATTGACCATTGCCGGGAAGTAAACCATGATAATCTCGCAAGATCTCAACCGGGATGATAATCGTCCCTTTGTTCAACATATCTATGCTAGATACGCTGCGCATCGATGCTGCATACAATAGTTTTAACTAATTTGTTTCTCAAGGGTTGCTTGAACCTGTGTTCAAGTAACACTTATTTTAATGGGATCACTATTATCTATATTATATATACACACACACACACATATTTCATTATAAAAATATATAGTGCTCGCTAATATCTGCAGTTTTGTCCATCTGCCACTGGGGCTTGGAAACTATCCCTAATGCATATGGTGTTTGCCATATCCTTGATTAATTAACGCATCACACATGGACATACATGCAGTGGAGCATGTAAAAGGTATAAGAGTCCTGCAAAAACCTGGCAACCATAGCCGTACAGTTAGGGACAAAAAAGAAAAGAAAAAAAGAAGATAATGTGTGCTTTTTATAGGTTCCTGTGCAATATATGCATGCACACATAGCGTAGTTATCATTAGGGATGCTTTGTTTTTTGATTATTTTTGAAGCACTCTAAAAAGTTGAGTTTATATATATATACACATATATATATATATATACACACACACACACACACACACACACACACATATATATATACACACACACACCATACTGTGTAATACATTTTCCGGGCATTGTATGGAATATCCTTTGTGCTGTACTGAATGGAAAGTAGTTTAACGTCAATATCACTAACACAATAAAACCAATGCATGCATATTGTTTGAAGTCCAGCAACGATACTCACTCGGACTGGCTTAAAGAGGATGAACTCTGTATCTTTGTTTGCCAAGTATAGTGACATGCTTCGTAGGGTCAGTGGCAATTTGGTTTTCATGGTCTTGTAGGTGGAAGATACCAGGTCATTAATCTTTGCTGCAGAGCAAAGACATGGGTGAAGGATTAGGTTGGGAACTCCATTATATAACATAGAAACATAGGATGTGTCGGCAGATAAGAACCACTCGGCCCATCTAATCTGCCCAATTTAAGCTATACAGATACTAAGGATTCTTTACTATAGTAGATACTCTCAGTATATCTGAATTATAGCCTTCACTTACCCTACCCACAGCCATGGGCATTAAACAAATATAGCAGAGAAATAAAAAAAAAAAAGCATTTTGTCAAATCTATCTATAAACATATACATGCATGCGATTACCACATACCTGGTTGGGCCCAAGGCTGTGTGGATAGACTGTACTTCGGACCTCCTTGACTTGCCATGATTTTCAAAGAATTAACCTAAACAATCAATAGACCCAACATTAATACTACAAATAGGAACCTGCAACTGAACATGTATAGATGTTATTTCTCTACTGTGAGGATGTTTAGATGTGATATACCTACTCCCTTGAGCAATAAAAAAAACATATCTGTAATGTAAGAGAACGGTAGAAATTACAGATTCAATGTGAGAGTATTTTATCAGGTTCTCTCTACTGATTATTAGTATGTCACTGGTGGATATAGCCTCAGTGGCATCATATTAGCAGATCTGTTAGCACTAGGTAACTTTCATTTTATGTAGTCCGTCTCAGGACAATGACATAGAGAAGGAGGGACAAACAGTATAATTCACTGTCAAGTATAACCTTAAACATTTCCATAGTAATATAAAATACTTCCATTTAAAATTAATAAATTACTCAAACAGTAACGAACGGTAAACTAACAAGAATAAAATCGTGGAAATATTAAAGGTTGATCTGACTTTCAGCTTATAAGGCACAGTTTGCTATAGGTGTTCGTTCCTAGTTGGCACTGGCAGCAATTCCATTTTTATTTTGTAGGGTTTTAACTTTTAGATATTGGCAACTTACAAATGAATACACACACACCTTATGCAATGTTTGTTCAAAATTCTAAAAGCTGCACACTGCCCCCTGGTGCTCACTAAAACATTACACGTGGGGACAAACAGTACAGTGCAAGCAAAGATATAAAAGACAAAATGTGCAATGCTAGCCAACTGCGATAACTAAATTACATTACATTATATTAACATTTATTTGTACAGCGCCACCAATTCTCGTAGCGCTTGGTACAGAGCATAGAAGGGAACTACATACTAAGTTAGACAAACTAGTACAGACTGGTACATGAGGTAGAGAACCCTGCTCGTAAGCTTACAATCTACAGTAACTAAATAAGCTATAGCAGTGCTACATATATTAATTTAAAAGCATGGCTATGTGTATATTTAGCTTTCGTATTAAAAATGCTTGGTAAATAAACACATGAATGTTTCATCTCACTGAGTTGTGGTAAGCACCCAGAGTAAGTCCCAAGAAACAATATTTAACTAGTGATGGCCTATGCAGAAAAGGACAATCAATCTCTGTTTTGGAGCAGATCTCTCATTATGTCAGAAGGAATGTGGTGTACTAGTCAAAGGAGACAAATTATTGGTGCTGGAGAATGAACAGTAGATCTAAACACTGCCCTCTACTGGAGAAAGTAACATGTTAATTGCCAGTCTTTGAGGCAACGGCAGGAAATTAGGGGATTATGTTTCAGTATGGAGATTTCACCATTTCCTTCCTGTGAAGAGACAGGGGTCGGAGTAGGTAAAAGTAAATGTAAATGAATTAACCTTTGTCATGAAATCTTCCAATGGATCCACAAATATCTTGCTTTGTTGCTGAATGAACTGCTCACATGCTGCCTTGAGATGGCGGTCCACATCTTTCTTGGAGTCGATATAATGCTCTTTTATTTCAGGAGTTCCCTGAAGTGGACAAATCCCCCTCAAGATTAAATCCCAGTTAAGCAATAGCATAGGAAAGATTGTAATCCATCCCCTAAATACAAAGCTACACATTACCTGGAGAAGGAACTCTAGGATGGCGTTATTGCTGTTAAGCCTGAAAAAATTAGGAACTGTCCTAGGGTGGAGAATTTTAAATGCAGCATCTGTTGAGGGAAAATAAGTGGAGAACAGCACATGGTTCAAACTAGTCTTATTATCTTACCAACAAATGATGGATAATGTGCATGAGAGCAATCACAGCAGAGTTCCCATGTTAATGTCTAACATTTAACAATTTACTTTCACTGGTGCATACCTTCCTAGTTAGGAGGGGAAATCCCTGTTGTGCATCCAAATTCCCCTGTCCCTCTTTCCTCCTCTATTGTCCCTCTTTACTGGGAATTCAGAATGTCACTTTTTAATTGTAGTAAATGTGTTTTTATATTAATTTGTGTAAATAAAATAAATTTGTCCGATTTCAAACGACTTCTCAGATTACAAAATGAGTTACCAATTGGCCAGAAAGTCGCTGAAAATGTTCAGGTAATGCCCCGCCCACAGCCACACCTTCAGCACCTGCCACAAAAATTAAAAAAAGTGTCCCTCTTTGTTCATTTGAAAGGTTGGGAGGTATGCTAGTGTCTGATCCAGCAACCAAGCAAGCATAAGATTTATTGAAATGGAAATGTACTAAACATTTCAACATCATGAAAATAAAAGGCTCTTTTGAATAATGTTTGGTTGTTTGTGTGTTTTACAGGTTAGAAGCATTAAGAACTCTTGATGCCTACATATTCAATGAAACAGTGCAGATCTTTCATTTACAAATATTAAATATTTTCATCGTGAAAAATATGAATTGTTTGAGAAAATTAATCTGTTACATGTCAACAAATATAAAACTATATAAATCTGTCCAAGTTAAAATTAACTAAATGAATGTAAAACAAAATCAGATGCAATTAGAAAGCGCACAACTAAACTATCACAGAGATACTGATGTTATTTTTCTTGTTGTTGCAATCTGTTAAGTCTAGCAAGGCAAACTGTTTTTTTTATTTTTAATGCTGCACTTCACAAGTGGAGATATCAGCCTGAAGCTGATAAAGAATATGTGACTACAATAAAAAGATTTTGACAGTACTCAATTAACCTTGCAATCTATCAATAACATGCCTCCCTAATGTTCATGACAATCCCGATTTTGGGAAACAATCCCGCTGTTCCGCTTTTCAGGAGAGCGGTAGAGCGCAGTGGGATTTAGCAGTAAAAATGGAAGTCTTTGGAGACTGGCTACTGTGTATGCGCAGTACCGCTGCCACTGAGTCTTGTTTTTATTTTATGCATTTGCTAGCAATTCTGCTAACACAATGCATAGATCACTTTTATTCTCTATATTCACCAAACAAATTTGACTTTTTTTAAATAAAAGATATTCTACAACTGGTACTAAGGAACTTTGGTACTATGTTTCCCTCCTGCTTTGGGATTAGACCTTGACAATACTTTTTAGTGTTGTCCAGCTGAGTCTTCATTAGTATGAGTGTCAGCAAGTGTCTAGGATACAAAAAGTGGAACAATCAATGCAGAGAGAGGCTTGAACCTCATTTGGCTCTAGTCACTTGACTGTTACTTCAATGAAAGTGAGGGCTTGTGGGAAAATTTCATTTCACAGGACTATTACCAGTTCCGTTGTGGCTATGCGCCATTCCTCCTATAACCAATGTTTGCATCTAACTACACCGACAGAAAACGTTTTTTTTTAATTTTTATTATTATTATAATATTATAGTACAGGAACACACATGGCTGTGCATAATTCTGTTTAGAAATTTGTTTAAAAAATAAAATGTATCAAAGATGTACTTTTGTGGAAGAAACAGCCATCACACTTTGCAACTACTTACCGTTTTATTCACAATCACTTACCTCTTTATTAACAAATTGGCTGACACAGAAATGTACTCATTTTGCAAATATTTGAGCAATTTCTTCTGTCAGCCAAATCAAAACACCAGAAAGGACATATTTACCCAATGACCACAAAACAAAAAGCACCGTATTACTACGTAGGTTTCAGAAATGTTCAAATGCAATAAAACAAACTGTTAGTTATGGTTAAATTGGATTAGAAATAAAAGTTTTAGGAGCAGTGATAGGGATCTTCAGCTGTCAGTTTGTACAGACATGCAACGAGCAACTGATCCATTTCTAGATTTAGGATCAGAAATCAACATACAGGCCTGCAGAGTTATGCCAGAAGCAATTACTAGCCTTTAGCTGTTTTGGACTACATTTCTGATGAAGCTCAACCAGCCACATTGGAAATGAGGCCCACATCAGCTTGAGTGCCAATGGCTAGCAAAGCCACAGCTAGATTGTCTACATATTGATATGAAGATGAATACCAACTACAGGTTTGTGGACATAGGAGAGATTAACATTGCTATTTGTCTTTGGAGACATGGTATTAATATTACACATTAATCTCATTCATCTTCTACCAAAATCATGAACTGTATTTAAGGCCTATTTAACACTATGGAACACAAAATGCTAAACAATATGTCTTCCTGCACTGAAAGGATAAGGGTAAAATATATTTGCATTGTTATTGTGGCAGTAGAGGAACATGCAGAGTTATAAGATAGAACAATGTATATTTCTGCCACCATACAACACTGGTAATACATGCTCAGTCAGGAAATTTTCTACATTATTAGTTCACATGCACAGAATAGTTATGGCTCGTACGAAATTGATAGACCTTTGAATGTCTCACAGGAATATGTGGCATCGCAAATGGAGACCCAGTTTGAAAACAGAAGCTTGGAACAACCAAGTAGTAAAAAAGTTATAACATAATACGTGGTATTTTTTCACCACTCAATGTATGTAAGTGCTATGTAGTTTTAGTAATCAAAACTGCTGGCTTATTTTCCCCCCATCTTAGACCTCTGCTTACAGGTCTATTCAAAATCCGAAAACCAATATCATGGAACAACAAAAATTTGCTGCTGTTTATCAAAGGGAATGTGCTATTTTCTGTCCCCTAGAGGTCCTTGGATCCAGACATCCCTAAAAATATGAGTTAGACACTTGCACAGGAAAACAAACAGATATATTTGAAGAATTAACATTTCCAAATGTGATCAGGTCTGACAGATTATCAAAAGAGCCTGATAGCGACAAAAGTCATGACACCATATTATATACAAGTCGACAACTGATAATGAAACTACATTGGTAAACAATCCCTTCAGTAGATAGATGTAGACAGAATTAGTAGGCATGCACATATAATATGCTAAATCATGCATAGTATTGCAGGTGAACATGAAATAAACCCATGAGAAGATCTGGTAGATGATCAGAGCTGGACAGGTAGACCCCAGCCAGATCCCTCAGCCACCACAGTGTAATAATACCTCTTGTTCTCTTGAGGTCCAGGGAAATTTCCTTAATGGTGAATTCGGAGTGAAAAGGGGCAATTTGCTCACGGAGGATCAGAAGATGTTTGATAAGAAAGAGCTGTCCATCAACATTAGTCTAAACGGGGAAAAAAGAAAATCATTCAACTGGCTTCAAGACAAATAGAGCAGTGCCATTCACAGCGTCCAAAACAAACGTAAAATAAACAAAAAGAAAATAAACTGTCTTCCCATTTACGAAAGACAGCAAATAAAGAATACTAGATGTAATGCTTTTCCTATAGCAACAGTCCAATCCCTCCTACATTTGCAATTTACAAATGTAAATAGTTTTGAAAGTAAAAATAATTGCAATTCACACATTAAAAACATGTAGAACAATCAAAAAATCCAACGGATGGAATGGGTCTTCTAAAGAATTTTCACAAAGAGAAGACATTAAACACTCAATAAGCAAAGCTAAGAAAATATATGTAGAGCTACAAAAGCCAGAAAATGTACATTAATATAGAGAGGCGCCAGGAGCCATGGTTACTGGGATTTGTCTGCCTCTGTCTAGAGGTATTTACTCTTTCCTGCTAGGCTGCTAGTGAATGCTATGAACAACAGAGCACATTATACAGTGGGGAATAAAGTGACACATACAGAAAAAGAAAAAAGGAAGAAAATGCCTTCATGTAACTATTGTCGAAATGTCAGAACACCAAGCACATTTAATTCCAATTTAGAGAAGCAATGCAGGAATCAGACACATACTAAAATGTCAGCACTCATGGTTCAATTTAGCATTTTTATCCAGACAAAAAGCACAATCTGCTAACAGGGTGGATAAGACACAGACAGTACTTTTAGTTTGCACATCTATTAATGAAATCTAGTGTCCCTGTACTACAGTAATAAACTGAAAACCAAATTGAGATTTTACAGCAAGTGTTTCCATTTGATAAGCTGTTTAATGCCTTAAGAGCAAATAACTGTCACAACAAATCTGTAGCCAATACTGTGGATTTTACAGAGCCGTGCTAAATCTAAATACATAAGACAGGACAGCATCCTTAATCCTTGTTTTGCAAAAAGTAAAGTAGAGTCATGTATCTTATAAAAACCACACAGAGATTGACCACTTTTACTACCATAAAAACCTGTTCTCTCCTGCTACAAACAGGTCTACATGCACAGCACATGATTTAAACATTACTAGTCTGGTGCCATGCAATACAGTGGCGGAAGTAAAAAATAAATAAATAAAAAAGAAGCTGGCAAGTGCTCCTTCGACAATCCCTGTGTCTCTATTTGTTTTTAATAAGATAAGGGTATGCAGGTCTGCTAAAGGAATCACAGAATAATATTTTAGTTTAGTGTTGCAAACAGTATTCTTTGTTTTGTCAATTATTATTTCACCATTAGTAAGTTGTTTCTTATTATTATTAATTTGTATATATTATTATTTCTAATTTTTTTTTTTAACTTGACCTGAAGTCCAAGTAATTCACACTTTTATGATCTGACAGCTGTCTGGATTATTATTCCAGATGAATAATATTACATTTAATAATTAGAGCAAGCTTTGTTATTTTGCATAAACAAACGAATAAAATAAAGTGATCTGTGGCTTTTGCTCTCTACTGAAAACTGTAGCTAGATCTCACATTTATGTCTTGGGTTTTATTCAGTAATTTACGAGTCAATCGTGGACGGATTGGACTGATCGTTTAAGGGAGCTTAATCAAACTGTTTCCTTATTGTTCACGGGGGGGAAGTGGGGCGGACAACTAGAGAATTTCCAAAATAGAACACCAAGCCTATCTACATACAAAATACAAACTCATAATAGCAATGTAACCAAAAAGTTACGTGTATACATCATGTATTGTACAAAAAGACAAGAGTGACCACAGCACTGTATACACGATGATACCCCAATCACAAATTGTACATAAAAATAAAAATAGACATTTTGTATAGGTGTTCTTCCATAAATAAAACAAAGATATATTAGTCCCCCACCACTAGTTGAAAATAGTGTTATACTACATTTCTACTATACTATATACATTAGCTTGTAATATACCGTATATACTAGAGTATAAGCCGACCCAAATATAAGCCGAGGCACCTAATTTTACCACAAAGAACTGGGAAAAAATATTGACTCGAGTATAAGCCTAGGGTGGAAAATGAGGCAGCTACTGGTAAATATTGCCCCCAATATGCCATTTAATATGCCAGGATATTGCCCCCAATATGCCAGGATATTGCCCCCAATATGCCAGGATATTGCCCCCAATATGCCAGGATATTTCCCCCAATATGCCAAGATATTGCCCCCAATATGCCAGGATATTGCCCCCAATATGCCAGGATATTGCCCCCAATATGCCAGGATATTGCCCCCAATATGCCAGGATATTGCCCCTTAGTATGCTCGTTATGCCACCCTCCTCCCCCAGACCCCAGCAATTTCCTCGTTCCTGCTCTGTCCCCCGGTGCTCTGAAGCTGCGTGGCTGTGAGGGAAGCGTTGTGAGCTTCCCTCCAGCCGCGCGGTCAATAAAGTTTGTTTAAAAAAAAACCACACACTTTATTGACCGCGCGACCGGAGGGAAGCTCACAACGCTTCCCTCACAGCCACGCAGCTACAGAGCACCGGGGGACAGACCAGGAACGAGGGGGGCATTTTTCAGCACAAAAATTGTGCTGAAAAACTCGGCTTATACTCTAGTATATACGGTATTTATGGTTCACTACATGCACAGTTTTTCTTCATTTTGAGTATATTCTGACACACATTGAAAAAGAAAAAAATTGAGATCCCGATTTGTACCTTCCCAATGTGATCGTGGGGCATATTATCGTTTGGTATTACACTATTGTATTCTTGTGTCTTTTTGCATAGAATATTAAAAGGAACATCCAGCATCTGGCATATTAAGGTTGTATTACACCTTGGAAAAGATTCTCCCTGACACTATTTCCAGTGGTGGTGGACTTATATTTTTGCATTTTATTTATGGAAAAGTATAAAGTAGGATATTTTTACACACATATACCTATTAGTCTATTAACATGAGTTTCATAAAACTGGACGTCTTTCAACATTGACAGTTTGTAAAAAATGTTGTAGCAGTTTAATAACAATAAATAGGGCACAATGAACAAATAAAAAAAAAAAACACTGAAGTATATGCTACGCAAACCTAAAAAAAAGAAAAAAGAAAAGAAAAGAAAAAAGGATATGCTTTTAACCCCTTAAGGACAGAGCCTTTGAAACATTTTTGTCCTTTCTGGACAATGGCTATTTTAACATTTCTGTGCTGTTTGTGTTTAGCAGTAATTTTCTTCTTCGTCATTTGCTGTACCCACACATATTATATATTGTTTTTATCGGGACAAAAAGGGCTTTCTATGGATGCCATATTTTTGATCATATCTTATCATATTATTAAAAAAAAATAATAAAATATGGTAAAAAAAAAAAAAATACACAAATTTCTTTGTTTTTATTTGAAACAACTTCTCCTCATCGACAATAGCGAACGAAAAAACATGCTAAATAGATTCTACTATTTCTCCTGAGTACAGGGATACCACCCATGCATAGGTTTGTTGGGTTGTTTGGGGGCTAAAATGCCAAATTTGTGAGGTGCAGTTTTTTGTTTTCCAACTTGAAATTTTTACATGCAGACAGCCTGCACCCATGTCCCATTTGGGACATATTTGAAACCAGCCAGTGTATTTTACCCCATCAACCCATATATTTTTTAAAAGTAGACACCCTAGGCTATCTCAAATGGTGGTATTTTAACACTTTCCATGCACTATTTCTACCACCAGCCTTTGTCAAAGTTTGTGGTAGTAATTTTTTTGTGTTTTTTTTTCACAAACCTTGTACTTCAGACATAAATTTACAGATTTTGGTATGTGTCACTGCCAAATAACACCCCAATAAGTGTTCAGAAACATCTCTTGAGTACAGGGATACCTCCCATGCATAGGTTTGTTGGATTGTTTGGGGGGTAAAAGGCCAAATTTGGGAGGTGAAGTTTTTGGTTTTCCAATTTGAAATTTTGACATGCAGACAGCCTGCACCCATGTCCCATTTGGGACATATTTGAAACCAGCCAGTGTATTTTACCACATCAACCCATATATTTTTTTAAAGTAGACACCCTAGGCTATCTCAAATGGTGGTATTTTTACACTTTCCATGCACTAATTCTACCACCAGCCTTTGTCAAAGTTTGTGGTAGTCATTTTTTTGTGTTTTTTTTTCACAAACCTTGTACTTCAGACATGAATTTACAGATTTTGGTATGTGTCACTGCCAAATAACACCCCAATAAGTGTTCAGCAACATCTCTTGAGTACAGGGATACCACCCATGCATAGGTTTGTTGGGTTGTTTGGGGGCTAAAAGGGCCACATTGTGAAGGTGCGCATTTTCAACTTGGAATATTGACGTGTAGCCAGCCTGAGCCCATCTTTCATTTGGGACTTTTTTTTAAAGTAGGACAGTGTATTTTACCCCAAAAAGTATATATTTTGTAAAAGTAGACACCCTAGGCTATTTTAAATGGTGTTATTTTAACACTTTCCATGCACCAATTCTACCACCAGCCTTTGTCAAAGTTTGTGGTAGTCATTTTATTGTGTATTTTTTCCCACATACATTGTACTTTAGACACAAATTCACATATTTCGGTATGTGTCACTGACAAACAATACCACAATATATGTTCAGCAACATCTCCCGAGCACAGGGATACCACCCATGCATAGCTTTGTCAGCTTTGTTGGGTGTTGAAAGGCTACATTTGAGAGGTGCGCTTTTTGATTTTCAAACTTGGAATTTGAACATGTAGAGCAAGGAAGGGGTTAATAGCTCTTATAAGAGCCTTTGTAGTACTGTACAAAAAAATTAACCCCTAAAAATGCACAGACAAGAAAAAAATTTCTGCTGTGCAGTGATCAGTGGCAGGGAAGGGGTTAATACACTACACTATACAAAGGGTATGGCTTTTATAAAAGCCCTTGGGACTCACAATTTTTTTAACATTTTATTTAATTTATTACAATTAAAAAATTATGTTATACAGATCTGTCTCTTTCCCTCACTAAAACTCAAGTGAGGAGAGGGAGGCAGATCCATATGGGTCAGAACAATATTTACCAATATTGATCGAACCAGACGAATGGTGATGCTCATCTGAGAAATCACCAAACCACCTTTGCCACTGATCGGCTGTTACTGATCGCTATACACGTGTTCAGACAGCTTCAAAAGGAATACAGGTAATCCCCTAGTGGGTATAATTAACCCCTAGCGAGTCTGACAAAAAAAATGCTGATAGCAAAAAAAAAATCCTTCTGCGACTAGATTGCTCCATATGCGCTGCTTAGGCAGTGACCATATGCACTGCTTAGGCAGTGACCATATGTGCTGCTTAGGAAGTGATATACGGCAAGGAAGGGGTTAATAGCTCTTATTTAAAAAAAAAATTACGTTAAACGTAGTCCCCTAGCGGGTATAATTAACACGTGACGGGTGTAATAAAAAAGTTTTAAAAAAATTAAAAATGCTTCTGCAGCAAGATTGCTGCATTTGCGTCAGATCTCTGCTTAGGCAGTGATCTACAGCAAGAAAGGGGTTAATCTCTCTTAAAAGAGCTTTTTTTTATACTGTAATGAATTACAGTAAAAAAAATTAACCCCTAAAAAATGCACAGACAGCAAAAAATGTGCTGCTGTGTATGATCACTGCGTACACAGCGATCAATGGCAGGGAAGGGGTTAAATGGCTTTTATAAAAGCCCTTGGTGTTTAAAATTTTATTAAATATTTGTTTTATTATTTTATTTTATTTTTTTACTTTATCTGATCTGTCTCTCTCCCTTACTATAACTAGTAAGGTGAGGGAGGCAGATCAATACTTGTCAAAGGCAATATTTGCTAATATTGCCTTTGACAGTATGATAAGTGCTCATCAGAGCACTTATCATACATGCCTGCACACAGATCACATAGATCTGTTGTGCCGGCATCGATTGGCTCCCCCTAGAGCATCGGAAGTGAAATACTTTCACTTCCGATGCTCTTGCCATTAGAAGGGAAGCGCTGCCTGTATAGGCAGCGTTCCCTTCTACTGAGCCGATGGGGTCGCTCAGGAGAGCGACCACCATCGGCTCTGGGGAGCATCAAGGTGTTACTAAGTGCCTCGCTAGCGAGGCACTTTAGAAACACCGCAGATGCTTAGAAAGCGAACGATCGTTCGCTTTCTAAGCACATGTGTGCAGTGGGCGCAGCCATTTTTAAATGGCTGCTACGATCACTCCGTGGAGTGATCGTAGCGCGCCCCTGCACTTTTGGGGGGTGTTGCACAATGCCTCTACCTAGAGGCATTGTAGCAACACCGTTAGAGTAAAGAAAGCGACCGCTGGTCGCTTTCTTTACTCAGTTTAGTGCATGACGTGCCAGGCACGTCAGCTGTCGGCAAGTCCTCGATTTGCCGTGACGTGCCTGGCACGTCATCTGTCGTTAAGGGGTTAAAAAGACAGGTAGCCATGTGTAGAATGATTAATGGCTGAGCAGTGATTACTTTGGATAAGTGCTGAAGAGCAGGGGATAACACTGATGCATTTAGTCTCGTCTCACAGCTCACAGATCGCACAAGCGAAGAAATCTCTTCTATCTGACAGTCTGCGGCTAACCGCTTCAGACATCTTCCTTGGGCAGAACAAATTCTCTCATCGTGTTTATTCATCTAATCAGGGGCAGTGAGAGGACACAGGGCACAATGGCAGGTACGCTCTCTTCATCCCTTAACTACACTGCAGAACAAAATGTCACAACAGAAACTGCAGCAGGCCACCTAGCAAAGGACGGCCATACAGTGTTAACTGTAAATTCCAAAACAAAAAAGTGTCAAAAAGCAATATGGATGTGCACTAACTCAGGGTCGTCCACCATGTGGCCCATGGGCCTGATGAAGTCCATATGACCATAGGATACAGTCCAACTAATGTTATTCAACCTAGAAATGTGTAGTTTTGTTTGAATAAATAAATGTAAACTTTTTCCTAGATGTTTGTATGACTGCTAATCCTTTTTATATACCTAACAAACTACTATTCAAAAAAAAAAAAAACTAAGTAAACTACAGCAAAACAATTATAATAATATTACCAAACACAAATTAACAAGCCTATTTATTAAAGGAAAAGCAGACATTACCCCCTTTCGAAAAATGTGCGATAATTCCCTCCAATATTATTTGGAGGATTTGATTGGACCTTTCCTTTAACCACTGATGGCAGAGTCTGTGGAGTTGTATTTTATTCCCTTAGGGGATTCCACATATCTATTTCCTATTCAACAGTTCACCTTGAGCAAATCTTTTTAACATGGCCTCGTGCTAAATCCATGAATTATTACCACAATCCCAACTAAAAATGTGAATGAGCTAGTCCTGCTATAACCATCTGAAAATAACCCAACACCTAAGTACATCCTTTTCCACACAAAAAAAGCGATAAAATCAAAGATCCTATCAATAATACACTCAAGTGAAATAGTGTATGTGAGTGTCCAAACAAACAATCTGCAGCATTTTATTTATATGAAGGTCCAAATGGCAGGAAAAGTTTCATATAGGAAAATGGTTTAAACCAAAGTCCCTTATGATCAGCAAAGAAAAGGGATGCAGAGAGGAAATCCAGGCAATCCAATTGAAATACAAAAAAGGTGCTTTAATAATCCACGATACTGCAAACAGTAACACCGACCAGCAAAAGGAATCACCTTACACGTTTCATGCCAATTGGCACTTACTTATTGGCTTAGGGAAGAAGTCAGACATATGATCAATATAGGGAACCCAAACATAAACTATAGGTCCTAACAAGTAACACGCTTAGGTGAACCTGCGGGTATCCACTAACGTCTGACCACTTCCCCCAACAAATGCATAACACACGCATTTAATAAAAAAAACAAAAAAAAAAACAAATATGTGTGATATATATATATATATATATATATATATATATAATCTCAATAACAATTTTAAAACAGTTGTAACGGATGAGCCGAAAAAGAGATTAAAAATGTATGCACTTAAGTATAAAGGTGAACAGCAATACTTCAGTTGCAAAAAATAAAGGGAGTTCCTTGATATTTGCTTAATGTGTTCTGTTTATGTATAAATATTTTCTGAATATGTGATAAGGAGAAAAAGATGGCGCCAGCAAAAAGCATAATGGAGTATATAAGGTCAGCAAAACCAGAGCGCTGGATACACGTGATGGCCGGCAGCAAAAGTTAAAGTTTTTCTGAAGGAATAACTGCAACAGGGACTGCAGATCCGTGCATTAAAGCACTGGTCTTATGGTAAAGGAATCTTATTTATTAGGGGCTTGGGGCAGACCCAAGCGACGGGGAGGGGAGCAGTTATTTATTTCAGTCGGTACATAGCAATTCTATCTACTAAATCTTACTAAAATGTACTTTTATTGTAATTGTATGCACACATTCTACACCTTACATATGCGTACATATGGATTATTTCATGCATTTCTTTGTCACACGCTGATAAACATTTTCTATTATACACTCATGGGGATGAACTAATCACAGCAAAGATATTACTCTGACCTTGTTTTTGGATATTGCATCAGAGGCTCCCAGCAGTGACTGAATACAAGCAGACAGGGCCTCCTGAGACAAGCCTTGAAACACTGCTCTCTAGAGGAAGAAGAGAGAACTGCTTATAGATTACAGAGCAAGTCAGAACAATGGACATTTAAACAGGTGGAAAGCAGGAGAATGTAATTAACTTAATATTAAACCTTTATAGGTGAATATCAGATGAGTGTATAAGCAGATAACATAACTCACACTATTATTGTGGTTTACCACTATTAATTGTGCCAGCCATTCAAAAATCTAAACTCTCACACATAGAAAACCATGGAAAGGGCAAGTTTATACAAATATATTTAGGGTAGTCATGTATAGCATTTGAAGGGGATCGTCTTTAGAGTTCCATATAAAATAGTTCTGTCTCAAACCCTCATTTTCAAAGGGAATCAGCAAAGGAATCAACTAGGAGAGAGCCCCTCTCTGTGCACACTAATCAGATAAGAGTGGTTTAGATTGGCTGTGCACGCGTTAACATTGCGCCAGCCCCCTGACTGGCTTTGCCTCAGCTCTGAGGCGGCGCAGAGAGTAAACCTGTGTGTATCTATCAAGAGGAGGAGTGAACATTATTTTTTCAACCCATGGATCCTTTTAGGAAGCAAGGGTTAAGAAAATAATAATAATAATAAGTGCTGTCCTTTAAGAGAAAAATGTGTGTTAAAAGTGTCCACTGTTTATGACATCATGTTGTGAACCCTTATGCAAATTACACACGACCATTGAAAGTAGTTAACCTGTCCACAAGGTGAAGTCATAAACAGAAGACACCAAAGACACATTTATTATTACACATTCTATAGATTTGCTTCCAATTTGCCAAAGCAATGTAAATATTTTTTATTCTCTATAATATGACAATATGAAATTTAGATAAGTTCATTTCAATTTGCCTATATTCTATCGAACAACTAGATATGACATGAATAAAACATTAACAAAAATGACATGGGAACCTAGTCACAACTAAGATGAACTATAATCATGTTTATAAAGCTCACCAATTAAAGCTGATGAAGTACATATCTGGCAGAAGAGAGGAGCTTTTGAACTTACATCAATACACCTGTAAAGCTTGGAAAGACAGACGAGAGTCCTTTTCACTGTAGGGTACCACATCCCATGCAGGTCTGCAGGTGAAATTGTATTCTCCGTCCGAAGGCTTAGAGATTCAGAAGAAGCTAAATAGGAAATACATGATTAACATGGGTGCTCAAGTCATCATTATAGCAAGCAGTATACAGTAACATTAAACCAGATTTGTATAGCGTTATACACTGCACTAATTAAATCAAAAAGAGAACTATAAATTTCCCAATAAGTAGGACACATGGAATTATGGAGACTTTGTAAAGTCCCCTCAGTACGTGGCCACTAAGTATAGACTGCGTTTTGAAAAATAATCTAAATTTACATGTTTATGTCCAAAAAAACATTAAATTATTTAATAGATAGTACCCTTCCTCAGATGGTTCACAATCATATACATCCAGAGAGAAAAATCAAATCTTCCAAGAAGTCACACTACAATTAAGGCTAATTGAGGATGCTGGGAGTTTTAGATGAACTGCTGGGAGGACCAGACACAGGTTCCCCCATCCCGATTTACTGTCTTCCGGAAGAGCAGTGCACTGTAAAGTGATATGATTAGGAAGAAAAATAGATACAGGATTACTAGAAAATAAGTTTTAAAAACGTACCACTTTTAATGAGGTTGGTGGCGTCTGGATCCTCTAGGTGGACATCAGAAAAAGAGGCTTCAGCAGCTTGTAATTTCTTTTGTTCATCCTTCAAACTCTGTGCAATTTGCTGAGCAAGGTATAATAGCAAATTACTTTGGCCCATTAACTTAATCACATCCCTTTAAGCCATTTAATAATATATGTTAGCAACATCAAAAGGAGGACTGTAAAAGTGCAAGGGGAGTGAATAATTCTGCAGTACCTTGCACAGCTAAAATTTCTAAATCATTTCTAATAAACCTTGCACATTCAAGTAAATAAAATGCCACTAGAATGTCAATAGCATTTGAAGGTAAAGTGAATGAAAAATAAGGAGATGGAGCTATTTAGCAATGCATGCAGTGGGGGAAGCTCTTTCTAATTAATGCCAGGTAAGAGGCATTAACACTTAGTATATCTAATTTGATTTGGTTATTCAGCAAGGGGTGAACAAATATATACAGAAGTAGTGGGGAGAAATCTCAAGTTCTAAACGTAAGGTCAAGTTGGAGAAGATCTTCCATTCAGCTGGCCTTAAGTTTGGATTTCCCTTCTCAATTCCCTGCAATGTTATCTTTCTTGAATAAAGCCCGCAGTGAAAGTGATAGGACGGCAATAAAAAAAGGAAGCCATACTTCCATCATCTCTAGTTTGTCAGGGTATGCGAGATCTCCCGGAGCAGGTCTATAGCCGAGGATGTCCGTCTGTATGTATATGTGTGTCCGGTAAACAAGCCTCTCTTGTACGTCTTCCAACATCTGCTTCACCACAGCAGCAAACGCACCGAGATGATCCACTAAAGGGGAAAAGACAAACAATAGACATGGAGTCTTGTTGGTGGACGCCAATAAAATCACTGCAAACTCACAAGAACAGGCCACGCTGGCTGACACTTATACAATATAATAGATACTTCTACATAGATCCATTATCTCATGTAATATGTCATTGTGTATCCAGTTGATTGTAACTTTGTTTTGTTGTAAGAACGCTGTTAATCTATTACAGAAGGTTTCAAGCAGGTAATAGTAACAGTCCTCATATGCTTGAGATCAACATTTAAAAGATCAGATTCAAATTAATTCATCAGATGGCGTCTCATCATCTAGATTATTATACCAAAGGTCATTTGTAAATTGATGGATTTTAAGTGAAGGAGCATATGTATATACAGTGGATATAAAGAGTCTACACACCCCTGTTAAAATGTCAGGTTTCTGTGTTGTAAAAAAAAAATGAGACAAAGATAAATCATTTCAGAACTTTTTCCACCTTTAATGTGACCTATAAACTGTACAACTCAATTGAAAAACAAACTGAAATCTTTTAGATAGAGGGAAGAAAAAAAGATAAAAATAAAATAATGTGGTTGAATAAGTGTGCACACCCTCTTATAACTGGGGATGTAGCTGTGTTCAGAATTAAGCAATCACATTCCAAATCATGTTAAATAGGAGTCAGCATACACCTGCCATCATTTAAAGTGCCTCTGATTAACCCCAAATAAAGTTCAGCTGCTCTAGTTGGTCTTTCCTGAAATGTTCTTAGTCGCATCCCACAGCAAAAGCCATGGTCCACAGAGAGCTTCCAAAGCATCAGAGGGATCTCATTGTTAAAAGGTATCAGTCAGGAGAAGGGTACAAAAGAATTTCCAAGGCATACAGACGGACATCCTCGGCTATTTTTTCTTCCCTTTATCTAAAAGATTTCAGTTTGTTTTTCAATTGAGTTGTACAGTTTATAGGTCACATTAAAGGTGGAAAAAGTTCTGAAATGATTTATCTTTGTCTCATTTTTTTTACAGCACAGAAACCTGACATTTTAACAGGGGTGTGTGGACTTTTTATATCGTGTGTGTGTGTGTGTGTGTGTGTGTGTGTGTGTGTGTGTGTGTAAGTATATATATATATATATATATATATATATATATATATATATATATATATATATATATATATATATGCTATATATGAAAACAAATGCACATTTGAAGGAAAATCATGACATTATCATATAATATGCTACATATGAGATTTACAACAATACTAATTATTTGACACAAATTACCATTGTTCTGCACGTGATCTTCAAGCATCTCAATTTTTAGGATGCCACAAAGCTCGGAGAGGGTCTCTAAATGCACAACATGTATAATCAGGGGTCTGAGAACATCATATAGAGAGAGGCAAAGCTTCCCCAAAAGTTCACTGTAACAAAAACAGAAAGTACAAGTAAACACACATGGTTTGAAGAGATACAAATAAATGTAGCGCTAGTGGCAAAAATGGTCAGAGAAATCAGAAGAAATATGTGCCATCAGTGTATAGCTTCTACGTCTCATCACATGGTAAATGTTCTTACATGCCACAAAACACATTGGAGAAATATTAACATGATCCAGATTCTAATGCATACCTTATCACGTGTTGTATTGCAGATCTTTGTAAGAGTAAGGTAAATAAGATAAACAGACCAGCAACCACCAGTATATTTCTATAACTATTTATTCTTTCACGATCACTATGGTAACCAAAAACTTGACATGTCTTTGTGACCCCAATGGTGTTTTTTTGTTTTTGGATTAGCCCACAGCATAAAGCAGGAAAAACGTGTGTTTATATATTCTACATCTATACACAAAATTTACCACATACTCCAATTTAGGTGTCGGTTTGGTGAAAAACTCATTGTAAAGCTGGTATTCATCTTGACATACATGGACCATAAATGCACAGCCACTCCGTACCTGTGTGAAATAAAAGAAAGCATTTCAAAGGCTACAGTCACCGCTTTAAAAAGGGTCTATGTCACCTAAACATTGATTATACTGGGACTGTAGAGAATACAAATACCAAAAATGTGTTTGTGGGGGTCTGCTGTTTATGACATCATTTGGTGGCTTGATATGCAATTTACACATCTTCCAGTGAAAAGGAATTAATTTGCATATCAAGCCACAGGTGATCTCATTCTTCTATTGGATGTATTTAAAAACACATTTATTCTATTTATGTGCATACAATTCTGTTAACACAATTTTTGATATTTGTTTTATTCTCTACACAACAAAAATCGAAAGTTTGTTTTCCATGCATACACATTAAAGGAGTCACAAAATGAATAGGAAATACAGCCAAGACGTTGATAAACCTGGATTAGCTAACACAACGTGGCCATTAGAACACAGGAGTGATGGCTGCTGATAATGGGCCTCTGTACACCTGTAGATGTTCCCATTCAAAATCAGCTGTCAGAGTCATTTACAAGATTAACAATTTCTACAGGGAGTGCAGAATTATTAGGCAAGTTGTATTTTTGAGGATTAATTTTATTATTGAACAACAACCATGTTCTCAATGAACCCAAAAAACTCATTAATATCAAAGCTGAATATTTTTGGAAGTAGTTTTTAGTTTGTTTTTAGTTTTAGCTATTTTAGGGGGATATCTGTGTGTGCAGGTGACTATTACTGTGCATAATTATTAGGCGTAGCAAACAGGGGAAAGATCAGGCGCTCTGTACCTAGACACTTGAATACAAAAGTATAAAAGAATATAATAAATGTGATAATATAAAATGTGATAAAAATCACGTGCAAAATACACAATAATCGTGCAATATAAAAAATGTGCAAAAATGTGCATAAAAATTCACAATACAGTATGCAAATAGAAAAATGGAAAAGCACAATATCAGTGCTATATGTGCAAATATGCTAACAATACATACAACAATTTATGGAAAAAACACACAACCATAGATCTTAATCTATGTGCAATATGTGCAAAACGTGATACTTTAACCACAAAAAGCATACAATGTGCAATATGTGCAAAAAAAGAAATGTTATACTTAGAACCCTTAGGTTCACTGGGCCATGATGTGCCTGAAAAAGATAATAAAACACACAATGGTGCAGTATATCCTGTACAAAAGCAAAAACGAATGCAGCAAGAAAAAAACTCACAATTAAAGCTCCTAATAATCTAGGAGTGCTGGAGTGAAAGACACGGTGTTTAAACTTTTTTACTGGATTATATACTTTTTTCAACATTTTTGTATTGTGGAATAAAAATCTTGTTACTCGATATCCCACTCGGAGTTTGAATTTGCTGCAGTTACTGCACTCTGAAATTGGAGGAGAGAATCCCTGAAGGGGGCAAGTATACCACTACATTCAGTGTTTGGCCAGATTCTATGCTCCTAGATTATTAGGAGCTTTAATTGTGAGTTTTTTTCTTGCTGCATTCGTTTTTGCTTTTGTACAGGATATACTGCACCATTGTGTGTTTTATTATCTTTTTCAGGCACATCATGGCCCAGTGAACCTAAGGGTTCTAAGTATAACATTTCTTTTTTTGCACATATTGCACATTGTATGCTTTTTGTGGTTAAAGTATCACGTTTTGCACATATTGCACATAGATTAAGATCTATGGTTGTGTGTTTTTTCCATCAATTGTTGTATGTATTGTTAGCATATTTGCACATATAGCACTGATATTGTGCTTTTCCATTTTTCTATTTGCATACTGTATTGTGAATTTTTATGCACATTTTTGCACATTTTTATATTGCACGATTATTGTGTATTTTGCACGTGATTTTTATCATCACATTTTATATTATCACATTTATTATATTCTTTTATACTTTTGTATTCAAGTGTCTAGGTACAGAGCGCCTGATCTTTCCCCTGTTTGCTACACCATTCACCTACAGTTTTGAAGGTGTCTGTTTTTTAGGTTAGGCTGCTAGTGCACAGTGGACACCTATATTATATACATTATATACTTTGTTGGCACTATTTTTGCTCGTCCTTTTCTCTTTTTTCCATAATTATTAGGCAACTTAACAAAAAACAAATATATACCCATTTCAATTATTTATTTTTACCAGTGAAACCAATATAACATCTCAACATTCACAAATATACATTTCTGACATTCAAAAACAAAACAAAAACAAATCAGTGACCAATATAGCCACCTTTCTTTGCAAGGACACTCAAAAGCCTGCCATCCATGGATTCTGTCAGTGTTTTGATCTGTTCACCATCAACATTGCGTGTAGCAGCAACCACAGCCTCCCAGACACTGTTCAGAGAGGTGTACTGTTTTCCCTCCTTGTAAATCTCACATTTGATGATGGACCACAGGTTCTCAATGGGGTTCAGATCAGGTGAACAAGGAGGCCATGTCATTAGATTTTCTTCTTTTATACCCTTTCTTGCCAGCCACGATGTGGAGTACTTGGACGCGTGTGATGGAGCATTGTCCTGCATGAAAATCATGTTTTTCTTGAAGGATGCAGACTTCTTCCTGTACCACTGCTTGAAGAAGGTGTCTTCCAGGAACTGGCAGTAGGACTGGGAGTTGAGTTTGACTCCATCCTCAACCCGAAAAGGCCCCACAAGCTCATATTTGATGATACCAGCCCAAACCAGTACTCCACCTCCACCTTGCTGGCGTCTGAGTCGGACTGGAGCTCTCTGCCCTTTACCAATCCAGCCACGGGCCCATCCATCTGGCCCATCAAGACTCACTCTCATTTCATCAGTCCATAAAACCTTAGAAAAATCAGTCTTGAGATATTTCTTGGCCCAGTCTTGACGTTTCAGCTTGTGTGTCTTGTTCAGTGGTGGTCGTCTTTCAGCCTTTCTTACCTTGGCCATGTCTCTGAGGATTGCACACCTTGTGCTTTTGGGCACTCCAGTGATGTTGCAGCTCTGAAATATGGCCAAACTGGTGGCAAGTGGCATCGTGGCAGCTGCACGCTTGACTTTTCTCAGTTCATGGTCAGTTATTTTGCGCCTTGGTTTTTCCACACGCTTCTTGCGACCCTGTTGACTATTTTGAATGAAACGCTTGATTGTTCGATGATCACGCTTCAGAAGCTTTGCAATTTTTAGAGTGCTGCATCCCTCTGCAAGATATATCACTATTTTTGACTTTTCTGAGACTGTCAAGTCCTTCTTTTGACCCATTTTGCCAAAGGAAAGGAAGTTGCCTAATAATTATGCACACCTGATATAGGGTGTTGATGTCATTAGAGCACACCCCTTCTCATTACAGAGATGCACATCACCTAATATGCTTAATTGGTAGTAGGCTTTCGAGCCTATACAGCTTGGAGTAAGACAACATGCATAAAGAGGATGATGTGGTCAAAATACTCATTTGCCTAATAATTCTGCACTCCCTGTACACTGCAGATTAATTGACAAAATTTTATTTTCTTTCAAACACAAGGAGATTTCCAAGTGACTCCCAACTTTTAAACCAGAGTATAGTCTCAATATAATCAATACTTAGGTGACAAGCCCTTTAATGCCTAGACATGCAATTAAATTAACTCCTCTGCTTTGAAATGTATATACACCTTATCAAATAGAAAAAAAAGAACTATACGCGTCTCCTGTTTATTACGCCCAGCAGTAGAAGAAATGGACTTATGGCTTAAAAAGTATGAGCTGCGTTCTCATAGTTCCACGGCTTTCTTGCAAATTATGTCTGCTTACAGAAAATGGATTGATGGCCTTTAAAACCATCATGTGGTTCCATCACTTCCATCAATACAGTAACTCTTGCACTGGTTACATAATCAAAATCTGTGTCTATAATCAATTAACCTCTAAATCAATACAAGAAAAAAAAAGAAAGTGAGTTTTGATGATCAATGCTTTAAACAGACACAGCAAAAAATAATGATAACAGAGGAGCTGGTAAGCCAGCCACAAATTTGGATTTTGGCCGTGCTCTTTCACAGTGTGCCGCTAGCTCGCAATAAAGAGCACACAATAAATAAAAGGCAGACAGCTTACCAGAGCACAATGATCCCTGTTGTTTTGGCTGGTTAGGTCTGTTATAGTGGTAGTGATGCTCGGACTTAACAAGTTCTCCCGCTGACCCAGGTAGCAGTGATGGATTTCAGCCAACAGCTGCTGGTATCTGGAAAGAAAAAACAGAATATTAAATTTAATGGACATCGAAAATATTTACATTTTCAGAGAATGAGAGGCTGCATTTCGAAATAAGCACAAATAACAAGCCCAAAAAAATTAACTAAAATCACATGCTTATCAGAGTGAATGAATGTAATGATTTCACAGCCGTGTTTACTTTGACTCTAGATTGTTGTAATCATATAAACATACTGAAAAAGTAAACATCTGAGCACTAAATTTGCTGGGTGCATGGGATCCAACCTAACAAATTAATTTTACTTTCTGTGCAATAGTATTAAGTATCCAGGCTTTAATAATGGTGGAATAAATAGAAATATACCGCCAAACAAAAAGCTTGATGAGTTTTGCATGTCTTAGTGCTTAATGATAAGCCACTAGGACTGGAGGGAACGCTTCTATTAGTGATAGGCTTGGAGAGATATTGCTGCTGCAATACCAATACATCCATTACACTTTATTTAAAGTTTTTATGACATTGGAAGAGTTGAGAAAAACTGATAAGACAGGTCTGTATATTTTTGTTTATTTGACACTTTTATTTGCAGTACTTCTACAAAAGTTTTTTCAGACACTATAGGTGGAACTGTCCCTATACCCGTTATCTGGTTGTGTGCCATGTTCAAAGAATAGTCAGTCAGTCATCATTCAAACAGCTATACATTTAAAAAAAAAAAAAAAAATACATATCTATGTCCACAGTACTCACTCAGGAAGCTTCTCAGAACGTTGTTCTATTTGCTCAATCAGCGTCTAAACAGAAGAATAAAAAGTAGATTAAAAAGACGGATTTGCAGAGTTTACTTCAGTCTAAAAAAAATAAAATAAAACAAAATGCAGATTTTACTAGTCTTTATATTATCAGGACTGTCTGCAATATACCCTCAAGAGCATTCAGGAGCCTGGCTATGTGGAAGTGCACAGACCTGTACATATTAAGGGGACATGAGATTTTAGATAGAAAATATTGCTTTGAAAAGTAGATGAGTTTCGTTTGCTGCATTATAAAGCTGGTTAGGGGATTACTCCATCAACAGTCAAATGGCTCAATATGTTCAGCCTTCTTCATACTGTGAGAACATCTCCAGCAGGTTTTCTTCTGATGACAGCCGGCATATTGTTCAGTGTATGAGAGCTTAGCTTTCTAGGGCAGCGCCTTGCCTGATGTCCTGTACTGATGGGATTAAAGGACAGATGCGAGAGATGAGCGGAGGCGTACTTACCCTGACCTTTGGGGCGGCTGCTCGGAATTTCACATAAAACAATGTAAAAGCATTGTCTGAGTTTGCTGCACTTGAAGAATCCTGCTGAAATACAAAACACATCATTGAAATGATTTCCTTCATTAAATATCAAACATTTAATCCTATCAATGGGTCTTAATTAATCAAGAACTGCATTGCCTGGGTAGGTAGGAGAGTCTAAACAGATCCCAAAAGAAAGTTCACATTACCTACAATTATCTGTGATAAATGAATGCTCTATGCACAATGGCATGTGGTGGAAATAAATTAATATGAGTATTTTGCTGGATTTTTTACAATATTTAAACAATCATCGTTCACAGTCACAGAACAAGTAGTACTCCAGCTTTTAAACTACAAGTCTCATCATCCTTGGACAACATTTGTTGGGCACAGCTTGACCTCCCTCTGGTATAGACATGAATTTCCAGTCCATACTTTGTATACCAAATTACTACTAATTTGGTATACAATGGACAGGTACTTTCACCCCCCCCCCCCCCCCCCCAAACTAAATCTGTGATTTATCAGGTACACATGAAGTAGGATGACACTGCTTTTGTGTTATACTGTGCCTTAGCACCTGTACCCAAAAATATAATCCAAAATCAGTTTGGATGCCATAAATCAAAAACGTAACCTTTCTTTATTAAGATTAAAAGCACAAATTTAAAAAAAAAAAAAAAAAAAGATATGCCTCTGTTCAAAAAATGTATACTAGGTGTTGCCTACATATGCCTTTAAACCAAAATCAATATTAGTTTGAAGATTAACCCCATTATGTTTTTTCGAGCTTTTAATCGTAATAAAAAGTTTATATTTTATTTTTAAGACGCTTGTGTGGATTTTGACTTTGGTTTAAATGGGTAAGAAGGCAATCCTTCTATTAAGTGATAGTTTACTTTACATATCTCTGGTACAAATAACATGAAGCATCTGCCAGTCATATAGATTAGCCCTGCACTTTCTACTGTTGAAAATACCCTGTTTTTTTTTTTTTTGTAAATCTAAATTTATTGGGTTTTATCATTATTAACCAGTAGGTTGTACTGCAAATTACAAAGCCTACACAGAGGCAATGCTTGACATATATTGCAACATACAAAATATAACAATTAGAATCGAAATAATAGCATGAAACATCAATGGTAACCAAGATAAAGAAATAAGGAAAGAAAAAATTAAGCAAAATGAAGAATGAATGATGACGAGAAAGAAAAAAAAGAGGGAAAACAATAACCCGCAAGGGGGAAGGTAGCAAGAGAGAGAGAGGACGTAGGACCTAAAGAAGTAAGGCCGAAGCAAATAGGGAGACAAAAAAAAAAAAAAAGTTAATAGAACACCAAGCCGGTTATATAACCTGGAAAATACCCTGCTTATTCAACTTGAGATTTTGCTGAAGAACAAAGCATGTTGCTAGCAGTGGTAGTCATAGCACTGTGTAACCTACCCGTTTAATTAGCTGGTTAGTGAGGTTCTGCAATGTGTTCACGGTGTAAGTCTTCATAAGATGCATAGCTTTAGACAGACATTGCTTAAACTTTGTCAGGTAAACAGGATAATCTTTATAATTCGGCTGAAAGAAAAAACCCCACAAAACTGTTAGGACACGTTATACACAATATTGTCCCTTGTATCTGTATCTAGCTACTTTCTCACAAGGAAAAAAAAAAAGAAGCAAAAATGGTTTGCGGAAGGAGCTCACAATCAAAGAAGGTATGTGAAAATAAGCCAGAGTTTAATGCTTACGTAAAACAGGCTAGTACAAAAAAGGAAATGAACCACACAGTGAGAAAGACGCCTTACGCGTTTCGTGCTTCAAAAGCACTTAATCATAGGCCTATGATTAAGTGCTTTTGAAGCACGAAACGCGTAAGGCGTCTTTCTCACTGTGTGGTTCATTTCCTTTTTTGTACTAGCCTGTTTTACGTAAGCATTAAACTCTGGCTTATTTTCACATACCTGCTTTGATTGTGAGCTCCTTCCGCAAACCGTTTTTGCTTCCTTTTTTTTTTCCTATTGTACGGGCTGGATGGCCTGGCGTTGAGGGAAGCTCCACTTTGTTATTTCAACAGGCTGAAATCGGAGGGATTACTTTATGTTTGGTTTATCTGACCAGGAGGTCCTCCAGTGCTCTTTTACTGTCTACTTTCTCACAAGGCTTGGAGTGAGATAACTAACTAAACTAGTTAATGGTCAGTAGGGATAGTTTGAATGTTGTACAGCACGCTGGGCAGTATTAGAGAGCCGGTCAGGACTGGGTTGGTAACCACTTATTGTAAATATTCATCAATTACTGATTTTCCCACCATGTGTAAATGGAGGAGAAAATACACCTATAGACAAAATAAGAAAGGTCAACTCACATGGGACGATATGTAATAGATGCAGTCATCCAGTTTGGCCAGCATAGGTATGAATCCTTCGCTATTCACAGACAATGTAGGGGAATGTAACTTCTATACAACGACAAGGATAATGCAATTAATCACACATTCACAATGCAAGTTACGGATTATTTTTCGTTTATGCTTAGGCAAAATAAGATGAAGGTAAATAAATAAAACCCAAATACATATTGGTGTTTGCCAAATAAAAGATCTGTTCAAGTTGAATTATCTGCTGTAATTTCTTACAATTTAGTGTTAAATAATCCAGGGTACAGCTGTGTGTTACTCACAGACCATAGTATAAGCAATTTTTAAAAATATAATACAGATTATAACAATGTGTAGGCTTTCTCCTTAATATAATTTTTATATATATAGAGAGAGACAGACAGACAGAGAGAGAGAGATTTTTTTGGTTTCCCTGGCCCCAAAAATATAGAGGCATTGCTACATAAAAGTCACAGACATGGAAACTATTACAAGTGAATACTCACAGTATTGATATTTTCCAATTCATTAAAATAAGAAAGCTTCTGTTGAATACTTTCAGCGAGGTCCACAAGCTCTGACTGAGAAAAAAGAAATTATCTTTAAGCACCAGGATATTTAGATCATGAACAAGGATATAGTTCACAGAAATGAACCGATCCAGAAGGAGATAATTCAATTTTATTTTAACACATTAAAATAGGACTTCATTATGCTATATATGAAACGCCACTTTTAAATTCAAGTTTTATTTAGAAGATATCACGTTAAGAAACACCAAGGTACTATAAGCACTTGTGAAACAAATGCATGGAAGGCTTTTGGACCATTGTTGGCTCCATTATTCTTGGATGTGGATACAGTTTATCTTCTGTTTATTGAGTAGCGGTAGACTTCCTTCTATGTATTTTTTTTTAATTAATTTCATTATTATTTCACTGCTATAGATACAAATATACATAGAGCTCCTCAGCCTTCTATGCACTTGTTTCACAAGTGCCTATAAGAAGATTTTCAGAATAAACACACAACACAATTTTTAAAGAGAGACTAAATCATCCTTGTGACATATTAATCAAACAGAAGATATTGGCCTGCTTCCTCTTTAAAGGACAATTAAACCTTTTATTAACGCTTGCTGTCATGACCCGCCCGCTAGTCTGATTAGGGTCTGAGTTGTGCGGGGAGGAGAGAGAGAGAACACTTATAAAATATAATATCATCACAGACATCAGCATAGTTGTAGGGAAGTAGCTTCTATAAAGCAGTTAAATGTACCTGTTCCTTGAGAAGCTGTTCGCAGGCCTCATGTAATGTGCCGGTTTTTGTGGAAACAAAGAGATATTGTTTTTGGAGAGAATCCAAGTGCTGTAGAGCAATATTTACATCGTTCAAGATGGCATCACATTGCTCCTGGAATCCAGAAAGGTAATCCCTCATCACTCTGGAAGAGAAAAAAAAGATTATATAAAACAATGTCTAAATCATAAGGCTATTCAAATATACCAGTTATATCTCTGCGCTAGGTGTTATTGTACGCAAAGCTTTAGGTTTGGGAGAACAGACATATCAGTGATCCTAAATTACAATATGTGCTTGATTGGAAAAATGTTCTAGGGTTATAGCATAAATCAGTTTGTATGACTTGTTAACAAGCCTTCCATACATGCTATGCTTACAGGAAATGTCCTTCATGCAGTGATGAGGTAGTGCTCCATCTAGAACATACTTGGACTATACATCTATTTGTGGTGGGTCAGTAAAGGAATAGTACCTTAAATAAATCATGTTTTAACATGTTTAATCTTTAGTCTGGTTCATAAAGATATAATAAATAAATTTAACAAAATTTAGCTAACTACTAAAACATGAAAACTGGGTCAACCTACAAATCTACAGTGAACTTAAAGGACAACCAAAAATTAAGTGCAGTATTTGCTCGAAGACAACGTTTTTTTCAGAGCAAATGCTCTGAAAAAGTCCCCTCATCTTGTATTCGAGGTTCGTCTTATAATCAGACCTCAAATCGGAGGATTTCTGCAGACATCCACCAGCTGCCCCCACTAGCCACCAGGGAGTCTGGCTAAGTCTAGGGGAGGGTGGGAGAGGCATTATAGGGGGGGTGGCCAGCATTGTGGGAGGTATGGAGGGGGGTGCGGGTGAGCCAGCATTGGGCAAGTCTGTGGGAGGGAGGGGGAGGCAGGGGAGAGAGGCAGAATTGGGTAAGTCTGGGGGGAGGAAAATAAGAACAAGAAATGTATTTTTTTCTATCATAATTTTTATTAAATATGAAAAAGCAATTGACATGTGAATATATACAAGTTTTCTATTGGGTAGTCCTATATTCAGGCTTTTTGTTTTTTTTCTAAAGGAATATCCAAATTTTGGGGGTGGTCGTCTTATAATCCAGCAAATACGTTAATGTTTATATGAAGATTTGCATGTAGACATTTTAAACATAAAAATGCTTTTATGAAAGTATACAATGTATATATACTGTGTATCTTAGTGAGCAATCTTTGTGCCATATAACTATCAGTTTGAAGTGCTGTACAAGCAAAAGAGGATCAATAAAAAAAGTACTTTACTATATTTTTTTATTAAAGCATTTTGATTTAAACCATCTACAGGTGATGCAATCTTCCAATTTAATATATTTATGGCTCACAGTTGTCTTAATTTTGTTTATAAAAAAATGTAATCCAACATCACACAAGTAGGTAACTAAAGGTTTATTTTCCCTCCATGTATCATCTCCTACTTATATATTCAAACAGTACATTTAATGAAGGCATTATGGAAGGTCATTAAATAACCATGTAATTGATGCATTAGTGGACCACAGTGGGCACAATACCCAGGAGTGAAGCTGATGTCTTCATGCAAGTCATCCGTGTGTGCTCTCCTGTACCTTACAACCATTTGCAAATAATAACCGGATATATGGGCAGTATTGGAAATCTCTCAGCACCTTAACCGATCCTATGCTGAAGTGCACACCGCTGGATAACAGACGCAAATAAAAAGTCTGAATATCATCCATATGTCAACAGACTGCACACTGCCCTGAAAATACATCACAGCTAAACTGCAGTTTGAGCATGTTTCCACATTAGATATTAAGTCAATAGGATGAATTTAAAATAAATAAGTACCTGTACTTGGCACCTTCATCCTGATCCATGTGGGTCTGTAACTGTGCAAACCACGAGAAGAACTGAAATGGAAGAAATTACATTAATAATAATTATCAAACAAGTTTTTTCTGCAGAGGGCCACTTCACCAATCATTTTTCATTCATTCACAGAATTTAATACATGTTTTATACATCTATCTATATATCTATATCTCCACACACGTTATAGGTATTTATATATATATATATATATATATATAATGTGCTGTGTGGGTTTTTTGGGGGGTTTTTTGTTTACCTTACAGTTTTATACGTGAATATTATGATTTGAAGATACTATCACTCTCAAGTGTTTGTGAGTGAAATAATTACCACTTATGGCAACAATTCTTATTTTAAAAAATCTACACTATCCTCCTGCCTAGTGCATTGAACCTACAAATCTAACGTTTTAGTGGTTCTTTAATCAGCACAACCCTTTTCAGCTGTGATAACATAATTGTAAAAGGGTTTTCTAAATGATCACTTAGGCTTTTTAGCCTGTTTCCGAGATGAGGACAGTCCATGACGGCATGGAACCTTCTCAGTCAAAATGTCGTGGCATTAAGACCCAAATTTGGCCGCCTAGAGCACCAGGAACACTTCAGGGAGCGATTGCGGGTGCCATTTAGAAAGGCACAAGGTCCTTTTAACATGGCGCTGCCCTGGAGCCAGCAAGAGCAACGGAAATGATCAATATCACTTCCATCCCTCTTTACTGTTACTAAATTGCCTTTAGAAACTTTGATTAGCTAACATGACACTGGAACACAGGACTTGTTGATGATAATGGGTCCCTCTATGTCTAAGTAGATATTCCATGAAGAAAAAACAGACATTTTCCGTTACATAATAAATGTACAACATTAACAATATCTACACTATAATACTGATCCGTTTGATGCTATTTTAAATGGATAAAAGTTAGAAATGTCCTTGTTTTTGAACGAAAAGCTAAGTGGCCCCAAACTTTTGAACAGAAGCATAATATACGCACACACTCCTAAAGTATTCTTTTGCTTAACACAGGGCTTGACTAGCTTCTATAGCCTTTAGGAGCAAGATAGACCAATTCAGGAGTAAGCCTGGTTCTTTTTAGGAGCCAGGGAAATGAAACTCCATGTAAAACAATCAAAAAAAGTTAGAAACCAACAGTAGGGATTCTCGAAGCCACAGTTCCAAAGGTTCCCAGGGTTTAATAAAGCCTTTGCATGGTAGTGGAGTGTAAAACAGGACATTAAATCTTTTTTTTTAAATGGGGATGTCACAGACTCCCACTGGCAAGAGAAACTGTCAGCTGGATAACACACACCGACTGAGATACACACTAGAAAATAAAGCTCTTACTTACTGTGCTGAACAAAGTCATAAATCAGAAGATTGCAAGTACTCAACTAATCTGCGGCATGGACAAACTACATATTTCAAACCTTAAAGTATGCTTTAATCTCACTTGTGGATTATCTGGCTACTCGCTGACTGGTTGATCTTATTTACAAGAAGGATATAAATCTCTTTACTTTAGATAGGGTAAGAAGATAGGACAGAAGAACATGAAAAATGGAAAGTGGGATTTGTATATATTGCTACTGTGTCTTTCACAATTCTCAGCAGTGAACTCTTTCTATACAAACCAAAAGTCTTGCACAATCATCCAATATAAAAAGGTAATTTGAAAGTTAGTCTGTAATTCCCTTTTATGGTCTGTACCAAGTGCTGTGTAAATTGATGGCACTATAAAAATGCATGTTGATGATTGGAATGTGACTACACCACGAGCAGGAAGTTGTTATGGCCTTATCTACTGCTACGGTCTTGCTGTGAGTGACCATACACCATTTAGTATGCCATGAAAGTCTGGCAAACAGGCTCAGTTGCCAACAGAAGCATATAATGTTTTTGTTTTTTTTAAAAGACAGTCCGAGCATTTTTCTACAATAGCACATTGAGAGTAGCACAAAATAAGCTCACACTGTTCACGTTAGATAGTAATTTGGTTGCAAAAGATAAATAACTACTAAATTCTATGTTGTAATTACTTCACCTGACCTGTACTGAACGAGCGTAGTAAAACTAGAATCAGACTGGTGAACAGAAAGTCACATACAGACAATTCTACATTCCCTACGGGGGTTGAATTTTTCAAATAAAAATTAAATGCACAAATCAGGCATTAATATTTTTGCAGAGATAAGCAAGTTGGAGAAGTTTTCCAATCCAGTTGCTAAAGATCCACTATGATCAGATTTTTTTTCCTTTTGCAAATGGTGGAGCATGTAATATAAGGTGCATACTTCATCCTTTTGCAGTGCTGAACATTCCTTTAAATGTGCTTTGGTCATTCCCATTCATCTGTATGAGAATCTTCTTTTGGGTTCTCATCAGTGTTAATGACACTGGGGAGGACCTGCAGAAGGCTACAAATAAAAACAATTACAGTAATACTACAAAAAAATAATAATGAATATGTATTTTAGTTCAAGCTTTAGATTAATATGCATTATTTCATGTGTGTGGGGGTGAGGAAGAGGCTTGGAGCTGTCCTGTAATGCCTGATGTTTGCAGTTCACTTGTTCACTCACTATGGTTCACTTTTTAGTGAATAGCTTCAGAAATTAAATCCAGCAGGCACATGGGCATGGCAACATTAACCAATCATGAAACATGCTCCCTGTGCTATATTTGATGTAATGCTCTACAAAAAAAAATATCACAGAATCTTAACACTTTGTAAATGGCTAAAATCAAAGTCAATTTTCCATTAATTTGAACTCAGTTTTTCCATTAATTTGGTTAGAAGCATTTTAATACAAAGCTGCCATAGTCATTATATTAATCAGTGAAGCACAATACCAAACTGCATTGCAGGCAAACAAAGCAAAGTTATAGGAAAAGTACATAAAAGTATTACCGAATATAGAGTGGACAAGCAGGTGAATGTGTATCAAAAATCATGTAACGGAATTTGGTTTTACCTTACAAATGATTTTAAAGAAATTCCTTTTCATAAAAGAAAAAAAGTAATATTACTGGTATGTATCTTTATACAACATGATAATCACACCTTCGGTACATAAAAAGAGCCAGAGGATCAGCAAAACAACAGCACTGTAGCAGAAAGAACCATTTTAGGGCCTCTATACATAATATCAATAATAATTATATAATCTATGTGTTCTCAGATGTTTGGAAAGATTCATGTTTGATTTCTGTTCAAATGATGTGCTCCTTTGATATTTATCTCCTCCTATGTATCACATTTTACTTTCAGTTGTTATAAAACTATTAATTGGTAAATTAAGTTACCTGCATCACTGCACGAAAAGGACATCCTAAATATGATGATACTGTATTTAGAAATAGTTGCCTGCTTGGTAGAATTTCCTAACTACAACACAAACACAAACCAATGTACAGCACACTAAAAATAAACTAGGTGGTACTGCCCCTTTAAAAATAGGGACAATACTCCCTAAAAAAAATAGTAAAAAAATAGATTACATCAGCCCACTTCTGCTTCATTAAAATATCATTTTAAACAATGCGGCCAAAATCTATGCTTTTCATTGTGAAAATGGCCCGATCCAAACTCCTCTGATGCCTCTGTTTCTGAACAACCAATTCAGAACCCAAATTTGGGGATATTGAGAAGCCACATTTTGAAGATTTGTGAAATTCGGCTAAAGTGTCCGACCCAAAACCAATTCAGAACTAATCTGTGTATATTGAGCCGGTCCTATAACTTAAGAGAAAACCGGTTCCTAGTTGTAGCACTGAGATAAAGAATGCAAGGAAAGATTGTAACTTACTTGCTGTGCCGTTTCAATCCGATCATCTTCCATTCCCAGCATAGAAAACCCTTGCAAGAGAATGCCTTCTGTAGATTCAGGAACAACTGAAGATAATGCAACGGTCAAGGACCTGGATGTCAAGCTGCATAAATCTTCAATTGGAAGCTGAGGAAAAAAAAGTGAACAAATAGATTTGTATGGTAAACTAAAAATTATGTCATGAATTGCATTCACTTTCCAGCGATGTCAGACAGTGGCCCTCCAGCTGTTGAACTACATCACCCATAGTTCCCTGCCAGCATCTTAGCTGAAAAAGTATTAAGAGACATGTAGTGCTTCATCTGCTGGATGACCACACTTTGATACCTCTGATTTTGGCTATTTCTTGCTTTTTTTTTTGGTTGTTTTGTAACTGGGCACCATCATCCATTTCATGTATCTTCAGATTGAAACAAATCTAAACCATGACTTTCACAATGTGATGACATTTAGCTTCCAATTTTACTTTACTTAATAATTAAAGCAGACAAAACTATGCCTACTATAGGTAAGTTGATAGGTTCAGGGGTTTAATTTACAATAAGTGTGAAACATATTCCACGTTTTGCATTTCTTCAGATGCAAGTTTATTGTAACTTTCTAAATTAAAGTTTTATTAGCAATAAAGATTTGTATTTCTATTTTGATCTTTACAAAGAAAAAGCTACTGTTTTTAAGATGCCGATTTAATCATAGATCAACTGTCCAACAAATGACAGATTCAGCATACCTCTGTCAGTATCACTGGTGCTCTGCAATAATGTCAGCTACTGCACCAACAGTGATGAGTCAATTCCTCTCCAAAATATTTTGAGAACTCTCCTGAAGTTTTACAAAAGTCATAAACGTTTCTAATCTGAAATCACAGTATTTGTGTTTGGTTTGAATGAGAGGGGACGCTTTCACTTAAACGTCGTGAGTGGTTAAACACTGCGAAAGATCCAAACAATATGAACAATAGAATAGAAGATAATAGAATAACACTGTATAAATTGTTACAACAGTTCACACTGCATGGTCACAGTGGATCAATCAGTGGAGCATTCATACTAAGCACCATTGATCAGTGATGCTAACCTTTGGCCCTCCAGCTATGGTAGGTGTTCGGGGTCGCTGGACATCAAAGGATTAGAAGCCCACAAAAGATGAAGTGCAAAAGGTTAGTCACTATTCACATTGGCTGCTGGCATGCTGCCCTCCTCACCTCTGAGGGGACTGGCAGGTCCTCTACGGCTGCCTTGATCTCCAGCACTGAATCGGTCTGCCTTTCTGTCAGTGGAGCCAGAGGCTCGCTCCTCCGGTCCCACAGTGACAGCTTCTCCCGAGCCTCCAGCTCTTCTGGCCCAGTCGCCATCATCATCAAAACCATGGACTAGAACAGCCACAACAGATCCGCTTCCGGGATCCTGAAACCTGGCAACACTGCGGAGAAGGCGTGTCCTCGACCCGGAAACTCTCGGCAGGGTAGTTGACAGATGAAGCAAACCAGAGTCTGTACACCTCTCACTTACATAAAGATAAATATATCGGACCAATAGCGAGAGAGCGGCTACAGAATGTCATCTGACGCAAATGTGTCAAATATAGAGTTGTATACACCAGAGAAAGCACTACAGACGATTGTTCTCTAATACATGTAATGCGCTGAGCTTGAGAAACTGACATTTTTCAGGAGACCACGCTATGTAACTAACCGAACTGCATCTCGAGTGTTTAAATCTTACAGGTTCCACGCAAGCAAAGCAGAGCTGAGAGAGAGATGACGCCAAATTGAGTTATTGGATGGCCAAGGGGCGTGGACTTTATGTAAGAGGTCCTGTCACAGAATATAGACACTGAAATATCACCGATCAGCCATAACATTATGACCACTCACAGGTGAAACATTAGGCCGCAAGTGACATTTTTTTCCTAAAAGTTGATTTGTTAAAAGCCAGAAAAATTGGGCAAGCGTAAAGATCTGAGCAAATTTGACAAGGGCCATCTTGTGATGGCTAGACAACTGCTTGATAGCATCTCCAAAACGGACAGGTCTTTTGGGGTGTTCCTGGTTTGCAGTGGTCAGTACCTATCAAAAGTGGTTCAAGGAAGGAAAAGCGGTGAACTGGAGACAGGGTCATGGGCAGTGAAGGCATGTTGGGAGTGAAGGCTGGCCGGTGTGGTCCAATCCAACAGATGCGCTACTGTAGCTCAAATTACTGAAAAAGTTAATGTTGATTCTAACATGGTTATAATGGCCATGTGAGCATTAGAAGCCTGGTCTATTTAATCACATTTTTTTTTCTACATCACATGGATGGCCAGGTGTGTGTCGCTCAACTGGAGAACACATGTATTATGTGAAGAAGGCAAGCCTGCAGAGGCACTGTGATGCTTTGGGCAAGGTTCTGCTGGGATACCTTGCATAGTCTGCCATGTTTCCAGGGACATATTTGTTCCACATGCTGCAGGAAGAGCATGCAAAGTGCAGCCCTGGTGTATTAGGATGTATATAATCACAGACACAATCCAATTAATTAATCATGGTAGGTTCTATGAGATCTCCACCCTGATTAATTGGATTGTGTCTGTGCGTATATCCATCCTACATAATGCTAGGCTGCACTTTGCATGCTCTGTCTGCAGCATGTGGAACAAATATGTGTCCCTGGAAACATGGCTGATGTTGGCAACTATGACCTTGGCTCCTGCCAGTCATGTGGATGTTACTTTGATACCTACCTAAATATCGTTGCAGACCATCTACACCCTGTCATGGAAATGGTATTCCATGAAGACATTAGCCTCTTTCCGCAGGATAATGTGCCCTGCCACAAGTAAAAATGGGTTTGAGGAACACAACAAGTTCAATGTGTTTACTTGGCTTCTTACAGGACTTAAAGGATCTGCTGCTAATGTCTTGGTGCCAGATACCACAGCACACCTTCAGAGGTTTAGTGGAGTCCATGCCTCGACGGATCAGGGCTGGTGTGGTGTCAAAAGCCGACCTACACAATATTGTCTAGTCCCCAAACTCACTTTTTGCAAGTTGAAAACTACTGCTTGTATAGTGCACAGGCTTTTTTTGCAGTGTGATTTGATGCAGGCATTCAGTATCAGTCACATTTTTAATATATGACTCTAGCCCTCCCCCAGTGATTTATCTGCATGTTTACTACAGGTGCGGCATAACTGATTATATAGACACTGAGCATATATTGTTTCATTTAGTCACTTCCTGTGATGCTGGAATAGAATACATTGTGTGGACTGTAATAGACTTGCTCTTGTACACAGTAGAATCTCTAACAATGCAACATATTGTCTAATGTCATCACTAGAGAGACAGGAATTTTTATTCATTTGAATGGCATTATTCTCATTAGTTCCTGCCGCAAAAAGAAAAAAATATATAATTGACTTTTACTCATATACTGTGGGAATTCTTGATTTTTTTGCAAACTGCTGTAATTTCACAATTTTATCTAGCTGTAAGTATTTAAAATGTTTTACATTTTGCATTGCTTTAAATTTAAAAGTACTTTGAAAGGATATTAATATGCATAACATTTGGAACATGCATTTTGGGCACCAGACAGTTTCTAAATATTCTGCTATTGCTTTTGAGAATCACAAACAGTTTTTTTGTATAAATGTGACAGGCTTCAGAGATGGACTGTCAGAGATGGACTGAATCTGAATGATAAGAAAGCTCCAGCTGGCTCACCAGCAGCATTCTCTTGGTTCATTGCTAATCATACAGTTATCCCGTGATAATCACCTGCCTAGTTTTAGCTCAGCAGGCAGGCAATTTCACAATACCAGCCAAGTACTCTCTGATCCCTTGCATTAACCCATTCACAATTTAATTACTGCAGTTTGTGCCCAGACACTCTAATGCGGTCACTTTAAATGAGCTTACATAAAAGGCCCGGGCATTTAAGACTGAGCAGCCCATTTTTATTTTTTTGTTAAACCAAATGGATAATTATGACAAATATAATATACTGGTGTCTTGCTGTCTATTAGTTATATTTATATATATTGCCCCGAATATGCCAGGATATTGCCCCCAATATGCCATGTAATATGCCAGGATATTGCCCCCAATATGCCATGTAATATGCCAGGATATTGCCCCCAATATGCCATGTAATATGCCAGGATATTGCCCCCAATATGCCAGGATATTGCCCCCAATATGCCATGTAATATGCCAGGATATTGCCCCCAATATGCCATGTTATATGCCAGAATATTGCCCCCAATATGCCATGTTATATGCCAGGATATTGCCCCCAATATGCCATGATATTGCCCATATATTATGCTCGTTATGCCACCCTCCTCCCTCCCCTTCCCCAGACCCCAGTACTTACCTCTTTGCTGCTTCGTCTCCCGGTGCTCTGAAGCTGCGTGGCTGTGAGGGAAGCGTTGTGAGCTTCCCTCCAGCCGCGCGGAACAATAAAGTTTGTTTGGAAAAAAAAAGTTCCAACACACTTTATTGACCGCGCGGCTGGAGTGGAGCTCACAACGCTTCCCTCACAGCCACGCAGCTTCAGAGCACCGGGGGACAGAGCAGGAACGAGGTAAGTTTTTTTTTTTTTTTTTTTGTGCTCTGCTGGGATCTTCCCCGCCGGCCTCGGCCCATGGCCACCGCGGCCCACCGGGCATTTGCCCGGTGTGCCCGATGGCCAGTCCGGGCCTGCATGAGAGGTTAAACATGAAAGTAAAAGTTATGGGGCTTTCCTGTTTTTACTGTTATTTCTTCATGCAGATTGCATTTTACAGCACATGGTGGTTGCTATGAATTACCTATTTGCTTGAATGTAAGGCAAGGTTTTATCAGAGCAAATGTTCTGAAAAACTGAGGGCGCCTTGTGATTGGATCTCAGAAGAGGTCCAATTACAAGCCTTAAGATCGAGGTTTCCCACGCAGCAGCCACATAAATGTGTAATATGGGTGCATATCAAGTCCTTGTGAGTGCAATATGAGTACATGGTAACATTGGTAAGTCCTTATGGGTGTAGTGGCAAGTCGTGTAGATGGATTATGGGACAACAGCAATGTGCTGCTGTGCTAATTTATGTGGGTGCAATGACAAGTATGTGGGGGCAACAAAGGAAATAAAAACAAGACATTTAATTTTTCAATAACATTTTTATTAGAAATAAAAAAAGTTTACATGTGAATAGGGTTGCCACCCAGCCCGTATTTTACTGGGGGTGATGGGTCATGTCCTGGGTGTGCAACGTGGGTGGGCGGAATGCTGCCTGAATTTTGTCTGCCTAGGACAACACAAAACCAAGATATACCACTGAGTATAGGTCTTAAAGTGTGTTATACAGCTTGGAAAACTGCTACTTTTAGCCCCGCTTCAACTACACTTCATTTATTTTTTTTTAAATACTGGCGAGGACCAAAATTAAGGAGCAAAACTGCTACATTTTAGTTTAATTTTGAGCACACAATACAGTTCACACTAGAATGGGATGGCAGAAAACTGGAGCAGCGCAATACATTTACAAACTGTTAACATAATACTTTTCACTATAGCAGGGGCGTCCAATGTGATGCCCATTTGATAAATCAGTTGGGCAGCAGCTAGCTAACTGTCCATCGTCATTTGTCCTATAAATATATACTTTTGTTTGAATAAAATTAATTTTAACTGCTTTTGTGTAACCAACTTTTTTTTATTTAAAGATAACAAGCTATTCTTCACCAGTACTGCAAATAAAATGTATTTAATGCAGCCCAATACACACATACATTTCTAATTATAGGGCCCACTTAAGGAAAGACTTGAATTCCCCTGCACTATAGTATAGAACACTAAGTTAGAGACTGCTGTAGATGTTGCAGATCTGTTTTGATGCCCAAAAAAACCCATTGCATGAATATTTTTAGCTGATACAGATACATGCATATATGATATATATATTTTAGCTCTAGTGAATGAGATCCCATATGTTCTGGCTATATATATATACACAACGTCAGAGATGTTATCAACAAAGGTATCTTTGCCAGTGTTTTATATAAAGATATACAAACTTTATAAGCTCAAAACAACAAGTTTTTTTTGTAGTACATACAAGGGTAAGAGACGCTCAGCAAGGACAGACCTGGACAGAAACACATTTGGGAGAGTGGCATACACGTTTCCTTTCTCTTGAATATTACAGAGGAAATATTTCCACAGCATATCACCCGATCTGACATTCTAGGGAAGTTACCTCTTGGAACTACAAAATCAGATGACATTTTGTACTTAAATAAACCTTGTCTAGTGAGGTACGCCTGCATTCCCCTGGGCAAATCACACAAAGAGACTCCATGAGCTGCAGTTTGAATAGAGTACATCTACAATGGAAACATTTTCTACAAACATGTCAAAACTTTTGGCTCTGTTTGATGTCCCTCCCTCCCGAGCAGATCACTTGAAAAAGCCCCTCACTACTGGAGAGCAGATTTTTTTTTTTGTTGCACAGACCATCTGTTCCCTCGCGCAAAACTCAGCAGGACAACACTTGAAAATGGTCTGTGCTTCTTAGGCACAAACCTGGCTGCAATGAGGCAAAGTAGCAGGGAGGGGAGAAAAATTGAATGATGCACTTTGGGGTTTTTTTCTCTATAAAAATAAAAAAAAAATGAAATGGTTCTGACTTCTGACTGTATATAACGGTCTCCGTATATCTTTGATTGTCTGTGACTCTGTGTATGTGCTGTTTTCTGACTCATTACATTAACATTTATTTGTACAGCGCCACCAATTCTCAAAGAGCTTGGTACAGAGCAAAGAAAGGAACTACATACTAATTTAGACAAACTAGTACAGACTGGTACATGAGGTAGAGAACCCTGCTCGTAAGCTTACAATCTTTTTTTTTTAGCTGGCTCCTAAAACTAAATTAAATTAGTCAGCCCTGGATTAGGCACACAATACGTTTACCATAAAAGAGCTTTTTTTTTTTTGACACATGGCTGTAAACCAGTTCTGGTGAACCTGTGGCACAGGGTCCACAACTAGCACTGTGAGATGACCCTCCGCGCGTGTGTCTATATTATCAGCAGGTTGAGGTCTTGTTTAATGCCATGATCTAAGGTTAACATAGCAGATATTAGGCACTTTAGTGCAGTTTTCCCTCAGGCTTATTGGTGCAAGATATATTACTGGGAACGAAAAGCGCAAATTGAGCAGGGTGGCTGACATTTATAGGGGGAGGGGAATGCTTAAAAAGGTACTCAACCTAAACATTGGTTATACAATGGATGTAGAGAATACAAAATGATAATTGATAAATATACATTGTTTTGCAGAATTGCATGCAACTGATATTTTGATGCAAAGATTATGTTCTTTGTTCAAGATGTCATCCCCTCACCTCAAGTGTCTTATAGGGTTGGTTTATTGTATGTATCACGCTGGGTGGTGCTTTGAGGGACCAAAGCAGTGTCTTTTTGCTATTGGCCCCAATTTTTTGCATTAAAAGGGCGGTCCCCCTTCTCCAAATTAACCGGACGTGTATCTTTACACATGGATTTCCTCTGAGTTCTGTCTCTATGTTGAAGCAGAGCTCATCTGAAGCTGGTTACATACATACAGGGCCGGTGCAAGGATTTTTGCAGCCTTAGGCAAAATAAAAATTGCCCCCCCCCCCCCCATTATCAGCCGCTAAAGGTGCTTCCGTGATTCTCACTGTGAACATTACAGTGGGAGGACGTGGAACATCCAAAAAAAACATTCGCAGCTGAGAGGAGGACCGGGGAGGAAAGTTCCCAGCTTTGGCGCTGGAGAAAGGTAAATGGCTGAAGGGGTTTTAACCCCTTCAGCCCAGTGGGAGGGAGACACGAGGGTGCCCCACTGCTAAGGACTATATAGTGCCAGGAAAATGAATTTGTTTTCCTGGTACTATAGTGCTCCTTTAACACCAGTACTGCACAGTGTCTTTTCTCTGCAGCGACAGGCTATAGACACCAGTACCACTACATTAAACTGTAGTGGTTCTGAGACTAGTGTCCTTTAAATGTGAGGTAAATTAGTTTCCAATGTAGTATTAATAACTAAACAACTAAATAATAAACATATTGAATAGTCTACTTACCACCAGGACATTAAGATGATCTGGTCTCTGGCTGCAGTCTGGCTCTGGGGACTGGAGACAAACACCAATGGATTTTGCCCCCCAATATTTATAGACTTAGACTCTCAATGTGCCATGATTTTGCCCCTCATTATGCCAGGATTTTCCCCCACAATATGCCAGGATTTTCCCCCTCAATACGCCAGGATTTTCCCCCTCAATACGCCAGGATTATGCCCCTCAATACGCCAGGATTATGCCCCTCAATACGCCAGGATTATGCCCCTCAATACGCCAGGATTATGCCCCTCAATATGCCAGGATTTAGCCACCCAATATGCCTGGATTTTCCCACACAGTATGCCAGCCAGGATTTAGCCACCCAATATGCCAGGATTTTCCCCCACAATATGCCAGCCAGGATTTAGCCACCCAATATGCCAGGATTTTCTCCCACAGAATGCCAGCCAGGATTTAGCCACCCAATATGGCCGGATTTTCCCCCACAATATGCCAGCCAGGACTTAGCCACCCAATATGCCAGGATTTTCCCCCACAGTATGCCAGGATCCTCCCCCCTTCCTTACCTCCTTGCTGCTGCTCTCCCGGTGCTCTCATCTGCCCGTCTGTGGCTGTGAGGGAAGAGTTGTGCGCTCCCCTCCAGCCAATGCGCATTCAATAAAGTTTGTTTAAACAAACTTTATTGAATGCGCATTGGCTGGAGGGGAGCGCACAACGCTTTCCTCACAGCCACGGAGCGACGAGGTAAGTAAGGGGGGAGGATTTTTTTTTTTGACACAGTGTTACGGCACCCCCAGCTAAGATGCGCCCTGGGCAGCTGCCTAAGTCACCTTACTGGTGGCGCCGGCCCTGCATACATAGTGGCTTTGGTTGAAAGAGAAAAAAAAAAAACCTTGCATCCATCAAGTTCAACTATTTTCCTAATCGTTGTTTGCCTCAGTTGTTCCAAAAGGCAAAACACAAACACCCTTATTTAAGTGTCAGACACTCAGTAGGGACACACCCCACTTGTCTGATGTGGCTTGGAATTGTGTGTGGGTCCCTCTCTGCCCTAGCAATTAAATTGATCACATGTAAAATCGAGGGTCTCTCTGCACTAGTTTATCCTCATACCTGTGACAAGTATGATTCGTTTAGTTGTCCTTTAAAGAGATTTTATATTAAAAGGGGGCAAACCATACAAAATCCAGATATTATGCAACAAAGGGTTACTTGCAGAGGAGATAGACATTTCAATTATACAGCAGCCAGGCACTGTCCGGTCACATCCTTCTGCAAGAATAGGAGTTGGTCCTGCATGATTTAAATAAATAGGGTGTTTGTAAAGATTTAATCATGCATTATCCATGGCCAGTTTAGTTCTTCTACCAGAGGCATGCATAATGTGTATTGTTGATTCTGTGATTAAATATATCTCAGAGAGAAGCTTCACAGGAATCAACATGGAAAAGTATATGTGCACGTTTTCTTTTTTCTGGAGTATGCCTTTAACTGATCAGTTTGTTCTTGCCTACTATTTTGTTACCTAAACTCTAATAAGTGATCCACCTATAGAGCTGCAAACTTGATATTTGCGAGTATACATAGCAAACATATTAGCAATACATAAAGATTAACTGTTGAACTACTGGACAGTAAAAAAAAAAAAAAAAAAAAACAAACACACACATAGGAGCCATTTATATTTTTATTTTGGAGAAACAGATAAATAGCTTGCAAAAACACACGCACAATGTACAAATCAAGCAACAACTGCTTTAGAAAAACTTCACAGTTAAAATGTACAATAAATACAGTAGAGATATACACAATATATACCATACAGTCTAGATAAGAAATTGCTGTTCATGTAAAAATGACATGGTATCCCTTTACAGAAAATAAAGATGCCTATACATAGTGCTAGCCAATAAGCCAGCTAATGTACCTATGATTCAGCATAGAAACTCTATGGAGGCTGGCAAAGATGTGCACACCTGCCCATCCACAAACCTAGCCATCTACATTCCCAGAATGCATTGTGCTGCTTGCACACTAAGCTCTGTAGGATGACAAGATAATTTGGGGGCAGTGGACATCTTGTAGGAGGCAGCAGTTTTACCCAGGTATTTATATTTTTGGATGTACAAGTTTGCTGGCAATTTCAATTTCATATCTACCCAAATCTGAACTAGTCCTCCACAGGTTTTGTGGGTGACAGTTTTACTTGAACACATGTACAGCAGTATTCATATGGAATGAGACCATCAATTGCCAGTGATATTTATGAAGTTTAAACAAAAAGTTTAATACTGTAAACTGTTCTGCTAAAATGTTTCTTTTTTTAACGAGTGTAATTCATCTATATTTGGTTCAAGAACCATGAAACCACATTTGTCCTGTTTTATGAAATCACTATGCTGGCCTGAAAGCAAATTTATCTCAATAATAAAAATATTATATTCAAAGCAGCATGGCAATGTCAAATTGGCGTGGTGCAAACACACTTCGAACCTTTTTGTTTTATACATTCATTTGTAATCCTGTTTTTTTCCCAGGCTCTACACAAAACACTTTCCCTTTCATGAGCTTCCTCTTTTACATAACACAAAGCATATATATATATATATATCTACTATAGAAGCTAAAAACAGACCAATTCAGCAGACAGTCTAGTGCTTTTTAGGGAAATATGGTACTTTCTTACACCATGGCTCTGCGTTGTCTGTGGTTTGTCAAATCCTGAAATAAACCCATTTATTTTGTTCCCCAAATTAGGGTACTTTGTTTTGACATAAAATAGTGAGTACTCTTAAGGGAAAAAAATGGATTTACAGCCTCCTGGATGCCTTCTGGCTGAACTAGACTGCTACAGGAGGATGAGCATACAATCTAGTGTGACAAACCAACTCCTTAAGACCATTGCATAGAGCTTGTGTATGACTGCAGTGCAGGTCTGTTCTTCTAGGCAAGTCATTATTGTTTACCTTCATGTGTACTGTAACTAGTAATTGGAACTTGCACTCTTACTGTGTTTGGACCAATGACAAACTGTTCCTATAAAATGTAAATACAGTTTATGCTCCCTACCTTACAGACATTTCATCATAAACACCCCAGAAACAATCAGTGGACCAAAACTATGCCATCTTGTGACTGAGGTTGCAGTAGTTAAAATATAGCAAATTTGTGTTTTTCATAGGCATATACAAAACATTTACAAATCCGTACAAGGACATGTATGCTGTCCTTTTAATATAGGGTGATGGAGGGAACACACCCCACTTTCCTGACAATTTTAAAGGCACATCAATGTGCACTTGAAAAGCCGAGCAACCAAAGTGAAAGGCCAAGTTAAAAACTAATATGCAGACCAAAGGGGAAAATTATTTTCATACTTACCGTTAATTTATTTTCCTGGCTAAGATCCATGGCAGCATTACATATGGGTAGCTCCTCCCTCTCAGCTGATAGGAAAGGAAACTAACTCACACATGATACAAATAGGCCCCTAATCACCCTAACCATCAGTCTTGTAACAAGCAATCAGACCCAAGGGAGGGGATTCCATGCTGCCATGGATCTTAGCCAGGAAAAGAAGATTACGGTATTTCTTGGGAAAACAAATTTCCCCTTTCTTGGCTATCCATGGCAGCATTACATAAGGGTAATACCCAAACAATAAATATTGGGTGGGCACCAAAAAAAAAGGATAGGAAAAAAAGACTGATGGTCTGAGTTTGTTTCCTGTCCTATCAGGTGAGAGGGAGGAGCTACCCATATGTAAAAATACAATCTTGACTACTTATGAAAGACTAATAGACATTAACTACACAGGCAGGAGATGTCCTTCTATACAGGGGTGGGGAATGTGTGGCACTCCAGATGTTGCAGGACTAAGTTTGCCATACTCATCTGCCAACCTTTTCGCTGAAAGAGCATTATGGGAGATTTAGTTCATCACCAGTTGGAGGGCCACAGGTTCCCCACCCGTGCTACACAAATTCTGAGCACTACAAATGTCATTAATAAATAATTAATTGTGTATGTCAGCAGAGAAACAGGAATGTAATTTAGTATTCCAAACATTCAGGAATGAAGACCCTTCAGCTCAGTATAAAACAAAAGTACTGGTGTACTATTGCCTTTAAAGTAAAAACAAGCCATGTAATGTTACACATAAATGAAATGTGATAGAATTGTAAAAATATTACCATCCAAAACACATATGCTACCAAAACCCTGCATGTTTTCACATTGAAATCAGGATCTAAAAATACAAGGATGACCTACTTCCTATACTACCCATAATGCACCAAGAATTTTTTTATTTTTAAAAACTACTCAGTTTTACATGTACAATAACTGACCTGAAGTTCGACCTACTCCGTAAAGCCTCTAGTGTTACTAAAATTGTATTTGACAGCACATCTCCTCTTCTGAAGTTACCTGCATAATACGTAACCCAAATTATGAAAAGAAAAAAAAAATACGCAAGTCGTGAATGTTTATAATATAAACCGGACCACCTGGGGTATTACTGCTTTACCTTTAAACTATGCATTGTATTGCTTCATTGAAGGGTGTCACTACTATATACAAACACAAAGTGTTCCTTAAAAAAAAAAATAAACATTTAAAAATACTAGCCTTTCTATTGCATAAGCATCCCAGCAGGCTACTGATAGGATTCTGCAAAGAGAATGCATTGGCTGCACATCAGTGTGCATGAAGTGATTGTACACATGTACAATGTGCTGCTTTAGAACTCCATATTCAGGTCAATTTAGTGAATATATAAGAAATTAGGCAGGCAAGTGATCTGTGTGAATACTGCATAGATCTCTCGAAGGCTGGCTGGTAAGTGATGCAGATCATGATTTGCTTCACTGACTCAAACAGGGAAAAAGGGGGCAGGACAAAAAAAAAATCTTTGCTCCTTTGTGATAGTATTTGATGTATACTAAGATTTCTACATCTCTACTTAGGATGATATTATTAGGACCTTAAAAATAAGCCACTTTTACTATTCTTTTAAGCAGGGCATGGATTATGCAGGGTTAATTACATAATAAAATATAAATCATAAGCATTGCAGGTCTTGATGTTAAAGGCATATTAACAGTTTTATAAAATACTCATTCCAACACCCCGTGTGTCCAACTAACTGGTGTAACAATGTACAATTTACATTCAAATCAAAATGTTACTTTTTTGCAGGTATAAAAATATATACTTTAAATGTCTCTCAGGTCAGTGCTACAAATGGAGCTTTTTCCATTCATGAACACATTACAAAAAAAAAAAAAAAAACCTCCCATCACAATGATGGTTTGCTTAATTAGCAAGATTAAAATCCACCATTAGGATTTTGAATCTTAACATGTAACATTTACAAAGAATGGAGAGATCGTTTTAGTTTTAAAGAAAATGGAAAAAAAAAAAATTCACATAATTTTCCTTCAGCGAGGGGAGTTTCTTGCAGAACGGTCTGGTGGTCACAATATTGGAAATGGCTTGACTAGCTGCTTGGGAGTCGCAAACCATCACAGATTCAGTTTCTTTAGCTGTTCATAGGTTATAAAGAACTGAAGCACAATATTAAGGAAATCAAAACCAGATTTTGTTTTTTTCTTTTAAAAAGGTTAAAAAAAAAAAAAAACAGAACTTAAAATGTCCTGTTTACACATTTGTAAAAACACCTGCTGCAGAAGGGACATTGTGGCTCTTTAAAATAGTGTTCATTAATATCTAAATATCCTTAGAGAATAGAAAGATGAAAATGATCTATCCAATGTGTAAGCAAAATTGCAGGCTAATGCATAAACCTACATGGGTTTAAAATGCATCTGTGGGGTCTCCTGCTATTGGTTTGGTATCAATGTTACACATTTTCCAATGACAAATAGTTAGATAATTCGCATAATAACCAATAAGGGAACATCAAAAAGCAGATAACACCAGTGTCAGCCTTCAGCAGAAAGCAAACCCGCATGTATCTCTTCCGATACACTGTGGCTTTGCTTAGGAGACTGAGGACTTTTTTTTTTTTACCATCATGGAAGCAAGGGTTGAAGATAAATAAATAAAATGTTTAATTGTCTTTAAAATGTTTATATGTTGAATCAGAGAATAAAAAAGTAACTTTTTTGTGTTGCCTGCTTACTAAAATGCATTATGCCAGCGAGAGGATTTTGTGTCCTCGCATATTCTCACAATGTAAAGTCTGCAAGTCTAGAGTGCAATTTGTACACGTTGCTACTTGCTAATAGAATAATAATAAGAAAGGTCATCGAATCAAAAGGTTATGGCCACTTTAGGGAAAGAATATATGATCACTTGCAAAAAGCACCCTGCATTATTTCCAGTTGGGAGGTTTCAGTACATAGTACATAGTTTCCCAGAGTATGTTTGATAGGTTTGCTTCAACACTGCACACAATGTCACGGCGCACAAATTACTACTAAAGCAAATCGAGCACCACATAAGCCATCCTGTACATGAATGTCAAAGGATACAATGATATTCCAAGGTCCCAGTCTTAACCAGTTTGGCCAAAATCCTTTGTACAAAGCAAAAAAGCCTTCATTCTTCCATGTCTGGGAAAATAAAATCATCACAAAACCAGATTATAAACATAAACACACACACACCATTACTGTTTTGTAAGTTAGGTTTTTTTTTTCAATATTTCATATTAAATATAGATGTTCAATAAAGATTTATATTTTATAACTGAAAAAGTAATGCCACTTATGGGTTATATGTAGGTTAACCCCGAAGACTCCATTACTAAATGCAGTTTTTTTTGGGGGGGGGGGGGGGGGGTTTACGCACACACACTTTAACGGAGGATGGATCCATAAAATACAAGAGTCAGCCAAGACCTTACTGTGATAATGACATGGATAGTGTACCTGTAATAAACAGTCCAATGTGCCTTTGTAACTTGAAGCTGATCCATCACATACAGTTCTTTGGTTCATCATCCGTGTCCTCACAACATCGACAGGATTTGAAGCAAGGGCCCCGGCTAACCCACAAGTAAAACTGGACCTATGGGGGGGGGGGAAAGTAGCAAAACATGTTGTACAAGAACACTATGCGAATTGTTCGCAGCGCAATAGTAGTGAAAAGGGAATTTCTTACTTAGGAAATAAACTTGTTTAATGAACTACTAATTTGCATTAAATGGCGCAAGGTGAGGTCTTATCACGAGATACAAAAATGAAGATAGTTATTTAGCATGCTCTAGACTAAAAATGCAACCAGGGAAAGAACAAACAAATTAAATAAAACCCCTCCCATAATCATTTGAACAGAAGAGGAGGTTTTATGCCTGAAGGTGACCTACAGAAAATGAGTGTAGATGGTGTCTCCCATAAGTCCAGACAGGATCAGGTGCTTCTTGGTAATGTCATAAACTGGCAACTCCACACCAACCACAATAGCTGCTCTTTGTGCTGTGAGTGACACCCCCTGAAATAAATGAAAATGTAGGACTATAAAGTGGAGTGCTTGCACACGTGTGTGCAGTGATTATACACAATAAAAAATATTTTACAGCAGTTACATTGCTATAGTAATCCGACACTCTTTCTTCTGTCTTTTGGAACAGATGATATGGTGAGGTCTGACTCACAGAAAGAATAAAGCATGAATAATGCGATCAATAATATAAAAATAGAAAAAACACCAAAACTTGCCTTCCATAGTCCTCGTGTTCCCTCTTGCTGGTAAATATTGATGAAATTACCAATCATTCCTCCCTGCATAAGGCTGCCTTGGGCTTGCATTCTTATCTATTGTTCAGAAATCACAAAATGAGTAATTTCATATTAGGAATGCATTAAAAAAAAAAAATAGATCCAGTACCCTTTCAAAAAGGTGACACATCTAGCTTAAATGTTATGCCTTGTTAAGGTTACCTTCCCTCTCATTTTAATAAATGTTATAGTGATTAGCTTAAAAGGAACATCACAATGCAGTTAGTATGTAGTAGATGAAGCCAACCAGATATGTATTTTTTTTAATTGACCAGTAATTTAGTGAATATGGACTATTTTACCCAACAATCTACATATACAAGCATTCTACTATGAAAGAAGATAAATTTCAGCTCTGCATAGTAGAAAATACATGCATGAGATGAACTTTTAACAAAAATTTTCAAAAACACACTGCTGCAACCAAAGAAGAAGAATTTCAGTCTGCGTAGATGCAGCCATCTTTTTTTGTAAAATGTTCTTAAAAAAAAACAAAAAAAAAAAAAACATAAAATTGATCTTTCATTTGGGTATCATATTTGATATATTGTCAGTAGGGAAGAGTAATAAATATTTATATTATATATATATATATTATAATAATAATAATAATAATAATAAAACTCGGTTTAGATGTACATTGTGAGAGAGGATTTAATTGCAGTTTGATACTTGTAAAATAAAATAGTGCGTGATAAATTTAGCACATGCAACACATGTTGAAAGGGTTACCATTACTACGTCAAGATGATATTTTGAGAGTACAGAAGACTATGTTCTCACATTACAGCCAAGTTATCTGCTCAGTGTACATTGCTATTTTGCAAAATTGGGAAATCATGCGCTGAACCAACATGTTCTGTATTCACAACTACACTGTGCATGGTGTTCCCCTGCTTGGGAGTCTAATCCGTATGCCCTCTAACCAACATTTTTTTCCCCAACTCTGTTTGTAAGAACAGATTACATCAGTCCACTATGTTTAAACCTGAGCATGGCAAGTCATCGGAATCACTTTCACATTCTGTAACAAAAGTAAACACCACTGTACAGCAGATAGAAGAGTGTGGTCTTAACAGAGCAGTTTAACCCCTTTGTGACGTTAGGACGTACTATGCCGTCCTGACTTTAAGTGCCTTAAAGTCGTTAGGACGGCATAGTACGTCCTGTACTAAACAGCTCATCGCGGCTCCCCGCGATGAGCTGTTTTCGGATCCCGCTGCAGGCGCTTACAGCGGGATCCCACCCGTCAGATGAGGCCACTTTGAGTGGCCTCAGTCTGACAGGGAAAATGTAGCCGGTACTCAGAGCGAGCACCGGCTACATTTTGCTAAATCGCGCTGTGCCCGAACTTCCGGGTTCGGGCACGCCTCCGTGACGTCCGGAGGTGTCGCGAGTTTTTGGCAGGGACCCACAGGGTCTATTAAGACCCTGATCGGGTCTCTGACAGAGTGTTCCTGGCTACCAAGGTGATCGGTGGCCAGGAACAAATCGTGACTTTTGGTGCTTGCGTCGTTTGGGACGCAAGCCCCATGCGTCACGAAGGGGTTAAACAAAAAAAACCAACAACAACAACAACAACAACACCAACAACAACAAAATCCCAAGAAAAACAAGGAATTTGCACAAAAAATTGCAAACATTACCTTTAAAACATCTGTGGGGTTGGCAATGCATGAAGAAACCACACCAGAGAGAATGCCACAAAATACATTCAGCACTAAAGTCTCATCTGAAAAATTTAAAACATTGAATTTTTTAATAAATTTTTTGTAATTGAGCCATTTTTTCATTGCTTTAGGAGCCACAATCGAAGGTTATAAATGGTAAACATTTCATGCCATCATGTCTCAGAGTGAATACAAGTACCACCAATATAGATAATTTAACATCATATTAACTGCTTAATAGAATTATTTCCTCACCGTTCTATATGTATTTTTATGCCCCAATTACACCTCTAATTGAAATCGTGGAGGAAGCCTCCATTAGAGGGAAAACGCTTAAACGTAATATGACATTTATTAACAAATGCATACAGTACACTTAAGTTGTAGGTAACCAGTGTACAGATGTCTAACAGTCAGCAGAGTTATGCAAGTTAGTCTTACTCCCACAACGCCATACGTTTTGCATGTTTCTCTTCTAAAGGAGGCTTCCTCGGAATGTTTGCCATATGTACACCGATTACCTACAACTTAAATCTAAGGTTCTTTATGCATTAGTAAAAGCAATATGACATTTATTAACAGACACCTGTCTGCATAGTAAGTGGATACAATTAAATTTAACTGGGTGGAGTTTTTTTGGCTTAAAAAGTCATTTAGTTTAAAGTTCGGTCGGTTTAAAAGTATTTTTTTCTAAATGTGTCCATTACTGCCATTTAGTCAGCACAATGATTCTGTGTTTCAGAAGAGTCTACCTACCTTCTGGGCGATCAACAAACAACCTCTTTAAACTCTGGTAAGTGCCAATTTTAATGGTACCATACGATGCCTGGCGAAGCATTGCAGGTGCAATTCTGTAAGAGACAAAAATAAAATAGTTAACTATTAAACTAAACAGATACTTAGTGTTTAAATGTACAAAGACAATACAAATATTAAAACGGACCATCTACCTAAACATTGCTTATGCATTCAATGTATATATTAAAAAATGATCTATACATTGTGTTTGTAAATTGATGAAATTAAGTGAATTGTGTCATTTATATATATATATATATATATATATCTCTCAAGTCTAAGGTGATATTATAAGCAGAACATTCTCTTATTTGATGCCTTTTTCATAATTGTTTTTTACATTCACAGCATAAGCAATGTCTAGGTTGACAGAGTCCCTTTAAAAAGAGTAACTAAACTCGCTGCCACAAACAAATGTGACACCAGACAGAAGTCCATTTAAAGATGGACTAAAGTTGGTGACAACTCACACATACCCGTGACAGAGAAGGTTTTGAAGCACCTTAGATCACCACGCCAAAGAGGAAAAAGAATGGTGCACAATGGGCGTAAATAAAATAAGTTTTGAAATCACTATGGCAAAAAAAAAACAAAAAAAAAAAAACTAACCATTGTTTTTGCTTTAATCACTACCATAGATCACAGAATGATCCTATCTGCAGGTGCATACTCTGTACAGGCTTAGCTTGTTCTGTCTTTGTAATCATTGCAAACATCAGGCTCAATCCAGCATGGTCCAGATGTCACAATTTAAACAGTAAACAAAATAGTGTACTGGAACACGAAACAAAAATCTGATTTAGCAAATCAGTTTGGAAAAACAAAGCCAAGAAGCGCTTTCATTTTGCTCACCTTCCTTCAAGGCATTGTTCATACCAGGCTTGGATTTTTTTCCTCCTCACATACAATGTCGGTAAATGCACACCAACCTTCATGTTTTGTACTTCAAAGTGTTTTGTTTTTTTGGGTTTTTTAAATCTTTCAGATTTTTTTAGAATTCTCAATTTTGAATACGACATATGTCTACAAATGTTCTACCTTTGCCATGAGGCCGTCTTGCCCCTTATTGTTAAATGAATAGATGTGCTGGACTTACCCAGAGTACAACGCTTTCAATCCCTCCTCTCTGCATATTCTTCTAAGTGCATGGAGCATTCCTCTGTATCGGATTTCTTTGTATTGTAGATCATTTGCCTGACCCTGCACCTGCAGGCGTGTTTTAGTTAAGTCAATGGGGAAAGTGCCTAAAAACAAACAAATAAATAGTCTAAAATAAAATGCAGGTCATTCTACAGGACACGCAGTTAGATTATTTTTAGGCTGCAGTCAAGATGTGGTTCAGCTCTAGACAGTGGATTAAACGTATAGAAAACACCCTGTGAGTATGCACTGAAGCCAATCTCAGATCTATATTTATACAGTTGCTATGCTATAAAGTGGTGAATATAAGTGTGAACCATCCGCAGCCAAGACTTCATCCCCTGTAGGGCTCATTTACCATCAATACATTAATTTATTTTAATATAAAACCTCTATGCTCTTTACCAAGTGGTTTATTGTCAACATATTAAAAAGACTGTCCCCTAAACATTATTTAATGTATAGCACATAGAATGCATGCACTGTTGACACTTTATTAAACAAACAGACTCCTCCATGCTACATATAGTATTAATATGAAGGTAACAGACTTGTGCATCTTTCACACATCTCAATATGAATGTGGATTGCCAGAGATCAAATGACTAGTACACAGATGAATGTAACCCAACCATTCTTACCACATTCAGCTGTGATCGAGGCTAAACCACCATATATAAATGGCTTCCAACTGGAAGTGGACATGTTCGGTCTTGGAGGATCTACTTTGGCTGTAGAAAAAGTAAAAAATAAATAAAAAAGAAAGTCAGAACTAAAATCTGGATAATTTGGTGATGTACCGACCAGCTATGTATGGTCAAATGTAACAGTTCCCTCTCTTGTGCCATATAGAGTACAACACACCATGACTGGAAAAATCCCAGGAGCCAGGGCTTCTAAAATCCATACTCCTGGCTTTTTAAAATCATTTTACATTGAACTCTATGGAAGTTCCATTTCCTAAAAATAATCAGACTGGCCCCTAAATTCTACAGAAATTTGTCGAGCTCTGCATTACACTACATTTTAGCTACCACATGATCTAAAAAAAAAAAAAAAAAAAAAAAATTTAAAAAACAAAATAACACACACACCATACCAATCAAAACACAGAAGGAAGCATGTCCAAAAGGTTCTGCCCTCTACTGGATCTCTCTGTAAGTATAAAATACGGGAGATATACTTTAAGTTTAGAAAGGCTGCAAGTTTAATGTAATTCATCTCGGATCTTACACACAATAAAATTGTCCCTTGGTATTCCTACTGGCAGATCTTTTTGGGGGGGGAAAGCGTGCATTTCCTCAAGGTGTAGCTAGGGTTATGTAATAGAGAAGACATCTCATGTGTATGTATGATATATATATATATATATATATATATATATATATATATATATTTTATATGCAAATAGCCACTGGTAGCAACAGTTTATCATCAGGCACAAAACTCACAATGGCAATCCACAACAAGACCTGCTGAGCGCACCTTTGGCTATTATATAGTGAGCTCTAGATTGTAAGCTTGTGAGCAGAGCTCTCTACAACATGGATCAGCCCACTGCTCGTCTAATATAGTTCCCCTCCATGCTCTGTACCTAGCACTACATAAATGATGGCACTATATAAATAAATGTTAATGTAATGTGACAATCCAGAGGTCTATTCCCTGGATGTGTATATCTTTACATCTCCCCTATTAAGCTGCAGTAATGACAACCTTTCCAGCTCCTGTGAACTACATTTCGCCATTAGCCAATCAAACGTTGGTTAAATAGAAACAGAACATGGAGTTCACAATAGAGTGTAAAAGGTTAGCCATCACTGTCCCATAGCATGCTGCACAAGGTAAGCAGCACAGTGGCCTTGCTTTTCCCATCAGACAGTGGATGTCTCTGTAGAACTAGGAGGCAGGAAACTAGATTTAAAATACCATTTATTGATTGCAAGATTCAAGACCTAGTTGCTTGGTCCCTTCCTAATAAATTCTGTTTTTTTCCATGGTGCTATGCTTAACTAAGAGAAAGATGCACAGCTCATCTCAGGGAGATCCCGAGTTTCAGGTCATGTACCAAAAAAAAAAAAAAGAAGAAATTGAGGTCATGCTGCACATTGAGTCCTAGAACACGGTTTGTAGTTACCACTGAGAGCTGGTATTTATGTGCCCTGATTTACTTACATGTATAGGTTACATACACATGGTATGCGATGACAAAATGTGCATTTGGTAGTTACAAAAAACTAAATAAAAAAGGCCACCACAACCCTGGTACATTGTGTTCTACAAGTCAGGAAGTAGTCACAACCATTCTAGAAATAACAATCCAACCAAACCTGCGGTATGCATTCCCTCATTCCCATTACATGTATTATGTATATAAGATTACACATGCCAAAACATTGCATAAGCTCAGCTCTTTAATCCACTGCTCCCAGTCTAAGCTCATCCTGTGCACAATTTTCAGCATGGCTGTATCTATGATTTAGAGATTGTCAAATACATCACAATCAGCAACAGTTATCTTATTTACAGTGGCAAAAAAAACGTAAATGAACCTTTTGACATTACCATTTATGTATATAAATTGCCTTCAGATATGGTCTGCTCTTCATTTAAGTTACAACAAGGAACAAACACAATCTGTTTTAACACATACATTATTCAAACATTCACAGTGTGGGTTAGAGAAAGGATGTGAACCTGAAGGCTAATGACTTAACAAGCTAACTGGAGTCCAGAGTTAGTCAATGAAATTGATTGGGAGGAGCGTTTTAGACCTACTTTGAGTTTTTTTTTTTTTTTTTTAATATAAAAAAAGTCAAAATTTTGAGTATTTACAAAAAGCATCTGCTGATGTAAACTATGCCTCGCAAAAAAAGTTCTCGCTAGACCTACTGTCAAGAATTGTGGATTTTCATAAAGCTGGAATGGGTTACTGGTTATCATCAGTCCACAGCTAGACAAATGGTTTATAAATGGAGATTCGGGTCAGGTTGAGACTCTTGCTAGAAGCAAGTGCCCCATCAAGGGCAAAACATTGGACAGGCATGGAGTCCATGGTAGGACACCATGTAGGAAGCCGCTGCTCTAAATAAATAAAAACATTTTTTAGAAACGACACGACCCAAAATCACTGTGTGCCCCCACTGTTTGCAAAAGAGCATCTTGACATTCCACAATAATGGAAAAAGGTATTGTGTTCTGATTAATCTAAAGCGAAGACATCATACAGGTGATAATGATATCACAGCAAATTTCAGCCAGCTGAAGCTGGGTAGAAGTTGGGTGATGCAGCAGGACAATGACCCTAAAACACTGAAAGTTTGAATGACCTTGAGAGCCATTCATGCCAGACCTCTTACAACTATGGCTGCTGACCTTAAAGGGACTGTCTAGTCCCCAAACTCACTTTGTTGCAAGATGAAGATCACTGCTTGTATAATCCGCAGGTTTTTATCCCTGTGTGATTTGATGCAGGCATTCTGTATAAATCACATTTTTAATATTTGACTCAAGCCCTCCTCAATGATTACTCTGCATGTTTACTGCAGGATATTCCATTCATTTGAATGGCATTATTCTCATTGGTATCTGCAGCAAAAAAAACAAAAAAAAAACAATTACTTTTACTGATCTAGTGTGGGCAGTCCTTGTTTCTTGCAAATTTCACAATTTCTTCTAGCTGTAAGTATTTTATATTTTAAGCAATGCAAAATGTAAGACATGCAAAGTACTTTGAAAGCACATTTATATGCATTAATGTTTGGAAGATGCATTTGGGGAACTAAACAGTCTCCTTAAAGCAGTTCTGTAAGAAATAATGGTCCAAAATTCCTCTCGCTTATTGTGCAGGTCTGATCCGCAGCTGACGAAAGCACTTGTATGAGGCAATTGCTACCACAGGAGGTTCAATAAAGACAGGAAAGATTATCAGTGTGTATGCTATTAGCTTTAGTACAATGTGTTTTTCTTTACTTAGCTGAAGATCAGACCACATTTTATGACCAACTAATGCAGAAAACCAAAGGGTTCACATTTTTTCTTACCACTGTAATGGAGGAAGACCTGCAGAACCAGTCGTGTTTGTGCCTTGAAGGGACACTACCACTTACATAAGACCTATACATTTAAACACATATGCCACTTTTTTTTCCCTTCTTCTGAGTTTGAATTAATTTCATATAAAAGTAAAAATAAAATTAGTTGTCCATCTCCAGCAACCATTTTGAAAATTTTACCCATGATGCAACATTCTCCAAACACTTCCATCAAGTCTCACTTTACAACTGTGGCCAAAGCTTGTATGATGCCATAAGATCCTCCCCTGATCTCTTTCTGGCTCCTGTGTGTCACTAAGACAGGACTAGGTGGCTGTGTACAACTTTTTTCACCTGCCTTCCAACACAAAAAGGAGATTGACCTGATCAAACATGATTATAACTCTGCCCTTTGTGATGTAATAGTTACATTACTCTCCCATTAAATGCAAGTCTATGATCAGAATTCTGACTTATAGACTGCATTCTGTGTCCATAGCCCCAAAGTGAGAACCTAGTGCTATAAAGTCACTGGGAGGTGGCACCCAAAAATGCTATATTTCATAAAATGGTGGCGCCCAGTCACACTTTTTTAGTAAAATATTTAATAAAACTCACATAACAAAAACACATAGCTGAAATCAACAATGCAAGTTAAAAAAAAAAAAAAAAATTAACCCTTTTAATTTTTTTGGTGGGAGCATTTATGCTAGTTGCCAAATGCGGTGTACGGCCAGCACATTGAGAAGTGTGCAGAAAATCAGCAGCATTAGATTTTGAAAAAATACCAGCATATTGTTCAGGAGAAATTTTTTATCACAATAACATTTATTTATTTATACAACACCAACAATTTAGTGCTTGGTACAGAACATATAGAAGGGAACTGCATACTACATAAGATGAACGGAGACAGACGGATGTAAGTAGAGTGAAATGGGAAGGTGGTGGTAGTGATGGAGTTTGGGGACCGTGTGCTAGGTGGGTTTGGCTAGAAGTTAATGGGACGAATAGTAGGCTCCCTTAAAGAAGTGCGTTTTGAGGGACCTTAAAGATTGAAAATGAGGAAGAGAAGAAAAATAGAAGATAGTATGGACATACTGAGCCAGCCTCGCATAATATTATCCCCACAAACATTCCTCTCTCATTTGGAATTATCCCCATTTAGAATGCCAATCAGAATGCTTATAATTCACATTTTGATCGCTGCAAAATTCTGTATCACTAAACACTGGAAGACCACTGTATGCCCCCCATGGATAGAAATAGTGACACAAGTAAAATACCAAAGATTCATGGAAGGAGCAATTTTTAGTAATATGAATCAAAAAGCAAAATATGATGAAATTTGGGATCCCTGGGCTGATATTGCAGATCATAGTTGACACCAGGCATTTACCCCTCTCCAAAAAAGGAAAGAAAAAGGAGAGAGGTGAAGGAAGGGAAAGAAACACCAGAGCAGCTAATTAGGCGTGATAAAGCATGATTTTACGGAAGAAACATGAATGCACGAAAGAAGAATGACGGTATGAATGAAGTAAGGGTGCAGAGGCATAGCTGGCTAGTGATATTGGTACCTATACTTAAACACATAAGACAAAATCTTTAAACCACCACTATGTCAACAGGTATCTCATATGGGAACACTGAACAGCTGACTTGATCAGCATATTTGTTTTGAGTATCCATGAACCCTGACCATATTAATTATTTATATATGGAAAACGGTGTGTAATGTACCAAGATTGTTTGTTTTGAAATTTTTATATGCAGAAAATTTGTAATAAAAAGATTTATAACATTAAAAACAAAAATGAGGAAGAGAGAAATTAGCCTGTGGTGAATGGGCTAGTGGGGAAAGGTAGGGATCTAACACCCTTCCTATTAGCTGTTAATGGATTGTGGTTATGGGTCTGTGGAAAGAATGAGACAAGATGAGGCTTTATAGACAGGAGTTTGCTATAGGTTGGACTGATCCATGGGAAAAAAAAAAAATACAAGCAAGGCATATTCAACAAAACAAAATTTTTTTAAATAAAAAGCACAAACAATTAAAAGCAGGTTTGAAATTAACATATACCAAATGAAAACTATGGTTCAGAGTAAACAATGGTACAAAATAAATAAATGTACATCCTGTCTTATCAGTTTGAGAAAGGTGAGAGTTCAAACGATTTAAAATACATGAACAAACAAACATCTATACACAGACTGATAAGTGCAGAAATTCCTTTAAGGCTGTGGTAGAGGAATGTCTCCCTCCTACAGCAAGGTCATTCAAAGACAGCACAAGTATACTTCAAAAAGACCTATGAAATCCTGTACTTGTGGTTAAACTGGTTTCAACTTCAATGGGATGGGGGAAGCATATATGCAAAAAGATAGACTCTCTCCCTCCTCTCCCCCTGTTATGTTACTTTCAGTCATCCATCTTAATCCCCCTTTCTGAATTTTGATTGTTTTATTGCCATTAACCTGAAAGATTGGCATTAATTCCACCAACTTCTGATTCCATATATACCCTGCAGCATGTATATAATTCATGATTTCAGAGGTAAATCCATTAAATAATTAATCAAGGTAGTTCTTGTGGGATCCTCTCCATGTTTAAACTTGTCTCCTTCTGGACAAACTTGCATTCTACATTGTGCAAGGCAGCATGTAAAGGTTATATACATGTCCAGATGTGTCCAGCAAAACACTGGCTGACCTGGCAATCCAAGCTGTCCGATTAAACCTACAGATGTGTTTATTGCAAGGATCCTGTACAATATATGTATGCACAAATTGAAACAAAATTTCCAAAATGATTATGCTCTTTGCAAATTTGAAACACGGTTTCTTTTTCCTCTCAAAGATAAGCCAGAATTCTGGGTAGGAGGGTCAGTGGTAGGTGCAAATCTTACATTTGTGAGTAAATTAAAAATACATTTTAGAATATAGATAGCACGCATCTTTGTACTTTTAGCTTTAAAATACATGAATAAAAAAGGTAGGTCATAGTCAAGTGGAGTGGTCCTTGAAGTATTAGCTTTCAGTAAATTTGCTATCCATTATTGTACACTATTATGACTCACTATACTATTAAAAATGATAACTTTAGGCACAACCGGTTATTAACTTATTGATTAGCTGAAAGATCAGAGGTTTTAAAAAGAAATGCTTTAGTTAGAAAAATTTTTTAAAAATAAAGTAACTTATCGAGTCCTCTTTGCTCCATATAGCAATATCAAGGGGAGATATGTTGTTCCTATTGGGTCAGATAAAGGAAGATCTAACCAAGATTATGAAGCAAGATCTGACCAAGATTCAAAATATGTCCATCCCCTAAAACAACAAAAGAAGGGTCAGATGGGCTTGACAAATTCCAGGGGACATGGTGCAATGGCTCCCCGAAATCCCTCCTGCTGGTTCCTAACTTTTAGGACTGTTCTACATAAAACTCGATAGACGTAATTTCCCAGAACTAACAATGCTGGCTTGTCAAAGCTACAAATATTTGTCAAGCCCTTCAGTAATTATTTTATAAAAGCATTTCTATTTAAAGTACCTATACTGAATGCATTCTTTCAAATAAACAGAAGTTTCTTCTGTATTATGTTTACAGTTGTCCTTTAAGTTTTTTATGAAGACTACCAAGGGCCTTTTAGATTGTGCAAACTCTAAGTGAAGCATCATCCCAGGAAACTGATTATGTCACTGATTTATTGCAGCTATAAATAAGCACTAAAAACAATGATAAATAAATATTTCAGGGATAAAAGCAAATGCATGCAACAGGTTTTCCAAATCAGCAAGCATACTTCCGTGATATGTTTTGTGCGTTCTCTCTACTTCAATAGTCTTTAACTAGAAAATGGCCACTTCGCCTCATTACCTCCAGTCACACGGACTAGATTAAATTGCCATGTGTGATGCCAAATCAACTGGTTCATGCTATGAAAAGTATGTGTATCTTTTCCATCCCTCAGACATATTATCAGGTATTATGTGAAGCTTTATATTTTTAACACTCTAGTAATGTGTGGTCAAATCTATTGTTTAATATTTTTTACAAGTCCACTATCAGCAAACTGTGACCATTTACCTTCACTTAAAGGGACTGTCTAGTGCCCAAAATCCATCTTCCAAATATTAATGTATATTAATGTGCTTTCAAAGTACTTTAAAATGCATGTCTTACATTTTGCATTGCTTAAAATATAAAATACTTACAGCTAGAAGAAACTGTGAAATTACAGCAGTTTGCAAGAAACCAGGCCTGCCCACACTAGCTGAGTAAAAGTCATTTCCTTTTTTTTTTGATGCCGTTACCAATAGGAATAATGCCATTCAAATGAATGGAATATCCTGTCTCTCTAGTGATGTCATCACACAATGTGTTACACTGTTAAGAGATCCTACTGTGTACAAGAGCAAGGTCTCTGATAGGCCACTCAATAGACTCAATTTGAAGAGGACAGTGACTATATATGAAACAAAACTTTATATCCTTAGTGTCTATGGAATCAGTGCTGCCGCACCTGCAGTGTAATCAATGGGAGAGGGCTTGAGTCAAATATTAAAATGTGATTTATACAGAATGCCTGCATTAAATCCCACAGGGATAAAAGCCTGTGCATTATACAAGCAGTGATCTACATCTTGCACCAAAGTGAGTTTGGGGACTAGACAGTCCCTTTAACATGCACTATTTTGTTTTTTACAAGTTACCCTATATAGAGTGTGCAGCGAACAGGAGAAAGATCAGGCGCTCAGTACATAGACACTTGAATACAAAAATATAGAAAATGTGGTAATAAAAAAATAATAACGTGCAAAAATACACAATAATCGTGCAATATGTAAAAATGTGCAAATGTGCATATAAAATGCCAAAGCATTCACAATGAAATCCCCCTGAGGAAGTCCAAAGGACGAAACGCGTTGGGTGACTGTTCCTGTGAAGCCACCGTATTCATCGTGTGTGCCTTGTTTCAAACCCGGAAGTCCTATCCAGCCCCAAGGAGTGCTGGAGTTAAAGACAGGGTGTTCATCGTTTTTACTGGATTTTAATAACTTTTTTTCAACATCTTTTACTTTGTACTTTGGAATAAAAATCTTGCTACTCTGTATCCCACTTGGAGTTTGAATTTGCTGCATTCTGAAAAATTGGAGGAGAGAATCCCTGAAGGGGGCAAGTATACCACTACATTCAGTGTTGTGCCTGATTCTATGCTCCTAGGTTATCAGGAGCTTTAATTGTGAGTGATTTTCTTGCTGCAATTGTTTTTTCTTTGATTGTATAGGATATACTGCACCATTATGTGTTTTATCATTTTTTTCAGGCACATCATGACCCAGCGAACCTAAGGGTTCTAAGTAGAATACTTTTCTTTTTTGCACATTGAATAATTTTTGTGTTTAAGTGGTTTAAGTATCACTTTTTTTCCTTGAACATATTGCACACGGATTAAGATCTATGGTTGTGTGTTTTCCAAGTATATTACACATGAATCAATTGTTGTATGTATCTCAAGCACATTTGCACATATAGCACGGATATTGTGTTTTCCAAATTCATTTATTTGCAGATTTCATTGTGAATGCTTTGGCATTTTATATGCACATTTTTACATATTGCACGGTTATTGTGTATTTTTGCACGTTATTTTTTTATTACCACATTTTCTATATTTTTGTATTCAAGTGTCTATGTACTGAGTGCCTGATCTTTCTCCTGTTCGCTGCACTATTTACCTACAGTTTCGAAGCTGTCTGTTTTTTAGGTTAGGCTGCCAGTTCTCAGTGGACACCCATTTTATATATACATATAGTTATTATATACCTTGTTGGCACTATTTTTGCTCGTCCTTTTTCTTTTTTCCTATATAGAGTGTGCATGTGTGTGTGTGTGCAATAACAGCAAATTACATTATACTCTTCATGTCCGCAACAGACATAATTGTCAAATATTGAAGATGTAGGTTTAGGAGAAATATCTTGATGCACTCTGAGATTTGACCATTAATCAGTGTCTGACACTGAATATTATACTAATGCAATTCTGTTATTACTCGCCACCAGATTATGCAAAGGATATAAGTGATGAGTTAAAATTATGATTTGCACACATGCATGGCTTTGAATGAATAGCCTATTTGTTAGAAAATTACATAACCACAAAAGCAGTATTAAAAAAGGGACTGTCACCTAAATATTGCTTATGCTGTCAATATAGAAAATAATTCTTGTTAAAAAAAAAAAAAAAAAAGTGATTGAAAATAATCTATATGTTATGTTAGAAGAATTGTAAGCAAAAGGCTATAAATGTTAATTTGTTTTATATAATTTGTATTTAATTACATTTTTCGAAAGGTTATAAAAAAAAAAAAAAAAAAAACAACAACTAAGAGACAGTGCTATATAAAGAAACTCCAAAGACAGGCATGTATAGTATAAAATAAAATTACAATATACAAATGACAATACACAGAAAAGGAGGTAATCTCCAGTGCCATTGAATATCGAATAAATAAGCTGGTCACCTAGACCGTATACATATAAAAAAAAGATATAAATCATCATATACACAAACTATAAAATTTATATATATATATATATATATATATATATATATATATATATATATATATATATATATATATATTTATTTTTTAAAATATTCTGAAGAAAATAAAAACGTACTCACAGGGTTTGTTCACCTGGCCAGGTTTGAACAATCGCATAAAATAAAACTTTGCACTTATACCACTTTAACACACCCTTAGGTACATTTTTTGCTGCAATACTTTTGCAGGCCTTCTCCTGCATATTAGTCCTTACCAAAATTACATCTGCAGCTCAGGCAGAAAATAGATATCCCCAGCACCTCTCAGGTGCACTTAGGAAACTGGTACAAAGTATGTGAGTCCGCAAATTTAGCAATAATATTATGAGCATGACCTTGCCAATAAATTTAAAGTGGCATGGTCATAATATTTTGCTAACTTTGTATATATCACATACCTAAAACCAGTTTTGTTGTTACATCCATCATGTGGATCCATGATATTACTCCTCAGTTTTTGGTCTCCTTTTCAGAATACAAAAATGCATCCAGCACACAACCTAAAGATGGTTTCCCCCAGGAACAGCTTCATCATAATACCATCATTGTTCCCTTTCTCTCAGAGCAGACAGCACATTACATAAATCAAATGAAACATGTCACCCCTCACTTTTCCCCTGGACATACTAAGCACTCTACAACATCCAACTAACATTTCTCCAATTTGCACCCACCATAATTCCCAGCAAAATTAACTAACCAAATTAGGAATGCAAATCACTAGAGCATCCTTTCTTTTATGTTACTACCTCATTGATTTATTTCACCTCTGAACCTTCGAACTGTAGGGATACCTCTCTTGTACCATCCATGACCTCTAATGAAGCCTGCATTGGGTGAAAGGTGTCAGGTCTCACTACTATTTTATAAAGCCTTATTATACCAGTTTGCCCTTGACCATACATGGTTCTGTATACCTCATATCAGAATGGTTTTAAAACCTGATTAAACATTTATTATTTTGATTTTTCCTATGAGCACTCACGTCAACATACTTTGCATTTAACCTCTCTCTTATGTGGCTCCAGGAACAGGCCACTGAAGTTTGTAGCAGCTAGTCATCTATGTTTTTTTTCTAGTTATATTTGTCTGATTATATCCATCCTTTCTTAGTCTTAGTCTGAAGTCTGTGCAAATTAGATTTCCAGAGATGAATGGCACTTGTCAGTGACACCACTCAATAATCCTGATTCCTAACTTACAAGAGACAAATTAAAAAAAAAATGCAGTTGCTGCACATGACCAGTTTAAGAGTACCCAGTTCACCTAAACTAATCTTCTTGCATTGTATACAAGAGAAGGCTAGAGCTGAACACAAAACAGTCCCCAAACAATCCCTATAATGACAGGTTGCAAACTACCACATGCATTCAAATCAGCTTGATGTCTGGAGTGTCCATTTATGGTCCTCCACAGCTTCCAACAAGTATTTCCCAGTTCTTGCATTTACTCGGACTGATCTTTTTTCCAAATTATTTTTCAAGTCTTTATCATAAAGGTGCTTCAGATGAGGCAACATGCAAAGAGAGTGACACTCACACTAGCCATAAATGATCATCTCCATAGGAGAAGATGCATGGTGCCCTCACGATCATCCTCTGCAATCAATAACCCTTTGAAGCGTGATGACCGTAATATACAGCAAGACATCCCAGGAGCCTAGTGCTGCCTTCTCGCCAGTATGGAGCCGAGATAAACCTGGTAACACTACTTACTGCAGCGGCAGCCTATAGTACAGCGACTTGTAGAGTTTCCTGTCTTGTATACATAAGTGGTGCTAACACCACAAGATCAAATCACCACTCGCCCCATGTGACCGTCGCTTAACTGAACCCCTACTTCTTGTACGCGCTGCGTAACGCTTAATACATCGGGCTGGCGAAGGAAAGCCCCAAGGTTGTATCGTCCATGTGCACAGACTTACAGTGACACCTACCTTCGGTGTCCGTGATGTTAACACGCAGGCCTCTCAGCTGCAGAAACCAGGGCGCAATGAAGTAGGTTTGTACGTTAACTGGAGGATTCCGAAGACATGCCCCACCCCCAATGTGTCCCCTCCCAGGCCCTTAATGGATCCTCCCAGCACTGCATGTTCAGAACCCACCACTGTTTCTAATCCTGCAGCTCCGCCCACACACCGGTAACTGTTACATCTGATTCGTGGAGAGGCCTCGAGGCGACGCTATATGTGCACGTGAATAGAGAGTGATCAGTGTGGAAAGTAGTGCCCCCTATCTGAATGGGCGGAGTCCATGCGCATGTTCCTACAAACAGTTCCTTTATATAAAGAGAAAGCTAAACTACTTTCAATGTCACTATATGGTAGTGACTGGATGTATACTCCACTGATTAAGTGCATATACTAGAGAGTAAGGGAGTGTGCTTATAGCTGGACTAAACGCTCTAAATTATTTTACATACAGAAGACAGTGTTATCTGAAAGGCTTCTGAATGATGCGCCCGTGGGTCACTCTCCTAAAGCAATTCTGCATGACTTAGAAGTCACTGACTTTCAGACTACAAGGTCGCTGTGGTGGTTCTCCGTGACCTGTAAGTACTGATTGGTTTGCAGTGTCACAAGGGTTTATCCAGGAGCTCACCCATAGGGTTAAAAGTAAGGTAAAAAAAAAAATATATATATATATATATATATATATTAAAATGTATCATAATAATGCACCTGCAGCTAGGGGGTCTCGAGGTCCAGAGTGGTCTGTGCCTATGAAATTGGCACATACCATCGTGAGCTGCTGCTGTTCATTAGTTATTTTCTTTTGAGTGGCAGTGCTCTTTATCTTGCATTCAGTCCAGCAGTAAAGCAGGACTGCATGCTAAGGAGTAGTGCTGGCGACATGCCGTCCCGGGCTCTGCTCTCACCCTAGCAAGAGCTCAAACCTCTGATTCCAGGACAGTGTCCCAGGAGGAAGAAAGCTCCATGCATGGGGTAGGGACAAAAAAAAAATTCCCTTTCAAAAGTGCTGCCCTTGATTAAGTGTCGCCTGGGTCACTTGCCCATCTGGTTGCCCCTGGGTGTCACCTTCAGCCAGGGTGAAGATTAATGGCAGAGAGCAGTGGTCTTTCTGTACAGACATAGAGCTGTACTCCATGAGATGGACGCCCCTAATCTTTGCTTTTGCAAAGACCAGAGGAGAATACATACATCCCAAATGTCCTGCTTTGCAAGAGGCAGTCCTGGTTTTGAGGCTATGTCCCATTTTTTGGGACTGCAATCCTGCAGTCCCAATATCATACAACCCAACTTTTTTCCCTCACCTCAGGTCTACTGCACATGTGCACAATGCTGAGCATGCACAGTACACCTAGTCCGGTGTCTCAGACATAAAAGAATGTGATCGGGAGCGTTGTCCTGAATCAGGGTGTCCAGCCGAGCTCTATCTTTTTTCCAAAGCAGGACAGAGGTAGAGTTCAGTGGGACAGGAACCATCATTGTCCCATGCAAAGTGGAAAAAAAAAGGGGCTATGCAATCTTATTCTCCATTGTATGAGACAGCGTAGAATGCATATGGGGCATGCACAGTAGCGCTGCTAGTTTTAGTAACACTGAACCTCCCAAGTCTTGCCCCCAGGCATACCTCCTCCTCCTTAGCATGTAGTTGTAGGTATGCAGACATATTTAAAACATATCATTATTTGCTCCTTATTTTGCCAACACAATCAATGTATAGATCATTTTTCATCATTTTTTATAAATTCTCTACATACACATTACATGCAATGTCTAGGTTGACAGAGTCCCTTTAACAGCTACTCGTCAAACTGAGGAACAAGATATATTGCCAAAATTGTGTGGCATAGGAAGAATTGTTTTAAAATGTGATGCACAACTCTCTGATGCTGAAAGGGTCAAGGCAGTCACTATGTGCATCTGGACCTGAGTCAACAACAGTGACATAATTTGGATCCTTGTACCTTGACAACTGTTACTGTGCCAGATGAGCTCTATGTTAAAATGACTGAAATACTCACATCTTTCCTGTATAACACATTATTTCAGATTGTGACATAGTCACATATCACTAGCTCAGCGTGACAGCAGTGTAGAGGTGATAAGGACAAATAGGTTTCCAAACATATAAAAACTTACTGGTAGAAATAGAATAAGAAATTCATGATATCAAATTTACCATGCCAAAATGAAACAAAAATACATAGTTAGAAATTATATAACTATAGTAAGGCAACTAATGCACCCACCTCGGCATACACGGCAGTGGGTGCAGTGATGACAGCATGCAGCCCTGAAATACAGCTTCAGTAAGTGTGGGTGAGTCTCAATCAAATTATAGTCGTCAGGTGAAGATGGCTGTGAAAATTTGTTGTTATGTTTTAATAAGAAAGCTGTACCCAAACAGCATTTATGTGCCATCTTTGTGCCCAAACTGCTTGTCACTGTCATCTTTGTGTCCAAACAGCATTTCTGTGCCATCATTGTCACCTAACAGCTTTGCATTGCCACCTTTGTGCTCAAACATAATTTATTTGCATCTTTGTGCCCAGACAGCATTTCCGTGCTATCTTTGTGACCAAATAGCATTTTTGTGCCATCTTTGTGCTCGAACAGCTTGTCACTGCCATCTTGTGCTAAAACAGCATTTCTGTGCCATCTTTGCATCCAAACAGCAATTTAAACTTTAAGCAAGCCGCAGAGCGCTAGGGGCAGCGCATGAAGTCTTCACCCTTTAATTGTGTTCATCCGTTCAGATAACGGGTGGGTGAGCCAGCAAGTGCGCAGAGTAATTTTTTAAGTAAATTTGACTTCATTTAATGCTGCTTATTCCTTTATTCAGCACACAAGCATATTATGCTGGTGGTTGTTTATCTGTAATCTGTCTTTCTTCATGTAATTATGGAGTATTAAAAGCACCCACTTACCTCAAATCGGATTGCGCTGCTAAGACATTTACCACACCTACCTGTGTGATCTGAAGTCTGAGTTCCGGCAGATCAAGTCCTTCTCTGTTCCACCTCTTCTTTCTTTGCCTTTTTTTTCTTTACTGTTTTGTGCCCTTACCATAAACAATTTGCTGTATATGCTCTTTAGAGTTTTTTGGGGGAACTATGCCCCGGTAAACTAGCAGGATTATACTCTATATAATTGATCATTCCTTTTGTATTTCTAGTCTCGTGCTTTTCTTTAACATATATCTCTGATAGGGGCTCAGTAACTTTCAGTAAATTATTAGAGCAATTCTCTAATTATTTAAAACATATTTGAATGTTATGTTTTGTCCTCTGTTTTTATTCCATATGTTTTGCGTTTACTCTCTGTAACCATTCACCCATGTGCAGGCTCATCCAGGTTAAGTCTAGTCATTTCAGTATCCTTTTGCTTTGCTTTCTTGTTTATTATTTATGATCATTCCTGTCTGCTTGTATTCCCATTGTTATCTGCTTCTGTTGTTCCATTTCAGGTTTTCTTTGTCTCCACCTTTGCTTTCAAGCTTCTACAGGTTTGTTTGTGTGTATGGGCAATTTAAATATTTTGATTCTGTCATAGTTAGGGACTTGCCTGATTGTGGGGTAGCTTGAAGTGGTTGGCAGCTTAATCATATTGACCAATAGGTGAACTAAAACCTCAACTATTCCAGCTCTAGTGTCAGGCTAGTTCCTGTATATCTGTTTGTTCCTTTGTATGTTTTCCTGTGTTCCTTAGCCATGGCCTCTGTGTGTTGTATATGTGCTCTAGGTCTGTGCCCTGCATTATATCTATGTTATTATCTGTAAGTCTCTGTGCCTTGTATTGTTTATCCCTAGATTGGTTTCAGTTCTGCCTTAGATGCTTTTCTGCCTTTGGTCTGTCTCTTAGATTATTCTGTCCTGGCCTGCAACATCCTGCTTTCCTGTTGAGTTATTATCCATTCCTGCTCCAGGGTGTCTGCAGGGTTTCTCCAGTCTTACCCATGATATACTAGATGCAGCAGATGTCTCCACAGGGCCTCTGTATGGGACAGTGCAAACCTGGATCCTCAAGCTACCAGGGAAGTGCAGTTACCCAGCACAGGGCCCTGTCTCCACCCCTGAACTCGGGCTCAGGGTCCCATGCCACCTGGATCTCGTGCGTGACATAAGGCTGTAGGCAACAGTGGAGAGTTTGCTGACTGGCATTTTCAGTTTGTCTGAAGCTGGATTCCTGATCATTGCTGGTTCCTGGGTTTTACCAAGTCCTGTGTCTAGGCCCCTCCTGCAGAGCAGATCTTTATCCTGACCAGGGTATTCTGGTGGACACGTCCTCCTGTCCTGTTCTTTGGGAGATCCGTCTGCCTTGTATATATCGCAATGTGTCCCAGTCATTCCAGTTCCAGCCACAGAGTGGCACATGACCTGTTTGGTTTTTAGTATAGGTCCTGCCCTAGCTTTGCAATTGTCTGGCACCTGCCTAAGCCTAGCCACAGACCGGCACCTGCCTACTGTAATACTTACCTCAAGGTTCTGTCCACAAATATCCGCTGAGGTTTCAGAGAACGTGCGCATGCGCTTACGCAGTGCAGCGCACACTCCTCCACACTACACGCTGCCAATGGCTTAGCTATTGCCATACGGAAAGTCCCTTTCATATGGCGGCGCCATCTTAAGTTTTTGAAGCTACTTCCTATTTTGCTTCCAAGCCTCGTTTTCATCCCAGAGGCGGAGACATGCGTTGGAGGGATATTTAAAGGCTCAGTCTGCATTGAACCTTTGCCTGTGATAGTGCCTTGTGCCTATTTGTGGTATTGTGATTCAGTATTCGTTATTTCTGGTATTCTGACTCCTGATTGTTTTGACCATTTTAACTTCTATATTCCTGACCTCGGCTTGCTCCTGTTTATCCTGCTTCCCGTGTTTTGTCCTTGTTCCTTATTTGTTCCTGATTGATTCCATGGATTCTGACCTCGGCCTGTTCATCGTTTATCCTGTCTTGTCCTACCCTTCTGACCGGCTTTTATCCCGACCTGCTTCTTTAGATGTTTGTATTATCAGGGTTAGTTCTGGGTGCTGCACAAGTCTCTGGCCTTCTCCATCTGTGGCTCAACCATAGGGTGCATGTTGGTCAGAGTGAAATCCATCTCGACTACCTCTTAAGTCCTCAGTTTCCTTTGACACCAGGTTCTGCATTGCTGATCCTTCTCAGAGTTGTTACAGTATACCAGGCCTTTAAAATGGATCCCGCTGACCTGGTACATGTATCTACCAGACAAGATCATCAAGATCAGGTACTAGCCTCTCACGCTTCTCACATACAATCCTTAGAGCAAAAACTGGATACCATGACAGATCTTCTGAGAGCACTTTCAATTTCCAGACCTGCGGCTGCTTCAACACCTATCTCACCAGATCCATCAGTAGCAGACCCCTCCAGATCTACTCACAAACCCCCTAAAATGCCAGTCCCGGATAAATATGCCGGTGACCCCGGGAATGTAGTTTTTTTTTAAATCAATGCCATCTACATTTCAAGACACAGCCAGAAACTTTTTTTTATCATGCTAATAGGGTAGCATTCATTATTAACTTACTGCGTGGCGAAGCTCTCGTCTGGACCTCCCCTTTAATGGAGCGCAACTCCCCATTACTAGAGGATTCAGATGCCTTCATTTCGGCCTTCCAAGCGGTCAGAAGGGCCACATGGCACAGAGATGCCCTAAAAAGGCGGAAAACTATGAAGCTTAGTGGGAGAAAGAGGCATTCCACTGAGCATATCTACTACCATGCCTCTCTCTTCTCACAGATTTCTGGTTCTCATCACGCTGCAGTGGAAAGGTCACCAAGTGACCACTCAAGCCTTCATAGATTCCGGGGCTGCTGGAAACTTCATTGATCAAATGGGCCCATGAACACAAAATTCCACTCCAGAACAAAGTTCATCCCAGTTCTGTAGCTGCCCTAGATGGCACTCCACTTGGTTCCGGTATCATATCTTTGGAGACAGAATTTATCACACTAAAGGTGGGAGTCCTTCATGTCGAGGATATTACATTTGATGCCCTATCCAGCCCACACCAGGCCATAATTCTCAGCTTGTTATGGTTAAAATACCACAACTCAACCATCAATTGGAAAGAGGACCAAATCACCGCATGGAGCAAAGAATGCATCGAATCATGCTGCATATCCATTCAAAGGATTCATGCTGCACTAGAAATACCTCCTAAAGATCCTCAGTCATTAATTCCGGTCTGCTATTGGGAGTTCTTGGATGTATTTTCTAGTCAGAAAGCAGACATTCTACCCCCTCACTGGAAACATGACTGCCCTATTGACTTACTACCGGGCAGTTCATCCCCTGCTGGCCATACATACCCACTTTCAGAACCTGAGAATAAAGCCCTTACACAATATATCGAAGACAGCCTTAAAAAGGGCTTCATCAGACATTCCTCATCCCCAGCAGGAGCAGGGTTCTTTTTTGTTAAAAAAAAGAGAGCTCCCTCAGACCCTGTATTGATTACAGAGGTCTGATCAAAATTACTGTCAAAAACAAGTATCCCCTACCTCCTTATCTCCCAATTTTATGACCAACTAAAGGATGCTCGAATTTTTACCAAGTTGGATCTTAGGGGTGCTTATAATCTGAGGGAGACGAGTGTAAAACTGCTTTTAATACTCGTTTTGGGCACTATGAATACTTAGTGATGCCTTTAGGGCTATGCAATGCCCTGCAGTTTTTCAAGGTTTTGTGAACGATATCTTTAGAGACATGCTCCTCTCTCATGTAATGATCTATTTGGATGACATCCTAATCTATTCCAATAACCTGGTAGATCATATACAACATGTCAAACAAGTACTTCAACGTTTACGGGAGAATTCCTTATACGCAAAAGCCGAGAAATGTGAATTTGAATGCAGCCGCATAAAATTTTTAGGGTACATTATTTCTGAGATGGGTCTGGAGATGGATCCTGAGAAATTGACGGCCATCAGTGAATGGAAAATACCCTCCGATCTCAAAGGTATCCAAAGATTTTTAGGTTTTTCCAACTATTACGAGAGATTTATAAGAAATTTTTCTCAGATTGTTGCTCCCATTACTGCCCTCACTCGCAAAGGTTCTTACCCTGGTTCCTGGCCTCCTGACGCTGTGTCAGCATTTGAAAAAAATAGTTTTTTTGTCAGCCCCTATCCTGCGCAGACCAGATGCTACTCACCCATTCATCCATGAAGTGGATGCGTCTGATTCTGGCGTTGGGGCTATCCTCTCCCAAAGGGATCAAGGATCGAATCGTATCCACCCTTGCTCCTCCTTCTCCAAACGCTTTAAATTTCAGCTGAATGCAACTATGATGTGGGGAACAGAGAATTGTTAGCTATCAAATTGGCCTTGGAAAAATGGAGACATCTACTGGAAGGATCGGTGGTTCCTGTAATTATTATCACTGATCATAAAAATCTACTGTACCTTGAAAAGGCAAAAAGACTCAATCCACGTCAAGCGCGCTGGGCTCCTTTCTTCACCCGTATTAATTTTCTGATCACATACAGACCTGGGTCAAAGAGTACTAAGGCTGATGCTCTGTCCAGACAATTTGAGTCTCCAGATGCCCCCCACAAAGAAGAGACTATCATTCCTGCGGATCGTCTCCTGGGCTCTGTTTCTACTACTCTACTCCACAAAATTCATCACGCTCAAAACCTTGCTCCCAGTGGGGCCAGGACACCCCCAGGCCGTCTGTTTGTGCCTCGCCACTTACGTTCGTACGTACTTACCTGGGCTCATCACTCTCCAGTGGCTGGTCATCGTGGCGCAAATAATGTACGGTTCCTTCTTCGTCCCCGGTTTTGGTGGCCTTCCATGTCCTCAGATATTGCAGACTTTATACGGTTCTGTGAGCTGTGTGCCTTGTATAAAGTACCCAGATAGCCATGGACTTTGTGACGGATCTTCCGATATCCTCAGGGATGACCACTATCTTGGTAGTGGTTGATCTTTTTTCTGAACAAGCTCACTTCATTGCATTACCTAAACTCCCCTCTGCTGAGAGGTTGGCTACCACCATGTTAAGAGAGGTATTCAGGCTTCATGGCATTCCTCAAAGTATAGTCTCGGACAGAGGTCCCCAGTTCATTTCCAGATTCTGGAAGTCACTATGCAAACACCTGGGCATTCATCTTCATTTTTCTTCTGCCTATCACCCTCAATCCAATGGACAAACAGAGAGGACTAACCAAATACTGAAACAATACCTCATGATGTTTGTTTCCAAGGATCAAACCAACTGGGTTTCCCTCCTTCCACTGGCTGAATTATCGTTCAATGGTAGCTATCACGATTCTTTGAAGGTTTCCCCGTTCTGTGCTGCCAATGGCTTTGAACCTAACCTTTGGCCTCCCAATTGTTTTCCTTCGGATAACCCAGCCGCTGATGCTCGTTACTTGGATCTTCAACAACACTGGAAGGGTATTAGTGACACCATCTCCCAGGCAAAAATTGTTCAGAAAAAGGCTGCTGATCGGTACCGTTCTGCCACTCCTGTATTAGCCCCTGGGGACTCTGTTTGGTTATCTGCGCCTAGTGCATGGATCCAAAACCCTGTGTCATAAGTATATTGGTCCTTACAAAATTCATTCTAAGATCAACAACGTGTCTTATCCATTGGACTTACCATTGTCCTTACGCATTCACAATGCGTTTCATGTGTCTCTCCTAAAACCAGTGATAAGTAATCAGTTTTCGATACCACATGTCACTCCAGACCCTGTTCTTGTTCACGGTCAGGATGAATATGAATTAGAAGCTATCCTTAACTCCAGAATCTTTAGGGGTAAGCTTCAATATTTGGTCCATTGGTTGGGATACGTTCTGGAGGAGAGATCTTGGGTTGCTGCCTCTGACATTCATGCTCCGTCCCTGATACACATTTTTCATGAACGTTTTCCATCCAAACCGTCTCCTGGTCGCTGGCCTAAACCTGTAGAGAGGGGGGTACTGTAATACTTACCTGGAGGTTCTTTCTGCAAAGATCCGCTACTGAGGTTTCAGAGAATGTGCACATGCGCTTACGCAGTGCAGCGCACACTCCTCCACACTACACGCTGCCAATGGCTTAGCTATTGCCATACGGAAGTCCCTTCCATACGGCGGCACCATCTTAAGTTTTTAAAGCTACTTCCTATTTTGGCTCTAAGCCTCGTTTTCATCTTAGTTTTTAAAAGCTACTTCCTTGTTTGCTTCACAGCCTCGTATTCATCCCAGAGGCGGAGACATGCTTTGGAGGGATATTTAAAGGCTCAGTCTGCATTGAACCTTTGCCTGTAATAGTGCCTTGTGCCTATTTGTGGTATTGTGATTCAGTATACATTATTTCTTGTATTCTGACTCCTGCTTGTTTTGACCATTCTGACTTCTATATGCCTGACCTCGGCTTGTTCCTGTTTATCCTGCTTCCCGTGTTTTGTCCTTGTTCCTGATTGACTCCCTGTATTCTGACCTCGGCCTGTTCATCGTTTTATCCTGCCTTGTCCTACCCTTCTGACCGGCTGTTATCCCGACCTGCTTCTTCAGTTGTTTGTATTATCAGGGTTACTGAGGTTCTGGAGGTAGTTCTGGGTGCCGCACAAGTCTCTGGCCTTCTCCATCTGTGGCTCAACCATAGGGTGCATGTTGGTCATAGTGAAATCCATCTCGACTACCTCTTAAGTCCTCAGTTTCCTTTGACACCAGGTTCTGCATCGCTGTTACATCTACTCTTGCTAGTCCGGCACTTACCAAAACCTTAGGCACCTGCCTAAGTCTAGCTAGTCCAGTACCTGCTCAGTCCTAGCCATAAGATCTGTACCTGTCTAAGTCTGGCTATTGTCTGGAACCGACCCATGCTTAGTTTCCATCAGCATCTGCTTGTACCTGAGGCCCTGTCTTAGAACCCCATAAAGGGTTATGCCCTGTCATAGAGTCCCTTTAATGGAATGGCCACAGTATAACCATGTCATAGTAATGCCTGTCTTAGAGTCCCTGTCCTAACCCTGTTAAAGGCTTCGTCTGTTCTGCGTTTCTTTGTTCTACTGTTTCTGATTTTCCTTTCTGCCTGCATTATGTTCTGTTGTTCAGTTCTGGGTTTCCCTTGTTTCTTTCTGCCTTGTAACTCTGTTCCTCTATATAAGTGTGCTCCACCTGTTGCTTTAGTTTCCTTCCAGTCTTCAGTTTGTGCAGATCTGCAGTCTACAGGTATTCTGTGTTTTGTGCATTTCTGTTATTGGTTTCAGTTTCTGGACTTGGGTATTAATCTAATTTATTATTAGTTTAGTATTAGGAACTTGCCAAATTGTGGGGTACGTTGACATTCTTTAGTATTAAGCTAATTCCTGTATTTATGTCTGTTTGTTTGTATGTATGTTTCCTTGTGTTCCTTTTACCTAGCCTTGGCCTCTCTATGTACTCTTGTGGTTATCTCTATGCCATTGTATGTATCTTTGATTCTGTTCATAGCTCTGCTTTGCTTGTATCTTTCTTTCTACCTGCAGTATCTGGTTATCCTGTTTAAGTTCTGCTCCAGGATACCTGCAGGATTCCTTCTATTTCACCATACCTTCAACTGGACACATATGTTGCTTCCACAGGGCCTTGGTATGTGGCTGCAAGAACCTGGGGTCTCAAACCACCGGGGGAATGCAGTTACCCAGAACCAGTCTTCTCCATGTACTGCACCGTAGCTCACAGAACTTGGCCGCTCAGGGTCTTTTGTCACCTAGGACCCTGTCTGTGACACTCTCCAGAACTCCACGGATCGCAGTTAAATTATATAATCTTGTGTTTTTACACAAGTGGTGTCTGGTTAGCATGCTTTCTCATTTTTTAAAATTACATTGGGGTATATTCAGGTAGAGAAGAAATAAAGATGTCTGCACTCCTTGTTCCAGCGAAATTTGTGGATGATTTATTGGAAAATAGTGGATCCGATACAAAAAAGTAAATAAGTGGTGGCAAGGCATACAAAGGGGGAAAGGGGAGGACTCACCTTACCCATTTTTGAACTCACGCTTAATCATAGGCTGTATATTCAGGTAGCCCCAATATGGGCAAATAGCTGAATTGCAGAGAAATCCGCAATTTGCTTACTCAGTATGGTCAAATTCTGGACGATAATTCTGCCCTTGGGTCTGGAAACTTGGTCTGGGGAATCAGTAGAATTCCCCATATTCAAGCTGTCCATTGACACGACAGCACCGACACACTGCCAATCACTCCCTCCTTACCTGTTCAGAACTACCCGGAGCTCTGTCTCACTGCCCTCTGGGTCTTCAGCAGGGATTCCCAGCCAGACACACAAACTCCATTAGCAGGCCTCTCATGACTATCCCTAGGTTACTGTTCTGCACATGTGCAGTTCTACATTTGGCTTACTGTCCCTTAAAAGGACAGTAATAAAACCTCTGTTTCTCCTCCCCAAAGCCTCCATTGGCCAGCCAATCTCTCCTACACTATTTAAATCCTCATTTGTGAACTAGTCCTTGCCTGTAATAGTGCCTGGTGCCTTCACTAGCATTTGTGTTATATCGTGATTTGCTGATTCCTGTTGCCGATTCCTGCTTGCCCGACCTTGCCTGTTTTGCCGCCTGTCCCGACCTGTTTGCCTGAATTGACTTAGTTTGTTTGCCGCCTATAATGATTTTTACGCTTGTCTGACTATTCTTCCGCCTGCACCCTTGATACCTTCGCCTCGGTCCTACTCTGTATCCAGCTGCCGTCCTATTAGGTTTAGCTTTGGTATTCTGGTGATAGTTCAGAATGCAGAAGTCCTGGGGGAACGAAACCTGCGGCTCAACCATAGGGTGGAATTCCTTCAGGCAGAATAATTCTGTTCTATTGCCGGGGTCCATTGCCAAAACCTTTTAAGGGACAGTAATAAAACCTCTGTTTCTCCTCCCCAAAGCCTCAATTTTCCAGCCAATCTCTCCTACACTATTTAAACCCTCATTTGTGTTCTAGTCCTTGCCTGTAATAGTGCCTGGTGCCTTTACTAGCGTTTGTGTTATATCGTGATTTGCTGATTCCTGTTGCCGACTCCTGCTTGCCCGACCTTTCCTTTTTTGCCGCCTGTCCTGACCTGTTTGCCTGAATTGACGTTGTTTGTTTGCCGCCTGTCCTGATTTTTACGCTTGTCTGACCATTCTTCTGCCTGAACCCTTGATACCTTCGCCTCGGTCCTACTCTGTATCCAGCTGCCGTCCTATTAGGTTTAGCTTTGGTATTCTGGTGATAGTTCAGAGTGCAAAAGTCCTGGGGGAACGAAACCTGCGGCTCAACCATAGGGTGGAATTCCTTCAGGCAGAATAATTCTGTTCTATTGCCGGGGTCCATTGCCAAAACCTGTACCTACTCTGCAAAGTGGTTCCAGCCTCGTACCAGATCGTGACATCCAGAATCAATCTGAATTTGGTCAGAACCCAGAAATAATTTCAAAATTGTGGCCATTTCAATTCTTTTTAATGTTTAACATTTTAGGGCCAGAAGGTACCGTAAAAATGAAGTTGCTAAACATATGCCGTAATAGAATTTATTTATTAAAAAAAATATATATTTTTTGTCTTCTTTTGAATCAACAACAGTAAACAAGAACAGGGAACGTATTTAACTTGATGGACATGTCTTTTTTCAACCTAAACTACTGTGTAACTATGTATCCATTGGAATGATATATATACAGTTTATGTATTTACTGCTCATTGGCATGATATACAAAGTTTATGCATTTACTTCTTATTAGCATAATATACAAGGTTTGTGCTTTTACTGCTCATTGGTATAATATACAAAATGTATGCATTTACTGTACATTGGCATCATGTACACAATTAATTAATTTTCTGCTCATTGGCATCATCTATAAAATGTATGTATTTACTGCTCATTGGTATCATACACAGGGGATGGGACAGAGCATAAACACAGCCGCTTCACTGACCCCTCTCGCGCGATGGCCAGTTCATCGCGAGAGGTCATCGTGGGGGTCACTTTTGGGGGGAGTTCATTTATATGGGGGGGTAATTTATTGGGGGTGTACATTAGTAAACGCTGACAGTTCAGTGCTGAACTGTCAGCGCTTACATAGCCGCAATGAAGCGGCCACGTTCATCTTCACTGCTGACAATTCAGCGTTCAAACTGACGTCCTAGACCCTTATACACAAACTTTATGCATTTACGCTCATTGGAATCATGTACCCAGTTGATGCATTTACTGCTCATTGGCATCATTTATAAAATGTATGTATTAACTGTTACAAAATGTATCATACAAAATGTATTTATGCTCATTGGCATCATATAAAAAACTGTGAATGTTTACATGGTGTGTTCAATAAAAACATGGTAACATTTCATTCTTTGTGTGTTATTAGTTTAAGCAGACTGTGATTGTCTATTGTTGTGACTTAGATGAAGATCAGATCACATTTTATGGCCAATTTGTGCAGAAATCCATATCATTCCAAAGGGTTCACAACCTATTTCTCATTGGCATCATCATATAAATCCTTTATATATCCGCCAAAGCATGTGATCTTCTTTACTCCACTGCTATCAAATCTGTCATGTGCTCTAGTCACAGATCATTTGGAGACCTAGCAACATCCCTGGGTTGGAGCAATAAATAAGAAGGATAGCAAGTAAAAAAAAACAGGAAGCAAAGGGAGATAAAAATGTCTTGGGAAGAAGTAATTAGCCTCACATAGCCCCCTTCATAAAGAGCGACCTGCAGATGCAACCAGCATAACTGCTTGACTACCTGGCTAGAATGAAGGCCCACTCCATAGTGGGAGCTGGGGAACTGGATCACACAGGAAAGACTGAGGAGTCAAGATCCTCAGACTCTTCAAAATGAATTCCAAACTGGACCATAGGAAGAGGAGAGACTAGCTGAGATCCTCAGATGCCTCCAAAGGGATTCCAAGCTGGGACATGGATATAGCAGAGTGTGGATACCCAGGTGTTTCAAGGGAATGTAAGCAAACAGGCTCCAGGCACAAACAGAAGGGACCCTGGAACCAGCATAAGGCCAGACAAGAACAGCTAACAAGCTAAATGTGCTACAGACTCCACTCAGCGAACTCCTTACTGTTGCCTACAGCCATATGTCACGGATGGGGTACCAGGTGACACAGGACCCAGAGCGCCCATAGCCAGATGGTATACAGGAGTTCATTTGCAGGAACAGAGTCACAGGGCCTAGTGCAATGTAACCACACTCCGCCGAGGGCTTGACCCTCCCAGGTTGGTGCAGCCACATACCAGGCCACCAAGGTAGCAGCAGCTGTATTCAGTGTAAAACAAAACAGGATCTGGTGATACCCTGCAGACACCATGGCACAGGCATGGAGGATAGCACTGTACAACAATATACAGGATGCCGCAGGCTGGGACATACAAGGCTAAGCAGAGCAGAGTCAGGACAACAGAAAACAGGGCTACAGCACACAAAACAAATTAGAACAGGGCAAAGACATTGATAGGAACTAAAGCAGGACTGGATCAGGCAAAAACAGTGCAAAGCATAAACTCGACAGAGATAAGGATAATAACTACAGAAGCAGGAAAACAGGGCAGAAACAAACAAGGATTAGACAGAATTGGAGAAATCAAAAGCCAAGGCATTGTGCATGCAGGAAGCAATGCGGAGGAGACGGCCGACGAGCAGCATCCAGGTAAGTACTGGAGTTCGGGGGAGGAGGGGGGCTTTAATTGGCTATTAACGAGCAAATTATCAGTGGGCTATTAGGGAGCAAATTATCAGTGGGCTATTAACGAGCAAATAACACTGGCAAATGAATGGTAAAATAATACTGGCAAATGAAGGGCAAAATAACACTGGCAAATGAATGGTAAAATAATACTGGCAAATGAAGGGCAAAATAACACTGGCAAATGAAGGGCAAAATAACACTGGCAAATGAAGGGCAAAATAACACTCGCAAATGAAGGGCAAAACAATACTGGCAAATGAAGGGTAAAATAACACTGGCAAATGATGGGCAAAATAATACTGGCAAATGATGGGTAAAATAATACTGGCAAATGAAGGACAAAATAAACATTGTTGCATAATACAACTCCTTGAAGTCTCACAGAGTTCTGCAATGTATATTGTTTTTTCTCTTCCATGCATATTGTATCATTTGAAGCCTCACTGCGTCATTGTAACACATAGTAAAGGTTGTCGTTGTTTTAACTCCTTAGTGACATGACTTTTTTGGCTTGTCACATGGGCTGTTTTAACATTTCTGCGGTGTTTGTGTTCTGCTGTAATATATTTCTTTCTCTTTTAGTGTACCCACACAAAGTATATATTGTTCTTATCAGAATAGAAGATCTTTCTTTTGATACATTATTTTAATAATAGCTTATAATTTTATTTTAAAAAACAAATTGGCAAAAAAATTATTTTCAGACTTTTAATTGAAAAATCGTATATTCATCTTCAAAATCCAACAAGAAAAACACTACTGTACTTTTTTATTCAAGTTACAGGGCAAGAACTATAAGTAGTGCAATGCTATTTCAAAATTAGTGATAGTGACATTGTAACATTGATCATGAACATATAACATCTATACTAAATCCATGAATGACCCCACATGTACATATTTTCAAAACTAGACAACTCAAGGCATTTAACATGGGGTATTTTAATAGTTTTCATGTAGCCTTTTTATCACCAACCTTTGCCTAATTTTGCTGCAAAAGAAAATGAAATGTTGATTTTTCACACAAATTGCAATTCAGGTAGAAATTTCCTGAAAATGGGAAGGGGTACTGCCAAATAACACATCAATATGTGTTCAGCAACATCTCCTGAGTACAGGGATACAACCCACGCATAGGTTTGTCAGGTTGTTTGGGGGTTAAAAGGCCAAATTTGAGAGGTGCACTTTTTGGTTTTCCAACTTGGAATTTTGACATGCAGAAAACCTGCGCCCATGTCCCATTTTATTTTAACTTACTTTTACTACTTTGATCTCTCTCTCACTAAAAAAAATGCGAGGAGAGGCAGGCAGATCCAAAGTGGTCAGATCAATATTTGTTTAATATTGACCTGACCAGGCAGTGGGGATGCTCATCTGAGCATCCCCACTGCCTGCCTCTATGATGAAGCAATTGTGTGACTGCTTGAATAGCACAGGAAGCAGCTTCCTATGCTCTTGACCTTTGAAGGGCAGCGCCATCTTGGTCACATGGTGACCAAGATTGTGGTTGTTTTTTTTAGTGATTAAATCCACTTCCTATGCTCGTTTTTACCGCCCGTCGGTTTAAAGGCTGCTTTTAAAACTGGCATTCCAATCATTATCCAGAGCGATTTAAATGCCGACTGGGTTTTTTTTTTTTAGTAGTGCGCGAAATTAAAAAAAAACACTTTCAGTGCTCCTTTTGCTGCACTAATACTTTGCCACACAGGAGGGATCTAATCGATCCTGTGTCGGCAAGGGGATAATCGTTATTTTGTACTTAGCGCACAAATCTATGCTTTTTTCTTTTGAAATAAAATTCTATGTTTTATTAAGCACTGATGACAGAATGAATTAAGATATATGCCACAGGATTCTGTCCCTTGAGAATGGAAGGCGTTTTTGATATGCCCTCTCTTCTGCAGCAGGATCTCCTATGTCCTATGAGGTCGCTTTGATTGTCCTCAATCATACAATACAGATAATGTAATTGATGTCGAGCCTGAACTTGTGGAAACACACGCAACTCTGATATGTCAAGAGTAACATTGCAAGGTCTTGTGAGCTTTCGGCAGAGTGTTAAGACCACAAAGCAGCTTAAAATAGTTAAAGGACAACTGACAGTAAAAAAAAAAGTTATTTAAATTATCACTGAAAGATTGTGTAATGTGAAGGCATTTTTAAATAGAAATGATTTAATTAAAGAATAGAAATAATGTTTTCTTTTCTTATGTAACGCTATCGTGGGACAGACATCTTGACAACCATCCGCACCCAAGATTATAAACAACATGCCCAACATGCCTGCCCAATAGATATAGACAGTGCAAAGATGGCTCAATAACTTACTTTATTTGTATTCTTTCATGAAAAATGCCTATATTTGATGCAATTAAATGTATTAACCCCTTAATGACATGACATTTTTGGCTTGTCCGACGCTTGGTGGCATAGGCTGTTTTAACATTTCTTCAATGTTTGTGTTTTGCTGTAATTTATGTATTTCCCATTTAGATTACCCACACAAACTATATATTGTTTTTATCATCATAAGAAGGGCTTTCTTTTGATACCATTATTTTTTATAATAGCATATCATTTAATATAAAAAACATAATAAAATATGGCAAAAAAATGAAAAAATAAAAATTCTGACTTTTATTTGAAAAATCGTACACTCCTCTACAAGAGACAACCAAAAAATATTGCTAAATAGTTTCTAATATTTGTCCTGAGTTTAGAAATAGCCCGTGTATTTATGTTTTTGTGCTTTTTTATTAAAGTTGCAGCGCCAGAACTATAAGTATAAGTAGTGCAAAGCTATTCCTTTTTTTTTTTTTTTTTGCAAAATTAGCGATAGTGACTGTAACGGATCGCCTGGCACCCCGACTGGGTACCTCCGTTGAAGGATGCTCCTAGCGCTTCCTGAGGACTCCAAGCACTCTGGCAGACACCACAATCACTGAACCGGAGAAACAAATTCTCCCAAGCATATGAATGCTGTAGACAGTTGAATAGGAACCATACGAATAGGTTTACTCTCCTAGCAGTCAAACTGGAACAGCATACAATAAATCCTTCCCCCAATAATGAGACGACACTTCACTTTGAGGGTTAAAACAGGAACTCCCTGTACTGTCACATACAGTCTCTTTTATTCCCAATCCACAAACATAGTACAGCCCACAGGGCATTACAAAACAACCAATCAATCCATACAATACACACAGACACTCCCACACAGAATCCTCCTCTCTGCATGTGATATGATTACTGAACACAATGGGTAATCTCATTATCACCGGCAGAGGAATACAGTTTTTACACAATATTTATAACTTCTAAAATATACATGTCACAAACATAAAGCATACATTTTCATAATCAATCCATTCAGGGCAACAACATATTAAAAAATGGCACGAATCAGACCAGGGGTTCAAAAGTTAAGGGAAAGTCCTTTGTGACTAAATGAAGCATGGCTTTCTGGCCCAAACCAGTTTCAGTGTCTTCTATCCTGGAGAATAATTCAATTATCTCCCAGGACAGACCCAAGACTCCATTAAGCACATGGTTGCAAAAAGACACAAAACACTTTCAAATACATAAAGTAACCTTTTCACATAACACACAGACATTTCACATATCCCCAGATAGCTGGGATCTGAGCGCACAAAACTACTGAAGAGCGCTCAGATCCTATTCACACAGTTCAATTGCTATGGAGCCGAAGTCTTTAACTACACAAATGGGCTCCATGGCATAGCTATCTGGGTTAACACATTCTCATAAAGTCTGGTCCATAGTCCAAAGGCAAGAGGCGGGCAAGCAGCCCCCTCCAAGGACACGTGGGGAGGCCGGTTTCGCCACAGTGACATTGTAACCCTTATATCTGTACTAAATCCATGAATGACCCCCCCACCCCGTACATATACATATTTTTCAAAAATAAACAACTCAGGGCATTTAACTTGGGGTATTTTGACACTTTTCATGTAGCCATATTACCACCAACCTTTGCGAAAGTTTGCAGCAAAAATAAATTTCACACAGATTGAAATTCAGGTAAATATTTCCTGAAAATGTGAAGGATTATTGTAAAATAACACCTCAATATGTGTTCAGCAACATCTCCTGAATACAGGGATGCCACCCATGCATAGTTTAGTTAGGTTATTTGGGGGTTAAAAGGCCACATTTGGGATGTGCTCATTTCCAACTTGGAATTTTGACATGCAATCAGCCTGCGGCCATGTTCCATTTGGAACATATTTGAAGCAGGCCAATGTATTTTACCCCATCAAGCCATATATTTAAGAAAACTAGACACCCTAAGGTAGTATTTTAACACTTTTCATGCACTAATGGACTAGTGGTCTCCTTGATAAAGGCTTTCTAGCCGAAACGTTGGTGACCTCCATTCTTTTGTGCAGTGTGTCCCTCCTGTCCTTTCTTTTTTCTTTAGATTATCTTTGCTTGTGCTATTAATTACATCATTGTATATGTAAGTATTTGCTGTTTTTGTTTATTTCTGTTCATGTGATGCATTATAGAGAGTATATTTTTTTTATATAATTATTTTTCGAATACATTTTTGTAACATTACATTTCTGGTTTCTGTGTGCTCCTTCTACCCCTTTTTTGGGGTAAAAGGCCACATTTGTGAGTTGCGCATCTCAGAATATTCCAACTTGGAATTTTGACATGTTGTCAACCTGCGTCCATCTCCTAATTGTGATATATCTTTGAAGCCAGCCAATGTAATGTATCCCCACCAAACCATATATTTTTTAAAAGTAGACACCCATGACTACTTGTGGCAAGGTAGCCACTGATATATCATTAGATGATGTATTAGAACGTTGACCAGGGTCAAGATCGAACCCTGAGTCAGCGGCCTCAGAATCAGTGCCTAAGCAGTGATCTACGCCAAAGAAGGGGTTAATAGCTCTTGGAAGAGCCTTTGTACCTCTTTAACCCCTTAACGACAGATGACGTGCCAGGCACGTCACGGCAAATCGAGGACTTGCCGACAGGTGACGTGCCTGGCACGTCATGCACTAAACTGAGTAAAGAAAGCGACCAGCGGTCGCTTTCTTTACTCTAACGGTGTTGCTACAATGCCTCTAGGTAGAGGCATTGTGCAACACCCCCCAAATGTGCAGGGGCGCGCTACGATCACTCCACGGAGTGATCGTAGCAGCCATTTAAAAATGGCTGCGCCGGCTGCACACATGTGCTTAGAAAGCGAACGATCGTTCGCTTTCTAAGCATCTCCGGTGTTGTTAAAGTGCCTCGCCAGCGAGGCACTTAACAACACCTTGATGCTCCCCAGAACCGATGGTGGTCGCTCTCCTGAGCGACCCCATCGGCTCAGTAGAAGGGAACGCTGCCTATACAGGCAGCGCTTCCCTTCTAATGGCAAGAGCATCGGAAGTGAAAGTATTTCACTTCCGATGCTCTAGGGGGAGCCAATCGATGCCTGCACAACAGATCTATGTGATCTGTGTGCAGGCATGTATGGTAAGTGCTCTGATGAGCACTTATCATACTGTCAAAGGCAATATTAGCAAATATTGCCTTTGACAAGTATTGATCTGCCTCCCTCACCTTACTAGTTTTAGTAAGGGAGAGAGACAGATCAGATAAAGTAAAAAAATAAAATAAAATAATAAAACAAATATTTAATAAAATTTTAAACACCAAGGGCTTTTATAAAAGCCATTTAACCCCTTCCCTGCCATTGATCGCTGTGTACGCAGTGATCATACACAGCAGCACATTTTTTGCTGTCTGTGCATTTTTTAGGGGTTAATTTTTTTTACTGTAATTCATTACGTATAAAAAAAAAGCTCTTTTAAGAGAGATTAACCCCTTTCTTGCTGTAGATCACTGCCTAAGCAGAGATCTGACGCAAATGCAGCAATCTTGCTGCAGAAGCATTTTTAATTTTTTTAAAACTTTTTTATTACACCCGTCACGTGTTAATTATACCCGCTAGGGGACTACGTTTAACGTAATTTTTTTTTTTAAATAAGAGCTATTAACCCCTTCCTTGCCGTATATCACTTCCTAAGCAGCACATATGGTCACTGCCTAAGCAGTGCATATGGTCACTGCCTAAGCAGCGCATATGGAGCAATCTAGTCGCAGAAGGATTTTTTTTTTGCTATCAGCATTTTTTTTGTCAGACTCGCTAGGGGTTAATTATACCCACTAGGGGATTACGTGTATTCCTTTTGAAGCTGTCTGAACACGTGTATAGCGATCAGTAACAGCCGATCAGTGGCAAAGGTGGTTTGGTGATTTCTCAGATGAGCATCACCATTCGTCTGGTTCGATCAATATTGGTAAATATTGTTCTGACCCATATGGATCTGCCTCCCTCTCCTCACTTGAGTTTTAGTGAGGGAAAGAGACAGATCTGTATAACATAATTTTTTAATTGTAATAAATTAAATAAAATGTTAAAAAAATTGTGAGTCCCAAGGGGTTTTATAAAAGCCATACCCTTTGTATAGTGTAGTGTATTAACCCCTTCCCTGCCACTGATCACTGCACAGCAGAAATTTTTTTCTTGTCTGTGCATTTTTAGGGGTTAATTTTTTTGTACAGTACTACAAAGGCTCTTATAAGAGCTATTAACCCCTTCCTTGCTCTACATGTTCAAATTCCAAGTTTGAAAATCAAAAAGCGCACCTCTCAAATGTAGCCTTTCAACACCCAACAAAGCTGACAAAGCTATGCATGGGTGGTATCCCTGTGCTCGGGAGATGTTGCTGAACATATATTGTGGTATTGTTTGTCAGTGACACATACCGAAATATGTGAATTTGTGTCTAAAGTACAATGTATGTGGGAAAAAATACACAATAAAATGACTACCACAAACTTTGACAAAGGCTGGTGGTAGAATTGGTGCATGGAAAGTGTTAAAATAACACCATTTAAAATAGCCTAGGGTGTCTACTTTTACAAAATATATACTTTTTGGGGTAAAATACACTGTCCTACTTTAAAAAAAAGTCCCAAATGAAAGATGGGCTCAGGCTGGCTACACGTCAATATTCCAAGTTGAAAATGCGCACCTTCACAATGTGGCCCTTTTAGCCCCCAAACAACCCAACAAACCTATGCATGGGTGGTATCCCTGTACTCAAGAGATGTTGCTGAACACTTATTGGGGTGTTATTTGGCAGTGACACATACCAAAATCTGTAAATTCATGTCTGAAGTACAAGGTTTGTGAAAAAAAAACACAAAAAAATGACTACCACAAACTTTGACAAAGGCTGGTGGTAGAATTAGTGCATGGAAAGTGTAAAAATACCACCATTTGAGATAGCCTAGGGTGTCTACTTTTAAAAAATATATGGGTTGATGGGGTAAAATACACTGGCTGGTTTCAAATATGTCCCAAATGGGACATGGGTGCAGGCTGTCTGCATGTCAAAATTTCAAATTGGAAAACCAAAAACTTCACCTCCCAAATTTGGCCTTTTACCCCCCAAACAATCCAACAAACCTATGCATGGGGGGTATCCCTGTACTCAAGAGATGTTGCTGAACACTTATTGGGGTGTTATTTGGCAGTGACACATACCAAAATCTGTAAATTCATGTCTGAAGTACAAGGTTTGTGAAAAAAAATGACTACCACAAACTTTGACAAAGGCTGGTGGTAGAATTAGTGCATGGAAAGTGTTAAAATACCACCATTTGAGATAGCCTAGGGTGTCTACTTTTAAAAAATATATGGGTTGATGGGGTAAAATACACTGGCTGGTTTCAAATATGTCCCAAATGGGACATGGGTGCAGGCTGTCTGCATGTAAAAATTTCAAGTTGGAAAACAAAAAACTGCACCTCACAAATTTGGCATTTTAGCCCCCAAACAACCCAACAAACCTATGCATGGGTGGTATCCCTGTACTCAGGAGAAATAGTAGAATCTATTTAGCATGTTTTTTCGTTCGCTATTGTCGATGAGGAGAAGTTGTTTCAAATAAAAACAAAGAAATTTGTGTATTTTTTTTTTTTTTTACCATATTTTATTATTTTTTTTTAATAATATGATAAGATATGATCAAAAATATGGCATCCATAGAAAGCCCTTTTTGTCCCGATAAAAACAATATATAATATGTGTGGGTACAGCAAATGACGAAGAAGAAAATTACTGCTAAACACAAACAGCACAGAAATGTTAAAATAGCCATTGTCCAGAAAGGACAAAAATGTTTCAAAGGCTCTGTCCTTAAGGGGTTAATACATTACAGTACAAAGAAATTAATCCATAAAAAAGTGTTGCTGTGCAAGATTACTGCTTATACAATGACCAATGGCAAGGAGGGGTTTAATACACAGGAATTGGATTTCATAAAACCTGACAATTTTATCAAATTTAATTTTAACATTAATGCTGATCTGTCATTTTTCCCTCGCAAAAATGTATGTAGGCGAGGAGATGGTCATCTGAGCAATCACCAAACCACCTTTGCCACTAATTCGCTGTTACTGATCGCTATACATGCACTTGGACAGCTTAAAAGAATTAGAATAAGTATTTTTACATTACACGTAACCCACTAAAAGGTGTAAAGAAAAATATATATAATCAAAAAAATATGCAGATAAAAATTGCTTTGGCATCAATATCATTGTGTAAGCTGTGATCTACGGCAATGAAGGGGTTAATAGCTCTTAAAAGAGCCTTTGTAGTAGGTGTGGGACTGTCCCACGCAAAGTGGAACAGTTGGAAGGTATGGGTGTTCAAATGATCCAATGAGCAAAGTTTCCCCTGCACATGAATGAGGAGACATTTTGTGATTCTGCCACCTCCCTACCATTTTTATTGTATAACAATGTCACAAACACAATCTCACACATTGAAACACACAAGCAGGCATAGGGATTTCAGTCTCAAAAAGTCTTGGGAGTTGTGTATTCTCTTTACAGAGATTTTTTTCCCTGTATAATGAATTAGTTACGATAAGGTTGTTTTTTTTTTGGGGGGGGGGGGGGGTTTAGAGGTTTCTCTTTATTTAGGTTATTAGAGAGTTATAGGAGATTTCCATCTCAACAGCTCTCCCCATTTCGGTACATGTAACACAGTTTCCATTCACCCTGCAGCCTTTGTATAGGCCAATAGAGTGTGCCATCACAACGTGACTCGGACAAGCACTTAGTTGAGTTAGGAGGTGAGTCAAGACTACAACTGTAACTAAAGCAGGGCGTTACCCGAGCCTCCCTATTCTTTTCAAGAAACTTTACGTCATGAGACTCGCAAACCCCACCCTTTTTAAAACTGCGCACGCGTCTGCAGCGTCACAGGGGCCGCACCGCCTCTATATGAGTCGAGGGAAGCGCTGCCTCACTCCTTTTCCTCTTTCCACCCTTAGCCGGCGCTGAGCCTCCCACAGAACGCTCCGGGACCCCGCCGCTCAGTCCATCGCCACTATGATTATTTACAGGGACATCATCTCGGGTAAGTACTATCCTTAGACCCGTAACTCAGGACGCTCTATTACTAACCACAGAAAGTGAGCGTTTGATGACTTAACACCTCTTAAAGTGACGCCGACTCGCTAGGCCTCAGTTCAGCGTTGGTTTGGTCATTAACCGCACCGATTCGTAATATACCATCTCTGCAGTGGGTATCCTGGGCCGTCAGAAAGGTCTTCGTAACCCGCTTGTGGTAGGCTGTGCCGATGATTGCCACGCGTGTATGCCGTTACACAATTTTAAACGTTATTTATTGCTTTATGCTTTTATCCTGTGTTGGGGATAAACACTTTCAGTGAGAGTTTTTCCTGCGCTTCGTATAATACTTCTGTAGCAGCGTGGCTGGCTGTCTTCCATAGCCGGCAGCCGTTACGCTGGCTGCTAGATGGGGCCTTCTTTTCTTTCTCGCGTTCTCTTCAGGATGACGTAGTATTTCTGTGTCAGAACAGGAAGTGGGTGGGCGGTTGCCGGGCAGACTTGGCGCGTAATGGGTTCGATTAGTTTCCGGTGTTTGCGCTAAGGACTTGCTCTGTTGGTGTTGTGGTTCTAAGCGATAGAAATGGCTTCTTATTATGCAATTATTGGAAGGGACCTCACTGCTTTATTAGGCTGACTCGATACAACGTGGCGTTTATGCTCAGTTTTCACTCCACTCGCATGGCGTAACTAATTCTGGGAGCAAATCGCTTAAAGAGTGGTGAACGTGTTTGAATGTCGTCATGACTCAAGATATGGCATGCCCTTTTTTTCGTCAATCTGGGATTCACCGTGTACATGGATGTCCGGATTTGATGGTCAGTTTTTAGCAACCGGACATATTTATATTGCCTCATTCCTTACCAGAGAAAGATATACCCCCATCCTCCTTTAAGGATAGCTTGGCAACTGGGAAATTTGTAGCGCATAAAAAAAGCCGAGTAATATTAAATGTTTGTTTGTCTATTGTCATTGTATGAGTTTTTGTAAATTTAAACGCTAACCAAAGTACTGAGAACGTATGGTGGTCTTTTTTAATCTAGTCCTAAAATGCTCTTCTAGGAAAGCCTTTTTTCTTTTGTTATGCCTTGTGCGATTTGCATGGCCATGTATTCCGCATCCATTGATAGACCATAAGCTGATGTGGTTGCTTTTTGGTTTGCACAGTGATGCAAAAGAGAATTTCCCTGCGCTTTCTGGCTTGTCTCATTCTGTGACTTGTCGGATTGAATAGAGGCATACATTACATTTCTGGATCCTGTTATTTAGCCTGCATGTTTGTATAGTGCTATAATTAAAAAAATAAACTTTTATAGTTATGCAAATTTGTATTTCTTTCAGGCGATGAAATGTTTTCAGACATCTACAAAATCAAAGAAAGTGCTTGTGGACTTTGTTATGAAGTTGAAGGCAAGGTGAGTCATTGGCAAAAACTAGGGCACCTTGACTATAGAAGTCTACCAAGTAAAGAGTTTCCTTCAATAAGTCTTTTAATTGATTAGAAGCAGTCATGTAGGTTAAACAGAGTAGTACTGTAAAATGCTCTAATTTAGGAATCATGGTTTAAAGGTTAATTAAAGAGCATAGTTCAGTTGAGAAGACTTAAAAATAAAGGTGTTTTTTTGTGTGCGTGGGGTTTGACTCCTGAAAGACTGGCCTATTTCCCAACTAAGATTCACTATTGGGAAAGGTAAAGCTTACAGTGATCAACACTTTTATAGTTCTATCTTGCATGTATAATCTGCAAAACATTTGTAGTTACTATTCTATGAACAATTTGCCAGAAAATTTGATAGCAATGATAAAACTACAGAGCACTCAGGTGTTGGTTTGGAAGCAATGTTGTATTGTGCTGTGTGAGCTTAATATATGTTTCCTAGATGGTCACCAGAATAGAAGGGTCAATTGATGATGCGTTAATTGGTGGAAATGCCTCAGCTGATTGCGCGGATGAAGGGACCGACTCAACAACAATCTCTGGAGTTGATATAGTATTAAACCATAAGCTTCAGGAAACCTGCTTCGTCAAGGACAGTTACAAAAAATACATTAAGGAATATATGAAACTGTAAGTACACTCCACATTAAATACTTTTTTTTTTAATTCACAAAACTGAATATACATAGTCTGAATAAAATTAATATGAAGGAAGCTGCTGTGATGTTTAGATGTGTGAATATATACAACATATGAAAACAAAATAATGACCAGCACAACTCCAAATATGCAGAATTAATATGGTGTGCTACTGACAGACCAAATTGTATGCATAATACAAATGAAAATCAGAGTACCACCCACAATTTATAATTTTATCAATACCCTCAGGTGTTCCATATGTTTTTGTTCAGTCAGATTTGTAGTAATTGGTAGTGCAAGCTAGATTAGCGACACACGGTTCCATGCAAGTAGTTGGGACCCACTGAAGCTTGGAGTAATTTTACAGAAAATGGCACTTTAAATTTAAAGCTTATGTAGAGTATAAATAAATGTATAGCTCATATGTGAATTTTTAATACCTGGCAATGATGACCATCTTAGGACACCTTTTGGAGGCTTGTTCCTATGAAACTAATTGCCTGAGCACTGTTTTTAATTTTTTTTTTTTTTTAATACAAAAAACTTATTCATGATTCATATTTTGTTACCTGTATTATTCTCCCCTGTAGTATCAAAGCCAAACTTGAAGAAACCAAACCAGATCGTGTAAAGATCTTCATGACGGGAGCTGCAGAGAGGGTCAAATTCATCCTTTGCAACTTTAAAAACTACCAGGTAATTAATTAATTCCTGAAATTTTTTTATATTCCCAAATAGCCGTTTTGTGTAGTTGCTAACACTGTACCATATTTAAAGGACTTTGAAATCCTAACAATGTTCATTTTAGTTCTTCATAGGTGAAAGCATGAACCCAGATGCCATGGTAGGTCTTCTGGATTTCCGTGAGGATGGCATTACACCCTACTTGACCTTCTTTAAGGATGGCCTGGTGACTGAGAAATTTGTAAGTAGCATCTATATATTAAATGTTGATCGGTCTAGCTTCATTGTAATGAAGGATGTTTAAGGGGCAGTGTAAAATGACCAATAACCAAAGTAGTGCGACCATATTGTGTAGAACTTTAATCTAGTCTTAAAATGTGCTACTCTTCTAGGCAAGCTTTTTTTTTTTTTTTTAAATTAGCCTTGTGCAGTTTCCCTGGCCATTTTTATTCAGCATCCATTGATAGACCATAAGCTAATGTTGCTTTTTGGTTTGCACAGTGATGCAAAAGAGAATTTCCTTGCGCTTTCTGGCTTCTCATTTTGTGACTCGTCAGATTGAATAAAGGCATACATTACACTTCTGCATCCTGTCATTTAGCCTTCATGTTTGTGTATTGCTACATTTTTAATTCTTTTTTTATTTATTACAGTAACAAATTTTGGATCTCCCATTGTAACTGGCTGCTGCTGCTTCTCATCCATACAACACCAGGATTAAGCAAAGTCTTGACACATTCAAACTGGACTGATACCATTGAGCTTCATGATTTACTTTGGCCCTAAATTATTCCAGTGGAGGCGGTTTTTAAATTTATTCTCATAGTTTAAATAAAATCCATTGTTCTCCACTGAAGGTAATGCCTTTCTTGGTTTGTTTCCTGCAATTGTTCATACTGGGTGTAGACAGTCTTACACCTATGTGCATTTTAAAGACACAATTCAGACTGTTTTGCTCAAAGGTTTTGCATTTCATCAAATGGCTTGACAGAATATACAAGGATGTGGATTTTCAATTATGGACAATCTACCAATCAAGGAATCCAGGGGATATACTCTACTTATGACTCCTGGAAGCTACTCCTCCACTGCCAGACTTCTGCCTGGAAGAACCTCTGGCCATGAAGGGGTTGCAGTTGTCCTGCATTTACTCCACATCAGTCACTGCTGTATGGGGATAATAACATGGGGTTTTAAAAATGACTGCTGCCTGCTCACCACGGGCTACTTATCACATTGGAGGAACTTTTTCCAAGAAGAACTGACCCCATGAAATAAAGACAGTGAAATAATTGGTCCTGAGCAATGGTTTCCTTTTACTAGTTAAAATTCTTATGTGGAGATGAAACTTTGTTGCAATGTACAGTGCAACAATGCTTTATTTCTAAGGGGATGGCTAACTTGGTGTTTTAGCTGTTTTGAATTACACTGCCATTGACAAGCTGTGAGTCATGGTAAGTGTAGGCTATAACAGCTGCTATGCCAAAGGTTGGTAGCCTTTGCCCAATGATCCATAAAACAAACAAAAGCATGACTTCTCAACTAGAGCAATCATAGCTAACCGCACTGAAGAGATCTTGGACCTAATTGGCCCATAGTCCTTGACAAACTGATGACTGACAGTCATGTTATGTCTAGTTCCCAATCATAAGCAATGCCATTTCTAGCCCTCAATAACCTAGAGCCTTATGTGAGTTGTCTGTAATAAGTGAGCGGCTTTGTATGCATACAACCCCTTGGCACAAAGACGTGTGTGTACATGAACAGCCTGTTTCCTGCAGTCTGCATAGAATGTGTAAATATATGTATTAAAATGAGTGGTTAAGACTGATGGTGCCATATTGGGAGGCAGTATGCTTCTCCAATATGGTGCTGCACTGTATCCGGCAAGAGTGACTGACAGTCTGTTACATTACACTGGAAGAAAAAAAGTACAAAATTCTAGGGTTCAATTTATACTTAACGTTACACGTGTTTGGGGGAATGGCTTGGAAACAAAACTCCACTTTGTTATTGCCCTCTAACTTGCAAAGCTATTATAGATGAGTTATGTTTTCCTGGCAAAGAATTTTCAGGTTCATTTTTACATTTTTCATCAAATTTTATAGTAAATCATGTGATTGATTAATGCTATCTTAGACCTCTTGTGCCATTAAATAGTATGTGTGGGTACGTTAAAAGATAACTCTTTTTTTACTCCATGTTTTTCAACAATAAGTCGACAATTAACTTGTGACTTTTATTTTTATTTTTTTTACTTCATTTCATTCATATAGTCCCTATCCCCTGCTACGGACTGTATGACTGTTTGCATCAGAACTGCAATGCTGACAATTGTCTACACTGCGATTCGGAAGATACATAACTGCTGACTTGTGCATGGTTGATTTTGGCTTCTTCCACTAATGATGGGAAATGTAGTTCCCATTGATTTCGGCTTTCATTTAAAAGCTGCAATCGGGCATTTACAGGCTGAGTCACATGCCACATTAAGTTCCTTGGCTCATTTGAGTAGGCTACACAACTGAGCCAAGGGGACAGAAATGATAGTAGGAGGGGCTGGGGACTTTATTTCTAAAGTTTAAAGTAAGCGCACCCCCCCCAAAAAAAGTTTACGTCCATTATTGACTCTGTTGAAAAACACAGTGTTTGTGACCTAATGATGTATTCACTCGTCATGTTTGTAAAAGGTGGTGTGCTCCGTGCAAACTACTTCTCCGGTCCAGGACTTTGCCTCGCAACCGAGGCTTAGTTCCTGGACCCAATCAGCGAATGTGTGTGGTCAGCTGATCACTGTGATTTTGGTACATTGACTTTGTCATTGTGTCACCCTCAGTACCTTTCAATGTGACAGTTATCCTCTTTACAGCATGATAAACTGCTAGCCCTATGTGTACATGCTTTCAACAATCCATGATGAAAGTACAGTATCGGTGTGAATAAAGCCGTCAAACAAAAAAGTGAAAAAACCTGGTATAAAACGGTGCCAATTTACTTAATTCAAATAGCAACGCACAATTCATACATTTTGTACAACAAAGCAGGTACAGGGAGGAGATACAGCTTCTTAGAGTACCAACTCAAAGCATTCAGCCATTTCCTAGTGGAGAAGCCCTCTACTCCTGCAAGCAGAAAATGAAAAAACTGAACTAGAGCCATCTCCCTAAAAAAAAATCCCACAAATGCCTGTAAGCGAGCACCTCTTACCCTGCAGTGGGTGCTACAAAAGAGGCACCATGGGAATCCGCAGACATTTTTTCTGGGGGGGGCGGGGGCATAATTTTACCGTCATCCTTTCTGCACCGTGCCTCTTTTTGACAAGTTATCATGAAGTGGAGGAGCTTTGTCATTATCAGTGAAGGCATGCAAAGGGTTGATAAACCCTGCACCAGATACAGATCCACAGCACCAGATATAAACCAACCACACTAGATATAGATATAGCCTCACTGCACCAAATATAGATCCACTGTGCCAGATATAGACCCACAACACCAGATATTAACCAGCTAAAAACCCATGACAAGATATAAACCACAGCACCAGATAAATATCCAGAGCTCTAGCTGAAACTCCACAGCAACAGATAGAACAACATAGCAAAAATATAACCCCATAGCACCAGATACAACACTATAGCACACAATATAACCCAACAGCACCAGATACAACCCTATAGCACACAATATAACCCAACAGCACCAGACACAACACTATAGCACACACAATATAACCCCTCAGCACCAGATACAACACTATAGCACACAATATAACCCCACAGCACCAGATAACCTATAGCACACAATATAACCTCACAGCAACATATACAACACTATAGCACACAATATAACCCCACAGCACCAGATACAACACTATAGCACACAATATAACCCCACAGCACCAGATACAACACTATAGCACACAATATAACCTCACAGCAACATATACAACACTATAGCACACAATATAACCCCACAGCACCAGATACAACACTATAGCACACATAACCCCACAGCACCAGATACAACACTATAGCACACAATATAACCTCACAGCACCAGATACACTATAGCACACAATATAACCCAACAGCACCAGACCCAACACTATAGCACACAATATAACCTCACAGCACCAGATACAACACTATAGCACACAATATAACCCCACAGCACCAGATACAACACTATAGCACACAATATAACCCCACAGCACCAGATACAACACTATAGCACACAATATAACCCCACAGCACCAGATACAACACTATAGCACACAATATAACCTCACAGCACAAGATACACTATAGCACACAATATAACCCAACAGCACCAGACACAACACTATAGCACACAATATAACCTCACAGCACCAGATACAACACTATAGCACACAATATAACCTCACAGCACCAGATACATTATAGCAAACAATATAACCTCACAGCACCAGATACACTATAGAACAATATAACCCAACAGCACCAGACACAACACTATAGCACACAATATAACCTCTCAGCACCAGATACAACACTATAGCACACAATGTAACCCAACAGCACCAGACACAACACTATAGCACACAATATAACCCCACAGCACCAGATACAACACTATAGCACACAATATAACCCCACAGCACCAGATAACCTATAGCACACAATATAACCTCACAGCACCAGATACACTATAGCACACAATATAACCCAACAGCACCAGACACAACACTATAGCACATAATATAACCTCTCAGCACCAGATACAACACTATAGCACACAATATAACCCCACGGCACCAGACACAACACTATAGCACACAATATAACCCCACAGCACCAGATACAACACTATAGCACACAATATAAACACAAAGCAACAGATTCCCTAAACACCCAAAATCATAAATCCCATGACATTTCTTTCTCTTTCCCCCTTTTTTATATGTTTTATGTGTTTTATTCCTTCATGTCAGTGACCTCTTTTCACCTACATTTTATCTTTTCTGCCCCATGTCACAATTTTGTCTGTATTCTGCTCCAATCAATCACCTCTTTTCATCCTCTATTATCTTTTCTGCCCCATGTCATCCCATTTTGTTTTCAATCTGCTTCCATCTATCACATCATTTTATCCTCCATTATCTTTTCTGCCCCATCCACTTGTCACCATGTTGATGTGAGCAGAGCCTGGTCAGAGGAGCTGCTCAGACTGGACAAATGGAGACCTCAAGGAAATGGGAGGGACCTCCCTGGATTTACCCCACTCTGCCATGTACCTTGGTTTTTAAAGCTATTATAAGCTCTTCCTACCTGTTACAGAGGCTCAGCGATGGTCTCTGAGTATCTTCTCCTGTTTCCTCCATGATGTTGCACTGCAGGCTTTCTTCTGTCAGTCATGCTGCCACACGGAGGGTTGAGGCGTGGGCTATAACTTCATATCCCCTGGCACCCTTGTCATTGGCTCTCCATGCAGCATGACTGACAGCTGCAGAGATCTGCACCAATGTGGATGGGAGACCAGTATTACAGCAAGCAGAGTTGCAGAGAGCAACAGCTTTGGGTGCCACCTTCTACCCCAGCAACAGGTGTGCAGTCCCCTAGGGAGAGGCACCCTTCCTGTCCTCTGCCAGGCTTGTGTGTAGAATGTTTTGTCCAATACCACACAAAACTGGAATACTGGTAAACCAAAAGTTGCATCTGCTGCACTGTTCTCTACAATATAACCCCACAGCACCAGATACAACACTATAGCACACAATATAACCCCACAGCACCAGATACAACACTATAGCACACAATATAACCTCACAGCACCAGATACACTATAGCACACAATATAACCCAACTAACTACAATATAGTGTAGTACTTAAATAAAAAGTGCCAATATTCATAAATAAGTGAGAACACACTCACTCTGTATACCTTCCAGGGAGCCCACAAGGGGTTAATGATCCAGCAGGTCTCCAGGTAACAGTAAGAGAGAGTGAAGAGGAGGCTTATTGGTGTGAATAAATTTAATATAAAATAAGGTACATAAAAATCTTACATTCCATATCACAGGATTCAGCATAAAAGTACACAAAGCCAGTCCCAAAAGGTCTCCTCTCCTCCACCATGCGTTTCGCCCAAATGATAGGGCTTTTTCAAGTGTCCTCTCTCTTCTGTCACTTCCCTTTTTAAGTCTCCCGCTACACGTGACTCCCAGGCGTCGCGCATGATGACGTCATCCGTGAAGCGTCTCTAGTGGGCGTCTTATCCAATCAGACGCGTCTGTACTTTCTTCCTTTCAGCAGCTGGCTTATTTTAACCTTTTCAGCAGTGTCTCACACGCGAGGATATTAAATAAATAATAAACGGAATTATTATGCTGCATAATAATAATAAATGTACATCAACTTCAAGAACTGGGCATTATTCAAATTAAAATCATACAAAGTAGATTTAATAATAAATATACAACATCGTAAAAACTAATTAAATAATACCATGCCCAGTATCATGTATATACAAAATTGCACTTATTCCCTAATGTATATCCCAAATTTAAGAAAATAAGAAATAAAACCATTATTTAGTAGATAAGACCCTTAAAGAAAATTAAAAAGATCAAAATCAGTATTCAGGCCATTTGTAGTTAGTGTTTTTAACTCATAGACCCACTGCATCTCCAATTTACCTAATTCTTTAAAACCATCTCCCCCCCTCCAATGTTTTTTGTATTTTGCAATGGCCGTAAAACTGAGCACCCGAGGGTCGCTATTATGTAGTAGAAAATGTTTGGGGACACTGTGTGTTTCCAATTTATTTTTTATATTATTGCAGTGTTCCCCTATGTGTTTTGACAGTTTCCTTGTGGTTCGGCCGACATATTGCAATCCACATGGACACTCAAGAAGGTAAATGACTGCACAGGTCTGACAGTTCATAAATTCTTTAATTGCATAATCTTTCCCTGTCACCTTAGAACTGAAATTATCAATCTTTTTGTTTTGTTTGGGTTTCGTTTGTCGGCAGTCATTACAATTGTTACATCTGTAAAACCCAGGGTTTTGGGTCAAAAAAATTGGTTTTACTTTAGTTTGTTGTTTGGTGTAACTTTTTGTGATGCACCTGCAGATATTCGGGGCTCCCCTAAAAATTATTCTCGTTTTTTCCGGTAAAATTTCCTTCAAGAGGTCATCATTTTTTAAAATCGGCCAATGCTTCTGGATAATTTTTTTTAAACGATAATTTTTATTATTAAAATCCAAAATGATTGAAAGGGGGGGTTCTTTATCAGTATTTTTTTTGTTCTTATAAGTTAAAAGGGATTCCCTATCTAGGGAATTAACCTCTTCCATAGCCCTATCGATCTTACCTTCGGGATAATTTCTCATTACTAGTCTTTCTTTGAGGATCGACAGTGGTTCTCTACACTGTATCCTCAGTACAATTCCTCTTTAATCTTAAAGCCTGGCTTTTGGGAATACCATCCAGCCACGGGGGATAGTGTCCACTATCATAACCAATAAAACTATTAACATCAACCTTCTTAAAAAATGTTTTAGACTTGATAATATTGTCTTCAACATAAATTTCAAGGTCAAGAAAGTGGACACTATGGCAGTCGTATTCTGAATTTAGCTTTATACCCCATTCATTTGAATTAAGATATTCCAGGAACTCTTTTAATTCCAACTCGCTGCCCTTCCATATAAAAAATAGGTCGTCTATATAGCGATGATGGGAAGTCAGGTTCGCCCTCCATTTATGCTCAGACCATACAAACCCATTCTCCCACTCTGCCATAAAAAGATTTGCATAGCTAGGAGCGAACCTGCTTCCCATAGCTGTTCCTTCTTTCTGTAGGAAGAAACTATCTTTGAACCAGAAGAAATTATTCCCAAGGACTAGATCTATGCCTTCTATTATAAAATCTACAAATGTATCTTCTAGCACGTTTTTTTGAAGGAGGATATTCCTTACTGCTGAGCAGCCTTTTTCATGCTCAATGATGGTGTAGAGTGACGTAACGTCACTTGTCACCAACCACATTCCTTCATCCCACCTCAGATCTTTTAATATATTGAGTACGCTCACCGTGTCTTTTAAATAGGAAGGCATTTCCTTCACATAGGGCTGTAAGATGTGATCCAAATATTCCGATAAATTGGAATATAATGAGCCCACTCCCGATACAATTGGTCTCCCTGGGGGACATTTTACATCTTTATGAATTTTAGGGAGGAAGTAAAAGACTGGGATGATTGGGTGTAGATTATTCATGTACGTATACTCTTCTATACCCAGAAAATTTCTTTCCTTCCCTTTGTCCAAAAAGTTAACAAGGAGTTTTCTTTGATCTGGGGTGGGGTCAGTTCTTAACCCAATATAAATATCTGGGTCATTAAGTTGCCGATATGCCTCCTTAAGGTAATAGTCAGAAGACATAATTACCATCCCACCTCCTTTATCTGCTGGTTTTATTACCAGCTTTTCATCTTTATTCAGATCTTCTAGGGGCTCCCTGGACGCTAAACAGACTGAGTAGAACTCTGCTCAGTAAAATGTGAGTGTGTTCTCACTTATTTATGAATATTGGCACTTTTTATTTAAGTACTACACTATATTATTATTGTTTTCTGTTTTATCCCTTCTGGTTCAAATTGAGCTGATTACGCCACATTTAAGGGTAATACCTGATTTTTACTTTATTGTGTGTGTATTAGAGTGTTGGGCTACAGCGCACATTTTCACCTGTTTGTTTTGTTTTAAAAAATTATATAGTTTGTTACACTTAAAAAATATATACTAAGCTAAAGCAGCATTCAGTTACCGAAGATCCTGAATATAAACACTTCTTAGACTGGCAGAAAATGGTGGTAAAATGGGTGTATGAAATTCCTGTAAACACTCCAGTTATTATACCCTGGGTTATACATATGTTTTGGTGGAGACATGTTGTGATGTGGGTTGGTAAAGTGCCAAAATATGATATGGACTTCAAACACAGTTTGTGAGATTACACGTTTTGGAAACTGAAGGGCACATCTTGATTTTTGTCCTGTAAATAATGAAGTCCATGAGACACATTGGTGTGTTTTTGTAATCTGAAGATGTAACTGAACACTATTTTGGGGGGGGTTTGTCTTCAGCTGCACGTAAGCTGCTCAAGAAATCCTAAGCAACATATGAGCGTTCACAAAAAAATAAAATGCTGAAGAAAAATACTCCCAAGTTTGGAAAAAATTTGTGGCAAAACTGCTACATCAAATACCTGAAAGACACCAAATAAAATACCCTAGGTTTCTACGTATCAAAAATATATGGTTTGATGAGGCTAAATTGAATAGGCTGGCTACAACAATGCCCCAAATAGAACATGTCAAAATACCAACTTTTACACCCCAAACAGCATGGCAAATCTATTCATGGGGGGTATCACTGTACTCATAAGATGTTGCTGTACATGAATTTGGGTGTTGTTTGGTAGTAACATATAATAACCTCTGTAAATTCATACCTGAACTACGATGTGTATGGAAAACACCACCAAAAAACTACTACCACAAAGATTGACAAAGGCTGGAATGGAATACAGACTACATGGAAACTGTCAATATATCACCATTTGAAGTACCCTGGGGTGTCTTTTTTCTCCAAAAATATATAGTTTAGTGAGGGTAAACTTAATAGGCCGGCTTAATATACGGTATGCCCCAAATGGAACATATCAAAATTCCAAGTTGGAAAACTGAGAAGCACACCTCCCAAATGTGGCCTCTTAGCCCCCAAACAACAACAAAAAAAACCTATGCATGGGTGATATCAATGTAATCAGGTGATGTTGCTGAACACAAATTGGGGGTGTTGTCTGTCAGTAACAGATAACAGGATCTGTGAAATCATGCCCAAAGTAAAATGTTTGTGAAAAAAAACTCACACAAAATGATTACCTAAAGTATGACAAAGGCTGGTGGTTGAATGGGAAGTGTTAAAATACCACCATTTAAATACCCTACGGTGTCTAGTTTCCAAAAATATATGGTTTATGGGATTAAAATACATTGGCTGGCTTAAAAAAATGTCCCAAATGGAACATGGGTGCAGACGGAGCATATGTCAAAATTCCAAGCTGGAAATCCAAAAAGCACAGGCGACCGCAAAGGAATCTCCCGTAGGAGTAAAGGACCGTGAAGGTAAGTCTAGGGCTCTAACGTCAGAAACTCTCTTGCATGAGATGAGGCAAAATAGGATAACCAACTTAGCCGAAAGCTGTTGAAGAGAAAGATCAGCATTCTTGGCCAAATTCAATTGCCAAATTAACGTCCCAAGTAGCCGAGTATCTTGGGGTAGGGGTGTGCTGAAGGAAAATTGTCAGAGATTCCATGTATTCTTAAAGGACTGAATTTGATAAAAATACTGAATTTTGGACCTTTCAATTTGCCAAATAAAAGTTGGAGAACTGGAATCTGAAGTGCATAAAAAGTACAGTACTCTAATGGTTAATTTACATGGAAATTGCATAATGTAACCATTAAAATCAACAGCTACAACAGTGAAGGCAGATACAGGAAGAAAGAATATCCACTCTTGTTTTAGAGAGATTACTAGTGTTTGGGTATTGATCATCATTGACATCCAGAAAAGATGGCTGACAGACGCTCTCCGACATGTGAGCAGAGCCGGCCTTAGGGGTGTGCGACCTGTGCGAGCGCACAGGGCGCAACACCCCAGGGGGCGCCCGCCCGGCCGGTATAAAGAAGAAAAAAAAAGTAAAAAAAAAAAAAAAAAAGCCGGTAGAGGCACTGGCTGGGGGAGATCAAAAGATCCCCCCTCACCAGCCCTCTGCTCGGCATTCTTGTCTAGGTCCGGGGAGGGGGCGGAGCTAACCGGCACAGCAGTGTAGCTCCGCCCCCATCCCAGGAAGCAGAGCAGAGTCTGCTTCACGGGGAGCCCCGGGCAGCATGAGATAGTGCTGCTCGGCTCCCCATGCCTGCATTAAGCATGGGGAGACTGCATTAAGCATGGGGAGCCGAGCAGCACAAAGTCTTGATGCCCGGGGCTCCCCGTAATGCAGACTCTGCTCTGCTTCCTGGGATGGGGGCGGAGCTACACCGCTGTGCCGTTTAGCTCCGCCCCCTCCCTGGAGCCACCTTTTCAGGCAAAGGTAAGGGAGTGGGGGAGAGAGACAGAACAGGGGTTAGGGGGGAGAGGGAGAGACAGAACAGGGGTTAGGGGGGAGAGAGAGACAGACAGAACAGGGGTTAGGGGGGAGGGGAGAGAGAGACAGACAGAACAGGGGTTAGGGGGGAGAGACAGAACAGGGGTTAGGGGGGAGAGACAGAACAGGGGGAGGGGGGAGAGAGAGAACAGGGCTAGAGAGAGAGAACATGTGGAGGGGGGAGAGACAGAACAGGGGAGGGGTGGGAGAGAGACAGACAGAAAAGGGGCAGGGGGTAGAGACAGAACAGGGGACGGGGGAGAGAGACAGAACAGGGGACAAGGGGGGAGAGAGACAGAACAGGGGACAAGGGGGGAGAGAGACAGAACAGGGGATGGGGGGAGAGAGACAGAACAGGGGACGGGGGGAGAGAGACAGAACAGGGGACGGGGGGAGAGAGACAGAACAGGGGACGGGGGAAAGAGACAGAACAGAGGGAGAGAGAGACAGACATGGCAAGGAAGAGGAAAGGGACAAACATGGGAAGGGAGAGAGACACAAACATAGGGGGGTGAAAGAGACGGGGGGGGGGGGGGGCGCCACGGGGGAAGCCCGCACAGGGCGCCGGAACACTTAAGGCTGGCCCTGCATGTGAGGTCAGGGGAGGAGAAGTAGATCTGGGTGTCATTCACATACTGTGGCTATTGGAAGCCATAAGAGCTGATGTGTTTTCCTAGAAAGGAGGTGTACAGGAAAACATCAGAGGGCCAAGGACTAGCTCTTGTGGAACACTAACAGAGAGTTAACCAGGTGATGATGTCACACCAGCAAGCAACACAGTGAAGGTGCGTTTGTATAAATATGAATGCAAGAAGGCGTCATGCCCATCCAGACTATTGTGCTAAGGAGGCAGTTGAGATCTCTAAGGGAATCAGTAAGGAGATGTGGCATTTAGATTTGGCAGAGAAAGTCACTTGACACTTCCACTTACATAAGCTGTAACTAGATCTGTGCATTTAAAGTAAAAATATGTGTAGAATAGATGCTAAGATGTTTTTTTTGTGTGTTTATTTTTCCCTTTCACTGAAATTTATTGAAACAAAGTTATGTGTTTAATGCTTGGTCTTATTTTGTGAAATGATACCATGATGCAACAGGCACAATCAGCCAACACTCACTCACAGACACACACTCTGTACCCACTCACTCTGCACCCACTTACTCACAGACACACACTCAGCCAGCATCCACTCTCACAGACACACATACTCAGCCAGCACCCACTCACTCACAGACACACATACTCAGCCAGCACCCACTCACTCACAGACACGCACACTCAACCAACACACACTCACTCACTGATCGGCACAATCAGCCAACACTCACTCAAAGACACACACACTCGGTACCCACTCATTCAGACACATAAACTCAGCTCCCACTTACTCACAGACACACACAACTCAGCCAGCAACCACTCACACACTGACTAACACTCAGCCAGCAACCACTCACTCACAGACACACACACTCATTACCCACTCATTCCCAGACACATACACGCAACACCCACTTACTTACACACACAACTCAGCCAGCACCCACTCTCACACACAGACACACTCAGCCAGCACCCACTCACACACAGACACACTCAGCCAGCACCCACTCACACACAGACACACTCAGCCAGCACCCACTCACACACAGACACACCAGTGGATCCTTTTATGACCAATATTCGATTCTGCCCGTTGGCTCTGCAGGCCACAAATGCAGTGGGACAGCAAATAAGGAGCAGGAAGGGGGGGAAGGGGGGAAGGGGGGACAGACCTGCAGCCATCCTCTTAAAGTGCTTCTGAGTCACATCATAAAACCGGACACATGGAAGATCGCAGAGGAAGGGCTGAGCAACGTATTTACTGCAAGGGAGTCGGTCACAGACTCCTTAGCGGTCAGTCAGAGCACCAGTGAGGTGTAAAGATGGCGGAAGTTGAGGCAATCGTTCACCGTGAGGAAGCCGATCATAGGCTTCATTGCGGTAGTTTTGGGAGTGATGCCAGTGGCTGCCCAACTAGCGGTGCATTACCTTAATAAGCTTTCTGCTGCCTTACTGCAGTTTGCTATTCTTGTTTTCTGATGTGCAAGTACCAATGTGTACAGTGTATACAAATAGATGGTACTATACAACATTGCCAATGGAGAACCAGAGTTTCATACTTCTTGTGTCTGTATGTTAGTGAATAGGCATGTTTGTGTGAAGAAAAAAAATGATATATATATATAGTAGTAGTTCTGTGTAAAGTGAGAACCAGGGATCACAACGTACGTCAGGACAGTACAGCGTTTGTTCTGAAGTACACAGTAAGGATACACATGGCAACCCTCAGAGAAACAGTGTAGTGCAGCATAGATATTTACTAATCTTAAATAATAAACTTACAGTGAATTTATTTATGGTCACCTGTCACATGATGATAACTTTCATCTGTTTATTTTCACATCCTACCAGAAATGTTTTCCTTACATTAATACACACATTAGCGATATTCTGTAAAAAAAAAAAAAAGGGCAGATATACGTGGTGCCCAGCCTGCTCGCATGCCCATACTGTATGTCTACATCCCTGATGGAGGTTGGTCCTGAATTTATTCTTCTGTTCAGTACTGCGCACTTTCTTGAGACTCAAAACGCTGCACAATGCAGGTTTCTAGCTGCACAAAATTTTGTCGCCCTGCCACTCCATATGTACTATGCGGATAGCATAACTGAAAAATCAGTTAAAAAATAAAAAAAACTTCTACAATTTGCTTAGATATTAATTTCTGATCAATGTTAATTTACCAGCGTTCACTTGTTAGTGAATAGACCCATTTGAGTATGACTGTAAAGCTAATTAGACTAGAAAAGGCAGTTTTATTTACATTTGACATCTAAATGTTCCCTCTGTAATCTGTTATACAGGAGAAAGCATTCCTTTGGAGAGTCCTCAATTCACTCACTGGTTCAGTATAAACATTCCATACCTCCCTCTAGAATTCTCTAAAGTACTCTGTGCATCGAGGCCACAGAAATACTTACTGAAAATGAATGAGATGTGTGTCATATAGACATGGATGGAGGGTGTATCTGTGTGTAATGTGTCAGATGGTGGTGGATTGGGGGAGTACCTATTTACACACTGTTCTACTACTTTAGGAAAAAAAAATAATGAGAATAATTTGCTATGGATCATCACTTAGAAGCGATTTAGACTTCTTTTAGAAGACAAACACTGACTTCCAGGCTGCCATGTTGCATAGATGGTTCTCCATGTCCTGGCTGTACTGATTGACGTGCGGTGTCTATGACACTGAATTATGTTTATCACATCTCTGACCAGGGAGGAAATCAGTGATTATAACATTCCCAGCCAGGCTAATGTTTAGGTGAATACAATACAATATATCAGGGGCGTCCAACGTGCGGCCCGCCTGAGCTCTGCTCCGGTAGCCGCACCTCGAACTGCACACTACACTAGAAGCTGTGTGAGGGAACAAAGTTCCCTACACAGAGCGGTGCTTCTCTCATGCGGATATCCCCTCCTCTACCCTGCGCGTGAGGTCATGCGCAAGGGTCAGAGGGAGGGAAGAAGCACACCGGCAGCATGGCGATAACGGGGAGCCCACAGCCCCGTTTAAAAAAAAAAAGAAAACTGTTTGGTAAGTGTGTGTATGTGTGTGTGTGGGGTATGTATGTATGTATGTATGTATGTATGTATGCGAGTGTGTGTGTATAAATGTGTATGTGGGGTAAGTGTATGCATGTGATTGTGTGTATAAATGTGTATGTATGTGAGTGTGTGTATGTGGGGTAAGTGTATGCATGTGAGTGTGTGTATAAATGTATATGTGGGGTAAGTGTATGCCTGTGATTGTGTGTATAAATGTGTATGCATGTGAGTGTGTGTATAAATGTGTATGTATGTGAGTGTGTGTATGTGGGGTAAGTGTATGCATGTGAGTGTGTGTATAAATGTGTATGCATGTGAGTGTGTGTATAAATGTGTATGTATGTGAGTGTGTGTATAAATGTGTATGTATGTGAGTGTGTGTATGTGGGGTAAGTGTATGCATGTGAGTGTGTGTATAAATGTGTATGCATGTGAGTGTGTGTATAAATGTGTATGTATGTGAGTGTGTGTATAAATGTGTATGTATGTGAGTGTGTGTATAAATGTGTATGTATCTGGGGTGTGTGTATAAATGTGTATGTATGTGAGTATAAATGTGTATGTGTGTGGGGGTTAAGTGTATGTTTGTATGTATGTATGTATGCGAGTGTGTGTGTGGTAAGTGTATGTATGTTTTTGAGTGTGTGTGTATACATGTGTATGTGGGGTAAGTGTATGCATGTGAGTGTGTGTATAAATGTGTATGTGGGGTAAGTGTATGCATGTGAGTGTGTGTATAAATGCCTATGTATGTGAGTGTGTGTATAAATGTGTATAAATGTGTATGTGGGGTAAGTGTATGTATGTGAGTGTGTGTGTATATAAATGTGTATGTGTGTGTGGGGTAAGTGTATGTATGTATACATGTGTATGTGTGTGTGGGGTAAGTGTGACTGTGTGGGAAGGGGGGGGGGGGTAAGTGTGACTGTGTATGCATGTGTGTGTTTGTAGTTAATGTGACCACTGCACATTAGTGTGAATTTATATATATATATACACACACACACACATACATGTATATAATTATATCTGTTATTCTCTGAATGAATGAAAAAAATGCGGCCGACGCACGCATACATTTCTAGTGAAGTGGCCCTTTGCAGAATAAACTTGGACAACCCTGCAATATATGTTAAACTGACTCTCACCAGGCCTCATTATCCCTAGAGCCACTATTGCAACGATAAAGAGATTTACTGAAACTAGCATAGAAGCTCAAGTGAAAATAATAGAGGCCCTAGTGTGAGGATAAACTGGTATGAACTTTATACATGCCAGTCTATCCTCTGGCCGGCCGCCATGATGCTTCCATAGGAAGCCTGTTACAAGCCTTCGATTGATTTATATGGCATTGGGTGAGGAAAACAGCAACATCTCTTGTAACGTTCCTGAGACTAATTTAAACCCATGGATACATACTTCTCTATATGAAACTATAGGAGCCCCTGATTAATGGCAGCATATCTATTTAGAAAACTAACATATATAGATGGTGAGGCTGGACAGCCAGACCTGTGAGCCGAAGGTGTGCTTTTGTTTAGTACATAGCATTGTAAACACTCTGCCCGGTTCTAGAACACATTGGGTATCAGATTCTGAGATCTGTTTAGACTTTATTAGCCTTTATATATTAGCCTCCCCTGTGTGTCTTCAATAGATTTAAAAACTAACCCTATTGAAAATGGCACACGTATTCCTTCTTGTGTGTCATTTATCTTTTAGTAGTACCTGGAGTGTCAGAGTATCTCCCTTTCACCACTAGACTGCAAGCTCTTCAAACTAGAGCCTCCCTTATCTTACCATTTGCTTGTCTACTTCATATAGTTTATGGTTTATTATTCTTCCTTGAAAACAGTCAGTGTAAACATTTAGGTGCCATATTATTATAGCATTCATGTATCTGGTTGGAGTTTACCTTCACCCTTCCTAAACTGTAACAGTCCCTAAAGGGTAAATAGCAGAAATATGCATGTTTGGGTGCAGTAAATTGATTTCAGAGTTCACCTATCCATTTATACACTGTAGTTCTCCAGCTTCATGTATTCTAAATTACTTAAGTTTAAGGGACATATACAATGATGTATGTTCTGGGCCTGTGGTACATACACCACATATGTATTGCCTGCATTCAAGCTCTGAGCCATCCACAGCACAGCCACCTAAGGATAGCTCCTTACCGGGCTATAAGTCAAATAGTGAAAGACTTATCTTATAGGGGAGAAGCAGCAAAACATACCTCTGCAAAATGTGGAAGCAGTCAGCACTCCCCATCTCCCAGGCTTGAGCAGTGTTCTGACAAAAACTCAGATCTTCCCATGAACAGCACATGCTTGTGATCAATCAAATCACACAGACTGATCATTCAGAGTGTGATTTGTGTGATTGGGCACGGGCACACACACAGAATTCAAATTTTAGGAAGATCTGAGTTCCTGGAGTTTTTGTCAGAACACCGGGACCTTCCGCAGCCAATCAGTGAGTGAGATGGGGTCTGTACCAGCAACGTTAACCTTTTGTGCGCACAGAAATGTCACTAGTTTGCGGATTTCAATACATGTGCGTGCACAAAGCTTAGAGGGAACCGTGTAAACAACCTATTGCATCCACACTTAACATTGGCCTCAAGCCAACTTTTTACCTGTCTGTCGGCAAAATACCGGCTGGGTGGCAACCCTATCTGTGTACACACCAATCATAATGATAGACAGTCATCAGACTAGATTCTAACTAGGACCTGGACCACTAACCTGGGGACTCAATCCACTGTAGAAAGTGGTTCAGTTGGATCTCCCACATAGGAAGGCCGTTTAAACAGCATTGTAGACCCTGGGCAAAGCAATGCACAAGGGCTTTCTTCCCACAGCAAAAAAACTAAAAAAATACCCATGCCTTATTAAAAATGTGCAGCGTGGACACATTATAGCAGACCCAGGCATCCAGCTCATATATGTATCCATCTTTCAAAGTGCAGTATGGACTAGCAAATGTGAAGCCACAAAAGATCTGTCCTTTTTGGATCTACCCCATGGTCCATTTTAAGGGGACATTCTCACTAAATGTTAATAACTGTAGCAAAAAAAAAAAAAAAAAATCAAGAGTAGATGTTTCAATAGAACTGCTTTAAAATGAGAACACAAATAAAATACCTTATTGAGCCCCCGTTGCTCCTAACAGCTCTGACAGGGAGCAGACATGTTGCTTACAATCTTGTGTCAGGTCTTCCTTCAGCTGACCCAAAGTGATCTGACCCTTGATTCTAAACATTGTGTCTGCCCCCTGATAGAACTGTATGGAGAAAAAACGGTTCAATAAGTTATTTCTTTTGTATTATTTGATTAAACACATATGCTTATATATATATACACACACACACACACACACACTTTTACCCATAAACATAGAGTGGCTAAAATAAACCAAAACAGTCAATGGAGGAAAATTTGCTATTTGTAAGCACTTAGAGAAATCAAGGGGGTAAATACACAATACAATAAATACATTTACATTTCAAACTAACCCCATGCAAAAAACCTTATCATGCAGATTACTATGTTCTTAATGTGTCACTGGCTTCTTTCACTATATTAAAACAGTATGTAGAGAGCCTCCTCATTATTGGCACAAACAAGCCTACATTATTATTATATAGCCATGATGATAAAATTATATATTTTGTCTACCGACAGCTCTGGTGCAAGTTTGAAAAACAGCTGTAGAAATATTAGAGCTTTTTTTTTTTTTTTATAGCCCCTGGGGGCTTTGTACGTCATTTAGGCCAGACACTTCTTTAAACAATTGCTTGTCATGGTCCTATGGCTAGAAAATGTTTGAGCTATTGGTCAAGAATGTTGCAATACATTTTTTATTTATCCCATTTACAGTAACAATTCCAACAATTTACTCATCGCTTTGTATTCGGCATAAAGGGGAGTTCATAAGTGACACAAATAGACAGAGACCGATACACCAGCTAGAGAGAAGTGCTTGCAAGCTTCTAGTATTGATCAGAGGACATTTCTGGGGACAAATTTAGGTCTTGGACAATGGTCTCAATGGTAACTATTCACAGGAATAAGAATTAGGGAGATTTTCTACAGCTCTGGTAATGAATTCATGTAATGTACTTGGTAGAACGTGAAGAGGCTAGCAGATAGTTCAAGTTTACAATGTATCTATAATGATCAAATCATGACTCCAAGACAGTTGTTCAACTGGGCAAAATACAATATCAAGAACATAAACTGTGCATATGTGTGTCAACAAGAGATAATGCGGAATAAGACGATGCTACACAGGCGAGATGAAGAAGCTGGGCCAGTATCTGGAACTCAAACATTTAATGCTTTCATACCAAGAACAAGAAATTAATAAAGAGGTATTCTACAGCAATAACTAGTGAAATGCTACAAACAAGTATCCTACGTAAAACCTTGCATTTGGAAGAGACAAAAAGTTTGGTGACTCATCTACAGTGATGCCAGTTGGGTAGGTTGCATCATGAATGCGAATGCAATGTCACAGGAGGTTTTGATGAGTTTCCTACATCCCAATAATGTGTGTATCCTCACCAACCATACACATTGAACAAGTTATCACCAAGGTTGATTCATGTACTGTAACTGGGCGAACTTACACATTAACTGACGCGGATACTCAAAGTTCAAACGAAGCACGACAGAGGAAAAGGCACTCGTTATGATTATAAATTTTCCCTCAAAGTTGTATATGACATTTTATTTAATTCCCTGATATTTTCCATAAACAAGCGTGAAAGCATTTCATTGAATGTGAGTTGTGCTACTTTCATGATTTTACTCGTCCCCCAAAATTAAACTTATACCAAAGAGAAAATGCATTTAACTGTATAATATTTTTTCCTTTTTTTTTTTTAGATATTCAAGGCCAGAGGCGGCTCTCTAATTAGGCGAGTTAGGCAGCCGCCTAAGGCCTCGCACTCACGGGGGCCTCGCGGCTGCCTAACTCACCTTATTACCTTTGATGTATCAGGGAGCTTAACGCTGCCGTTAAGCTCCCTGTTACACTAACCTGGGACGTTTCCTCCGTGCATCTTCTCTCCTGCACGGAGGAAGGAAGCTCCGATCGTGTTTTTTTTTTTTTTAAACTTTATTGAACCCGGGCAGCTTCAATAAAGTTTAAAAAAAAAAAAAAAAAACGCGACCGGAACTTCCTTCCTCCGTGCAGGAGGGAAGATGCACGGAGGAAACAACGGAGAGCAGCATGGAGGTAAGTACTAGGGAAAGGGGAGGAGGGTGGTACAAACGAGCAAAGACTTGGCACAGTGTGGGGCACAATCCTGGCATAATGAGGTGAGGGGCAAAATCCTGGCATAGTGAGAGGCAATATCCTGGCATACAGTAGCAAAATCCTGGCATATTGAGAGGCAAAATCCTGGCATATTGAGAGGCAAAATTCTGGCATTGTGAGGGGCAAAATTCTGGCATAATGAGGGGCAAAATCCGGGCACAGAGTGGCAAAATCCTGGCATAGTGAGAGGCTAAATCCTGGCATTGTGAGGGGCAAAATAGTGGCATTATGAGGGGCAATATCCTGGCATACAGTGGCAAAATCCTGGCATAGTGAGAGGCTAAATCCTGGCATTGTGAGGGGCAAAATAGTGGCATTATGAGGGGCAATATCCTGGCATATTGAATGGCTTAATCCTGGCATATTGTGGGACTAAATCCTGGCATATTGAGGGGGTAAATCCTGGCATATTGAGGGGGTAAATCCTGGCATATTAAATGGCTAAATCCTGGCATATTGAGTGGCAAAATTCTGGCATTTTGAATGGCTAAATCACAGTGCATCTGGTGCTGTGAGGAAGAACAAAGTGCCAATCTTCTAGCACAACGTGGTCTGTGAGACCACTTTCAACATTGAGCACCTTTCCTTCTGGCTGAGTGTTTCTCTTAGTGTGTGATTGTGTGCTTTCTGAGTGTGTCTGTGAGTCAGTGTGTGCTGGCTGAGTGTATCTGTGAGTGTGTGCTGGCTGAGTGTGATTGTGTGCTGACTGAGTGTGTCTGTGAGTCAGTGTGTGCACACTGAGTGTGTCTATGAATGACTGTGTGATATGTGTTAGTGTTCACATTTAGGACACAGCAATAACAATGTGAGTTAGTCAGCTGCACACAATTTTATCTATACCAAATGTTTATAGATGTTTGTAGAATAATTATGAGACAAATAAAATTCTAGGAGCTGTTCATTTCTAGAAGCTGGGATTTGAGTCTGATCTTGAAATATGCTATTTCTACAGTTCATTTTTATTATCACTTGCATATATTTTATTTAATAATGTGTGTCCGTGAGGGCCTCATGTTCGACTTTCGCCTAAGGCCTCACAAAGTCTAGAGCCGCCACTGTTCAAGGCTAAAGGTCATATCATGTAATTTTGAAATGTAAAACAATTTTTAACAAAAACAATGTTTCATTAGCTTCAAAACAAGCCCAGCCTGAAGGTTCCACCTCAATTAAAAGAAAATTTATGATTTTTGTTGTTGTTGAGCTTGTAAGAAAAAAGTTGTATTTTTTTAATCACATTGGCTACCTTGCTGTATGAATACCATGCATCACTATGGGCTACAATTTTGCATATAGGCATTAAAAGTAATGTGCAGTTCATTCGTAATGAAACCATTGGTTTTACACACAATTTCACCACAACTAGTGATGCGTAATTGTGCCATTTCCTCATATTTACAGCAGTTAAAAAGAAATACTGCAATAATTAATCATTCGCACATATAAAAAGAAAGAACACTTTATTAACAGACAATAGATCACACGAAAAGAACAAAACAAAATCTACATATTTAGTCCATGGAGCTATTTACTCTGAAGTAAACACCTTTAACTACTCTATCTCTAATAAAACCTTATAGCAGTAGTATAATTCAAAACAAAAAGTTTCTGGGAAAAAAAACCCCAAATCTGCATGGAATGTCAACCTGATGATATGTTTTGCCATATATGCGCGATTGGATCTTGCATTGATCGCATATCTCTTAGGGAAGATCTAAACTTATTGCTGTTTATAGTCATGTGGTCCAATATGCAGATATAAAAGGATTTCATTAGACACAACTCTCTCTGCACAGTTAGAAATCACTGGGAATATATGTCCTCTGCTGTCACTAACAGGCCAGTATTAATGAATAGTTTGAACTGACCACAAGGGTCAAACCATTGTATTAAATACTCGCCAGTCTGTTTCCCAAGTATTAACTCATAGACAATGGGTAACTCTCAGACTGTTGACCAGCAACTCTCATAACATTCAGGCAATCTTTACCAAGACTAAGACTTCAGAGAATGATGGGATTTGCAGTTCAAAAACTGGCGAGCTACTTTTAGCTACACATTTAAACACATCTATCCTTACTCATAAGGAATGGGAAGACTGTATATGTACTAGAATACACACCTGAAGTAATGCTACCTTTTGAAACAGAAACAAAAGTTAAAATTATATAATGTGGTCTTTGGTGGGTAACAACTGGAAAGACATAAGCAGCCACCCCATAGACCATTAATTTGGGAAATGCAAATAATTTATGTTTTTGAGCCCCAAACTTGACATTTCTGCAAACATAGAGTGCTTAGGCTTTCCATAAGAACCAACTACATACAGTATGAAAATTGTAAAAGATATAATAAGAAAAAAAAAAAATAATCAAACCTTCCACTTCTTAGATAGTTCATTCTTAAAACTTTACACAATATAATTTATCAAAAATATTCCCTGTCGATGTTTGTAAAATACTGTGTACATACAAATACAGAATGCTAGCAAAGTAAATTTGTTAGGTTGATATTTCGATAAAGAGTTTTGTAGCACAGAGGCCTCCATGCCATCGAAGAAGAAAAAAAGGGCATAATCGTTAGTTCATTGTGCGGCTCAGTCAGTCATCCATATAGTGGTGGCAGCTTTATAGTGTTAATCACTCTTATCTTCTCCTCCTTGGTAATGTCTGTATTCTGGTTTCAACTCCCATGTATTCTTGTGTGTACCTTTAACATTATAGATGCCAATGTCTCTCAAAATTTCCTTTAGGTATGTCTGCAGGGAAAAGAACAGTGTTAGTTCAATTAAACATGTTAAATAATTATAGATTAAATTAAAAAAAATGACATGGACATGACATTTGCCTGTTTGTAACCATTTGGCATAAAGAGTGGTGTTTCAATAAATCTACATGATCTCAGCAGATGATATATTTAAAATAATTTCTCACACTTCTCCTCAGTCTTCCGCCCTCTAATGTAATTTAGTGTCTTTCTATCATAACACCCCGCCAATGGAAAGCGTTCCTTCTGCTTTGTTCATTTTGTTATAGTATTTGAAAGTATGTTATGTTTCCACTCTCCCTGCTTCTATTTGAGGTTTACATATAAAGCTGTGAAGCTCTCCTCACATCTATTCTCAGTAAGACCATGTAATGGCTTCTCTTTGTAAAATGATTTATGTCCCTTTAAAATACATTAGGCAGGATTTATAAAGCTGATCCTGGGACAAAGATTCATGGAAACCAATAAAATGTTCCTATAGACTTTGCCCGAAAACGTCTTCACTTGCATCTTACAAAAAAACAGAACAGGAAAAGAGACAAACTCATTGGGCAGTAAATGCCTGTAACTTTCCTCTGATTAACCACTGCTGCCTACCATGTAGCCAAAATATTATCCAATCAATGACAATCGATACAACAGCAGGGTGAGACCAATGAATACTTGGAAAAATGGATATACGTCTTCTATTTTCAGCCTGCTGACTTCATAATACATTTTAGCAAGATGAAGAGAAAATCAGAGTTTATTGTAGGTTGTAAAGAGCTGCTATTTAATTCACTGCCAGCAGATGGCAACAACCATCTACAGAAAAAGAAAAATCAGAAATACAATAGATAGAATACAACTAATGATCATCATCACTGCTTATACTTTACTTATATGGAAGATAGGACATGATCTGTGTGATTGCCTGTACTGTAATGAATATATTTTTATAAGGCGTAACAAAGTGAGTTTTTTTTTTCTATAATATATTACAAATAACACCCACAATATTTTATATTGATTGGTCAATATTTTTTTTTACATCAAATGAGCCAGCTCGACTTTCTCAGTATTAAAATTCTCAATAAAACAACAATACAAATTGAAGGAGTTCAGCTGGGGCTGCACATTAACCATATAGTGGAAAGGAGCAGACAGAACATGTCACAATCAGTGATGTCATCATACTCTAATCCTGCTCCCTTCACTAGATGACATTGCAACAGGTAGGGAATGGAGCGTGTGGGAGAGTGATGAGGAAACTTTTATGAACACGGAATTATTAAGGCTTGGGTGCAGGTGCCAACCTCTCCCACACAGAAAGCTTTCTTTCCCATATTAGTACATTTTTAAAAGCACATCTCCAAGATTTGTTGTATGTGCAGAAATTGCAGGCAGACATCCTAACAAAAGAATAAATTATTATAAAGACATGCGTACCATATAAATACATGGTCGGAAATATTTGTCCCTTAGTATAATACTACTTAACTGAAAAGCAGCATTCAAACCAGCAGAAGCATGTGTCGATAAAGTGTATACAAAAACATCCTGAAAAGGTTGGGCCTTCACAGGTATCCTAACCATTTATTCCATTAAATGTCAGATCTTCATGAAAGATTGAAGCTTCCTTTTAAAAAGCTGTCCAAAAGTTCAGTGTAGATACAACACATTACATAAAATGATTTCTAATTGCAATCTTGTATCTTAGATTACTTGTAATCGTGGAACCAAGTTGGTAATGTTATCTTAGTAGATCCCCTTGCTGATGGTTTTCATAAATGGACATGCACAAAAAAATGAAAAGGGTTTATTTTTTTCACTTTGCATTGTTGATTTCACATATGTCTTTTGTTTTGTAATTTTATTTAATACAATATTTTACTAAACAAGTGTGACTGGGCGCCTCCATTTTGTGAAATATTGTGTTTTGAGTGCCACCCCTAGTGACTTTAAAGCACTAGGATCTCACTTTGGGGCTGGGGACACAGAATGCAGTCTATAAGTCAGAATCCTGATCATATACTTGCACTGAATGCACTGTAACTATTACATTACAAGGGATGGAGTTATGATCGTGTTTGATCAGGTCAATCTCCTCTCCCTTCCAAAAAGATGTACTTTTTGTGTTGAAAAGAAGGTAGGGTTGCCACCTTGTCTTCAGAAAAATACTGGCCATGCTACTGTTTCCATAGACTTAACACTGGCCTGGTGCCATTTTTTCACAGGCTTGCCGGTAAAATACCAGCCAAGTGGCAACCCTAAAGGCAGGTAAAAAAATAAAAATGTACATAGCCACCAAGTCCCGCCCACTAGTGATACACAGGAGCCAATAAGAGAGTATCTTATGACATCATCATGCAGGCTTTGCCCATAGTTATAAAGTGAGAATCGCTGGAAGATTTTGTAGAATGTTGCATCATGGGTAAAATTCACAAAATGGATGCAAGAGATAGACACCTAATTGTATTTTTACGTTTATATGCAATTTATTCAAACATAGAAAAACAAACAAAGGGTGGAATATGTCATCTATATTTGTTTGTTTTAAATGCACAGGTAATCTAGTTATATTTTATGTAAGTGGTAGTGTTGTTTTAAGCTCTAGCAATGAGACAAAGACCCATAAACCTCCAGTATGACAGTTTGGTGTTTTATCTGTAAACATGAGAATTTGGTAGGGGACGATTCTATTTTAATGGCAGACTTCAATTACATGAGATAAATAGTATTATATGGCAATTACAGGTTTGCTATGCCAACTTGTGCTATATATAGCCCAGGTTCATTTGTATTAGGCAAATAATTTAAAATGAAATTTTAAATGTGATTTTATTACCTGTAAAGTAAAGATTTGAGGAGATTGATATATATGTTGATAACGCCTATTAATATTGTTTTTAAAAAAGCATAAAAGCCATTTCAAATGAAGGTCCACTTGTTATTCATGCCTATTCATGACAGGAAGCCATCTTGCATTTTATTGAAGCACAATACAATAACTGAACCAGTAAATGGCTGACCTCAGAGCAGGTGTTTGAAACCATATAAATTAGCACTTGAGTAAAGGAGGAAGGAGGTACAAGATTTTCTGCCGCTGTCATTACGGAGTCTAGGGAATCTTACTTGCTACAAATCGTATTCATCTACTCTGACAGATGGAAATGCAGGTAAATAAAATACAATCGTAGTAAAATATTATATAAGCGAACAGCCGAGGACACTAAAGAAAAACAAAATCTGCTGTTTCTCCAAAACTAAACCACTTTTTGGATTCATGCCGAGTATTAGAAAATACCGTATTCTTCATCAGAAGGACCTGTAAATGATTCTATGTTCAATTCAATTAAGTAAGCATTTCTATTTAAAGCTACTATCCAGTAAAATGGAGAGAATAAAATAGTGATGTATACATTGTTTTCGCAGAATTACAAGCATACCTATAAATTAAGAGAAAAATATGTTTAATGTGTGCAATGTGTCTATCGCCTCACTTGAGGCTTCATATGTAAATTAATTTCAGTGGGAAATGTGTAATCATCAAGCCACAAGGTGATTTTTCTCTTAATCCCTTTTTGACACATGGTGCTTGCGTCCCAAACGATGCAAGCACCAAAACGTCACAATTTGTTCCTGGCCACCAATCACAAGGTGATCAGTAGCCAGGAACCCTACGGCAGAGAGGGTAGGATGGGATCCGAGCACAGCTGTGATGAGCTTTTTAACACTGGACGTTCTATGCAGCCATCGCATCTTTTAGGACCTGTAAAATTAGGGCGGCATAGTGTCATGAAGGGGATAATTGAGTCATTTGTTGGCAATTTTGCCAACACAATTTACAGATAATTTTTTATTCTCTACTTTCACAGTTTAAACAATGTTTAGATAAGAGAGTCCCTCTAAACAGCATATAATGGGTTTCAAAGGCCCAAAATGATATGAAACATAAAATTCTTAGAATATAAGAATAAACCTGTTAACTAAGCCTGCCCATTATAGCTCAGATTTATTTTGCCTATTTGTTGCACATTCCTTTAACATGGAGGGCCTTTGTAATTACCAATACCTCACATTTACTCACCCTGTAATGGCAGATTGTACACCCTTCGTCTAGTACTACTAGCGGTGTAAAAGAGGTGTGTTAAAGCAAGACAGCATATGGAAGTAGAAATATCTAGTATACTGTACGGACTTGAAATACTGAGACCAACACCTTAGGCTTTCCTGCTTTTGTGTACAGACAAGAAAAAGCTGAAGAGAGTACTTAACATACGAACATCACGTGAAAGTCCAAAGAAGGGAATCCTCCTAAGATCTAAGTTACCATGGTAACAATCACACACCGAACTCCACTGCGAAAAATCAAATAAACACAAACATACAGTACAAAATAAAATAAATACTTTGGGTTTATTGGTAAAAAGTAATTAAACAGCATAGCGGAGGTTTCTAAAGGCACAAATCTAGCATTTTCCGCAGGTGGTGTTCTCCAGCTGAGGAAGATTTGTCTGTACAGTATTCCCATTGTTCTCATCAGCAGTTATTTAAAGCACAAGCAAGCTCTGCCGTGCTGTATAATAGCAAATAACATACTTTCAAATAGATCATGGATTGAGTCTTTGTGCTCTTACACTGTGTGGAAGCAGGTATGCCTCTGTGCATGCACACAACTCTCAGCATATAAGGAAACACTTATTGGATAATAACATATTAGCTCAAACTAACATCTTTTTTATGGATGACATAACATAATTAGAATTATTATTGCAGCTGTAACATGAAATGAGGTCATTTTGGGCCATGTATGTTATAGATTAAATCTATTTGTATCAGAGTCTCTTAAGCTGCTTGTTATCCCACCCTCTCCGATCTTTTACCCCTTCCTTCTCCACTTCTCCCACCTTCCCATATTTTGTATAAATATCAGTTTGTGTTTTTTCCCCATATGGTTTATAGATTAACCTTGTCTTTACAATATTTTTGTATGGTTTATATATTACTGTTATTGTGTTAACTTTATTTTGCTAGATGACAGAAGATTGTATTAACCCCTTTGCGATAATTGACGTACCAGTTGCATCAGGGAAAAGTCGTCACAGAGGATGTACATCTTGCGGTGAAACCTGCATAGGAAGCAATCAATGGTCGCTGCCTTGCTTAGCAACGTGTTTCTAGGATGTCCCAATATCAGTGCATCATGCAACACCAAAATTTGCCCCCAAAGGCAAATTGCAGGTGCCATATTGGATGGCATCATGCCCCTTCAGTATGATACTGCCATGTAGCCAGCAAGGGCTTCAGAGATCACTTTTATTGCTCTGTAGCTAGCTGCCTCTAGAGGCAGTCAGCAACATTGCAGTAAAAAAAAAAAAAAAAAAAAAGCCCAACGTAACCTGAGATCTAAAATAACCCTATATCTACGGTTAAGGTTAAATTTGGGTTGAAGAAGGGTTAGAACTAGGGTTAGGGTGATGAGGATGTTTGGGGTCAAAAGGACACTTTAGGAGAACATTTTTAGGAAACCAAAAACATATTGTCCTATAACTTTCAAAAAACAGAAAAACAAAAAACATGGACTATTTCTAAACGCAGGACAAATATTATAGTGTATTAAGCAGTTTTTTTTATTTGCATGTGTAGATGTGTAAAAGATTTTTCATGTAAAAGTTAGAAAAAACAGTATTTAATAATGTTTTTATAGTAAATTATAAGATGAAAATAATGGTATCTAAAGAAAGAACTTTTTATGGTGATGAAAACAATATCTAATATGTGTGGGTACATTAAATGAAAATGAGGAAAACCACAACTAAACACAAACACGGCAGAAATGTTAAAACAGCCATTGTCATGAAGGGTACAAAAATCTCAGAACAGTGTCTAAGTGTCCAATTTCAATAATGTAGGCACGCACTCCCACCCAGACCGCCAACAATTACCTCAATAAATAACCAGCACATAAAGTGACAAACCGTGGATTTATCATCCCGCAGGCAACGTTTGACGTTTTCTTCTAGCCTCAAGGCACTTTAGGAGACAAAAAGTTGCCTGCGGGATAATAAATGCACTGTTTGTCACTGTATGTGCTGGTTCAACTATTTCATGAGGTAAGGAGTTAAGTGAACACCAACAGTTTTCTCTTTTTATTTTTCTTCTCTCTTTTATTTATATTGTCCTCACCTAGTACTTACATTACTTCTGTATGGTCTAGTTGAAAAAATCTCTAACAAACATTGATTCTTAAAAAATAATAAAAATCGATATGAATTATGACTAGTAAGAAATCCTTAACGTACATAAAAATCATTTCATGGTGCATTATAATGTTATTGGTAGCCGACGGTGCACCACCAATTCTGTTATTCTGATATACCGTATTTGCTCGAATATAAGACGGGTTTTTTTTCCAGAGCGTCCCCACCTGGCATCCCGTGTACCAGAGAAGGGGAGTAACAATGCTACTTATGATTTATATTAGACAATATTATATATATAACATATAATAATTTGTGATTTGTTGCGCTCTTTGGAGAATGGCCTGTAATTTGCCCTTTTTTTTTTTAAATGGTTTCACCAATGCTGCTTGTGGGTTTGGAAGGATTTGTAAATGACACTATACAATTTTTATGTAAACTGGAACTTTGGGAATACATACAATAATATAATAACTACCAATTATATAGCCCCTTTCTCCCAGTGAAACTCAATACACTGTTTAGTGCACACAATCGGAATTAACCATACCGGCAACAGAAATAATAGATATAATCACTACCCAATCTATGGTACTCTATTATCGACCACGGGTGGATGAGGAGCTTCTGAGTGGAACCTGCCCTGATTCGAACCTGTAACGTTCAGAGCATTTACCAACTAAGCTATCTCACCACCTCACCTATTGTACATAGCTTCATTTCCTAAAACAATGGAAGAGTTCTAACACAGTTTAGTTTTACCATCATTGCCGTTAAATTTTATATTCTTTGCTGAGAGAGTATTTCAGCCATGAAATATGCTAAACATATGTATAAAGGGTGCTGCAATTTCCTGCATAACAAGCCCCATCGCTACATTTGATTGCAGCAATACAATGACTAAACGAAGCAGCAATGCTACAGAGGGCAGGCAATTTAGTAATTAGATTTACTAAAAAGAATTGAAGATTACTATTCATAGATTTCTGAGCACGCTAAACTGTTCCCATCTTTCATCTCTCTCATTTCCAAGTTTCTCTGCTCCACTGACTACTTTCACTTCTGTTCTCATTATGTCTTACTCTTGCATACATGACTACTCTAGGAGTAGGACACCCACGTTATAGAATCCCCTAATCGACTAGTTGTCATAAAAAGTCAATCAAATCCCTATACACTATCTAGTGCCCAACCATTCTAAACAATTAGAGTTATAAAAAAGGAACACACACATACAAAAATTTTTTTGAACATGTACCTGCCCAGTAACTACCCCACTTTGCTTTAGACTGTAAGCGTGCGGAGCACGTTCCTCCTCACCTTGTGTTCCACTACATCTAAACTTGTTATCGCATGACATTTTCATGCTCTGTTTGCCCATTGTATCGTGCTGCAAAATATGAAGTGTTTTTAAACCAATAATAGGATAACAACAACATTACAGAAATTGGCCAGTTGCCCGCTTACAGAGTTACACAGGGGGGGAAATGTAATAGACTTTTACCATGATCCAATAACTAAATGTGCTCCTTGTGGAAATTATGCAAGATAGAGAATGTTAAGATGGAAACCTAATAATTGAATAACCATTAGCAGGACTAACCCTCTAAATTGATTTGCTGTATTTCTGTAAACCTCATTTTGGAAGAATGAAAAGGAAGAGGGAGGGAGCAGGTGGACAGGGAGAAGTGTTTGGGGGAGGGAGACTGAACCTCAGAGTTCGGCAGTAGAGTACAAGAGGCAGCACAGAATTTACTCATTGGTAAGTTGTTCCGGCTCACTGCCTCAGGAGAAAAGTTTAGTATTAAGTAAATTCTTTCAATGGCATTTTTTATGTTTAATCCATCTTTAAAATCAGAGGATATAACATTACATTGAGACACTTTTGGAAAATAGCAAAAATATATTATGAAATGGCCAAGATGCTCAATAAATTATCTTCCAAAAGAAATACTACCTAATAACAATCAAAATACTGTAGAAGTGAATAAATCAAGTTGTCTAAAATAAAAAATAAAAAAAGACTGTTTCTTTTGTTAACTGACAACCATACATATTAAGTAATGTTCCATTTACTAAATAGGATTAATGATTCTTAGAACTATGTGAGTGAACTATTACAAGTAGAAGTCTTATAAGCTTCAGTATGGTGGTTGAGCTCCGTTAAAGCAACGCACAAAAATCTATTCTTGTAAGAAGAATTTGTACACTGTAAAAAGAAAACATGTTTCAGGAAATTAAATAAATATAATACAGAGGAAAATTATACCCTTTTAAAGAACTTTAAATGGTATATCGTGTCTAGGGAAATGATCATTCCATTGTGTACAGATGGGACTTAATACTGATTTTAGTGCTAAATGAGCTACTCATTTCCCATGGCTTTTATTCACTGTAGTTACTTGACATTGTATTTCAAGACATTATACAGTACAGAGCATGAGGTTTGTTCAATAAATGCATAAAAAGACCACAGAAATATGGCGACACAAATAGCAAAAACTTGCCATGTGCATCCACATTTGTTTTAACAAAACAAAACAAAAAAATCCCATGGGAAAAAATGAATATATTAATTTGTTTCTGTACATAATGGAATTGATGCAGATATATTTTGCTATCAAGAAGATAGAAAATAATTCCATCAAACCCCATTATAGCAGGTATTGTCCATGATCAGGCCAGTCCATGATGGTAGTGGCAGCACTCATCTTCAAAAACCAACCACAACCACCCACAGTTGTTCACCCTGGCACTACAAAATATTGAGTGCCACCAACCAATTACACATAGGTTTGTAAGCATCAATCAAGCTAAGGTACTTTATTCACCCTATGGAATATTCAGTCAAAGTGAACAAAGAGGCAAGTGAAGTGCAAACATCAGGTCAGGTATTAATAGAGTTGGAATGTGTATTTTAGTTATAAATAATAACATACCCTAGATATGAATATTTAATTAAATGGTTTACCCTAAATGATTAATTTTATAACCTACCTCTAATGATCTACATTAAGGGACAAACAGAATACAAACAAAAAACAACACATTGCAATCTTGGTGACTACACAAAACATGGATAAAATTACATTCCAACGACAATTTGTGCTATTTAATGACAAATGCAAAAAAGCTTGTTTCCATCCATCTATCATGACCAGATAAAAGAACAGAAAAGCCATTACAATACAACATGGGAATTGTACAACTTAATAAATGCTTTGAAGAGTATTAATATACATTGGGTGGATAAACAATGTACTAATATTGGATATCTAAGAGAGCTGGGCCACCATTTACCTCCAGATCAGCTGCTGCCCTTATTGCAGGGCTCGACAAACCCCAGCGCCAGGTCACCATGGCGACCTGGAAATTGAGCCTGGCGCCCGGGTGCCGTTACCCTAATGTTCCCCTTGCTGCTGCTATCCGTTTTTTGCAGCTCGAGGGGGGAAGTCTGTGCGTATTGCACAGACTGCAAGCTCCGCCCGCGCACGCGCGCGTGTGTGTGTGTGTGTGTGTGTGTGTGTGTGTGTGCTGGGTGTCGTCACGTGACAACCCAGCACTTAGCCGAAAGGAAAAGTTTTTTCCTTTATGTTCCCTAACTCTCCCTTGACAGGTCTAGTTGAGTAATACCAAGTCCCTTCAATGTTACAAATTAAATATAAATATAAAGATGTTTCATTAACAGTCACTTTTATATCTTATACATTTCATGTGTTGCAATCAAATCTCCTCTGTTGATACCTGCTCTTAAAGTAACATACACCTTTCAATTTGTACATGTCCTGTTCCTAGTACCGTATTTGCTCGATTATAAGACTAGGTTTTTTTTTCAGAAAAAAACATCTGAAAAATCCCCCTCGTTTTATAATCTGACCTCAAATTGAGGTCAGACTATAAGACATGGATCCAGGTCCCCAGCAGAGCTGCAGGGGACCTGGATCCCCCTCTCTAACAGCAGGGGACGTCTGCGCGATGAGCGGAGACTCCCCTGCTGCTGCCCGGCACGACCGCCGGGGCTTCTGTGATAAAGCTGGGTACTTCCGGCTTCGTCACCGAAGTCCCGGCGGTCGTGCCGGGCAGCAGCAGGGGAGGTCTGCGCTCATCGCAACAACGCTCAGCCGGTTAGCTCCGCCCCCTCCCCGACACAGCAGAGCTTGCCGAGCAGAGGACTGGTGAGGGGGGATCTTTTGATCTCCCCCACCCAGTGCCTCTACCGGCTTTTTTTTTTTGGTAACTTTTTTTTTTTTTTTTGAACGGGAGGGCGCCCCCTGTGGTGTTGCGCCCTGTGCGCTCGCACAGGTCGCACACCCCTAAGGCCGGCCCTGGGTGTGTGTGTATATGTGAAGTGGGTTGGTGTGTGTGTATATGTGAAGTGGGTTGGTGTGTGTGTATATGTGAAGTGGGTTGGTGTGTGTGTGTATGTGGTGTATATGTGAAGTGGGTTGGTGTGTGTGTATATGTGAAGTGGGTTGGTGTGTGTGTATATGTGAAGTGGGTTGGTGTGTGTGTATATGTGAAGTGGGTTGGTGTGTGTGTGTGTGTATATGTGAAGTGGGTTGGTGTGTGTGTATATGTGAAGTGGGTTGGTGCGTGTGTATTGGAATGTGGTTACACAAGTTCTATATTGTGTAACATAGTTTAAGGGGAGAAAAGGCCCTGATTTGTTTAAGGGATACTGTTTTGCTCTAAAACTTGACAACTTCATCCTGGTGTTCATGGACTCAAATTAGTTCATCATTATTATCGTCAGATATGGACACAGTGTTTGCACCCGATGGGTCCTTGGAAATGGTCAGTTATTTATTGGCCGTTATCTGATTTGACACAGCCCCTTTGCAGGTAACATCATTATCTGATGCAGTGTGGTTCATAGCAGTCTTAAAGGTGGTTTTATTGTAATATCGTTAACATGGCATGATAATTTATTTGATTAAAGTTACCTATTCCCTTTTGTAATTGTTTAAACCCGAGAATTGCAAAGCATATGCGCAAACATGGTGTTGTTTCAAATCAATTAATACCCCTGCTGGAAAGGAAATAATGATACAAAGAAAATTCTAGACAACGTCTATAAAAATTAAACAAAACGGTCAAATTGCTCCAATTTAGCTTATGTGGAGATAAAATAGGATAGTCAGGTATAGGTCCTGCTCTTCTAGATCAGTCTGCACTTTATGCAAGTTATCATGTAATATCTCACACTATATAACCCTGCTCTGTTGTATAGTGCTGTGCAATTTGCGGGCCCCTAATAAATAATAGAATAGTGGAGATGTTCCAGTTCCATCCAGATATTCAGTATACAGATCTACTCCATATTAATGATTTTACACTGTATCGTATGATTTGTTTTTATATTAATGATAAAAAAAAAAAATCACAAAAAAATCAAAATCAATTTAATAATCAATATGATCTAAAGAACAATCTTGTAAAAGGATGATGGCTGCTCCCACTAGTCTGGTTTGGTTTACTCCAGTTATATATAAAGGAATACACACATCAATCATAAAATGAACAGGAAAATTACACTATTAAATAATTACATTTTCCCTTAAATAGCAAATGCTCAGATGATGACAAATGGGGCTTGGCTGTGCCACTAGACCTGTATTAATATGTGAGGTTCAATTTCACTGTCTATGGGTATTTGCGAACATTACTGCAAACAGCCATCACACCCGCTCTCTGTCAGAAAGGTGACAGTATTGTTTTTTTAACGTAAGGGGCTATGAAGTGATCACTTTTGTGGATTGAAAAAGAGGGAGACAGAACTGTAGAACAGACAGAGAAAAGGCAACAGGGAATTTTGTGATACAATATCCCTAGAGCCATCAAATCCAATGTGCTCACATATTTGCAGCAAAGAAAACAAGGGAATCTGCCAGCTGAATACAAATCAAAGACAGCAAGTAATGTATGCCAGGCACATGCTTAGTAAAGTGATGGGAGGGGAGGGGGGGGGGCGCAAATAACATATGGAAATCAAAGAACTGCAGATACACCGTCAATTCCACTATCAGTTCCTAACTCTAGTAAAGGGAACAGACCAGTCATTTCTTAATGTGCTGTAGCTAGGGGTGGTTGGTTGCGCATAGGGTTGTCACCTGGCCGGTATTTTACTGGCAGGCCGGTAAAAAAATTGGCATCTGGGCAATGTTAAGTCTATGGAGACAGTAGCAAGGCCGGTATTTTTCTGAAGAAAAGGTGGCAACCCAAGTTGCGCAGAGTTACCCCATAGAAACACTTGTCCCTCCCTCCTACTGGACTCCTAGCGAGAGGGAGAGGTGTGTGAGAGCAGGGAATATACACCTGTTGTATGAAGCACACCAAAAAAATTACATGAATTCAAAGAAGGATAGACAACCTGCACGCATCTACTTGCTGAGCTACAATTTTTGGGATGTCTGGCCAGTACTTGATGCACAAAATATAATAGTGCCTTTAAATTTTAGACTTCCTCATAGCCACAGAAATCTAAACTGCTACTATACCTTAAAGGGTGAAAATAGCCATTGAGAGTTACACCTTCATTTTCCACAGCAATCGATATAGGGTTGCCACTTAGCTGGTATTTTACTGGCAGGCCGGTAAAAAATTGGCTTGACACCAATGGTAAGTCTATGGAGGCAGAAGCATGGCTGGTATTTTTTTTTCGAAGAAAAGGTGGCAACCCTATGTCCATAGAACTCATAGGCGCATTGTGTGGTATAATTGAATTGTTTTGTATTAAATGTTACAGCGGAGTAGATATTCTAGTCATCTCTTCAGTTTCTATGGCAGCTCATGTATCTTTTGGGATACCTATTGGGCATTATCAACTGCTCTCTTGACCAACACACTGTTCATTCACAAGGTGACTGACTATACTCTTAATGCTCCTACTTCTCTCCTTGGACAGACCGTCAGATCTATCAACATAAGCAGAGTGAAGCCTATTTGTGTCGATGTCACAGAAAGAGATGGACGTACAGCCATTGATGCAGCCATTGAAAAAAAAGAAAATACAGCTTGTTATGTTGATTGTGAAATTACCAGCTGTGTAAGAAAAACAGAGAATAGTTTAAAGATGCTAAAAGGTATTTTCCAAAAGAATAAAACAGCACAGAAACAAATAGGAGTTAAATGAGAAGCAGTAATTGCAAAAAAGTGGTAATTAAATGTCAAATGTATAAGGTTAAAACCAAGTTGATTTTCCAACAACCATATGTATATACAGTCAGTGAGTATATTGCTTTGTATTTTAATGTACTATTTACTGTAGTACTTTATTAAAAGATTATATCAAATGCACGTACTACACCAAATGCGAGGTTTTAATTGCACATTGTTCAACGCCGTAGAGTGCACTGCCATCTTGAAGGCAGGGCAAAAGGGGCAGCTACCCAGACGTGGTACATGTGTGTTTCTGTAGAACAGGTATATCTAACATTCTGAACACTAGCTGATATGTACTATATTTACCAGCATGCTCATACAGCATCATGAGAAATGTAAGTCTAAAAATGTAGAGCACTAAACGCTGGAGTAAACAGAGTAGAGTAGAACATCATTATTCTAAATACTGTGTAATAAAGTGTTGCGCAGGATATAATAAAATAAATACTTATCAGAAATATATAGGCGAAAATCCAGCCTTTTTTAGATGTATATAAAAGAGAAGAAAAAAATATATACAAAATTGTGCAGTATTGTGAATATAAGGAAAATAAATATCTCCCCCTAAAGAATTGTACTCACACTCTACAGAGCATATAGGACCGGCTCTGGGTGTATAAGGCGTGCAGACTCTGAGTCCCAAAATCCCCACATCCACTGGATAGATAATCGATGGAATACTCGTGGAGCAGGACACAACAGGAGTGAGAAACAAACGTTGTAGTGTCAAATGTAAACAATTTTAATTCCCCCCCACATATAGCAGCTTACATAGAAGAAGTTAAAAAACGATATCCCATGTAAAAAACAGTTAAAAACAGCATAGGTAAAAAGCAGGCAGAGTCACCCAGCCGATCATATCACAGTCTCCATCCGTCACTTCATAGGAGCAGGCAGCAGCTGAAGTTTGTATAGGCAGCGTTCTGCTGGAGGAGCTGGTACTTCCTAGTTGCAAGTCTCGTCAATAATGTCACGCGACGCGTTTCGCCCACACGTGGGCTTTTTTTCAGAGCAGTGGGCTTTTTCAGACCACTGCTCTGAAAAAGCCCACGTGTGGGCGAAACGCGTCGCGTGACATTATTGACGAGACTTGCAACTAGGAAGTACCAGCTCCTCCAGCAGAACGCTGCCTATACAAACTTCAGCTGCTGCCTGCTCCTATGAAGTGACGGATGGAGACTGTGATATGATCGGCTGGGTGACTCTGCCTGCTTTTTACCTATGCTGTTTTTAACTGTTTTTTACATGGGATATCGTTTTTTAACTTCTTCTATGTAAGCTGCTATATGTGGGGGGGAATTAAAATTGTTTACATTTGACACTACAACGTTTGTTTCTCACTCCTGTTGTGTCCTGCTCCACGAGTATTCCATCGATTATCTATCCAGTGGATGTGGGGATTTTGGGACTCAGAGTCTGCACGCCTTATACACCCAGAGCCGGTCCTATATGCTCTGTAGAGTGTGAGTACAATTCTTTAGGGGGAGATATTTATTTTCCTTATATTCACAATACTGCACAATTTTGTATATATTTTTTTCTTCTCTTTTATATACATCTAAAAAAGGCTGGATTTTCGCCTATATATTTCTGATAAGTATTTATTTTATTATATCCTGCGCAACACTTTATTACACGATATTCACTATTTTGTGCTAATTGGAGGAAAATGCACTAGTGTTTGCTGCATAATTTGTTTGTCTGCACATTATATATAGCGCTTGTCACTTTATCTGCATTGGTTATTATTCTAAATACTACCTATACACTAATGTATGTGTCCAAGCGAGGGGATTTATGGCCCTAAAAATGGGGACAACGCTCCTGCAAAGATATTGAAGCAGAAGACATCAGGGGGACCGTGACCAAAGGCTTGCCCATGGCACCATTAATTTTAAAGATGGCCAGTGATCAAACAAAAGGAAATACAAGGGGATGAGGTGTAATGCAAATCTTAATGGTCTATTCAATAGAGAGAGAATTAGAGGTGCTTTTAAATGTTTGGCTGAATGGGAGAATTTTTCAAACTCAGGTAAATTGCCCTTAAAGGGACTGTCTACGGCCCAAAATGTATCTTCCAAATGTTAATGCATATGAATGCGCTTTTCAAAGTACTTTAAAATGCATGTTTTACATTTTGCATTGCTTTAAATATTAAATATTTACAGCTAGATGAAATTGTGAGATTACACAGTTTGCAAGAAATTAGGACTGCCCACAATAGCTGATTAAAAGTCAATTTCCTTTTCTTTTTTTTGCTGCAGGAACTGAGAATAATTTCATTCAAATGAATGGAATTTGCTTTCTCTCTAGTGATGTCAATAGAAAATTTGTTGCACTGTTAAGAGATCCTGCATGTACAATAGCAAGGTTACTTAGTTTCCACACAATGCATTGTATTTCAGCAGCACAGGAAGTGACTAAATGAAACAAAACATAGTAATTTAGGTTGAAAAAAAAAGACACAAGTCCATCAAGTTCAACCCTTCCACATAACATTTCCGCTTTTGATCAAAAAGACGACAAAAAAAACCCTATGGCAGCTATTTCCAATTTTGCCTCCTAGGGGGAAAAATTCCTTCTTGACTCCAAAGGGCAATCAGATTTCTCCTTGGATCATGAAGCTCTATTATCAATGCTTATTCTATTATTATTAGCCCTGTATGTTCTGCTTTTCTAAAAAAAAAGAAAAAAAAAAACCCATCCAGAACATTTTTAAATGCATCGATTGTAGCTGATAGCACCACCTCTCTAGGCAGTGAGTTCCATAACTTTATTGTCCTTACTGTAAAGAATCCCATCCTTCCCTGTCTATGTAATCTTTGCTCTTCTAGTCTCAGGGGGTGACCTCTTGTTCTTTGTACATTTCTGTTAATGATAATGTTACTGGAGAGCTCTTTATATTGGTCCTGCACATATTTATATAATGTTATCATATCCCTTCTGAGATGCCTTTTTTCTAATGTGTATAAATGGAATTTTTTAAAAGTCTCTCTTCATAACGAAGATCCTCCAATCCCCTTAATGATTTTGTAGCCCTCCTTTGCACTTTTATCTAGTTCCATAATATTCTTTTAAGGACTGGTGCCCAGAGTTGTACTGCATATTCAAGCTGAGGTCTTACCACTGACTTGTAAAGAGGCAAGATGATATCCTTCTCCTGTGAATCTATACCTCATTTTATACATGCCAATATCTTATTGGCCCTTGCAGCTGCTGACTGGCATTGAGCACTGTTGCCAAGTCTGTTATCTACAATTATTCCAAAATCCTTTTTATTAGTAGTTTTTCCCAGGGAAATACCATTTAAAGTATATGTTGTTTTGTTATTGTTTTCCCCCCTAATGCATAACTTTTCATTTCTCTTTACTGAACCTCCTTTGCCACTTAATTGCCCAGTCCCTCACTCTGTCCAAATCTTCCTGTAAGGAACAAACATCAAGGTTAGTCTGTAATACCTTACCTAATTTTGTGTCATCAGCAAACACTGAGACATGGCTCTCAACACAAGATAATTAGTAAACAACACAAGATAATTAGTAAACAAATTAACACCTTCGCGACAAAGGACGTACCTGGCACGTCCTGCGGTGAATCAAGCGGTTTTCGCGATCAACGATTGATGTCGAGTCAATAGCCAGCACTGAAATTTCTGTTTTGGAGTACCAACGATCGCCCCACGGAGCGATCGTGGGGAGCAATATTGACGGAGCATGCTGCTCCGTCAATATGGCTAAGCCCTCTGCCGGTCTGGGCTTCGGAAGTGAAAGTAACTTCACTTCCTTCGCTCTGAATATGCTACTTGACTGCCCCTAGTGGTAGTTAAGTAGCATTGCAATGGAAAATATTTAAAATACATATTTAATTAATTAAAAACAGGTTATATAGCTATATTAGCCTATAAGGTCAAGATAGGAAAAAAACAAAAAATACTATTTTTGGTTTTTGCCCCATAACTCGCAAAAAAATACCGAAAAATATGGAAACATGCCTATTTTTGAACTCGGGACAAAATTTAGAAACTATTTAGACGGGGTCTTTTTTAATGATTTTATTTGTGTAAATTATATTTTAGGTCAAAGTTAGAAAAAGTGGGTTTTGTAAAAATTTTCATCACATTTTATGATTTTTTTATGTAGTAAATTATAAGATGGAAAAAAAAAAAACAAGCCGGCTCCACTGAAATGCTGATAAATTTCTTTCATTCAGCGAGTATAAACCACCGGGTGCTCCGTCCGTGCTGTAGCCGCAGCACTAAGTAATCCAATGAAAATGAGCAACAAAAGGACACGCACTCCGGAGTAGGTTGAATGATAAAGGATTGTATTAAATCAAGGAAACATCACGAACATCAGGGATAACAAACAGATAAAACAGATGCCTTACGCGTTTCACGTGTCTCCACGCTTATTCATAGGCTTGAAATTATAAGATATGATGAACATAATGGTATCTAATGAAAGCCCTTCTTATGACGATAAAAACAACATATAATTTGTGTGGGTACAGTATGTGAGAAATTACAGCTAAACACAAACACCCTAGAAATGTCAAAACAGCCATTGTCACCAAGGGAAAGTCAAGGTGAAAATGTCTTGTCACTAAGGGGTTAAAAAGAAGAGGTCCCAAAACAGACCCCTGAGGTACTCCGCTCAATACCCTGGTCCAATTTGAGGATTTTCCATTTACAACAAACCTCTACATTCTATCTTTTTGCCAATTTTCAATACAAATACATACATTTGCAAATACATACTATTTCTCTCAATTTGTGTAGTAACCTTTTGCGTGGAACTGTTTCAAATGCTTTAGAAAAGTCTAAATAGATCACATCAACTGCCACACCTAGATATATATTTTTACTGATTTCTTTAGAGAATTTTATTAAGTTTGTTAACAAAACCTGTATTTCACAAAACCATGTTGACTTTTACTAATTATATTGTGATTCAAGATGTATTCTTGAGTGTATACCTTTAGAAATCCTTCAAATAAATTTTCCCACTACAGATGTCAAACTCACTGGCCTATAATTACCCGGCAGAGATTTTGATCCCTTTTTAAATAGTGGAATGACATCCGCCTTTCGTTAGTCTGTTGGCACTAACTGAAAAATCCTTAAAGATCAGTAGTGTATCTTAGTTTTGTGCTGCCCTAGGCAGACAAAATTTGGGCACCCCCCTTACCCACGTTGCACACACACACAACATGACCCATAACCCATGTTGCACACCCAGGACATGCCCCATCACCCCCATTACATGCCCCTCGACCCAATTTTTATAAAGTCGCATTGTAAAAAAAACTGTATGTAAATGTAAACTTTTTAATATTATATGCAACTATTTTCATATCACATTCAACAATGTGTATATGTAATAAACATGTTATTGAAAAATTGCATTTCTTGTTTTTATTCCCTTTTTATGCACCCACATTGCACCCAAAGGACTTCACACAGCACCATACAATACCCACAGTACTTGCATGCACCTATATTACACCCACAGCACAACTTGCACTCACTGTGGCATGCCAAATTGTATGGGTGCAATATGTCACAGAACATACCACAGTGTCAATTTGTCCCACAGAACTGCCCATGCAGAACAAGCCAATGTCACTTTCCCCCATAGAACATGCCACAGCATCACTTTGCCAATTAAAATAAGCCACTGTCAGGTACCAATTAACATGCCACAGCCACTTTGTCATTAACATATGCAACAGTCAGTTTGCCTACTAAAATATGCCAGCGTTTGTCCATTAAAAATGCCACAGTTTGCCCATTAATATGCCAGTGTTATTTTGCCATAATATGCCACAGCCATTTATTTGCCAGTATTATTGTGCCATTTATATACAACAGCCAATTTGCCCATTAGTATGTCAGTATTATTTTGCCATATGCCAATATTACTTTTGCCATTAATATGCCACAGCCATTTTGCCCAATAATATGCCAGTATTATTTTCCCATTAATAATCCACAGCCAATTATCCCAGTAATAGGCCATTTTATTTCTCCATTTATATGCCCCAGCTAATTTGTCCAATAATATGCCAGTATTATTTTGCCATTTAATATGCCCCAGCCAATTTGGCCAGTATTTCAGTATTTTGCCATTTAATATGCCCCAGCCAATTTGCCAAATAATATGCCAGTATTATTTTGCCATTTAATATGCCCCAGCCAATTTGCCCAGTAATATGCCAGTATTATTTTGTTATTAATATGCCCCATCTAATTTGTCCAATAATATGCCAGTATTATTTTGCCATTTAATATGCCCCAGCCAATTTGCCCAATACATGTCCCCATCCCCGAGCCTGTTCAGCTCCCCCACAGTGTGCACAGAGAGTTCACGTGACCTGGCGAGTCTGATGGCACTTCCCTGTCACAATGCACGGAGAGAGCCTGTTCAGCTCCCCGTGCAGCCTGCTTGTAGGCAGAGCGGTGGTGAGGAGAGATCTTCCGATCTCCCCAGCCACCGTCTCTGCCGGCAAGCAAGGTTTTTTTTAAAAGGGGCAGCTTTTTTTTAATTTTTTTTTTGCGTTTTTGTGCAGCCCCTTAAAGTCATACAAGGCAAGTGCAGCTCTAGGCACTTGCCTTGTTTGTCTCGCACTAAATACGGTGCTGCTAAAGATCAAAAATAGAGGTCTGGCCAGAATTATGCTTAACTCGCTAAGGACTGCATTGGGTGCATTATACAAGCAGTAGTCTTCAACATGCACCAAAGTGAGTTTGGGGACTAGACCGTCCCTTTAAGTTTGAAATTCCCATGTCAAATTCCTGCAATTCTCCCTTTATGTAGCAGACCCTTTGGTAATGCCCACCACCACAAACAAAATCCAGCTTTTATATATCTAAATAATAATAATACTAATATTATAATCAGGAAGAAGAAAATACTGCAATAGAAGAAGAAAATAAGGAACAAACATTAATCCTAATATTGTCATGTTATAAAATTATATTTTGGTTGTTACTATAATTATCCATTTTCTCATTGTACTAAGTAGAACAAAATGAAAATGCAGTCTACAGACATGATGAAAATCTCCCAGCAGTAAATAAAATATTTTTCTCTATAAACATTGAGGGAAGTTAGGTCAGCCCAGATCGCTTTTAGGGAGTATCTGGTTATAATACTTTTAACTATACACCATATATCTCAGACTGTGTCATGTTCTTGGGAAAAACAAAATTGTTATTCCTAGGAATAGTATAAATCATGGAGAGAGTCATAAAATGCACGTACTCTTTTTCTTCTTTGAAAAATAAAATGCAATTTGATTAACAAACCACAATACATTAGTACAGTTAAAACAGCAGAACAAAAAAAAATAGGCCCTGTTTATGTGTAATATGTTTTCACATCTGGCTTTTTATAATACACTGTATTATCATCATCTGTCAAATCTCTGCAGATTTCCCCTAATTACACATTAAGGAAATTGGACTTTAGAGAGACTGGACATTTTCATCTTTGTCTGATATGAACCTGTCAGTCACCATACGGTAACACTTTAAAAGCTCTTTAACTGGTGCTGATTGAATTGCAAACTGTTAAGCATTTGTTTTTAAATTTAACTGCGAAAAATATTTCTTTAAAAAAAACTAAATTTCCTTCCATATTACTCTAGGTACACTGGGCATATTGTATAATTTCAATTTTTTGAACATTACAAGTCAGCAATCAGTACACAATTCAGCTAAGGAAATCACAGGTTACGACAGCTTGGGCAAGAGTTACAATTAGCAATAAACAATCTTTTGCAATTCCAAGATGGCCACCTCCATACTGAAAGAGGTGATGAAATTATAAATGATTATAAATGGATGATTGAGAACAAAAGGCAAGAACAGGGGCCATTTTATAATAAGCAAGGTAATTTTACATCATCTTGTTTAGATGATCTAAGTTAATCACTTTATTTAACAGATAATGACAAACTGGAATGCAATGGACAGTTTTATTTAAAGGGACACTGCCCTTTACATAAGATGTAACTAGATAACCTGGTCATTTAAAACAAACACATATATAAAACATATGCCACTGTTTTTTTTTATATGATTGAATGAATTGCATATAAAAGAAAAATAAAATTAGGTGTTATTCTCCTGGCTCCATTTTGTGAATATTTACCATGATGCAACATCGTCCAAAATCTTCCAGCCAGTCTCACTTTACATCTGTGGCCAATGCCTGCATAATGATGTCATAAGATACCCCCATGCTCTCTCACGGGCTCCTGTGTATCATAGTGGGCAGGACTAGGTGGCTGTGTACAACTTTTTTTTACCTGCCTTCCAATACAAAGAGGATCATACCTCCGCCCCCTTGTGATATAATAGTCACATTACCCTCCCATTCAATGCAAGTCTATGATCAGGATTCTGTCTTATAGACTGCATTCTGCAGCCCCAAAGTGAGATACTAGTGCTGTAAAGTCACTAGGGGGTGGCACCCAAAAACACTTTCACATAATGGCGGTTCCCAGTCACACTTGTTCAGTTACATATTTTATTAAATACAGTTACATAACATAAACAAAAGACAATACAAAAAAACAACACCTTTTCTTTTTTGGTAGGAGTGTCCCTTTAAGTCTCCCAAAATATTTACATTTTCTGTAAAAAAAAAAAAAAAAATGCATAACTGGTGCCTTTGTGGTGTACTTTGCACTGAACATAGGCAGCCCTGCATTTAATCCATATCTGTCTGTTCTAAGTTGCCCACTGTCATCTCCTCCCCCAACACATGCCAGTGCCATATGGCAGGATGTTGGTATAGTGCTAAAATGGACAAGGTTAAGGGTGGATAGTAACAGAAGCGAATAAGGTGGGAACAAACCTTTAGGTGAGGAAAGAGTAGGGACATAAGTCAGGGAAAAAACAAAAGTGTCCACCTGCAACACAGTCCCTCAAGTACAGAGTACTTAGACTGAATCACAGTGCTGATAATAAGCTGGGAGACGGGTTTCACAAAGGTTGCCGTTTGGCGAGAGGGTGCTCTGTTGGATACCGGTCTGCCTAATGCCACGGATAAATAGACAGCATTATCAAGATTAAAAGCAATATGGAACTCCTCAAAGGTTGAAATGAATACTCCAGGTAGTTGAAAGTTAAATCTTTAGATTTAGTCGTCATTCAGCATCACCCGCGCCTCAGTGCTGGTAAAATACGCCTTACGCGCTTCAAGCTGTAGACTAGTGTTTACTCATAGGCACTCATAATCATTATTTACTCTAACCTATGAGTGTTTGTGAGTAAGAGTTTGTCTACAGAGCAAAACGCGCAAAGCGTATTTTGTCAGTACTGAGGCGTGGGTGACACCGCATTGCGAATAAATCTGAAGAGTTCACTTTCAGCTACCTGGAGTATTCATTTCCACCATGTGAGGAGCGTTTTGCTTTTTATCTTGGTATTGTCTGTCTACATAAGTCAGGGAATAGGGACAAGTTACAGAACAAAGGAAGGGAGAAAAGGACTATACACAGGTGGATACAAAGACAAAAAAAGGATGGTAGCGAATGCAGACATAACAAAAACCAAAATGCATAAAATAGGAAAGGGTTAAACAGATATTACCATCATATTACATGTTCAATGAGTAGAAATGAATGTCTGTCAATCAAGGTACTCTTCTTAAGGACAGCTGAGCTATTCTACCTCGTCCCCTAGTCACTTACATTTTCTAGAACACAACACTCGAATCTCAAAATTGGTGCTAATTGCAGTAGGGGAAATTAGCAAGAGAAGGTGAAGTCTCTCGATCATCACACTGACAGTTAAAAAGGTGGGGGTTGATGTAGATTTCTAATTTACAGAGAATGAGAAATCTCCAAAGATTCCCCGGACGGTTTTGGTAAAAGTCTTGATTCAGAGACTGATGGGTTTAATGGAGGTCACAGAGAAAACATAATTGAGAAAAATAATCTCATGTTAATGAAGGCAGTTTATGCCAGTGAAATCTCAGTTTCTGAGCTGGTTCTAATAAATAGAAATCAGAGTTGCACATTTAGGTTCAGCTCAGGAATAGTGTTCAGCAGGTGCCACCTCCCCCGAGCCTATGGTAATCCATTAATCCTGGCATTTTCACATCTACTGCGGATGTTTGTGAATACTATACCTGGCAATAGTGTTCTCATGATTCACAGAATGTAAAAGGGCTAGTCACTTACTATGTCCTGTTCAGATTCTTTATTCACACATGACTATTCATAGGTCTACATATTCATTCCAAACTTAACACATTCTCACAGTACCAAATCTACAAGTTTTCAGCTTTGGATGTACACACATACACACCTAACGTCTCTTCTATATGTACTCACCACAGGCTGCTTTGTGATATCCACCAGGTCTTTGATGTTATAGTATTGATGCTTTTCAAAGGCCGAAAACAGCATATCCAAAACCTGCTGCCTATCTGCACGGGCACGTTTTCCATCATCCTTTTTCTTCTTCTCGTACTCGATCTACACCCGGAAATACATGTAAATTATACACTGAAGTAACAGAACAGATTTGCACTTGTTTTTATAAACGCACATATTTATGTAGGATGTTTTAAGGAACAGGGAGCATTCTATGGTTACACCTAAAGCACCCCTCTATATACCTACTGAATCTACTATCCTTTAAATACTAAAAAGCACACTGCACACTACATAAACATTCTCAAAATCTTATAGTAGTATTATATATGATCTATTTAACTTTAGTAAACATGCTCTTAACATTCACTTATATTGAGGCAGCATTATAGAAGGCCTCCATCCAAATCTATATATGGTTTAAAGGAGTTTATCCTACTTTTTTATTTATTTTTTTTACTGATGCATACATTTTTACAGTACTTCATGTTTAAAGGTTTTTCTATATATTATATATTTATTTTCAAACACAATCCTGAATGTATAGAATACAGCCTTTAAAAATAAATTAAAAGTAACTTATTAATACTAATAATACTAAATGATTTACTTTTAATTTTCCTAATAAAACATTATCAAACAATAATCAGGACACAAAACTATCAAACATTTATGTAAGATTGACATCATGTTGCTACATTGTATGTCTGCATTTAAAACAATTTAAAATGATGTGTACTAGCCAACTATTGTCAGTGTGTGAGATAAAAGAATCCTTGGGCTTCACTGGATATATATTCTATTATATACACCTATTGTGTTTGTTTCAGGCTTCCAACACTTGTCAAGGACACAAATCATTCAGCTCAGTGGATCTTTATACAAGGTAGATAAAAATGCAGTTTCAAGCTTTCCAAATAGAATCTCTTCTCCAGTGAAGTAACCATGGATTCCCAGTACAAGAGTAAAGGCTTACTCCTTACTGTGCAAATGGCAGGGCACACTTCACTTTTAAATTGACATAACACATGAGATCATGGGCAAGAAGATTCTCTGAGCTGCATTGACATTTCCAGGTGAACTAAAATAGTCCATTATTCACACTTCATTGTTAGTATGATTAGAATCCAGTACTTCACTAGGAATCTTGTATTTAAACAATTAACAGCTCAGTTGCCAAATCAATCATCCCAATTGTTAAACCATCACTGCAGAACATTCTAATAAATTGGCAATCAAAACTGATAAAAACTACAAAAAACATTTTAATACAAGAAAAAGAAAATCTTTGCCTTTAGTCCATCTGTAGAATACAGGGTGTCCCATAAATCTGAATTCATGTATTTTTCACCTGAAACAACGCATCAAGGAGGCATGTCCGCTAATTCTGGTGGATGTGATCGGTGGCGGTGCCTAGGAATCGTCTTCTGCCTGATAGTGTACTTCTTACTCTTTTCTCTTGAGCGCTTGCATCAATACCCAGAGAATATGAAACACTACTTAAATACAAGCACTAAACTTTGTCCAAATTTAAGCCTCATATAATTACTGATCCAGAGGACTATTTTTATTGAATGTGCTCTCCTGGTATAGGCTGAAAGATCCAGAAAGATCTTAATATGTTCAAATCTGGACTCTCACCAACGTGAGCAATCAGGGCATCTCACTAAAACGTCTGCATTAAAGTGGAACATCATGATCCTGCTTAAACCCCAACGTTTGTGTTCTTTCACCTTTTATTTTTATCTTTTTGGTAATGCAATTCAAAGTTAATTACTATTATTTCCAAATGGGTAACATTAAAAATTGGAAGGCACTGATTATGTCAAGTTATGTGTTATAAACATTTTTTAACAAGAATTTGCATTGTGTAACTCAAGCAATAATTATAAACCCGTAAAACATGCAGAACAAAATCATTCATGTGTAAGGACATTCACAAATATCCTGCAAACCTTGTGCTATGTGATTTACAGGGAGTGCAGAATTATTAGGCAAATGAGTATTTTGACCACATCATCCTCTTTATAAATGTTGTCTTACTCCAAGCTGTATAGGCTCGAAAGCCTACTACCAATTAAGCATATTAGGTGATGTGCATCTCTGTAATGAGAAGGGGTGTGGTCTAATGACAACAACACCCTATATCAGGTGTGCATAATTATTAGGCAACTTCCTTTCCTTTGGCAAAATGGGTCAAAAGAAGGACTTGACAGGCTCAGAAAAGTCAAAAATAGTGAGATATCTTGCAGAAGGATGCAGCACTCTTAAAATTGCAAAGCTTCTGAAGCGTGATCATCGAACAATCAAGCGTTTCATTCAAAATAGTCAACAGGGTCGCAAGAAGCGTGTGGAAAAACCAAGGCGCAAAATAACTGCCCATGAACTGAGAAAAGTCAAGCGTGCAGCTGCCACGATGCCACTTGCCACCAGTTTGGCCATATTTCAGAGCTGCAACATCACTGGAGTGCCCAAAAGCACAAGGTGTGCAATACTCAGAGACATGGCCAAGGTAAGAAAGGCTGAAAGACGACCACCACTGAACAAGACACACAAGCTGAAACGTCAAGACTGGGCCAAGAAATATCTCAGGACTGATTTTTCTAAGGTTTTATGGACTGATGAAATGAGAGTGAGTCTTGATGGGCCAGATGGATGGGCCCGTGGCTGGATTGGTAAAGGGCAGAGAGCTCCAGTCCGACTCAGACGCCAGCAAGGTGGAGGTGGAGTACTGGTTTGGGCTGGTATCATCAAAGATGAGCTTGTGGGGCCTTTTCGGGTTGAGGATGGAGTCAAACTCAACTCCCAGTCCTACTGCCAGTTCCTGGAAGACACCTTCTTCAAGCAGTGGTACAGGAAGAAGTCTGCATCCTTCAAAAAAAACATGATTTTCATGCAGGACAATGCTCCATCACACGCGTCCAAGTACTCCACAGCGTGGCTGGCAAGAAAGGGTATAAAAGAAGAAAATCTAATGACATGGCCTCCTTGTTCACCTGATCTGAACCCCATTGAGAACCTGTGGTCCATCATCAAATGTGAGATTTACAAGGAGGGAAAACAGTACACCTCTCTGAACAGTGTCTGGGAAGCTGTGGTTGCTGCTGCACGCAATGTTGATGGTGAACAGATCAAAACACTGACAGAATCCATGGATGGCAGGCTTTTGAGTGTCCTTGCAAAGAAAGGTGGCTATATTGGTCACTGATTTGTTTTTGTTTTGTTTTTGAATGTCAGAAATGTATATTTGTGAATGTTGAGATGTTATATTGGTTTCACTGGTAAAAATAAATAATTGAAATGGGTATATATTTGTTTTTTGTTAAGTTGCCTAATAATTATGCACAGTAATAGTCACCTGCACACACAGATATCCCCCTAAAATAGCTAAAACTAAAAACAAACTAAAAACTACTTCCAAAAATATTCAGCTTTGATATTAATGAGTTTTTTGGGTTCATTGAGAACATGGTTGTTGTTCAATAATAAAATGAATCCTCAAAAATACAACTTGCCTAATAATTCTGCACTCCCCGTAATCCCATTCTGCACATGCAGTTGTAATTCATCCTCCTCTTATTGCTGGTCATATAGTTTGAAAACAAACTGAACAAATTATCTGCAAATTAAACTACTAGAAGGTATCACATAGTTGTGGAATTGAATAGACAAAGGTGAATCAGTTTGCCAGTCTGCAAGACATTTTAAATACCATGGTTTATTATTATTTTTTTTTTTTTTGGCACTCAGACTCCGAAACACACACACACATGTATATATATATATATTTATTTATTTGTTTTTGCCTTCGTTGTGTTTTCAGATCATCGTTGTGTCCTTTTCTTAAATTGAAATAGTTTATTAAATTTTCTTTAAAACGTAGTACCTAAGTTTTATATAATGTTTACAAAAATGACCATTTGGAACCTTTTTTTTTTTTTTTTTTTAAAGAGACCTCAAACTTGTATAGGCTATATTGTCTGTGTATCGGCATCTCCATAGCGCTAGCTCTTCTCCTGCTATTTTTACTATTCTAAAAGGAAGCCTAAAGATGGTAAAACATATACATATATAGGTACTCCTTCAGCTTGTACTATCGCTGTTAGTTCCTACTTATTGCTTAGTGTTGAGGTGTTAAGCCATTCACTCCCCAATTCAATCGGACTCCCACTCATCCCCTCCATTCCTGACTTCTGTGAACCCTTTGTTTTTCTTGGCCCTAGCCTTTCTTCCTATTCCTCCAGTGCAGACCCTATCTTTTTTTTTCTTTTTTTCCCCCTTCCCTCTTCTTATTCTGCTTCCATATATCCATTATCGGATTATATTTGCACATAGCCCCAATCGTGCTGTAATGCATTCTTTCCATAATCAAATTATCTTCTACTAATTGTATTACCTTGTCATATGTAGGAATTGCGGTGGGTATCCACATCCTCACAATCCGCGTCTTTACCGCTGTAAGGACCTGGCCAATTACAATTCTTTTTATGACTATAATGTTTGTTGGGAGCATATTCAAGATGGCCACTTCTGGTGTCCATTGTAGCTTTATTCCTGTCTTCTGGTGTAATATTTTAAAGACCCACTTCCATAGTTTTTCCAAATAAGGACAGGACCACCATATTTGTACGTTTGTGCCTTCCTGTGTACACTTCCTCCAGCAGTTTTTCTCTGCTTTTGGATACATTAGGGCTATTTTTTTAGGGACTAAGTACCACTGATACAATATTTTTCTATTCAGTTCCATATGATTCGTACAATGGGAGTGGAAGCCTGGGGCTGCTAATCCTTCCTTCCAATTTTCTTGTGAGAAAACTTTCCCTATTTCCTTTTCCCATTCCTGCATAAAAAGGAATTTCTCTGGGATTTCTTGCTTTTGTAAATTTTCGTAACAAATATATAAAAGTTTTTTCTTTTTTGTTACATTTATACAGAGATTAACTATATCATTATGTTTGTCTGACTTCCATATTGGTTCCTATTCCGATTGAACTGAGTGCAGATAGTGTCTAACCTGCAAATATCTAAAACAAATTCCCATTGCGGGATATCAAACTCACTCCTTATATTTTCAAAGGTTTGTATACCTTTTTGTTTAAATAGTTGATATACCCACTGAATTTCCAGTTTCTCAAATTTAGTTGCCGAGTAGATAATTCTATTGACCGTATTGGAGTAGCTAGAGAGCATCTTTGTAAAATCTTATTATTTTTTGCATATTGTCCCCACACTTTGTGTCAGCTCCTGTGAAGGAGTCTGATATCTTTGTCCATTTTTTTTCTTGCTTGTAATCCAGAGGTATTCACAAGTTCTTCGTGGTGCCATAACTGTGTCTTCTAGATCTACCCAAGCAATCTTTGCTGCAATGCATTTGAATTCCTGTACCATATTAGCTGCTAAATAGTAGCTTGTGATATATGTTATACCTAATCCACCTCTTTTTTTTGCTTGCATAAGCCATTTATTCGATATTCGTGTTTTATCATTCTTATGAATGAAGTTGTTTATAAATGTTTGTATTTCTTTTAAGAATGGGGTAGGTATCTCAATTGGCAGAGCTCTAAAAATGTATAGGATCTTGGGGAGAACCACCATCTTATTTGTTTAGTTCGACTTCATAGAGGGCTTCTTTAAATTAGAAGATCTGGAAACCCTAAATAAGATGTTAGATTTAAAAATGTCTCCTCTTTTTTTTTTTTTTAATATAAGCTGCGTAAGATGTTATATTTCCTCTTATTACGGGCATGTGGCTTCCCATAAGTTCTCTGGTGAGCATTCCACCCCATCTATAAGTTTGAAATATTCTATCAACTTTGACGATATTTATTTTTCTGCTTCTTCCAATTTTAATAAATATTCATTCAGTTTCCAATTCCCAATACCTATTTGTTTATATTTAGTCACTATTTCTATCATGATGGGGGAGTGGTCAGACCAAGAGATGAGTCCTATCTCACATTTTTTTATATTCTGCAAAGTTTTTTTTAACTGCCAAAAATAGTTCTATTCTTGAGTAGATATTATGAACGTGAGAAAAAAAGGAATAGTCTCTACCAGTTGGGTTTAACACTCTCCACACATCGTACAAGCCTTCCTCCCCTGTAACTTTTGAAAATTCCAAGCTCTGCCTCTGGAGTGTTCTTAAGTATCTACTCGTTGTATTTGCCATTGTATCTACTCTGTAATCTGCTAACACATTAAAGCAGGGCTCGACAAACCCCCCGGGCGCCAGGTCAATCAGACCTGGCGCACGGGTAACGTGAGCCCCGCGTGGTGCCCTCGGCAATGGGATCGTTTTTTTCCCTTTTCTTTTTTGCAGCAGCGGTGCGCGAGGGAGTAGAGTGAGTGCACCGGCTGCACAGACTTCCTGCTCCGCCCCCTCGCGCACCACGTTATAGCTGATCACCTGGGAGCATAGCAGGGAAGCTGTTCTGTGCCACCGGGCTGTGTTTGTGTATATATGTGTGTGAAAGGATGTGTTTGTGTGTGTGTATATATGTGTGTGACTGGATGTGTTTGTGTGTGTGTATATATGTGTGTGACTGGATGTGTTTGTGTGTGTGTAACTGGATGTCTTTGTTTGTGTGTATATATGTGTGTGTATATATGTGTGTGACTCGATGTGTTTGTGTGTATATATGTGTGTGACTCGATGTGTTTGTGTGCATGTATGTGACTGTGTGTGTGTGTGTGTGTGTGTGTGTGTGTGTGTGTGTGTGTGTGTGTGTGTGTGTGTGTGTGTGTGTGTGTATGTATGTATGTATGTATGTGACTGACTGCGTTTGTGTGTGTGTTTGTATGTATATGTAGAAAAACAAGGTGTAACAGGTTTCGCACTCAGTAGTGGAGGGTGCAAGGAGAGGAATTTCACCCTAGTGAAATAAAGGATCCTGTATGTATATGGGACAGACTATGTGTCTGTGTGTGACCGCGTGTGTTTGTGTTTATATGCCGTTGTCTGGCTCCTAAAAAACTCAGATAAATTTGTCAAGCCCTGCATTAAAGTCTCTACATATTATGTATGCTATCTGTAGTTTTTTTTTTCCAAAAAGGTATTTGGGCCCGTAGTCGGTGAGTATATATTCACGGTTGTATGTACGTCGTCCCCTATGCTAATGACTAGTACAATGTCCATTTTCTATCACATTTTACTTTTTGTAGTGATGTATTCAGTGAGTTATGTACAAAAATTGAGACCCCTGCTTTTTCTAGTCCATTGTTGAATGGTACATTGTTGTGTATTACCCAGAATATATTTTTGGAATTTTATTAGTTGCAAAGTGGATTTCCTGCACACATAAGATTTATATTCCAATTTTCCTCACCTTTTCAAATAGCATGCGCCTCTTATGTGGTACATTCAAGACCCTTGGCATTAATTGACATTATTTTAAAACGCTTGTGTATTTCCAGGGTCTCATTTTATTCACCTTAGTGTATATTTTAGACTCTATTTGCGTCTCTAGTCCTCTCTTCCTTTTTATACTTTGTTTATTCAGTTTATTATATGTACATCCGTTCAGCATAACCTCTTTTCTCATTTGGTCACATAGGTCCCACCTTTTAACATTCATACTTAATCACAACTCCATTATCCCTCCCTTCACACAACATTCACGACTAGAACCAAATCTAGTCCCTCTCTTCTACCCTTGATCTTGATTTAAGTGTCCCCTTTGTTTCATTGCTACATGCTCTGTGTGTGTGAGTGGGGCAGCTGCCCCAGGTGGCACCCTGCTTTTGTTTTATTTATTTTTTCGTGTGTGGGGGAGCTTGATTGAAGGAGGTCTCAGCCAATCAGGTGAGACCGCTCAACTCTCCTGATTGACTGAGAGTTCAGAAGCCTCTCGTGATTGGCTGAGACCTCCTTCACACGAGGAGCTCAAAGCAGAGATGTTTGCAGCAGGTAAGTTAAACAGTTAGACTGTGTGTGTGTTTGTGTCAGTGCGAGTGAGTGTATGTGAATGTCAATGTGAGCGTGTGTGTGAGTTAGTGAGTGAGTGTGTATGTCAGTGAGAGAAAAGCTAGTAGAATGTTTAGTAGAAAGGTTTCTTCTTATAAGAGGGGGAATATTTTGAACCAAATTATTTCTTTTACAAAAGCTGTTTGGAGTTCTTTCTGGATAGTGAAGCCCAGCAGTAACAATCAGGAGAGTATACAAAATACTTTAGGATAGGACTCGACAAATCTGGGGCACCCGGTCACCATGGCAACCGGGAAATTAGGCATGGCACCCAGGTATTCTCATCCATCTGGTGCCCCTTTCTACTGGTATAATGTTTCCCCCCTGTGCAGCACAAGATGGAAAAGTCTGTCAGCTCTGCCCCCTCTCTATCTGTGTGTGAGTTAGTGAGTATGTATGTCAGTGTGAGTGAGTGTGTGTGTATATGTCAGTGTGAGTGAGTGTGTGTGTATATGTCAGTGTGAGTGAGTGTGTGTGTATATGTCAGTGTGAGTGAGTGTGTGTGTATATGTCAGTGTGAGTGAGTGTGTGTGTATATGTCAGTGTGAGTGAGTGAGTGTGTATGTCAGTGTGAGTGAGTGAGTGTGTATGTCAGTGTGAGTGAGTGAGTGTGTATGTCAGTGTGAGTGAGTGAGTGTGTATGTCAGTGTGTGTGTGTGTGTGTGTGTGTGTGTCAGTGTGTGTGTGTGTGTGTGTGTGTCAGTGTGTGTGTGTGTGTGTGTGTGTGTGTGTGTGTCAGTGTGTGTGTGTGTGTCAGTGTGTGTGTGTGTGTCAGTGTGTGTGTGTGTGTGTGTGTGTGTGTGTGTGTGTGTCAGTGTGTGTGTGTGTGTGTGTGTGTGTGTCTCAGTGTGTGTGTGTGTGTGTGTGTCAGTGTGTGTGTGTGTGTGTGTGTCAGTGTGTGTGTGTGTGTATGTGTCAGTGTGTGTGTGAATGTAAGTGTGAGTGAGTGTGTGTATATGTCAGTGTGAGTGAGAGTGTGTGTATGTCAGTGAGAGACTGTCTATGTATGTGTGTGAGTGAGTGTGTGGATAAAGGGGTTAATTCCTCTGACACTGACTATATCTATCTGGATTTTATTATAGGTCACTGGTCACATTATGTTTTAGGGACTTGCACAGCCTATTATCATAATAATGTTTTAACATTACTCTCTTTTCCCCTTATGCGTAAGCTATACATTGTCGAGAAAATGAAATGGGGGAGGTAGGATGCGCTCTGAGGCACTTTATAGCACACAAGCGCACTGCCACTTTCTATATGTTTGTAAGCTATACATTATTTTATTATGTATACAAGAAGTGCTTTAGTGGGCAAATAAAAATAACAGCTCACCCATGAGGTGAAAAGAAAGAAATGGTAAAACAGAATTATTAAAATTGGCTGTGCAGTTTCCCAAAACATAATATGTGACCACTGCCTATAACATGACTCAAATATTGTACATTAAGTTTAAAAGCTCAAACATTTACGGTACACATATTTAATCATGGCCTGCCAATATTATCACTTGCTGATACGTTTCATTTTAGTTTGAATTATCAAGACGTCTTTTGGTTTGTTTATTATTATATTTAATGTTAAACACAAGTCCATGAATGAGTCATTACTTTTCAATTAATAAATAGCTCCTTCTCCGTTGCCTTTCTCACTTTTTTTTTTAACTAAAATTTTTTATTGGTAATTAAAATTACAGGTTTGCATTAATAACCATAATATCATACCAGTTTATTTATTTTTATTATACATACCTATCAACAAGATGACCACCATAATATACAAGGGTCTACTCAATGAAAAGAGAATTACAGGGAATTTAAAACATAAAACAAAGGTTTTTCAATCCATCTCAGCGAGAACGGGCAAAAGCTAAAATAGCCTGCCCTAAAGGATGTAACCTATGCGGGGGAGGAATCACTGTTTTTTGCTCGCTTGCCCATTACAGAGGAAAACTCTCCATTAGCATTTCAGACTGGTCCCACCCATAAGGGCAGTCCAGATCCAAATAGCCTGGCAGGTCTCCTCTGCATGAAGAACACAGCAATCACAGACGTACATTTCGGCCTTCAATGGCCTCGTCAGTGTGGTATGGCTGGTATCCCTCTAGGTGCAGCGAGCTATGGACCCACGTATGGGCATACCCTGATAACTCATTGAGACAAAAAACAAATCCCTCTCAGAGAGAACACTTAAAATATAGGCCAAAGTAGCAGAGTTGGAAAAATTCTCCAATGGAGCTAAAAGGTTACTGTGGCCTTAAGTTTGAAATTCCCATGTCAGTTCCTTGAAAGTCCCTCTCTGCTGAGTAGACCCTATGTTGGAGTGTCAAAAAGAACACTCGGCACTAAAAAGGTTAAGTTGCAAAAAAGGTTTAATAAGACATAGTGCAAAGCCTGATGTTTCGACCCATAGTCTTTGGGTATTTATCTAAGGCATACACGGAGAGCAAAAAAAACCCATGATGCTCTGCATCATTACTATGTGTGGGGAACGTAAGTAGCACTGATGCTCTGCGGCCTGATTACTTTTACCGAACAATTTTCTCCTACCGTGACCTTTTCACCTCATCCTTAACCTTTACACTAGAACTCTAACCTAACTAACTCTCACCCTAACTCTATGGCTAACTAGGACATAGTATACATACATGTGTCTACATGCGTCCTTAAAAGGCTATGGCAGCTGACTATTCAACCAACTAGAACACCCATTAATTAACCTCTCTGTTCATTGAACGTAGATGGTAGTTCCCTTTCTATGCTTTGTACCAAGTGCTACAAAAATGATGGCGTTATAAAGGTTAATGTCATGTAAATGAAACATCACAGAAATGGAATTTATAAAGTGGCTAAATTAGCATAACAGGGTCAAGTTGTGAAGGTTTTTAATTTTGACATTACTCCTTCCTTAATTTCTCTCAGATCCATACCATAACTTCCTAGAGTTTATACATGCATCTACATTGCCTGGATGACCGTAATAGTCAGTGAATTACTGACTTTGTACAGCAGTAAGCTCAAACAGAGAAAACAAGATGGCCATATACAAGGATTAGATACAGTGAGTACTATGTAATGTATGAAATGTCCTAATTAATTTAGAATTATGAATGTTAAGAATGTTGCAGTGTATAAAATAAGTCACCGTTTCTAAAGCTTAAATTAAATTCATTCCATGTTTTAATCAAAAAAATACTACTTTGAAATGTATGAATTAAACCAAACCTGCTCATTAACCTTCAGTGCCATCTTGTTACTAAGCTATCATTAGAATGTAGAAATCTGCATCCAGAGTTGATAATGTCAGATAGAAATCAAAACATAACCAGTGCTGATCCTTACCTGTTTACTTACAAGTTTGCTTGTGCCCATGGTTACATTGCATGAAAGAGAGCGTCATATTTTTCCTCTAGAAGCTCCAAACACAAAATACACTGTTCATCAAACTATCATCAAAATGCTGCACCTATACAAAGGATATAGTAGCCCCCGGCCATTGAACATAAAAACACTGTTCTGTTTACTGAGACAATCAACAGCAACAACATGAACATTGTTGTTGCTAGAAAATCTTTGACGATCTCCACAAAACAGAAAATAAGGGAAGTAAAAAAAAAAAAATCAAAGCCAAGAAATATGGAATCTACATAAGCATGAAAAGCTAACCTCACGACCATAGGTAATGCTAGCGAAAGATCCAAGATATACCAAGCATAGCCATGAATAAATAATTGAACACTACCATCCCTGATAAACTCCAGAAGAGTTACTAGGAAGTATAGAAAAACGAGTGTACTGGAGCGCTTACATAAATGGAGGAAAACATATTGGAAAAAATAAAGAATTCAAATCTCTGGTGAATAAATACTACAAAGATATATAACCAAAACGACAAAAGAATATAGTGATGAAATATTAATGTAATATACTTAAACCAATAGATGTATGCTGGGGATCCATCAATAGGTTTCAGTGGCCCAAATTTACATGGGATATGCTGTTGTACACAGGTAAGGAGCAGAAATTGACATAAGCAAAGGCTAAGCAACTGCAAGTATTTGAGATGTGAATCTGCAGAGTCGTGAATTAAAATAGAAGTACTCCAATGCATGAACAATTCAAAAGAACTACTAATGCAACTAAGAGAAACATTAAATACATTATGAGAAACCGCAAATAACACCAACTGCGGCTGCTTGTTTAAAACAAAATACCAAGTAAAAGAGAACCAGTTGGAAAAAGAACCGTTTGGTTCCAGAACCCAAAGGAATAGTTTGGCTGCTTAACTATTTAAAAAAGTAAAAAAAGACATTTCAATTTAAATTACACCTACATCTATTACAAGTCCTTAACCCCTTCAGGAAAATGGATTTGTTTGTTTTGATGTCTGTTCTGGACAAAAGCTATTTGTGCATTTAAATGAGATTTAAGAAGATTTAAATGCATTTAAGAAGCACACTTGCCTCTTAAAATAATCCCCACCTATTATATATTGGGTTTTTTAAGGTTACATAGGGCCTTCTTTTGAGACCATATTTTTTTTTTTTTTAAGATTTAACCCTTTGTGTAATGTATAAAATGACATTGTGTGTGTTTTTTTTTTTTGCTTTCCTGGATAGCATTCACTCGTGAAGCTTTCAGGTAAGCTTAAAATGGCACAAATTGTAGCGAAAATGATGCAATTGCGGGTATTGTTGTGAAGGAGTTACATTTAGCACAATAGTTAAATGTATTTTATTTGTGAAGAAAACTGAGCAGATGACCTATAAAAACATCAAATAAATTGATACACTAATCTATGTTATAGAGTAGTGTTTGGAAGGAAGAAGTCTGTCATATGCACTTTAGAATGAAAAAAGAGGAAGCACACATGGGATAGTATAAATAAATAAACTATTTGAAGGTTATTTTTCCACTCACATTTTTCTGAGTAGAATACTGCTAGATGAATTAGCTCAGGTGCAAGACTCTTTGGGTATCTGTAATCTACTTTCCCCAACTCCTCCTCAGTGTTTAGATAAAAGGAAAAAAAATCAAATATACATGTATTTAAGAACAAAACAGCATTTAACTTCCTCGAATTAGAAACACCGCCTCAGTCTAGAGCTGCCGGGTTCAAAAGTGCATCAGTGCGTTAGGTAACAGTAGCCGGTGGTCCCAATAACTCCTTCACAACATCCCCCACAACGTGTTTCATGTGGCTTCATCAAGGTGCAGGGATAACGTGTTCTCACAAACTTTAAAAAACACTGGCCCTCCTGGGTTTCAGGAAACTTATTTGCGTGAACTTGTGAGATTGATGTGATATGTGAGCTGCAAAGGCCAGTGTGTGCTTTAACTTTTTTCATCTAAATTGCATTTGATGGACTGCTCCCTTTCAAACACTACGCTATAACCATAGAGAAGTGTATCAATATATTTGGTTTTTTATTGTGCACCTGGTCTATTTTCCAGTTCTCTTTAAAGCTATATCTCTAGGTTGTGGACTGGGGTGCTGTACTTTTAACATAGGTCACTGTGTGCATGGTTTTTATTTTGTTTGTGCATCTCTGATTCTGAAAAAGGGATATTTTGGTGGTGAATGTGTAAACCAGTGGACTATGTTGTAATAAAAGAAAATCAAAGTGCATAAAAACTCTCCCTTCCCATAGGTTGTTTTGTTTCTTCTTCTTGGTATAGTCTTTTAATCAGGACTTACCGCTGTGCTTACGTCTCATTGATATTGAGTTATGTGTGGAATATCTGCTTAGTTAAAAGAAAAAAACGTTTTTTCCCCCCAAAATTTGTATCAGAAAAAAGAACGTACATGATTCCAGATCCAGAATGACAGCACAGCACTGTTCTGCATAATTACAGCTTATTAGAAATTATCTTCTCATTTTTAGGTTTTACGTGCTCTAGATTAATAATTGTATCTCCTGTTAATAGTTAAGAGCTAAGATTTACTTTTGTTTGCAGGGAGCAATCGAATTGTTCTAAAATTATAGCCCATGAATTGATTCTACACACACAAAATGGCAGGAATAAAAATAGATAAGGGCTTGTATCAGCATGGATAGTAGCCATTATTGTCACCTAGAATAAATTTATACTGGAGTGGTTTATAGCTGCCGCTGGATTTCTTTTGTTATTATATTTGCAGAGATAGCATTTTTTGGCAAGCCAGAGTTAGACAGCTGGAGAGAGCTTTAATATCAAAGCAAAGAGCAAATCAGAAGAAACATTATCTAAAGAAAACTAAATGTTTCTATATCACGTGCAATGTCACATTTAAAGATCAGTGTATAGTGGCAGCTGTGTCTGCACAGTCTGTTGTTGAATCTTCTATCTTAGATCCCACATTTATTCATCTGTACATTCCGCACTGCTGGATTATTGCCAATGCTACAACAACTATTCTGAGCATTTTATTTTTTTGTGGAACACAGTTTTATTGATATTAAATCTTGCCTAAGACCGCAGTATTTGAAAGGGGCCAACTATTATTGGTATGTTTGGTACAACAAATCACATGTTATTAATTCAGGGGATGATGTGCGTGTTTGTGATACTGTATCATAAATTAAATGTGATAAGAAAGCAATGTTCAATAGTGTTTTGGATTCATGTAGAACATGTTAAATTCCTGGCTGCTTACATGTAAAAGCAATAAACATAAGTACTGGGTCTGCAATGTGGATGATGGGGCATGTCCTATGGATGCAAAGTGGTGTGCATACCTTTCTTATACCAACACCTAATCACAAGTTAGCACTTAAAATCAATAATAAACAATAAAAGCATTTTAAATTGCCCACAGTACCTTTTTAGGTATGACATGTTATTGTTTTTGTAATATGTGTCAGCCAGGGCTAGAAAACGTTAAGAGTCTGACTGGGCTTATTTTTAGGAGCCAGGAACATGGACCTTCCATAGTCATCCATATAACACAAATAAAAAAAAGTTAGGAGCCAGCAGTAGGGATTTTAGGAGCCATGGCTCCTGAAATTTGTCAAGCCCTGTCATACGGTACAGGGGCATGGTAGTGACCTCATAACGAGATTTAAAAAAATAAAGGGACACATTAAATACAGTAACAGTGATAGATTAGAATATATTATTTGCTGTCCTACACAGATGCTGCAGCAATTACATAAGGAGAAGGGGGGATGCATTGTTTTAGAATACATAAAAGCAGTAACATTATATATATATATATATATATATATATAAAAAAAAAAAATAGGCTTTTAAATTTGACATCAGTGGCTGGCAGAACATATTAATCTACTACTGTGCCGGGTTTGATGTACACCATTGGCGGTCCTCTGCCTGTCTGAGCATAAGCTTCTAATCATAAAAAATTTGCACAGGTATACAGTGCTAATTTTCTGTATGGTAGAAAACAGCTGGAGGATGCAAACGTGTCTGAACGCCTTCAACACCTCACAAATGCACATTAGCACAAAAGGAGTTAGAAATGCAAATCCACAATTTTTATCTCTACAAATATAATATATGTTATTTAATATAATTATTTGTAGCAGGTTCACTTTGACGTTAATGTTTAAGTATTTTTTTTATCTGCAAAGAGAAGGATGATATTTATAAAGCTATATATTTATATTACTAATAATAATAAAAAACTGTTTAAATCCAGCAGCAATACTCCTTTTAATAAACACTTGCATGTTGTTTTGTAAATAAAAGTCATTCTTGTCAGAAAGTTTGGAATCTCAAAAAGTATGCTTTACTAGGCAGCAAAATTATAAGTCAAGAGGTACTGCAGAAATTGAAAATAATCTAAAAGTTGCTCAGCACATTAATCCTGTAGCATTACATTAATGAAATACTGCTAAATGCAATAATTAACTGCTTTCAAAGGCAGAAAATCCAATAAGGATAACAGCCTTAGCTAATGAATCCTACAGAGTTTAAAGATATCCATTTTGAATATCGTGCTTGCCAAAAACCAAACCAAAAAGGAAAAAACAACCCGATTATTACACAAATTATAGTACTTTTATGCAGTGATTAAGAAAACGAAAAATAACTTGAGAATATTCACTTGTGACACATTCCTGATCTGCAGAAACCTCATTACTCAATAATGGAGTGCAGCAACAGACAACCTTTTGCACGTCTACCATTACAGCCATATTTATTCTGGTACAGTATAAAAGAACATTTCAATCTAATTAAAGAAACTTTACATCTGAAAATACAGGAGTGTTAAAATAAAAAATTAAACATTAAAAAAATTAACACAACCTACATTTTCATCTTTAAAATGGGTAAAGAGATGCAAAGGGCAGAATACTCTGTCTACATATCCATGCAAGCTTAAAAATGTTGCAGTTATTTTTTCACCATCAGTTTCTGTCTACCTAATGTTGCATAATCACTGTAATACCTTTTAGGGTGCTTAAAATTATTCCAGGTGTGTATAGCAGAATTTATTATGTATTCACATTTTCTTCCAACTCTGCTCTTTGTTGCCTAGCAAATCTACTTTACATCCCTCATTTCATCATTCTCTTCCAAAACCTCAAACGTCTCTTCCTACTTAATTCAGTTCTCTGCCAAGTATCACCTGCACAGCCCACCTGCCACCTTCACAGAGCATCACCTCCAAAATGAATTATTTTGCCAGTAATGTCTCTATTAATAGTATTCTGCTGCATATGCCTTGGTCTGGGTGCTGAATGTAAGAGTGGGCCCTCCAGACAAAGTGAACCTGTTATAACAATCCCAGCCCAACTGGTAATTCACCAATCCCTGTAATTCTGGGAGTATTTGTTTAAAAAAAAATAAAAAAAGAGGGGGGGGGGGGGGGGGCAGAATGTAATGGATCAAAACTATATTACAAAACACATTGTGTCCAACGCACGCACCCACAGGGCTCGCAAAAATATATTTTAGTAGATGTTTATTTAACAAAAAAATTTTTTATTCTGTAATTAAAATCGACGTTTCGGTCCTCAACGTGGAGTCAGTGTTGATAAATGTCCGTGTTGAGGACTGAAACGTCGATTTTAATGATGGAATATTTATTTTTTCGCTTAATAAACATCGACTAAGATATATTTTTTTCAAGGCCTATAAGTGTGTTCGTTTGTTGGGAATTATATATATATATATATATATATATATAAATATAAATCTATTCTGGTTAGGGTTACCACGTGTACAGGATTGCTTGGTACAGTTGCACAATTCGCTCACAATGAAGTCAGCGCTAATACTAAAAGAAATCTCGGTGTGATGGCTGCGCGTTGCTCCACAGAGCGCAATCTGGAAAATTAAATCGGTCAGTTGGCATCCTGGCCACATGCCACAATTGAGGGCTTAGTGTGCCCGTTGAGGCTCGAGTGACATAGGTTTACCATCACTGGGATAGGCTTTATACAAAATATATTTATAATATTTTGTAAAGATTTCTTAGCAAAAACAGAAAAATAAATGAAAAGTACAGATTACCCGCACCTCTTAGTCATAGGTACCTCTTAGCGCAAAACGCATGAGGCAGTTGGTGCTTCACTGTTTTCCACTACTTTGGTAATCTGTATTTTTCATATATTTTTCAATTTTTTCTGAGATTTTTTTACAATAAATTATATATATATATATATATAGTATAAAGAGTGCGCCTATCCCATACTTTTTCTTCAATTTTATGGCGCCTGTGCTTTCTAAAGTGTTTTTTTTCTTGTCAAATACTGTACTTTCCCCAATATCACAATGTCCCCACCAATACTTGCCGCAGTGTCACAATGCCCCTGCGCCAGTACTTGCTCCAGTGTCACAATGAGCCCGCGCCACTACTTGCCCCAGTGTCACAATGCCGCCACCAGTACTTATCCCATTGACACAATGTCCCCCAGTACTTGCCTCATGGTTGTTGCAAAAGCAGAATCCAATCTCCTACCATGATAGAGTAAGGTCCGCTCGGTATCTGCAGGAAGCGCTGTGCCATTCCTCCTAACGCATTCAGAGTGCTCCTATAGGACTGCTCAAAATGTGAAAGGAGGCTTGGTCCTACCTCTGCCCCATCGCTAAGTTGGCTTAGTTGCCTGTTCATTATCACTATATATAACCATAAACTTATATTAAGAGACTTTCCTGCCCATCTCTTCAGTCAGCCTAGAAGATGATGTAGAATAAAGATCATCATAAAGATGAACTGTAAAACTTTAGACTATTAACACACATTCATATACACACACACACTTCCAAATTACTTTGAAACAATAAAAATGTCCCAAAAGAGCTCGTCCTGGGCTGCAAAAGGTTTGTGCCACTATTTGAACAGGACCTACACCAATATATGAAAGTAAAAATATCTATGGCTCTATACAGCATTTAAAAATCAAAATCTATTACTGACAATTACTACAGCTTTGAGTTTTCCTGGATTCTGACCTTCAGCTCTATATATGCAATTATCTGCTTTTGCAAGTTTTCCCTATTATTAATGGTTGAGAACACTGTTTACCTTCCATGTGATGCACTTACCCATTTTATGTATTGTTATTCCTTGTGAAGCACTGCATAATAGAAAGGCTGCATACAAACAATCCTGCCAATTAGCAGTGGCTTTGTGGTCTTGCTTCCTGTGATAAGCATTAATGCCTGAGACATTATGCACATTACCTTACCCCTTGTTACATGGAAAGCACCGGAATTATGCATTTAAGAATTGTCGTCAATGCTGTGCAGGCCTTTGTAACGAGCAATAATATAAAGACTGAATAAACCAATTCTAGAGGTTAACTGCTGGTAGGATGGTCTCTCTCTAGGGCACAGAGATGTTCACTACGCCAAGATTCTTGGTTTACATCAGGTTAATATTAAAATATATGAATTTAAGACAGAAATGTGGCCCTACAGGTGTAGGTGATAAAGTATTGTACTGTCCTTTTAATTATGTCACGGAGGTGGCTGTCATATCTTCACCATCAGTGAACAGATAATAGCATGTCTTCTGTTCCACAAATCCAACAAGCAAATTTTTCCAGGGGAATTTGCAAGTTTTTGTGTTACATCACAATATGGGGGGGATGGAGAACTTAAAATCCTTGATTTAACACTGTTTATAAGAGGGGCGCATTGGCTGTTTGATCTGTCTATTTACATGGACACACAATCTATATAAAATGTACTTACATTGTACTGATGATTAGCCACTGGTCTGTAATTTGTAGTTACAGCCTTTTCAATTTGTTGCGACTGTCTCTTTGGCTTGGAAGATTCTTCGATCTGTCGTCTAAAAGGGGAATAAATATGCCATCTTATAAAGAGGTTCAAATAATGCAGTTAAATCAGCTACTTGATTTGAATAAAAAAAAAAAAAAAAAAAATTATCAAAATTTTTAGCTGAACGGAAAATTGTTGTGAAACGTTTTTACAAGAGTAAATACAATTCATTAATAAAAGAAAAAAAAAAGAAAAGGAGATGATTTTGTAATGACCAGAAATGCATAGAAATTTCAGGAAGCATGGGGTGAAAGCTCTTCTGATTACCTCAACAAATTGAATACCAAAGGCCTGCAAGGCTGTAACCGCGGCAAATGGAAAAAGCAAAGTTTGAAGGACACAATTATTAAAGAAATTAAAAGGCTTTATTTTGAACCTTGTCAACAAGTTGATTGTTTTTCCTATTCATTTTATGTAAGTTTTCATGGAAAACAAGGACATTTCTAATTGACCCCAAACCTTTGAATGGTAATGTATGTAGTACGGTCCTAACATCATCCACTGGATCAGAGATCTGGATAAACTGTGTGCTGCATGTTTGGTGACATAGTTTATTTGATTTCTGCCCAGTAATATCTTTATTACAACACTAGGAGATGAGCTTCAAGTTATACATAAAATAAATCTTCAAATATATTTTGTATTTGTGAGTGGTCAAAAAACACTCCATTAAAATGTGTATAAAATAAATGGAAGAGATCAGAGTTTTGTAACTACAGCAATATAGTGTACTGAGAGGGTAGTGGATGTATGGAATAGCCTTCCAGCAGAAGTGGTTGAGGTAAACACAGTCAAGGATTTTAAGCATGCGTGGGATAGACACAAGGCTATCCTAGCTATAAGACCGGGAACGGGGGACTAATAAAAGTACTCAAAAAAAAATTGGGCAGACTAGATGGACCGAATGGTTCTTATCTGCCGACACATTCTATGTTTCTACTAAGACACAAGGCTCAAAATGAATATCCCTTAGAAGTTTATAGCTGGGGTCTAGAGAGGTAAATAATAGGTGATATGTTCAGTAACAGTTAAAATTAACACAATTTCATTTCGTACAGTGAAACCAGTGAGTCATGAGGGGAATTCACCAACGCTTTGTGTGAGTGTCAGCTCAATGTATAACACAAACCATACATATACATTTTTGAAGTCCAAAATAACATTCTTAAATGTCATATTTTACAAGCTTTGAATTCAGTAGTAGGGAAGCAAAGTAATAATTAACAAGCAGATTAAGGGAGAATTGGGGGGGGGGGGGGGGGGGGGAATCAGTAGATATTTGAAACTTGTAAAGTGACTAAGCTATAGCTATTGTTAGCTGAGAAGAATTACTTATATTTGCACTGAGAGCAGTTAATTTTTTTTTTTTTTAAAAAGGAGAGAAGGGCTAGACTAGGTACATTTTTAAATTAGGTCCCAGCTGTGACATTTCTAACAGTCTTGGCTGCAGGAGTTTGTCAATGCCACTTTTAAAATCCATTTCTTATTCATCAGAAATCCACTTATACACTGGTATACAAAAGCATATTGGATATATTATTGGAAAAGCATATAGCTGTCTTGGTTACATTATGCTTAAGAATTATTTCCAAGTGATGTACAGTGCGTTTGACATCTTTGTGCACTAACAGTCGCAGCATGAAAGACGATCTGGCAGCAACTATAAATTCACTATGATGATTTAGCTCAACCCTAGTTTTGTACTATGTGAAAGACAACCTCGTATAAAGATTCTGGTTGATCATGGCAACAACTGTTATTCATTTACAGGGAGGAACGGAAAATCAAGAAAGCATAAGTAGCAGGTGCATAGAACAGATTAGTAGAATAATGAATTGATATAACTATTACATAGATTACACATGAATTACAATATACAGATACATGCTGATATTGTTGCTGTTCCTGGTTGAAGATATTTCTTTTTCAAATACAATTTGGCAAAATTAAAACATAACTCCCGCCAGCTTTAAAAAAAATAAAAATGGGAAAAAGGCTTAAACATTATGATTGATGTTAAAGACTGGAATATGACACTAAATCTGACCTACGCACTGTCTAAATCTGAATGACAACCAATTCAAGGTTATGAATAGATGGTATTTGTCCCCTGTTTTGCTGGCTAAAATGTACCCAGGTGCTTCCATGACCTGTTGGAGATGTGAGACTAGTAGAGGGGATATGCTGCATATTTGGTGGGACTGTCCCATCATCAAAATATATTGGAACAAACTTTCATGTATGTTAACCCCTTGGCGACACAGGACGGACTAGGTCCGTCCTGTGTGCCGAGGCGTTGGTGACACAGGACGGACCTAGACCGTCCTATGTCAAAACGAGCACTGAAAGCGGAGTTTTTCCTCTTTCAGTGCTCTGATGGTATTGTAACGATGCTTCCGTGTGGAAGCATCGTACAATACTAAAAAAAATGCCCGTCGGCATTTCGATCGCTCCGGAGAGCGATCGAAATGCCGGTTTTAAAGGCACAGAGCCATTAAAACACGTGCATTAAAATTTTTTCGCTTCCTATGCTCAGAAAGTGTTTGATTGCCTCGCAAGTCGAGACAATCAGAAACACAAAAAAAAAATGCACGATCTTGGTCACTGAGATGGCGCTGCCCTTCTAAGGGCAAGAGCACAGGAGGCAGGAAGTACCTGCTTCCTGTGCTCTCTGGCTGTTACACGATTGCCTCTTCACAGAGGCAATCAGTGACTGCCAGGCACAATGACAGGCAGTGGGGATGCTCTCCTGAACATCCCCACTGACTGGTCAGATCAATATTAACTTTATATTGATCTGACCAGTTATGATCTGCCTCCCTCTCCTCACATTTTTTTTAGTGAGGGAGAGAGACAGATCAAAGTTGTAAAAGTTAAAAAAAACTATTAATTCACAACACACAAATAATAAAACAATAAAAAAAAATTTATTAAAGCAATTCCCTGCGTTTAACCCCTTCCCTGGCACTGATCTTGCATAAGCAGTGATCGTGCACATCAGCGCATTTATTTTTGCTGTTTGTGCATTTTTTAGGGGTTAATTTTTTTTGTACTGTAATTTATTACAGTACTAAAAAGGCTCTTCTAAGAGTTATTAACCCCTTATTTGCCGTCGATCACTGCTTACGCAATGATATTGACGCCAAAGCAATTTTTATCTGTCTGCATATTTTTATTTATTTTTTTTTTTTTTTTTTACACATACCTGCTAGGGGATTACATGTAAAGTAAAAATATTTGAGAATTTTTTTTTTTAAGCTGCCTGAGCGCATAGTGATCAGTAACAGCGAATTAGTGGCAAAGGCGGTTTGGTGATTTCTCAATTAAGCTCACCATTCGCCCTGGTCAGATCAAAATTAATCGGATCAATATTCACAAATATTGATCTGCCTCCCTCTCCTCACTTACATTTTTGTGACGGAAAGAGACAGATCAGTATTAGTGATATAAAATAACATTTTATAAAATTGGCAGGTTTTATGAAAGTCTTTCACTGTGTATTAACCCCTTCCCTGCCATTCATCACTGTGTAAGCAGTAATCTTGCACAGCAACAGTATGTTTTGCTGTCTGCACTGTTTTATGGATTAATTTCTTTGTACTGTAATGTATTACAGTACTAGATAGGCTCTTCTAAGAGCTATTAACCCCTTCTTTGCTCGAGATCACTGCTTACGCACTGATTCTGAGGCCGCAGACTCAGGGTTCGATTTTGACCCTATTCAGCTTTCTGATACATCATCTAGCGATGTATCGGTGGCTGCTGAGCCCTTGCCACAAGTAGTGATGGGGGTCTACCGATAAAAAAATACCGTATTTGCTCGATTATAAGACGACCCTGATTATAAGACGCCCCCCCAAACTTTGGATATTCCTTTAGGAAAAAAACTAAAAGCCTGAATATAAGACTACCCTATAGGAAAAAAGTTAAACTTGTATATATTCACATGTAAATTGCTTTTTTAATAAAAAATGATGATATCAAAAAATGCATTTCTTGTTTTTATTTCCTTTTATGTGCCAATGCTGCCTTTCTCTTTCCCTTGCCCCCATGTCTCTGTCTCATCTTAACCCCCTCCCTCCCTTGCCCCCATGTCTCTGTCTCTTCTTAACCCCCTCCCTCCCTTGCCCCCATGTCTCTGTCTCTTCTTAACCCCCTCCCTCCCTTGCCCCCATGTCTCTGTCTCTTCTTAACCCCCTCCCTCCCCTTTACCTTGATCACTGGTGGCTAGTGGGGGCAGCCGGGGGATGTCTGCACGATACGTGCAGATATCCTCCATGCTGCCCGACACGGCAGTCTATTATGACGGACAGCTGTCCGTCATAATAGTCTGCCGTGTCGGGCAGCATGGAGGATATCTGCACGTATCGTGCAGACATCCCCCAGCTGCCCGATTTACCCTGGTGGCTAGTGGGGCAGCAGAGGAAGTCTGCGCGATGAGCTCTGCTGGGGACCTGGATTCATGTCTTATAATCTGACCTCAATTTGAGGTCAGATTATAAGAGACCTCGATTATAAGACGAGGTGGATTTTTCAGAGCATTTGCTCTGAAAAAAACCTCGTCTTATAATCGAGCAAATACGGTATATGGTTTGGTGGGGGTAAATTACATTGGCTGGCTTCAAAGATATATCCCATAAAGGACACGGACGCAGGTTGACTACATGTCAAAATTCCAAGTTGGAATTTTGAGATGCGCATCTCACAAATGTTGCCTTCTAGCCAAAAACAAACCAACAAACCTATGCATGGGTGCTATCCCTGTACTCGGGAGATGTTGCTGAACACATATTGGGTTGTTGTTTGGCAGTGACATATACCAGAATCTGTGAATTCATGCCTGAAGTACAATGCATGTGGAAAAAAAACTCCCAAAAAAGTACTACCACAAACTTTTACAAAGGCTGGTGGTAGAATTAGTACCTATACAGTATTAAAATACCACCATTTGAAATACCTTAGGATGTCTATTTTCCAAAAATATATGGTTTGATGGGGTAAAATTCATTGGACGGCTTCAAAAATGTTCCAAATGGAACATGGGCGCAGCCTGACTACATGTCAAAATTCCAGGTTGGAATTGCGCACCCCCTAAATGTGGAATTTTAGACCCAATACAAACCAACAAACCTATGCATGGGGGGTATCCCTGTACTCAGGAGATGTTGCTGAACACATATTGAGGTGTTGGTTGGCAGTGGCAAATACCAGAATCTGAAAATTCCTGCCTGAACTACAATGTGTGTGGGGGAAAAATGACATCACAACTGTTTGACATAGGTTGGTGGTAGAATTAGCACTTGGAAAGTGTTAAAATACCACAATTTTAAATACCCTAGGATGTCTAGTTTTCCAAAATATATGGTTTTATGGGGTAAAATACTTTGACAGGCTTCAAAAGTGTCCCAAATGGAACATGGGCGCAGGCTGACTACATGTCAAAATTCCAAATTGGAAATGCACCCCCCTTAAACGTGGATTTTTAGCCCCCAAATAATCTAACTAACCTACACATGGGTGGTATCCCTGTACTCAGGAGATGTTGCTGAACACATATTAAGGTGTTGTTTGGCACTGACACATAATAGGATCTGTGAATTCATGCCCGATGTACAATGAATGTGAAAAACAAATTACTATCCATAACATTGACATAGGCTGGTGGTAGAATTAGTACATGAAAAGTGTTAAAATACTACCATTTGAAATAACCTAGGGTGTCTAGTTTTCAAAAATATATGGTTTTGTGGGGTAGAATACACTTTTTGGCTTCAAAAATGTCCCAAATGGGACATGGGCGCAGTTTTTCTGCACGTCAGAATTCCAAGTTGGAAAACCAAAAAGCGCACCTCTCAAATGTGGCCTTTTAACCCCCAAATAGCCTAACCAATCTATACATGGGGGGTATCCCTGTACTCAGGAGATGTTGCTGAACACATATTGAGGTGTTGTTTGGCACTCACATATAACAGGATCTGTGAATTCATGCCCAAAGTACAATGTATGTGAAAAAAAATTACTACCCAAAACATTGACATAGGCTGGTAGTATAATTAGTGCATGGAAAGTGTTAAAATACTACCATTTGAAATACCCTAGGGTGTCTAGTTTAAAAAAATATATGGTTTTGTGGGGTAGAATACACTTTCTGGCTTCAAAAATGTCCCAAATGGGACATGGGCACAAGTTTTCTGAATGTCAGAATTCCAAGTTGGAAAACCAAAATGCGCACCCCCTAAATGTGGCCTTTTAGCCCCAAAATAATTCTAAATGTAAGGTTTGCATTTTCATTCTACATGAAGAAAAAGCAGGTCTGAATTGTGAAAGCAGAACGGAAGGTAATGAGGTTACTTGTGACAGGTGTGTAGGTTATTAGAGGTGGTGGATTTGGATGGTGTTTCAGGCACACAGGAGAAGCCCCTCTTCCACTCTGCTAGGATACCTTAAGCCCCTGTTATTGGCTATACACTCACCCAGATGAAGCACTTTGACTTTTCTCTTTATGCTTGAACATTAACCACTCTCCCTACAGTAAACAGTTTTATTATTGCACTAAAATAAAACAATCACAGGTTAAGCCATTCTATTTAATTGAAAAGGACTATCAAAATCAGTTTCTCACAGCCATTATCATGTGAACCAGTACAAATTATCTCATCAACATGTAATCAAACAATTAGCATTGTGCATCAATGTGGCAATATCCTGAAATACAAGTCTATCTGATGCACTACACTAGAAGGTGTGCTGAGGCTTCTAATACTGATGCTCTCATCAGGCACAAGGAAAAACTAATTCTGTAGATGTTTATTGAATATTAAGTTCATAATAGAGAAAATACACATTAATACTAGAGATTAAAGCTTCAGATTAGTTTGCATGGAGGAGGATGACATTTATAGATATAAACAGATGGGGAAAACAATCCAACCATATGTGTCTATGCATCACTAAATGATACTGCTTCACCAAAAAGTAATATCAGAGCTGCATGTGTAAAATAAATAGTAGCACTGTTATTTTCAACAGACAATTGAAACCCTGTTTAATTAGAATTTGTCTGTTCAACCGACAATTAAGGGCTAATTACATCACCATTCGAGCAGCTTTCGAAAAAAGTACTGCAATTTGTTTCTTTGTTTATACGATTGTTACTGGACAGCACACAGGCCATTAACTCTTTCCTGAACAGTGACTGCCGCCATATAGGCAGTGGGTTGTGTGTCAGAAGGAAGGTCTGATTGTGCGTTCCAGAGTCAATGATGAGAACATGGCAAGCAGGTTGGACAATTATACAGTATTTGGTCACTTATTGAGCATCAAAATCAAGACAATATCAGACTAGTTAAACAGTTTTACTTGTATACTTTGTGTAGGTATAATTCACACAAAGTACACAAAAATGATGACTAAACCTAGGTAGTTGATAAACTATCTACTGATCTTAAATCCCTGCTTATGCGGCTCCTTTCTTGTCAAAGTAAGAACCATCCTCCCTAGAATAACAAAGTAAAATGTATTAAGTAAATGTGACATTTGAAACACCCAGTTTAATTCTCAGTTGAATCCGTATGTTGTTTTACAAACACTAGACAAAGATTGTAGCAGATTACAGGGATAACATACTCCTCTATTGTATTATTCAGAGTAATGTGATTTAAATATACCGGTAGCTATGTTTCATTTGTGGTGCAAAAAAAAACCTCTGTGCCCTGCGTGTTATCCTGAACGGTCCACAGAACTTTATATACAGTGTCATTTTAGACGTAGCATTCCATACTACTGCAGCGTCGTGCAACTGGCTTTGTTCAAGGTAGCTTCCCCACCATGCCTAAAAGATGCCTACTTCCTACTGTATTTAGTGACTTCACATGTTCATTAACCAATATCCAATATCTATCTAAATGTTTAATACGTTTGATTACCCCATTTTAGATACAAATGCCATAGTGTAAGCTAAAGCTCACTTTATGAAAGGGAACATATAATGTAGGGGCTTTCAACTTGCTTAACTGTCTATGTGCTCATTAGCACTTATACACGTGTCCTTTTCTTTGAATACAGTTTTACTGAATGCTTTTGTATTACTGCTAAATAACCATTTTTCTATAGATAAGCTATTAGTCACCATTACTTTAAATTTAAAAAATGTAACCCAATGAACCCATGCATTTCTGATCATATGACCCGCTACAACTTCACCGCCTGTCCCACCTGTAAAGTCTATTCCCTTACTTTAAAATGTAATTATTCCTCTGGAATGGTCATGTAATAGAGCATAAAAATGTATACTGCTTGTGATGTACCTACTTAGGTACACACACATTAAGCCAACATTTTAATAAATAATTTAAATGAAGGAAATGGGATAATGATGCATAGAACATGAACAGGGACTGTATCACATAATCATTGATTTAACTGTGTATATAGAGAATCAAACATATATATTGAAAATGATCTATACATTTGCAAGAAAATGCATAGCTTAAGGAGAAAATGAGTTTAAATCAGTCTTTAGAGCAGGGGCGTCCAACGTGCGGCCCGCGGGCCAAATGCGGCCCGCCGGGCATCGAGGTGCGGCCCGCCTGAGCTCTGCTCCGGTAGCCGCACCTCGAACTACACACCGCACGGGAAGCTGTGTGAGGGAACAAAGTTCCCTACACGGAGCGCTGTTGCTCTCACGCGCTGCTGCTCTCATGAGTATATCCCCTGAGGTCATGCGCAAGGGTCAGAGGGAGGGAAGAAGAACAGCGGCAGCATGGCGATAATGGGGAGCCCACAGCCTCCACAGCCCCGTTTAAAAAAAAAAAAAGAAAACTGTTTGGTAAGTGTGTGTATGTGTGTGTGGGGTAAGTGTATGTATGCGAGTGTGTGTGTGTGAGTATAAATGCGTATCTGGGGTAAGTGTATGTATGTATGTATGTATGTATGAGAGTGTGTGGGGGTTAAGTGTATGTATGTATGCGAGTGTATGTGTGTGGGGTAAGTGTATGTATGTAAGTGTATGTGTGTGTATAAATGCGTATCTGGGGTAAGTGTATGTATGTATGTATGTATGTATGTATAAATGTGTATGTGTGTGGGGGTTAAGTGTATGTATGTGAGTGTGTGTGGTAAGTGTATGTATGTATTTGAGTGTGTGTGTATAAATGTGTATGTGGGGGTAAGTGTATGTATGTGAGTGTGTGTATAAATGTGTATGTATGTGAGTGTTTGGGGTAAGTGTATGTATGTGAGTGTTTGGGGTAAGTGTATGTATGCGAGTGTGTGTATAAATGTGTATGTATGTGAGTGTGTGTATAAATGTGTATATGTGTTTGGGGTAAGTGTATGTATGTGAGTGTATAAATGTGTATGTATGCGAGTGTGTGTATAAATGTGTATATGTGTGTGGGGTAAGTGTATGTATGGGAGTGTGTGTGTGTATAAATGCGTATCTGGGGTAAGTGTATGTATGTATGTATGTATGTATGTATGTATGTATGTGAGTGTGTGTGTTTAAATGTGTATGTGTGTGGGGGTTAAGTGTATGTATATGTGTATGTATGTGAGTGTGTGTATAAATGTGTATGTGTGTGGGGGGTAAGTGTATGTATGTATGTATGTATGTATGTGAGTGTGTGTGTGGTAAGTATGTATGTATTTGAGTGTGTGTGTATAAATGTGTATGTGGGGTAAGTGTATGCATGTGAGTGTGTGTATAAATGTGTGTGTGTGTGTGTGTGTATAAATGTGTATGAATGTGAGTGTGTATGTGTGTGTGGGGTAAGTGTATGTATGTGAGTGTGTATAAATGTGTATATATGTGAGTGCGTGTTAAGTGGGTGTGGGGTAAGTGTATGTATGCGAGTGTGTGTACAAATGTGTGTGTGTGTGTGGGGTAAGTGTATGTATGTATACATGTGTATGTGTGTGTGGGGTAAGTGTGACTGTGTGGGAAGGGGGGGTAAGTGTGACTGTATGCATGTGTGTGTTTGTAGTTAATGTGACCACTGCACATAAGTGTGAATTTTATATATATATATATATATATATATATATATATATATATATATATATATATATACACATATATATATATATATACACACACACACACACACGTATATAATTATATATATTATTCTCTGAATGAATGAAAAAAATGTGGCCCACGCACGCATACATTTCTAGTGAAGTGGCCCTTTGCAGAATAAACTTGGACACCCCTGCTTTAGAGTAGCCTGCTTATGACATCACCTGTGCCTCAATATGAAAATGAACTGGTTTGCAATGGGAAATGTATCATTTGCATATCAAGCCACAAGTGATGTCATAAGCAGCAGACTCCACAGACACATCTTAAACTAATTGTTCTCATAATTTCTGCACTTGCTTGCAATTCTGCCAACAGAGTATATAAATAATTGTCAATCATTTCTTAAAAACAGCGTTTAGGAGATCCAATCTCTTCTACAACTACACTGCATGACACTGAACTAGTGAATGTAAAGAAATATAAATATGCTAAAATTCAAAGTTTAAATGCTAAGAGCACCACAGATATTTACTACATGGGTGGTACTCCGAGGATCTTCCCTAGTAATAAATAACACAAAAAGAAATCTAGTATTTAATATGATTAATATTTAAAACTCTACTTTGAAAGCCTTAAAAAAGGAAAATATTGTGAATTAGATAATGTATAATTCAAGGCAAGTATCAGCTGATAATGTAACAATCTGAATCATTTTATAGTTGAGCAATGGCTTCAGAGGATATTACTCGACACTGCTGGTGGTGACAAAAGAAGGCTAGATAAAAATGACCAGGAAGTGGAGGTGACTGTAATGTATTTATTTAGAAAGTGTTTTACCAGGAAGAATATATTGAGATTTCTCTCATTTTCATGTATGTCCTGGGTGAATGCACATACGCACAGCAGAAAGGTTAGAAATATGAGCGATTAGATAGGGCGGCTTAGGGTCAGAATGAGGGTTAACTTTAATGGTGTTTTTTACATCCAGGTACATGCATTAAACCATGGGGGTTAGGGTAAGGGTTAAACCCTAACCCTAAAGCACCCCCCCAGAGTTAACCCTAATCCTTACCCTCATTCAAACCATAAGCCCCCCTCCCCATCTAATCGCTCATATTTCTTACCTTTTTGCTGTGCATATTTCAGTCACCGCCACTTCCAGTTCATTTTTACAATCTAGCCTTTTTTTTTTTCAGACCACCAGCAACTGAAGGTTTATAAATAATAGCAGACTTGCTGCATAACATCTAAGTGAAAAGCTTTACATGGCAAATACAATGCCTTTGGAGAGATCTATCCCTTAGATCAGGGCTTGACAAATCTAATTTGATTTTAGGAGCCAGCAAAAAAAATTAGGAGCCAGACAATCCCGCAAGCATACACGCAATTCATAAACACACACAACTACTTCACATATATACACACACACACACCTACTTTATATATACACATATATACAAACCCCTCACACACACACCTACCGGTACTTTACATATACACATATATACAATCACCTCACACACACCTACTTTACCTATACACATATATACATACACCTCACACACACCTACTTTACATATACACATATATACAAACACCTCACACACACCTACTTTACATATACCCATATATCCAAACACCTCACACACACAGCTACTTTACATATACCCATATATCCAAACACCTCACACACACCTACTTTACATATAACACCTCACACACCTACTTTACATATACACACATATACAGACTCCTCACACACACACACACACACACACACACACACCTACTTTACATATACACATATATCCAAACACCTCACACACCTGCTTTACATATCCCCATATATACAAACACCTCACACACACCTAGTACTTTACATACTTACATATATACAAACACCTCACACAAACCTACTTTACATATACCCATATATACAAACACCTCACACAAACCTACTTTACATATACCCATATATCCAAACACAACACCTCACACACACCTACTTTACATATACCCATATATCCAAACACCTCACACACACCTACTTTACATATACACATATATCCAAACACCTCACACACACCTACTTTACATATATCCAAACACCTCACACAAACCTACTTTACATATACACATATATCCAAACACAACACCTCACACACACCTACTTTACATACTTACATATATACAAACACACACCCACCTCACACAGTGTTTTCTTGGTTTCTTCTTAACGCTGCAGCATGTCTTTATTCATTGGCCTGCTGAGTGCCAGGATGTCATGTGACGACACCCGGCACTCAGACACGCGTTGCGCGAGGGGGCGGAGCTTGCAGTCTGTGCAATCAGCACAGACTTTACCCACTCGCGCTGCGAAATAATAAAAACAAATCGGATGGCAGCGGTAAGGGGACAGGGAGAGTAACTTCAACCCTTCGACCTGGCGCCTGGGGTTTGTCGAGCCCTGCCTTAGATGAAGGGATTCTTGCATGCTAGTTTCAAGAGACTGTAATGCATTCATGCAGCAATTACAGCAAGGTAAAAATGCCAAAATACATAACAATTACCCCTTTGTATCAAGTGCAGGCTTCCTGTAGCACAACTCAGGTCTGCCACTCCATAATTCCAACTACCTTTATTCTGGGTATACCCAGAGGATGAATTGTAGCATTTGGTATTAAACTGCAGCTCTGTAGGTCAAGGTCTACAATTACCATAATCCTCTGCCATTCAAAAAGCACGGCTGGGGAGACCATGGCTTTTCTCGCTATGAGCTAAGGGATGTGATTCAGTATGTTAACCGCTATCTTTATACCATAGTACTGCTTCAATGCATGACAGCTCCTAGACATAGCCAATACAAAGATATAAATGTGTTAATCCAACATTTCAACCATCTACACGCACAGTTGCCCACAGCAGCCTTTTAAAACTAATAGTTGCAAAAGATAAACACAATTAAACAAATCTCCATAAATTAGATTACTTAAGAGAACTGCCAAGAACCAGTCTTTCTTTACAGCTCACTGAGCTACATGTTTTTTTTTCACCTCTCCCAAGACAAAGATAAAGATGAAGATGCTGAAAATGTGTGTTTCAGACTCTTGCACTGCATATATTTCCCCAGTTACTAAAAAAAACATGCTAAGTGAACAAACCTCTGGGGGTTTAATTAGCAACATTTTATAGTACATTCCCATTACTATGCTCACAGATTGCACATCTGCCTTACTGTGGCACCAGGAAAGATATGAACAGATTGCAGGCAGCGATAAAGATATATGAAGAACCAGATTTGCCGGCTGGTCTCTGTTCATCAAAGGATCAAGAAACCCTTTTATTAGCAAGCTTGCGGCTTGGGACAGAATTTAATGATATCCTTGTTTAGATCTCACCTTTATATGAATGATGAGATATTTCTTTCAAAGATTACAGGGCACAGAAAAAAATGTCAATTACGACATTTGGAATTTATTAGGACCCCCAAATACATGAAGCCCCCAATGCTTTATTTTGATGGAGAAAGAAGCGGTCTACTGTTGTGATGCAATGTGACCCAGATGGAGGACACATGCAGCCTTCCTGATAATGGATACTAGAGAAAGGCCTGCAGAATCTATGTCTGCTTAACTTCCTGCGTGTTTTCTATGTGGCAGTAAAAGTCATTTGTTTATATACATTTAACAGCCCCTATGTACACTTCCTGGACAGAGATTCTGTAGACCTTTTTTGCTTTACCGTTGTCCAGTGCCATCTGTGCCCCCAAACCCCTTTCCAATGACATCTGCGCCCCAAACCCCGCTTTCCAGTGCCATCTGTGCCCCCAAACCCCTTTTCAAAGCCATCTATGCCCCCAAACCCCTTTTCAAAGCCATCTGTGCCCCCAAACCTCCTTGATTAATTTTTAAATCTGCAGGGCAGCATGCAAATGTTATATGTGTCCGAACATGAATATGTGTGAAAGTCCATTGGAATTAAGGTAAGATCTATTCAGGTTAACAGCAAGAAAATGGTAGCAACCGATAATGTGTAATGTGTAATGTAAATTGCTCAGGTAATAAAACACGTAGCAGGGATATTGCTTTAAGCACTTTGGAGGCACTGAAGTTTGGAAGGTTATAGAACACAAATGTAACTATCTGTGTAAACAAGGCCAACAACATATAACCTGATCACAGTATGGTAAATATTCAAATTCAAAATATAAGATTGGTAACTACACATTGGACATACAAAAGATTAAAATGAAAAAAGGAGGCAGAGGTCCTGCAATGCTGGTCTATTAACTGGCCAATTTTATTAATAATTTGATAGAATTACAAGATAGCAGAGCAGATGCTTTGGAGCATCTACAGTCAACACAGAGTTATAGACAACGTATAGGATTATTAGTTAGTGCACACTAGTACCAGCTAATCTACATCAAGACTCCTATCTCTCAGTACTCGTATTTACAAATAAGTTCTGGCAAGCCTTTAGCCCTACAGCCGTTGTGCACTACATCTCTCATGTTGCTCAGCCAGACAAATGCTACTAGCAGACCCATGGGAAATGTAGTAACTGATCAAGCTTTAGCCATCACATACAGCCACGGTCTAACTGTGTCAATCAATCACCACACTCCTTCATTTACCTGCTAATTTATCTGATCAGAAACCTTCACATGGCAGAATTTGCATCAGTTACATGCTCAATGTCGGCCATTTTTACAGAAGTTAGTTACACTGTAAAACTTGTAGAGCGGAATGGTCAGGCAGAATCAGAGGGTGTATATGTGCAGCGCACAGACATCCTCTGACACTGACCACTAGACACCAGGGAGACCAGGGTGTGCAGAGTACCCACAGCAGATCTGCACCCTTCGCCAGTGCTTACCTTGAATACAGGAAGAGTAGTGCCCAGTGTCAACTGCAACAAAGCATTTAAAAAGGGTAGAAAGGTATACAGGCTGAGTATCCCTTTTCACCAGTAAGATATATAAAAGCTGCTCAGCACTCATAAAATACAGTAATATCAATGCAAATACTGTATAGCGCAAATAAATCACTTTTACTGTGATATGAGACATCGTTGGCGTGTCAGGCCTGCACACGTGCCATTGTGGGCACTGTTCTTTTTGTGAGCATTGGGGAATCTGAGCATGCATGGGAAGGCTATATCACAGCTTAAGAGGGGCTGGATAATATGTTGAGCGCTTGCATTCTGACAGGGGTGTGTGGAATCTGCAACTTGTGGCAAAATCTGAAAAAAATGTTTGGATAACGGATCATTTTGGATAACGGATACTCAACCTGTACAAGGTTTTTTTTTTTTTCTTCTTCCATCACACCAAACAAGGGTCAAGACAAAAATCATTCAGTTCTATTAGTGTCAGATAATGAAATAACAGCAGAGGCAGCACCAAGGATTTCAGATGCTGAGTCCACCCAACTGCTTCCATCAGAAGCAGAAAATGTATCTTTAACACTTACTAAAATCAAACCTACTGCAACCTCACCAAAACGTGTGATCAGCTCTTTTTAACAAAAATCGGACAATTTTAAATGACACCATTTTGATAAATAAAATAAAAAATGTATTCTTTCATTTAAAAAAAATGTTTTTTTAAATATGTACGCTTGATTCTTTCAATTAAACATAACTATGTCATTTGCCTACAGCTGTCCTTAACCTTTACTTCTTGTATGGCCGTTTTAAGAGCTGCAGAGTCAGACACACATCAGCTTGATTAGTGCATCCCCAGACTCACTAATAGCATGCAATACATGTTGGAAAACGAATCAAGCCATAGGCTTTGGTGTTTATTTTCTTGATATCTCATCGTCATACTGCAGCAAATGTTAATTTAAAACGTATGAAAAGGCAAGCTGAGAAACCAACTGTGCTCTACCTGGCTGGATAGAGCTGGTAGTGAAGCATATTGACCACAAGGCACAGCAGGTGAAACACATTTATTTGAGCAGAAAAGATAGAAAACAAACTGTCTTTTTGGCATTTACTGCATTGCATATAAACTACAAACTACACATGCTACCAATAAAACCTGAATATGAAACAGATAATGTACCTAATAACACAGCAGTACTAGCAAATACGTTGTTACTTTATAAAAGACGGCATTACACGGAAGTGGGACAATTATAAATTAGTGGTAGAATTGGCAAGATAATGTGCTCATGTACAGATTTAAATCCCAGGCACCCTCAGGCAGACATCATGAGTTCCACATTTTTTTATTTTTTTTATTTAAGTCAAAGGTTTTGTGTGCAGGAAGTAGACATATGTGGAGGCGGAGCTTAATGCCACCCATTGAGTAAAAAGAACAAGCTTAAACCAATCCACTCTCAGCAAAAACTGAGTTGCCTTTTTGATGATACGTCAGAGTGGGCAGTCTTTATCAAAGAACCGGACCACCACTAAGCTCGCCCTCTTTTAACTCCCACAGTAAACCCAACAATGTGGAATTCAAGGCAACCTAATGTGGAATCTGATTCTAAGTCTACCATCTACTATGCATAATGCAGTGACAGGTATACTGCATTCTCTCAAACTATTAAAATGAACCTGAACGCCTAAACTTTCTTTGTAAAATATAAGTTTAAACTTTGTTTCTGCATATTATGCTCGCTAACCTTGCTGCTAGCTTTCAGTGAGGTCTTAAAACCTGAACAAAGATGTGTCCCAGTGCCTTTGGTGCTGCTGTAAACCTCAGCTTCCTGTCATTTTTGTTTGGGCATCAGGGCATATGCATAATTTCTCACTTTTGTACAGAGGAATAAAGCTATATATAAAAAAAAAAGCTATAGGTTTTATTTGGCTGCTGGCAGCAGATGTTTTTCAGTTTTTGAGGAAACTATAAAAACGGTCATATGCTCAAATTGTAATTACCGCTAAATTTACTACAGTTTAGTTTGATGCCATTTATCTCATGATAATATTGTTTTAACCAGATTTATGGAAGGAAATGTCCAAGTTATAGTTCTTCTCAATGACAGTGACACAAAGCACCAATTGGTAATTGTTATAATAAATGATGATGTATATCTGCATTAGTCAGCATTATTCTGCATCATCGTATGAATGAAAGGTTTCCAGGCTGCTTAGTGTGTAACAATATTCCATATTAAATGAGGCCTACCTCTTCATTTGCATGTAGTCTTCGCTGGCAGCTGGTCTGCATTCTGCACGTTGCACCACTATCCCCTCCAGAGCTAGTTTATCTGAAAGACAAACAGTGACCTTTAAAAATTCAACTCTGTATCTGGTGACACTGTGGAAAAAAACACAAATATTTATCGAGTGAAGGCAAATCATATTATCCATCACATTACTCATGGATATTTACTTATGTTATACTGTTTCAGAAAGGCATTATTTAGTAAACCTCACATAGTCGAATGGGTTTGTGCCACATGCACAGAAGCAGACATGACATTCTGTACTATTCTAGCCATTAATTACTGTGAGATTCAAGCTGACTTTGTATGTCTTGTATGAAGACACGCAGTGAAAAGGGCCACTCTTTTAGGTGCTGTACAACAAAATAAAAAAATAAAATGCCTTTCTGTAATGGGAAAACCTGAAATTAGGTTGGATTGACTTCTATCAATAAAAGACACAGCATGTAGTACCAGTAACAAAAAGGCTTGTACGGCAGAAGAAGAAATAGCATGTGTGACAAACTTGAATATAATCTGGTGTTCTTTATGCAAAACTGATTTATTTCCTACAAATAATGGTATTTACTGGCTACTGAGCAGGGCTGCTTGTAAAGATAAGAACATTTATAGGTTACACCTATATCAAATTATGGTAGTTTGACACCCCCCCCCCCCCCAAAAAAAACCCATAAAAATAATAGTCTTAAAACATAGGAACATAATAATTGGCAAACTGCATGGTAAAAGGTTAGCAAAATGGCAAATGTCACCCAATAATGGGGACTAATTCTTACAACTGCCTTTTCTGCAACCACACAAGAAAAGCTATCTTCTGACCTAAATAAGCAATATAACCAATAAATTGTCTTGCAGCAGACCTCAAAACAGGTGGATGTACTGAACCTTAGACAATAATGACTGGCACAGGCAGCTTTATTTTGATAACTTTGCCAAGATATAGAAGACTAAGTTTATTAGAGCGTAGCCCTAATTCACCTCTTGTCCAAGTATGCCTATACTTGTAATGGAGGCTCCTAAAATCCCAGTGTTTGACCCATAACATGCTGGGTTATTTAACATAGGGCTCTAAGGAAGTACCATTTTGTGTGCTCTCACAAATTAAGAGGCTGGCTCCTAAACTCTACAAATATTCGTCAAGCCATGTTGCACTGTTTAGTACTATTTGTATGCTTTGCCTCTCCATTGTACAGTGCTGCAGAATATGATACAAACTTAAAAGGGACTGTCGGGTGCCCCAAATGCATCTTCCAAATGTTAATGCATATTCATGTGCTTTCAAGGTGCTTTAAAATGTATGTTTTACATTTTGCATTGCTTAAAATCTAAGTTGAATAAGATGAATTTGTGAAATTATAGTAGTTTGCAAGAAGCCAGGACTGCCCACACTAGTAAAAGTCAATTTCCTTTTTTTTTTTTTGCTGCAGGAACCAATGAGAATAATGCCATTCAAATGAATGGAATTTCCTGTCTCTCAATTTCGTTCATCAATGTATTAAGAGATCCTACTGTGTACAAGATCAAGCTTATTACATTCCACACAATGTATTCTATTCCAGCAGCACAGGAAATTACTAAATGAAACATAACTTTAAATGATCAGTGTCTATATTTTCTGGGCTGTAGTATACATATAGAGTAATCACTGGGGAAGGCTTGAGTAAAATATTAAAAATGTGATTTATTCAGAATGCCTGCATCAAATCACACTGGAAAAAGGCCTGTGTACTATACAAGCAGTAGTCTTCAGCTTGCACCAAAGTGAATTTGGGGACTAGAATGTCCCTTTAAACAAGGAATGGTGGCAAGCAGATGATTGTATTGGAAAGGCAATTAATTCATATTTGCATTTTCTTCAAAGTGGTCATGGCTCCTTTAGAAATAAAGTCTGTAGCATGCTGAGAAAAAGAACCGAAGAGGCCGCTCTAACCTCATTCTAATACTTATACCAAACCCAAGCAAAATCTTTAGCAAACTGCTGGTGTTGCTCTGGCAACAGCTGCTACTGTCCAATCCAATTGGTTCATACACCATGTGATACAGGAATAGAGAAAGATATCAAACGTGCGATTTCACAGAGAGTAATAAATAGTCTATGGAGAAATGAAGGTATACTGCAAGTTATTGTTTTTAGACATTCATTTTCGAAGTATTGTTCTTAAACAAGTATGTTTAGGGTTAGGAGGCAGAGCATCGCTTATCGAGGTCAAACACATTCAACAGGTTTTTAGAATCTGGGTGCAGGGATCCCGTTACCATGTAAGTAAAATTAAGCAATTGATTAGGGCCCCATACTGGAGATAGTTCTGGAGAGGGGCTAATAGCTGACACAGGACCCCATTAGATTTTTTTGTTTTGCTGCACCCACAAACTGAGAACCACCACTGTGTGGGAGCTATTATAGTTGCCTTTCTGCACGGCTCAGTTTTTATTTAATTTCTATATTTTTTTTCTGATGAAACCAAAGATTCAGGACTATTTAAAAGGCAGGGTTGGGCAAAATGTTTTGGAACTGCTGGCATTTATATGGCGACAGTCGTAGCATATCATATCTGGGTCATGTTGGATTTGCAGTCACAAACTAACAAATATTGGCATAGTGAGTCATTAAAAAAACATCCATCAGTGTAGTCTTAAAAGCAATGGATGAGCAAATGAATATGTATGTTAGGGTAATTTACTATTTGTTTTTCAAATGTCTCATAAATTATTATTCCTTAGCAATAAAATAAATTATTACCCGGATGTAAAAAATACTGCACATACAGAAATCACTACATTTATACCCTATTCAGACCATCCTTTTGGTCAGTGGGGTTCACAAACACTAGTGCCGCTGCTCCTTTTGTAGTCTGTGTGGTTGACACATTTAGCTACAGGTACAAACATTTAATCTCTACATGAAGATTATGCCTCCACCATTTTAGAATGACTACATCACCCTTTGGGGGAAGCAGGGCTTTGTGCAAATCCGTTCTGACAGCCAACTTTGCCATAGGCTTCCACATAAAGCTTAAAATAAATATGAAAAATTGTATACATTTGGCAAACACAAGGGGTAGATTTGCGTCTTATCTATGAAGTTCTATCAATTTATGACAATTACACTATCATCGCATATACAATTCACGCAACGCATTAACCCCTTAAGGACCAAAGCTGTTTTTACAGTTCTGTGGTATTTGTGTTGAGCTGTATTTTTACTCATTTAATGTACCCACACATAATTTGTCGGGTTTTTTTCAGCATACGAAGGGCTTTATTTAAATAGCATAATTTTCATCATATCATATAATTTACTATAACACATTTGTTTTTATAATATATGACAATGTATGTAATGAATGTTATTTTTATGAAACAATTTATTTAGAAATGTCTTTACCAGGTAGAATATATTGAGACTCTTTTTTGTGTATATCATGGGATACAAGATAATGTTACAAATTTGACGGGCAACATATATTTTTACTATATAAGTATTTAGCTTTAAGTGTGTGAGCCACCAGACCCAAGCAGCAAGGAGCATAAGAGCAAATACTGCAATACAAGGTACTGTCCCCTCCCACCAAGTACATCTGGTAAACCATATTCGGAAATACAGCAATACGCCAAACGCATAGCAGTGTTTATTTTTCTAGTAAAATTATGCCTACAGAAAGCATTTAAATATTACCTTAAAAAAAATGTTGAAAAAAAACTTTAACATGACAGTTTAGTCAAGATGCATAAATGCATCGTCATACAGCTAAAGGTTTGTGTTCTATATGACATCAAAAGTAGTATGATCTGACATTAGCTACCTTGAGGAACATACACTTTTTAAAATTATTGATCAATACTGATAAGGCTTTAACACGGCATATAATTCCATGACTACCCTGTAATCATGAAAAGATAAGACTGCGTTCTTCAGTTTCTAGATAATTTATGAATCCACTATACAACAGATAGTTATGTAGATCCTATTGCTGCCCCATGTATCTCAGACCAGTCTGTAGATCGGCATCCAATTCCCTTTAATACGTGTAACCGTGGACTTGTCTTAAATTAAAAAAAAAAAAAAATCATCTTTCAACCCATTTGGAAAAAGAGTGGCTTTTGTTGGTGGAATGAAAGGTTTTAAACCTCTTCTATATGGAGAAAGATAAAGTTCTTGCAAGTTCTTTGTGTAATTATTTTGAAGAGGTGGTGGAACTCCTAACAGGTGAAAGAAAACACTTTATGAGAAACAGTCCCTTTGCTCTTGTACTAGAAGGAATTAAGCACTTAGTGGTCCTGTACAAACCTAAGGGTAGAATGAAAAGAGATACCCCCCTTTACTGCTAATACTCTATGGAGCTTTCCTCACACACATTTTCTCAAGTTTTACACCAGCATAAATGTAATTCACTGTACTAACATGTACCATCAACCCATTAACTTTTTGTGAAGAACCAGTTCTACTAAATGGCATGACTGTACAATGCTTTTCAAACAGACAAGAGAACAACACTTTCAATAGTGCCAGAGACTAGACGGATGATTTATAGATTCAGAGAACAAGCACAATGTCACGATATTATGAGCATATAATGAAGGATTTTACCCTGAAATATCAAGATTTACATATGGTGTATTAAAATGAAAGTCCCTTTAAAAATGTCTGATGTTTTAGAAAGTAATAGAGTTATAGCACCAAGCAACTCAAATACACATTCATTGTGAAGTTCAGAAAAGCTTATTTTTTATGGCAGACAGCACAGGCATTAATACATGCATTTTCTATGGTGGCAGGCTCTATTTGTTGATTGATTGGCAGCACTCCATTGTTAGAGACAAGCACAACATGTCATTAGTCTCAACGTATATAGTAGCACCCTGGCATAAACTGACATGAATTAAAGTCTTACTGCAGGGCTTGATAAATATTTCTAGACTTCAAGAGCCAGGAAAATGAAACTTCCAGAGAGTTCTATGTAAAACATTCAAAAAAAATTAGTAGCCAGTACTAGTGATTTTAGGAGCCATGGTTTAAAAAAAACAAACAAAAAAAAAACAACTGTGTCACTTGACTCTGGCTCTAAAACGTGTCCTTAAGAGGAGCTATTAAAAATAAAATAGAATCATCATCTCTAGCAAACAGTTACCAAGATAAATGTACCTGTTATAACCAGACAGGATGCAAAATAACATACTATGCAAACTGTGAGATTGCTGCACTTACTCCTTGTCCAATTCTATATTACCATTATAACATGGTACCATAACCTCCTAAATTTGCCCGCCGGTGAATCGCCCCACCAAGGGGCAGAGTCCGGGGAGGAATGTGTCAGCGATACTGAGCAGACGTGCTAATGCTGTCACTCAAACTGACAGGGACCCCTTGCATGAATGGTATACCTGTCAGCAACTTTAGATCCAGCCATCTGAATCCAGGTTTGCTACTATGCATGCGCAGTAACATAGTAACATAGTAATTTAGGTTGAAAAAAGACACAAGTCCATCAAGTTCAACCCTTCTACCTATCATTTCAGCGTTTTGATCCAAAAGAAGGCAAAAAATAAGAGTAAGAATTCTCTGGTGTCTGACACATTCGAATGCGAACAGGACTGCAGTTTTGAGACCCGATGTGCCACTGAGCTCTACCACTGTCCCAAAAAGTGGGACAGAGGTGGAGCTTGGCGGGACATAACTACCAAGTCAGGACTGTCCTGCGCAAAGCGGGACAGTTGGGAGGTATGTGGTACCACCACTAGGAATAAAAAAAACAAAACTATTGACTAATAAACCAGCTCATAAAACAAATTTATTTTAACAGAAGCATACGAAACCACCACCATATACTGGCAATATTACTGAGTGGGGGGGAGCGCTAACTCTTCAGTGCTATACGTGCCAGTCCTGGGCACGTCCATTTTTATGCTGCTTACATATTCAGGAGTTTTTATATCTAACCAACAGCATATTTAAATCAGAATATTTCAACTTATTACTTTATATTTTTACATTTAAAAATATAACATTTAATTAAAAAGAAAAGAACATAATTAACTTTCCCCAAGTGACATGATACAAAATCTAATCACGAATTGATCATTGCACCAATTCTGACCTTTCACACAAAAAATAGAAGATATAACTTGGTTAGAGAGATTTTAGAAATATCTGAACATTTCCTGCCTGCCAAGGAAAAAACTCAAGTGTCAAGTCGTTTGTACTAATGTTAATTATCTTTCAAGAAAAAGTAAGACCTTTTCATGACTTTTTATTCAATACAGATACTGCCTCATTAGTATCCCCCATATACTGGTGGAAGGTCCACGTGAATTTAGAAACTGATTCTAAAACAGATCTAATAAGAGATGTACAGTCAACAACGCCTCAATTAAAAGTGTCTGTGGTGCTAAACAACTGTTCATTTTATGGCTTGAAGAAGTTGTGATGTTTATTTTCTGATATTCTGTTAAAGAATGATTCACAATTTTTATTAATGTATAAATTCTCTTATAGGCCTTATGAACAAAAATGTATACATATGCATCACCGTTGAAAGTTTGGAGTTGCTGGATATTCTTAAATAAAAGAAAAAAAGTGTGCAGTCTTATCTCCTCAAAACATGGCTGCAGATTACCATGCAGTTTTATTATGATAAACAAGAAGATACCACAAAAAACAGTGAACAATAAAATCTACAGCACCACGGAACAGTATATAACACACAAGACACATACATTAAAGGGACACTCCCACCCAAAAAATGAAAAGGTTATCATTTTGCACTGCTGATTTCAGATAATCTTGTTTTTGTTATACAAGTTTAGGTAAAGGAACACTGCCATATTTTTGACAAAAATAAGACTTGCTGGAAGATTTTTTAGAATGTTGCACCATGGGTTAAAATTCACAAAATGAATGCAGGAGACAAACACCTAATTTTCGTTTTACTTTTATAAGCAATTAATTCAAACAGAAAATCAAACAAACAGTGGCATATGTCTTATTTATGTGTTTGTTTTAAATGCACAGGTCATCTAGTTACATCTTATGTCCCACATATGACAAACACATTTTTCTCCTAAGTTAGGCATTTACTAGCAATTTTGCGAATACAATTTATAGATTATCTGTGGGAGTAGCCTGAAGTGCCCATCAAGCCAATCCAACTTGAGGGAGGAAGGAAGCATGGGGTGAAATCTGTTTAGTTTAGCTCAACAAACAACTAGAATGGCAAAGGTCTGTAATTGAGGATTCTTCTACTAAAGCAACGTTTGAAGGACACAATCATTATTCAAATTAAAAATTATGCGTTCTAATCTTTTCAACATTTTGACTCAATTTCCTATTCATTTTACACTTCCTTTGATGTATGTTCCCATGGAAAACAAGGACATTTCTAGGTGGCCCCAAACTTTTTAACAGTAGTGTACATGTTTTGTATTAATTTAATGAACTCTTGAGCAGTTTTTATCCCCTAAACAATCAGTTTTGTTTATTGATCTTGATGTGTGCCATATGTTATAAATAAACAGGGTGGATTTAAAATCGATGATTTAAAAAAATATATATATTTACATTTATTTTAATGAAATGCTTTTGAAGGAAAAATGTATCTAAATACTTTTCTATTTCAGATATAATATAGTTCAAAGGTCATGCAGCATCAAACAGAGATTAGTTATGTAGCTGTATATTCTTAAACAGGCTTCAGGAAAAGATATTAATCTCTTGATCTGCAAATCTATGTACAAACAAAGAATATATTACCTTCACACATTACCACTTCAGTGTATGCTATATGTTATTGTTTTAGTTCAATAAAATAATTTATGTAGTTCTCCAAATACGGGTGATTAACCTATTAAGCTGAAATCAGTTCTTCGTCTGGTTGCAAATTTTCTTTTTAAGATACTTTAAAATGTTATGTAGCATGAGGCTGTATATTCATGTAATATTGACGTTTTTGGTAAATTAATTCAGTTGATACAAGTTATCCAAGCTTGGATAACATGTACTTTTCCACAGTAAAAGTGCTATAAAATAATCAAAGTTCAGGAAAAGACCTTAATCCCACTATTGTTCTGCAAACATATGTACATACAAAGACACATCCCCTTCACACATTACCACTTCAGTTAATAAACATTGACGTTTAAGCAAATACAGGAATATGTATGCTGTATAATGTTATTGTTTTAGTTAAATAAAAATATTTTTCGAAATGTGCGATTAACCTATTCACCTAAAATCACTTCTGATACAGCTGTTTTACTAACTTGGAATATACATAGCGGAGAAAAATAGGCAGGGAGACAGACTTCACGATGAGATGTGAAAAATCGATGTCTTTATTACCATAAAAAAAAAATGTACGGCTATAGACCAGGTTTCTCCAAATAGTTGCCTAGAATCCGTGGCTGTCCCAATAATTCTTGTTTTACTAATCTGATAGGTTATTCTAAATATGAAATCTTCATCTGGTTGCAAATTTTAAATAATAAAACTACCAGCAAGAGGGTTGCTACCTGGCTGGTAAGTTACCAAAGAAGCCGGAGTTCTGGAAAAAATGGGAGAGATCGTAAAAATGACCAGGAAGTGGAGATGACGGAAATGCGCGAGGACCGAACCGCGAATGCGTGAAATCTTATCCTGGATTTCCTTTCATGGAGAAGAGGCAAAATAGTACATGTGCACAGCAAAAGGTAAGAAATATGAGTAATTAAAAAGGGCGGTAGAATGAGGGTAAGAATTAGGGTCAGGGTGTTAGGGTTAGCAAAATGTTTAAATTACATCTAACCCTTTACGCTAACCCCTCTGGTTTAAAGGGACAGTCTAGTCCCCAAACTCACTTTAGTGCAAGATGAAGATTGTACTTGTATAGTGCACAGGCTTTATTCCAGTGTGAATTGATGCAGGTTCTGCATAAATCAAATTTTTTATATTTTACTCAAGCTCTGCATGTATTCCACTGGTGCGCAAGCACAGATTATATAGACGCTGAGTATATACATTTTTGTTTCATGTAATCACTTCCTGTGCTACTAGAATAGAATACATTGTGTGGAATCTGAATGACCTGGCTCTTGTACACAGTAGGATCTCTTAACAGTGCAACACTGTCTGATGAAATCACTAGGGAAACAAGAAATTCCATTCATTTGAATGAAATTATTGTCATTGGTTCCTGCAGCAAAAACAATTCTCCTAACTGTACGCTTGCTACTAATGGGGTGCATTTGAGAATCACGAATGCCTCCCCACAAATATTTCTTAACCACTTGTTCCTCTGAAAATATTGCCGGCACACCAAGGGACTTCACAATTTCACTCTGACACAGCACTACCAAAAGGTTGCCTGCCCCTGGTCTACACCATGAGTCTATTTGTAGTTTCTTCCCTGAATGTACAGTGAAGGATAAAAGCTGAAATTTATAATTGATGAAGATACTACTATTGGGATTTGTGGTCTGCTAAACAATTACATATAAAAAGAAAATCAAAACTTCTTGAATACATGTGTGTAACCAAAAGGTTGACTAGTACTTCATCTACATTCCTCATATTTTTGCATGCATTTTGCATTACAAACAAGTGGCCTAGTTTTGAATGTAGCAAATTTGAGCTATGTAATGTGGATAACACACAGACATATACACACACACAGATGAAATATTTAAATCTTCCTGTAGTTAGAGGGTCTCAGGAGATGCTGAAAATCATCCACTGGGCTGGTTGAGCCAATCAGGTTCAGATTCACAGTTCCTGAACAGGGTCACAATTCAAATGAGCTTTAAGCAGAGGATCAGGAACAGAAGCAGCAGCTCTCAGCAGTCAGGCATCCAACTTCAATGCAAAAGCACTGTTTGCAATCAACTGCAGCTATTTAACCTGGGTGTGTTGCAAAAGGTAATAAGCCCATCTGACACCAAACAGAGGGGAATAAATACAGACAAAGTAAGGTAGGGAGACCTCTAGAGGAGGCAGGAGGTATATAAGCATATACATGATGACTCTTAAATGCAAGAGTCAGAAGGTTAGTGTAGAACCATGACAGAACGTTATCCAAAAGAAAAACATCTGAACTATACAGTGTCTTGGTCAGTGCAAATATTCAGGGAAAGATGCCGACTTTTACTGTGAATCAGTGTACCAATGCATTCCATAATAATTCATCATGTCTCCTGCCTCATCTGGGTTTATTTTGAGGACCTGCAATAATCTTTTTCTTTTTTGCAAATGGAGCAAAACACAGTATGGGGCATAGTAATTTTATTCTGTAAAATATTTGTCAGGTGAGGAATTGAGAAACAAGGTTTAATTTAGAGAGCAAACATGCTCTTGTTTAGAAACTCCTTATACATGTATGTATCATCAAGATATAACTGTATCCTTTATTCACACCTGGTGAGTAGCACAATGGTTTTAAGATTTATCTTGGGCAGTTTAGCATTTTGGGGTAGAATCTAGTGCTAATCTAGCTGGATAGTAATTTTGCAGATCTGTTGTTAAATATATTAGTGTTACATGAATGATGAATGTTTCCTTTGATACAGTTCTTTCTGAAATTTCCTGTAGTACAGGATTGTGTTTTTTCATTGTTATATATTCAAGCAGTTTTATGGTATAAAATGGTAGATTTACAATCTGTAGATCTTATTATAGCTCATACGTCATGTTACGCATGTAGTCATAAAATAATTGCACTGTCAAATATCATACTGGGAGGTGCAAAAGTAGGTATGCGGTTGTTAATATGAGAGGTTTTATTATTTCTTTTTAAACAATTCTGATAATTATGGAAGATAATTTAAAAATATATATCTTTTTATGGTTGAAAATGCAGAAATATCACGTACATCAATCAATGAAACATCAAAGGTAAGCAATGTATTATTACAAAGGATAATGAAAATAAAGTGCAGAAATATTCAACTTTCCTTTTTCCAGTTTTCCTTCCCTAGGGATAAACAGTGGGTAATACACACAGTTAGTCAATATACGACAGCAACAACCATATAAACAACATTTAAATTAAGCCATAATCACTACTTCCCTCCCCCTTATGGGTCACTTGATTAATGCACACCAAGAATCCTATAGAACAGTACCTTCAAGTTGAGATGGAAACCTTATTGAGAAATCAATTCAGTACAATAACAGTTGGTTGTGTGAAAGGTTTAAAAAAGATTTAGCTTTTTTTTTTTTCTTTTTGTAGATTAGCCTCCAGCCAATCCATTCACAAAAGATAAAACAATTTAGTCTTCATGAGTTCAAGAGAGTGCGGGGTAGATTGCACCCATTGATGTAACACCATTTGTTGCACCGCTGATAAGTACACATGAAGTCTACGTTTATTCCCTTTATAGAACTTCCTGCAGTTGGAGAGAGCAGGCAGACAGTGACACAGACGCAAGATGTCCTATTAGAAGGCGCACTGAAAATGATGAAGATTTCTAGGTACAATGATTGTCCTAAGCCATCAGGATTTAAAAAGTAAGCATCAGGGAAGCTGATAGATTTTACGTTTTAGAGTTTAATTCCTCTTTAATACTAAATGAGAAACAATGATATCAGTCAGAAAAGGTAAGAAAGGCACCGTATTTATCGGCGTATAACACTCGCCGGCGTATAACATGCACCTCATTTTAAGAAGGAAATTTCAGGAAAAAAAACTTAAATTTCAAATAAAGAACTTTGAAGCCCAATATGCCATTTTAATATGCCAGGATATTGCCCCCAATATGCCATTTAATATGCAGGATATTGCCCCCAATATGCCATTTTAATATGCAGGATATTGCCCCCAATATGCCATTTTAATATGCAGGATATTGCCCCCAATATGCCATTTTAATATGCCAGGATATTTCCCCCAATATGCCATTTTAATATGCCAGGATATTGCCCCCAATATGCCATTTTAATATGCCAGGATATTGCCCCCAATATGCCATTTTAATATGCCAGGATATTGCCCCCAATATGCCATTTTAATATGCCAGGATATTCCCCCCAATATGCCATTTAATATGCCAGGATATTGCCCCCAATATGCCATTTAATATGCCAGGATATTGCCCCCAATATGCCATTTAATATGCCATATTGCCCCTTAGTATGCTCGTTAGAACACATGACGTGCTTAGTACGGCATGGGTTTTAATGATCACATTAGGAGCGATCGTATGCAGCATACAATATGGGCCTGTTGTGGGAAAGAGCTTCAGAATCTCCAGTCACTCTGTTGTCGTTGGTAGACTTCCTATAGCAGCAGTGAATAACATTACACATGAAAACACAAAATAGGGTTAAGCTCTACGGTTAGTTTTAAAGTCATGATTAGAGTTAAAGTGGATCATCAGGATTGGGGTCAAAAGATTACTGTAAGGGAAAATTCTAAGGAAAAAAAAACTACTACGTTAGGTTATTGTACTATAACGTGCAAAAAAAACTACAGAAGAACATGTAAACATTATCTATATTTAAACTCAAGGGGGCTTTTTGAGAGATCCACGGGGAAAAATACCACTTAGTCTAGTTAATCTATCCTCAGAGATCCCATCAGTCAATGCATTCTTGCTTGCTCATCAGGGAATATTAAACTAACCCATTTGTCCCCGTACTCATTTTTCTCAGGGCTGGGTGTTTGTCGTACCATTTGAAAAAGTAATTGGTTCTAAAGTTCTCCCACATAGGGTGCAATATCGACCTCCAAATTTCACCAGATTTTAAGTTGTTTTTTTAATTATATTTTATGATTTTGTTTTAATAGTAATAAGACAACATTAAAATAATGGTATCTTAAGAAAGCCCTTCTTATGGTGATAAAAACAGTATATAATAATATGTGTGGATACATTAAACAAGAAATATGAAAATTACAGATAAAACACAAAAAAACTAACACTCTACATCCATTTTCCAACCCACACTGTGAATGTTTGAATGATCTATTCAATATGGACAAGAACAATACAACTTAGATGAAGATCAGACCATATTTAAACACAAAGTTATATATAAATGCTGGTAATTCCAAATGGTCAAAAATGATCTATACACTGTATTAACAGAGTTGCAAGCAAATGCATAAATTACAAGAAAAATGTGTTTTAAATGGCTGTGTTGTTTGCCGTTTATTCCACCACCCGTGGCTTGATATGCAAATTGCATATTTCCATTTGAAAGTAGTTCATTTGTACAAGCGATGTCATAAACAGGAGACACAACGGGCACATTGAAAACCTAATCTTTTTTAATTCATGCATTAATATAAAGTTTGAATACATGTTTTTTGTTCTTGGTAATTGATCAGCAATCAGAAGAAGGCAGACAAATATTTAATTGTTGCTGTTAAATTGTTTTAAGACCATCTAAATTAGGCACTTATGAATTCAACTGGCTACTCTCCCCACTGAAACAGCATTGGATATAGCTATGAAGGTTTTGTTTATTCTTTCCTTCAAATATATGCTAAAAGAACACAGAGCATACTTATCATGACAGACACATTAGGTCATGATTTCAAAATCTGAACAACTGTGTGATGCTTCAAATCTTAACTGTTTCCATGTTTTCCTTGAATGAAGGAACTATCAGGTCTTGGAATTGCACTTGTATTTCGGAGGTGACAAATGTATGATGTGTGTTATCTAGTCACTCTGGATCGGAAGCAGAAGGCTGCTGAAATACAGGGGGCAGGGTTTAAATACAGGTTTCGTAAATGCCTTCGGTTCTGTGACTGACTGGCTTTTGATAAAGCAAGAGTCGGTGAACCAGACCTTTTTGCATGAAGGCATAGCAAAAAATAAACCATGAAGATAAGCCTTTCCTTATCTACTCCTGGCAGAGTTTAAGGTGCTTTCATAACAATACACTAAATGCAGAAAGTTCTTTGATGCAATGAGGAGCAGGGTATTTATCGCTGCTGTGGCAGCGTATAGTGTTACGGCTTGGACATAAGGACACAAGTCAAGGATAAAGTAAGAGTGGAGGTTTTAGAAGAGGTGTATTAATGGGAAAAGCAGCTCTTCCCTGGTGTGAAGCATATTTCTTTCAATCTGAGAAGCATACAACCTGGAACACTTGTATAGATTATCAGTAGGAGACCAGCGCACCAGGGCATGGTGCAGATTTGTAAATAACCAGAGCCCCACGCCTTGACGTCTGAAAGAACCTTTTTACCTCAATCTTAGTGTCTTTAAAGGAAAACTCAACTTACTTTTTCACTTGTGCTTCTAATAACGAAAAGGTTGCTGCCCCTAGTTGGAGGATAAACTGGTATGTACTTTTGATAGTATATGTCAGTATATACTCTGATCGGCAGCTGCCATGATTCCAAAGGAAGCGGGCAGACCAGTGTAGTCTGTGATTGGCTCTCTGCTACTGCAGAGAACAACTTGTTTTTGCATGGGATCAGAAGGGGGGAATTTAAAGGGACACTAAACTTTATTTTTCGCTTGTGCTAATAATATAGAATGTGTCGACAGATAAGAACCATTGGGTCCATATAGTCTGCCCATACTGTGCTTACCTCTACCACTTCCACTGGCAGGCTATTCCATACATCCACTACCCTCTCAGTAAAGTAATACTTCCTGATATTACTTTTAAATCGTTGCCCCTCTAATTTAAGACTTTATCACATGGAAGAATGGCAGCTGTTGGTCATACGATAAACTGGTACGTACTGTCAAATGTACATGCCAGTTTATCTTCATACTAAGGACAATGAACTTTTCACTGGTGCTTCTATGTTAGAAGCACAACTGAAAAATGAAGCGTAGTACAGGGTAGTGCTTTAATGAAATGGTCTGCAAGTACTATGACCACTAAAACCAAAGCCACCCACTACTTATTGCATAGCAAGCCTAGTTTATTTTCTGTATAAATTACCAAGATTATGGCATGCTCTAGCAACACTGTATAAAAGAGAACAAATTGACACTGTATAGATCATTGGTTCTCAAGCCCACTCTAAATTCCAGAGTTGGGTGAAGGCCTGGTTTTGTTCGCCAATAGAATGGAGGAAACACAGAGGTCTGCCCAACACCCTATGTAAAAGACGCAAACTGGGAACAACGACCATTAATACGAGGGAGGTTCCAGCTGCAGCATTATCCAATCAGTAGAGAGTGTATGAGTACAGCATTATTCTCTCACGTTCGTTTTTTTCTGTCTGTATAGCCACACAAATTCATGGCACACTACATACCTGCTGAGAATCGCTGCTATAGACAAACATTACCTGCACATTAAGTAAACAAAATGTTGACTGCCATAGCAACTGTCACTTTGCTTAAACTTTAAAAAATATACCCAATTTAAAATTAATGCACAATGTTTATATATATATATATATATATATATATATATATATATATATATATATATATATATAATGTTACACCTTTCAAAGAAGTTTGTGAAGCCTGAAGCTACTTGGTAACATAATTGGAATGATTTAACAGGATACAGCACATAGCGTTCTTTCTGGTTTCTTAGCGAAAACATGCTTTCACTTAAACCTTTCACTAAGCATATGCTTTTATCTTCCACCAAGGAATACATACTCCCCATCAAAAGATAAGTCTTTTAATAATGCATTAAATGTGCAGCAACATGGAAGTCATCTGCATGTGAGACATTAAAAAGAAAAAGAATTTTAAATGTCCCCAGAGTAATTGCCATTTCAGAAAAGAACATGTTTATTCTAGCCAGAAAACTTTGAGAACAGTGGGTATAGTTTTGGGCTGCATTTATATTCAGGCACATGATGAATGATACTTGAAACTCTATTAATATCACGGTCCTTCCAACCTTAAAACACACAAGTTATTTATCGTTCGTTCCACACAATGACATAGCTAAAAGAAAACTGTAAAGAGTCACAGTGCAGTTGTTAGGTAATTAGTGTGCACTATTAGGCAAGTTATGATAATCTGGGTGTAAGCTTAAAATGGTCATATTCCGAGATATTGTGTTCCAGGAAACGTCTACCTCTATTAGCGCTGGCTGGAGATCATGGGAGTAGGGAACAAAAAAAAAGAAGTAGCTGGAGGATCAAAGATTTGCTCACTCCTATAAACTGAAAAACGTTCCGTAGCTGTCCAACCCAACAGATGACTAGAGGTAAAGAAAAAGCATTTGAAGGAAGATTTGCTCAGGAATATGTGCAAAATCAAATAATACAGGAGAGTACTGCATTCTCTTTACCGGCTGCACTATTTGTCTGGATTTAAAGCAGACACTTTTCATTCTTCACAAAGATTTAAAAAAAAAAAAAACACATATATATTAAGTCTAATTGGAGGCTGCCGGTGACCATTCAGTTTAGACCCCTTCAGAACTCAATTGTGCGCAAACTACAGTACAAGACATAATCTGAATGACAGCATCCACTGTAAATGTGTACAGGTGTCATTGGCTAAAGAGCGATTCTGCTAAGTCTTCATGAATGTAGGGCTAAATGGATATAGAACAAATGTTGGCTAGTGCAGATGGAATCTGACGAATATAATTTCAAAATCATGAGCAAACAGATCACTAGTTAATACAAAAAAAAAAAACACACACACACAAAACCATAAAACATGTGAACATAAGGAGCAGACAAATAATGAGGCTGTGTGTTTGCAATTAGTGTACACCCCAACCTGGAGCATGTGTGCAGTAATCAGCTTCTCCACGTGCCCACTGAGTTGCACAATTTAAGGCAGAGCAGGAGTTTGGTGGTGGGAGCAGTGGAGTTCCTGATTAAATAAACTATATTAATATGTATACATCGCAAAACAGCTGATAAACATACCGTAACATACACATGTACTGCACAAACTGCATACATGGCAAAAGCTGGATCACACCAGGATCACACTGAAAAGCAATTAAAATGTAAAAGTATATTGATTGTAACATTACTGAGCAGTACTGATGACCTTTGTGAGTAAACTGCACACACTCTTAAACCAGCATACTATCCTTCCCTTTCAGATAAAGAGAAACAAACCACAAAGAAGGGGGAGGGGAAATAAAACAAAGTTTCCACGCTAAACACATTCCCATATACAGTTAAATGCAAATGCTTCTTCTCCCAGCTGTAATGCTGATATCTTGTGGTTTGCATAGCTCATACGCCACCTACTGCAAAACTGAGCTGACAGCTCATGCGATGCTGGCAGCATTTTCATTCCATCATCGTGGCAGAGCTGGATACGGCTCTTTTTTATTTTTCTTTGAAATCAAACAAGAGCAAGGCCAGATAGCCCTCGTTATACGCCGTTACACAGGATGGAACGCAGAATGAACAGAAGGGAGAACGACTGTGATGACAAATGCCACAATTCAGAAGACGGAGACCAAAGCACAAACTGCAAAACGGCTCTGGTCACCCTCAATGTTGGTGGATATCTGTACATCACACAGAAACAGACATTATCTAGGTATCCGGACTCTTACCTGGAAGGTGTTGTGAACAGGAAAATTTTCTGCCCCATTGATGCAGATGGACATTACTTCATTGACAGAGATGGTCTTTTGTTTAGGCATGTTCTAAACTTTCTACGAAACGGAGAACTCCTGTTACCGGAGGGCTTCCAAGAAAACAACCTTTTGGCACAAGAAGCTGATTTTTTCAAGCTTAAGGCACTGACTGAAGCAGTCAAAGCCCGGTGGGAGAAGGAGCAGCAAGCTGCCCGTGAGACTACTTTCCTGGAAATAACAGATAATCATGACCGATCTCAGGGTCTCCGTATCTTCTGCAATGCCCCTGACTTCATAGCAAAAATAAAAGCTCGCATTGTGCTGGTTTCTAAGAGCAGGCTGGATGGATTTCCAGAGGAGTTTTGCATTTCCTCAACTGTTATTCAGTTCAAATATTTCATCAAATCGGAAAATGGGACGCGGCTTGTGCTGAAGGAGGACAACACCTTTGTCTGCACCCTGGAAACGCTCAAGTTTGAAGCCATTATGATGGCACTTAAGTGTGGGTTTAGACTGCTGACGAGTCTGGATTGTTCAAAAGGGTCAATTGTTCAAAGCGATGCACTTCATTTTATCAAATGATTACTTCTATTACTAAACAAAAGGAGTACAGCATGCAGCCAAGCCTCATTAATCTGCAGCACCTTGGCATCACAACATGTAACTCTAACTAGTAAGCAAGAGAGAGGTATGTTTCAAGTAAATCCATGCAAGACGACGGTATGTACACTTCCTGATTTACTCGTGCTGCACACTTCTATAGAAGGCAACACAGTGATTTGCAATCAAGGCAACTGTAAATACAATAATGATTTGACGCTGCTAATACAATTAATATTTGTTCTTCAGTGCTAAATTGTCACTAATGCAATCGAGATAAAATGTTTTGTGCACTGGTAGGCGTAACAAGCATACACATTTATTGTTCTGTTAAGGTAAACAGTTCTAAAGAGATTAACGTCAATAGCCAGGCTTTCAACATGCCTTTTATAAAGCACAATTGCTAGCCTTCAATACAATCAACACAAATGTTAGAGGAACCTTTATCTTTCCTTCAAGACTGCAATTAGTCATATAATTATACCGACTACTGGTTCAGAAATAAAGCCATTTTCATAAGCAAATAAATTTGGATCCAAGGTGACACATGCTTTTCATTGGAGGCAGAGAAGCATTCTGAAAATTATTGTTTATGGTATAACATGTATAAAAGATTGCACATTTATATAACGGCTTTCTTTGAAGATTATCAATTTGACTGCATGTAAAATGGAAGAGGTTACTTAAGGTAAAAAAAAAAAAAAAAACCAAGGAAACGAGACAAATGCTACAAGCAGAGCGCTGGAAAGTGCACTTTACAGAAATATGTTTTTACAAAACAAGAAACCAAACTGGTCGATCACACTGATGTTTACGGTCTCTGACCCAGATATGAGGACTCTTATGCACCATAATTTGTTGAAGCAGATTCTAGTTATGTTATTATTAAAAAAAAAAATACTTAAATGTAATTTCTCTATTAATGTCTAGGAGTCTCAGAGTATGACGATGCATATACATGCTCAAGTTAATGCTTATAGTTACATATATGCATGTAAATATCTATGTACACACTTACCTAGAAGAGTACTAGTAGAAAAAAATAAAATACAAGCAGCTGTGTGTTCTGCATGCACAAATGTAACATAGTAAAACAAAAAGGTATTTTGTTGCTAGAAGCTAACTTTTTGTGCTATTTTGATGGAGATTTAAATCTCTCCCACAGTCGTTTCTGACGTCTAAGTACATACATGTATACAACATATAGAATATACAGTGCATAATATTTAAGTTATCTGGCAAATTTTCCATTCATGGAAATATGACATGAAAAAGTTACAAGTTAAATAATATGCTAACATATTTGTAACATATGTTACAAAATCTGAAGCTTCCAGATGAAAATGATTCTCTTATGTGCTTAATTATCTCTTTAAATTGCATTGGGCATAATTACATATCATTCTAAAAAAAAGTCACATTAAAAGTGTGAAATGTACAATGCATATAAACAACTACTATATAAGAGTAGCATAAGAGTTAAGATACCCAATACTACTGTACACTGTTCATCAATCTGAATTGATTGCTTGGAACGTATTGACTACCTCTCTTTGCTGAATTCTCCGTATTGTTAATCATGTGGTAATTCAATTCACACTATCCATGTCTCAGAGACAGCTCACCAATTACTGCTAGCTTGCACCAAGACATGTACAATGACTACCACCTGATGCACAGTGATGGTTTTCACCGCTATCCAGATTTAAAAAGGTGAATGTCTTCCAATATGCAAAAATCAAAATAGTAAAAGCCATAAAAAAAAAAAAAAAAAAGTAGAACACAGCATTAAACAAATTAAAGCAGCAAACACGATTGCAACGGAACAACACAACATAGAAAAACAATCACTAAAGATTTAGTTTGGAGCTAATCTGTTACCTCTGTTTGATCACTGTTCCGAGCATTGCTAAACTTGGCATAGGAGCAGTAAAATAAACTAAAACTTAAAGGAACAGTTGGAATAAGGTCAATGCAGGCTTACATCAATTATTCACTGCTAACAAATAAATGGATATGACATATGCTCACTCTGAACTTTGTTACAAATTTGGAAACCATAGGCTGATGTAAACGATTGCTATTTTTACATGAATTTTGTCTATTGCTACCGTGGTGGATGCTAGTACAAATGCTGCAGTAATTGAGAGTAATCTATCACATTCCCAGATATTTTTAAAAACATTTTATTTAACGGATCCATTTTTAGGGTACCATGTAGCATTTCTTAGCTATATGATTATTTCATTCTGCTAGGAACACTAAATTATGTATGTCTTCCATGCCCACGGCATGAATAGGGTGCTATATGGATTCAGTACGGATGACTATATGTGATCTTTGCCCAGTGGCCTGCCTTTCCTCTCCAACCAGTACTGAAATAAAGAACATGAAGGAGCCAGCACAGCCACAAATGCATTTATTTAGAAAGCATTTTACCTGGAAGAATACATTGGGATGTCTCTCGTTTTCAAGTACGTCCTGGGGACCCAGTCCACAATGGAATTACACAGAGTTACACATTTAACAGGAGATTAAAAATACATACATTCATATATGCAGTGAGAGTGACCTTTATTGCTCTCTTGTTTCAACTCCACAAAATAGTAGTTCTCATCAAACTTTGATAAAAACTAAATGTCTGGCTTTGTAACATTGCCTAGGGCACTAAAGGTCATTATCTGTGCAGTTGTGACTGTACTGGCTCCATCTTCATTATCTCAGGTTTGGAATCAGTGACATGAGAGCAAGACTGACATTCTCTATGAGAAACACTGCACAACACTTCACACTGATCCCGCATCACTTAACGGTGATTTCTGATATGAAAAACTGGGGGGGGGGGGGGGAATGGTGTTGTCCCTTTAAGAAGAACACAGTATGCAGCATATTTTCAACATAAAACCAAAGAGGTGCTTTAAAGTATCTTAGCCTGTTAAAGGAATAGTAAATTGTCTTGCAATGGAAACCCAGTTTGAGTAAAAAATGTCTATTAACTTTCAGTACCTCCATAGACCCTGCCTCGACACTCTCCCCTTAATCTAGCAGAATGCCCCCCATAATCGAGCATGCATGTGGTTTTATTCACTGAACTGGATGCATCAGAAGGGACTGTGAGTTAAGCACTGTAGCAGGATTTCTCATGGGAATGGTGAACTGAAATAGAAAGTGAAGTACAGTATTTACTTGTGTATGTGTTAAGTGTTAACTCCCCATTGACGGGAAAAGTTTCACATAAAAGATGTTGAACCGAAATGAATAAAATATTTCATGATGCGCCTTTGTGGAATTTAGAATAACAATGTGCATGTCCTATAGCAAATCTCTCTCCTCCTGTTAAATACCCATCATGTACTCACACTTTGTGGTTGTTGATGCAGCCAATTGTAAAATGTGTCTAGCATGGCTTCTAACATCTCTAAATGTTACAGGTCAATCCCTCAGCTAACTGTGAATGTGTCTAGCACAGGTGAGGATATATTTTACGTTTCTGCTAGAGGCCAGGTCATTATCACCAGTTTCTTTATCCCCTTATACTAGGGTTATACCTGTGAATGCAAATCAGCCTTTGCGGAAATTGCTTTGTGACTAATGTGGTTTGTTGATAAACAAAAATAAATAAAAACTGTCATGAAAGATCAAAGTAATAATGTTTCTGTTGTAAATTAAGATTTCTTTGAGAGAAGAATTTGGCATTTAATTCTCAGAAGAATGGAGGCTTTCGATGGGAGCATCCTGCCATTTATCAAATTCTGAGGAAAACCACAAAGGGAGATAAGTACAACTACCCTCAAGTTGCATAAACTCTCCTGAACAAGCTGACATCAGGTAAATAAAGTTTGTTAAATATGAAGTCCATTTTATTTGGGCAAAACAATTTAGCCAGTGTATATCGTGTAATAAAGTGTTGCGCAGGATATAATAAAATAAATACTTATCAGAGATATATAGGCGAAAATCCAGCCTTTTTTAGATGTATATAAAAGAGAAGAAAAAAATATATACAAAATTGTGCAGTATTGTGAATATAAGGAAAATAAATATCTCCCCCTAAAGAATTGTACTCACACTCTACAGAGCCTATAGGACCGGCTCTGGGTGTATAAGGCGTGCAGACTCTGAGTCCCAAAATCCCCACATCCACTGGATAGATAAAATCGATGGAATACTCGTGGAGCAGGACACAACAGGAGTGAGAAACAAAATTTTAGTGTCAAATGTAAACAATTTTAATTCCCCCCCACATATAGCAGCTTACATAGAAGAAGTTAAAAAACGATATCCCATGTAAAAAACAGTTAAAAACAGCATAGGTAAAAAGCAGGCAGAGTCACCCAGCCGATCATATCACAGTCTCCATCCGTCACTGCATAGGAGCAGGCAGCAGCTGAAGTTTGTATAGGCAGCGTTCTGCTGGAGGAGCTGGTACTTCCTAGTTGCAAGTCTCGTCAATAATGTCACGCGACGCGGAAAAAATGCACTAGTGTTTGTTGCATAATTTGTTTGTCTGCACATTATATATAGCGCTTGTCACTTTATCTGCATTAATTTAGCCAGTGTGTCCAAAAACACATGCTCTCATTTTGAATAAAGGCTAATTTTATAATCCATATTTGCTCTGTGCACTTCAAGTTGCCAGTCACCCTAGATGTTAAACTGCCATGCTGCCTTTAGAAATACACATCATAAACCAAAACATTAACTTAGGAACCTACTGTGTGACAAAAATGTATATTGCTATAAAATAAACACAGAATCTAAAATACATTACACTAATGCAATAGCATCAATGGAGCTATTCCTTCACACAGCACACTGGATACAATACCCCTCAAGCAGTAAAGGGCATTTTCCACATCATCGATTACCCCCTCCCCATAGAAACATATTTAGCCACGTTCCCTGCAACTTTACCTGACCTTTAGGCAAAAGGGCCTAAAGGTTACTCTTATTTAAGATCCAGTGAATAGTCGTCTGTGCCTCTGCCATGGACAAAGAGAGGTGACTGGTAGGAGGAAGAGAGTTAGTCTGTGCTTAGTTCAGAAGGAATAGACCATTCTATCTCATACAATCTGCTTGTAATACAAAGCTGGTTTGTGTCACCCTTTAGCATCCCTTCCTGTGCCTTTTGTGGACTAAGGGCATAGCTCTCATATTAATGTATGAGAGCTATGTACAAACACCATAAATGCAGATGAATACATTCTGGTGTATTATTCTGTGGTACCCTGTTCATATAATCCTAAGAAACACAGCCAGCGGCATTTGTGGGTAAAAAATGTTTTATATATAAAATATAACCATTTTATTGGCGAACACTAGAGCTAAAACTGTATAGTGATACTTCTATAAATCCACCAAATGGGAAAATCCATTGTAACTACTCTTTAACCGATGTAAATACACTATCACCCATTATATATTTGCATAATATTGTATATATATTTTCAACTTAAATTATGCACATATGAATCAGTAATCTGGGAAGTGATAATGTTCTGAAACAGACATCCTCTGATGCTAACCAGCACTTCTATGATGGAACGCAAAGATCACGTGACTTCCTGGTGTTTCATCACAGAACTCCTGGTGGAAATGTCTGTGTGCAGAGCAGACATCCTTGGGCTAACCCTACTCGACACCATAGAAGTGTGTGGGTGTTTTGGCAGTCCTGGGAGGTGCTTTGCCAAGTCTGAGGGCAGATTGGCAAATAAAAGGAATTAAAACCAAGAAATGCATTTATTTAAATATGGGGGGGAAAAATGTTTACATGTGAATATTTACTAGTAAAACTTTATTCCTTTGGGGAGTCTTATATTTAGCTTTTTTCTTTCTTCCTAAACTAATATCCAAAGTTTGGGGGGTTGTCTTATGGCTGACCAAATACAAAAAGAATATTTGTGAGAGATGAGATGGGAAAAATATGTCATACACAGTACATGCCAGTTTATTCTTGACCATTAGCTGCTATGCTTCCACAGGAACCGGGCTGCCCCAGTCTATTCGGTGATCAGTTTGTTTTTACATGGGATCAGCAGAGGGCACCTTAAGTAGGTCCCCTCTGAAGACCCCATGTAAAACTGACAGTCTCTCTCAGCATTAGAAGAGACAGATCCCTGCTTAATTCAGACACTGATCAGAGAAGCTGGGCGAGCCCCCAATCTGATTGGTTGAACATATACCAGCTACAGATCAGCTCTGCCTCGGCTGACAGGTAGAGCTTAGAGTAAACCGACATTAAAGAAAGTTTGTCCTTTCAAGAACCAATCGGTCAAAATAACAAGGATAAATACAGGAAACTGGAGAGAGCAAATAAAAAATGTTAAGTTTTCAAATGGGGAGATGAGAAAAAAAAAAGAGAAAAAAAAAAACAAATTTATAACACAGCACTCCATTAAGTGGGGTGTTTATTATCACCAAAGTGGTGTGGCAACGTCTCAACTGCTGGTTCTTTGTCAAGCCACCAAACTAGTAAATAGACTCTAAAGCAGACCTGGGCATCTTACGGCCCGCGGGCCACATCCGGCTCTTTGTGCGTCCCTGTCCGGTCCGCGTGAGGCAGGGCCGATCCTGGGCGGGTGCACGGGGTGCACCGCGCCCAGGCGCAAGGGAGGAGAGGCACTGTAGCAGGGAGCTCTCTCCCTGCCATCTTCCTCCTTGTTAATCCAAGCACAGCGCGACGGGTGTAAGCTCCGCCCCCGTCGCGTTCTGTGATTGGCTGCTTCAGGGAGGACATTCTCTAGGGTATCTGTCAAGACACCATAGAGAACGTCCTCCTCCCTGCAGACAATCACAGACCGCGACGGGGGCGGAGCTTTCCCCCGTTGTGCTGTGCTTGGATTAACAAGGAGGATTAGGTAATAACAGTTTGGGGGGGGGGGCGGGGGGGGGGGGCTAAAATAAAAAAAAGAAAGGAAGTGTGTCTCAATGTGTAGAAGTGTGTATGTGTGTGTCAATGTGTATAACTATGTGTGTGTTACCGTCTGTGTAAGTGTATGTACATGAGTGTCTGTGCAAGTGTATCCTGTGTGTAAAGGTGGCTGTGTGTGTATTTATGTATGTGTGACAGGGTGTATAAGGGTGTCTGTGTAAATGTATGTCTGTGAGGGTGACTAAGTGTGTTTATGTATGACTGTGTACAAGAGACCAGCATGGGGAACAGAAAGATAGAGATGGAAAAAGATATAAGGGATGAGGGGAGAGACAGACATGGGGTATGAGTGGCGAGAGAGAGACAGACATGGGGTATGAGTGGCGAGAGAGAGACAGACATGGGGTATGAGTGGCGAGAGAGAGACAGACATGGGGTATGAGTGGCGAGAGAGAGACAGACATGAGGGAATGGGGGAGAGAGACATGGAGCATGAGTGGAGAGAGAGACAGACATGAGGGAATGGGGGGAGAGAGAGACAGACATGAGGGAATGGGGAGAGAAAGATATTGAGCAAAATTTAATTCAAATATTGTCGATGTGGCCCTCCAGCAGTGCTCGGGTTGCTCATGCGGCCCCCGGTAAAAAATTAATTGCCCACCCCTGCTCTAAAGTATAGATCATTTTTGATCAGTTGTTATTCTCTACATTCACAGTAAAAACAATGTTTAGGTGATAGAGTCCCTGTAAACTAAAAAAAGATTTGTCCAAATATTTACTAGCACACAGCAAAAAAAAAAAAAAATTGGATATTTGCCAGTTCAGGAACAGTAATCGTGCTACATAACATATTTTCTCGAATATAAGACAAGGTTTTGCTCAGAGCAAATGCTCTGAAAAAGACTCTTGGTCTTATAATCTGACCTCAAATCGAGGTCAGATTATAAGACTGGGATCCAGGTCCCCCGCAGAGCTACAGGGAACCTGGATCCCCCTCGCTAACAGCCGGTGGATGTCTGCGCAATGCGTGCAGACATCCTCCACTGCCGCCCGGCACGACCGCCGGGATTTCTATGATGAAGCCGGGTCCTTCCGGCTTCATCATAGAAGTCCCGGCGGAAATGCCGGGCAGCAGCGGAGGCTGTCTGTGCGTATCCTCCAGACATCCTCCGCCTGCCTCCACTAGCCACCAGAAGATTTGGGCAGCCGGGGGATGTCTGCACGATAGTGTAGACATCCTCCATGCTGCCCGACACGTCCGTCTATTATGACGGATCGGGTGTTCATCATAATAGACCGAAGTGTCGGGCAGCATGGAGGATGTCTGCACGTATTGTGCAGACATCCCCCGGTTGCCCCCACTAGCCACCAGGGAGATATGGGCAGCAGGGGTATGTCTGCACATATCGTGCAGACATCCCTCGGCTGCCCCCACTAGCCACCAGGGAGGCTACGTTCGAGGGAGTGAGGGGGAGACAAACAAAGAAATGCATTTTTTTTATATCATAAGTTCTTATTAAATATGAAAAAAAGCTATTTAAATGTGAATATATACAAGATAAACTTTTTTCCTGTAGGGTAATCTTATATTCAGGCTTTTAGTTTGTTTTCCTAAAGGAATATCCATAGTTTGTGGGGTCGTCTTATAATCAGGGTCGTCTTATATTCGAGCAAATACGGTATATCTTAAATAACTATAAATGTCATTCTTACAGAAGCCAGTACTTTATATTTCTAACCAAACTAAATTAAAAGAGCAAAAAAAGGTAAAATCATATAAATATGGACATGTGTTAAATAATATGACCTTTCATTTTATTATATCAGCCGAAGATTTTTTTTATTTTTGGAAACGTTAAAAAAGAGCCTATAATGTGCAGAAATGCTGCTTTGTCTTTCAGTTCCCAGTGGAGGCACTGATGTATCAGTCTGTCAATCATTATTTATACATGCTCCAAGTCATCCATGATATCCCATCGTCCTTGAAGGCTGGCAAAAATAAGCTAGTGCTGTCATGAATCATATTTTACGCCCTTAAAATGGACTGTCCCAATGTTTGCATTATGAATTTATAGTATGAAATGGACTGTCCCAATGTTTGCATTATGAATTTATAGTATGAATGCGCCTGTACACTGTGCTACTATAACTGAATATTTAAGACTATGTGGAAAGTCTGTAAACATGACATTTCTCATTGTTTAATGGACAAATGTAAGCAACAATATATATATATATATATATATATATATATATATATATATATATATATATATATATAGCCCCTGAATTACTTTGGCTGGAGATACCAACTTAGAATGTGAATTTCCATGTTGCACCCTACCCACAGATTTTTTTTATACATTTTTTTACCTTTAGTTACATTTCCTTCCACATTACATTACTTGAGTGGAGGTTGGTAAATGTTTGCCTCTTGGGTCCCTTATTTTATAATCTTTTGCCACTAAAAAGACCCTGATTCACTATATCAGTAATAATGTAATTTTAAAAAGTAAGCATTTATTGAACATCTGGTTCAATTAACAATGAACATATCTGCTTCAATTAAAAGGAAAAGCTTTTTAGGTGCCACCCCACAGTGACTTTACATCACTATGGGGCTGGGGACACAGAATACAGTCTATAAGTTATAATTCTGATCACAGACTTGCATTGAATGGGAGGGTAATGTAACTATAACATCACAAGGGGCTACATTTTTATCCTGTTTGATCAGGTCAATGTCCTCTCTTCCAGAAAGATATACTTTTTGTGTTGGAAAACATGTAAAAAAAAAATCTTAAAAAAAGTGTACACAGCCACTTAGTCCTGCCCACTAGTGATACACAGGAGCCAGTAAGAGTATCTTATGACATCATCATGCAGGCTCTGCCCACAGTTCTAAAGTGAGACTTGTTGGAAGATTTTGTAGAATGTTGCATCATTGGTAAAATTCACAAAATGGATGCAGAAGATGAAAATCTAAATTTATTTTCCTTTTATTTGTAATTCAAACATAGAAACAAAAACTAACAGTGGCATATGTCTTACATATGTGTGTTTTAAATGCACAGGTAATCTAGTTTCATTTTATGTAGTGGTAGTGTCCCTTTAAATGTTTCTCTAGACAGTATTCAAACATTTTAAATGGTCACTTTGGTTTTAGGAGAGTGTCTGGGTGCAGTGCAAATCAAAGCAAAGTTATGTTAAATCTATATATTTCTATATATGTAAGTAGCAAAGTCAATTAAAATGTTAACAAGAAATCAATTATTTACACAAACAAATGTATGAAACACATTGATTTCAGTTTAAGCACTCATTACAGTGATTTTTTTCTTTGCTGTGTAGCTCTATAATACACTTATACAAAGTTGAAAAGCTGGATTTGGGTACCAAAGAGCAGGGCCAGCCTTAAGTGTTCAGGCGGACTTTGAGGGCCACCCCCATGGCGCCCTCCCTCCTTCTCCATCGCCTCATGCCCCAAATCTGTTCTCTCTCGCAGAGCTCTGTAAGTGCTGCTCGCACTCCCTGCACATAGTGATGACGCAGGGCATCATATTTCCGATGCCCTGAATCATCACTACTCGAGGGGAGCACGAGCAGCACTTACTGAGCTCTGCAGAGCTCATGCTGCCAGCAGCTCCCAGTGAAGCAGTTGCTTCACATGTTGGGGACGGATATTCACCTCTTCTGCCCCCTCCCCAAATCTTACTGTGTGGCCGTGAAGACGGCGGGTGAGGGGAGATCTGATCTCTCCAGCCAGTGCCTCTGCCGACAATTTTTTTTTTTTTTTTTCAATCTAAGTGGCGACCCCAGGGGTGTTGCGTCCCTGTGAGGTCGCACACCGCAAAGTCTGGCCCTGCAAAAGACCTCCCAACATTTAGATGAATAGGATGAAGGTGTGGTATTGTCCAGGACGTTCAAACCCACTTTACAACCAATTTACAGCCATTTTGGATGTGAGGGTTAAAAAAGAGGGACATTTCTATACTATAGTTTCTGTAACTTTGATTTTCTATCTGTATTGTTATTTTGCTTACGAGAAGGAAGGAGAGAAAATGAAAAACACAACTATGTCTTCAATAAACCTTTCAAATCATGTCTAGAGATCATTACTTTTAGAGATACATTTGATCTTGTTTACATCGTTAATTAAAATGTATAGTTATAGAAATGTTATCAAATAGAACCAAGTGTAAAGAAGCCAAAAAATACCAGCTTGGTAAATACTATAAAGCCATATGCTCGATGTATACATTACTTCATTTTATTTGGGAAAAATCATACCTTCAGACATCACAAAGAAATATTAGGTCTGTCTGCAGAATCGAATTCTTGCCACTGGGCGTCTTTAAATAACAAGCTGGATTTCTATGGATACCCTCTGTTATCAAACCCTATCAAAAGACATAAGGGAGCTTTTATGATGGAGTGAACTGTAAGCCATCAAAGTGGTGAAAAATCATTAAACGCACATTTCTATAACTAAAATATAGAATGCAGAACAGACATTCTGCAGAGACATAATACAGCTAACCACGAAGCAGGACATCTTTGAGCAGATTATCATCACATATGTCCATACAAAAAAAAAAAAAGAGAGAAAAAGAAAAGCTGAAATCTGTTTATACTACAAAAAGGTCAAAAACCCAAATTTCTCCCTGGGCCAAGAAACCTCAGCAGCAAATCATCAATATTGTTAGCAGATCTTAAATGATGTGATTCAATAAAACTATAATTATTGCTACTAATGTATTTTTGATCACAAGAGTTAGCGGATCCTTGCCACTGTGTGTTTTAGGTATTTGAACCATTGCAATAATTTAACAGGTCTATTGGGTCAGGGCAACAAATTCTCAGGAACATTCTAGTTTGAAGGCATTTATATTAATGTCAAAAACAGAAAAAATGCAATGAAACTTAATAGGTAAATCTTGACAACACTGGCTCTGATGGCCGTTGTAATTACAAATTACAGCATTGGTACAGTTTGTATGTTCACTTGGTATAATAGGGGACAGATTCTCTTCTTTGAGAGTGAGCCTCACTGCATGTGAATTTTACAATTTTTTTCTTTTGTTTTTGGATGTGATCAGCACTACTAAATAATTACCAATTTATTTTAACTTGCAAACTAAATCAAGATTTTTATTAAGCCAATTTGATTTCACCATTCGACACAACACCTGCCAAAAGTTCTTCACGGATAGCCATTCTAAATGCAGATTTAATTAGAGTTTAAAGTTAAATTAAAGGAAATCCATTATCAAAATGCCTATTCATAGGACAAATTAAAAACTTTTCTTATACACAGTGAATCTATTTTGAAAAAGTGTCTAATTAAAAAAAAATCTGTCTATGCCTGAGTCACGGTCATTTATAGGAGTAAATCCATTTTGTTTGTTCTTGGCCTTCTCAGGCTGTTAATATTTAAACTCTCCTTTTTCTGTACTGCAAATTGCACACACACACACAAAACCCCAGGGTCTAAAAGTGGTTTGAAGGGACCATAAAGCATTTTTTTTTTTGCATGTAAAAGTGATTCAAACCAGGATTGCATTTCTAACAAAGGTTGAGGCAACCTTTAAAAGGCTAATCGTACGCTAACCATCTGCCCCCACCTGATGTCATAGTGTCAATATCCCAATCAAGATGAATTAAATGCAAATATGGGGGTGGACAAAATAATGGCACACACCACACGAAAAAGGACTATTAGTTTGTAACTATATAACAATTAAAAACACAGCTGCAAAGGCAAATCATATTTGGTTGTTTGCCAAATAGTAGCACATGCGTGTCAACAAGAGGTCTGACATTTAGAATTTTGACAGGTGATTTTCTCAAAGCAACATAAGGCAACTAACAGAGTTCCAAAAAAGACAAATAAGCCGTGTACACATTTCAGGTGAATAGGTCACAAACTGCAAAATCATGACAACATTTGTCAACACTTAAGTGTCTACTCAATAAAGAGAGACAATGCTGGGGGGTGGGGGGGAGAGAGAGAGAGAGACACAATAATGGGGGGGAGAGAGAGAGAGACACAATAATGGGGGGGAGAGAGAGAGAGACACAATAATGGGGGGGAGAGAGAGACAATGCTGGGGGGGGGAGAGAGAGAGAGAGACAATGCTGGGGGGGGAGAGAGAGAGAGAGACAATGCTGGGGGGGGGAGAGAGAGAGAGAGAGAGAGAGAGAGAGAGAGACAATGCTGGGGGGGGGAGAGAGAGAGACAATGCTGGGGGGGGAGAGAGAGAGAGAGAGACAATGCTGGGGGGGGGAGAGAGAGAGAGAGAGACAATGCTGGGGGGGGAGAGAGAGAGAGAGACAATGCTGGGGGGGGAGAGAGAGAGAGAGACAGAGAGAGAGAGAGAGAGATACAATGCTGGGGGGGGGGGAGAGAGAGAGAGAGAGAGAGAGAGAGAGAGAGAGAGAGAGAGACAGACAATGCTGGGAGAGAGAGAGAGAGAGAGAGAGAGACAGACAATGCTGGGAGAGAGAGAGAGAGAGAGAGAGAGAGAGACAATGCTGGGGGGGGGAAGAGAGAGAGAGAGACAATGATGGGGGGAAGAGAGAGAGAGAGACAATGCTGGGGGGGGGAGAGAGAGAGAGAGAGAGACAACGCTGGGGGGAGGGGGAAAGAGGCAGCATAGGCACATAAAAGGAAATGCATTTGTTTAATATCATATTTTTTATTAAATTTTAAAAAGCAATTTACATGTGAATATATACAAGTTCTGTATATATATCCTATAGGGTAGTCTTATATTCAGGCTTTTAGTTTTTTTCCTAAAGGACTATCCAAAGTTTGGGGGGTCGTCTTATAATCAGGGTCGTCTTATATTAGAGCAAATACGGTATTTGTTATATGTTTTCATGGAAAACAAGGAAATTTCAAAGTGACCTCATACTTTCAACAGTAGTGTATTAATATACGTGTAAACATATATTTATATGATGTGGAGTGGATTACACAGATTCGTCAGCAAACCTTCTCATTGGCATACCTCCCAAATATCCCTGTTTGTGCGGGACAGTCTTGATTTGGGAGGTCTGTCTCTGTGGATAGTAATTAAAATTAATTCAGAGATCTGCAGTTTAGGAAAACATGGTCAAATGTTTGTTTTTTTATTGACATGCCTGGAGAGAAGATACCATGACACCTGAGACATAATCTGGAATCACAACAAAAATATCCGCGCACAAACAAATAATTCAAATTTGCTTAAAGACTGATTTCCTTTGAGCAAATAAGCAAATTAGCAAAACTTGGTTGTGCAATGATATTTTAGGATATCAACTTTAGTCACTTTTTCTTACATTGTTATCGAATATTATTTTTTATTTATTTATAAAGTATTTTACTAGGAAGGATACATTAAGATTTTGCTTGTTTTTAAGTACATCCTGCATCCAGGATCCAATACTTCCAAAATAATATTACAAATACAAAAAATATTAAAACACACACATATCCAAACTTAACACAGAAAATGAACAAAATATATTCAACCATGATTACAGGTTGTCATGCACCATAGCATGACTTAGGGACCGCAGACACTATCAATATTATACAAGGAAATGTAGGCCGTCTGGCGATTGGCTACAACCAAAATTGGCTAAGAGTTTAGAGGCCGAAAGTTGAAAAAGCCAAGATAAAGGGTTTAAAGGGCTGAAACCACTCACACCTAGGGTTTCATTGGTTGCTCTTCCCCTGCCTTCCTTCTGATTGGTGTCTGACAGATTAAGTACCAAATTTGATTGTGTTAACCATTTAATGCGTTTAGGTTCCTTTGTTCAATTATATATTATCTGATCTCAGTCTGTATAAATATCATGTCTGCTCTGCATTAAATTGTACTTCAACTGCTTTTCAAGAGAGCCGAGTCCTGTGTACTTATTCTGAACATATAGCAGTAGTTCCAGAGGTGTTTTGCTGTTCCAGCTGTTAGGAGTGTTACAAACAGAGGATCTTCCCTATAACGAGCAGCGAGTCTACTAAGCCCAGTAGACGTCTAGTTACACATGTGCATTCTGTATTGAAGTATATTGACAGAGATAACTAAAGGAATTTTAGACAGGGTGTGAGATTTCATGGTGTTTGTTAGGTTATTCCATAATGGAATACTCTGTAGGAAAATGAAATGTTTTGTGGTATAGTAAATACAAGTACTGGTACTGGATCGGAAGTTATAGGAAGTGGAACAGCTGGGGAGAGCATTCTACTTGGGCAGGGTGGGAGTTTCCCAGAAAAGCTCTTAAACACAAGGCTGGAGAGGTTCGTCTGGATTTCAGTGGTAGCCAGTTTAGCTCTTAACATGTCACAGTGTTGAGAAACGTAATTACATTGTAGCACCGACACAAGGTTTAGTGGTAAGAGACATTACAAATGAGGCAACATTTTGTTTCAAACTAGAGTGGAATATTTTTAATAAACAGCCTGTATTTTAATTAACCTACTGAAACTTTTCTCCCCAACAGGTCCCATCAAAAGAGAAATATAATAGCAAATGTGCTCATCTACCGACTATTTATTTTGTTAAACAATATTAAGTGAAATGGAGTTTCTCTAATTGCAGAAGCGATCAGCAAAGCTCACCAGCAAAACAGGAACAAGGTTTGGCAAAAGAACACTATAGCAGTGCAACAAACATTGACTCTGTGCCAGATTATCACATCAAAGCACAATTATTACTGTCCGATAACATTTTAATAAAGCTGCTCATTCATTTTTAAACTTCATTACCAAGCTCCAGTTAATGGAAGACAGTTTGAGTGCATCTTTAGCTCAATATTAAAGAACATAAAAATATTAACCTGGGTTAGGCAAAGTTGTACCCCACCTGGGTTCATCAATGGACCAATGTAGCACCTAATTCCCGTTTACGCTTTTAAGCCTGCATGACATCAGCAAAAGTTATAACATGGAAGGATGCCGTCGCAATGACATTTAGCAATACATAATTACATATGAATTTATATTTTCATATATTTTGTATCACAATATTCAATTATGATGTTATATAACAGAACTTAGTTTTATAAGATGGGGGGAGAAGCATAAAACAATGCAAAGAGGTTGAAATAAGGAGATGGGCCTAAATAAAATTCACCACTTCACAAAGAATTTCACTTACCCAGGAAATTAGAGCAAGCATTGAACACAGAACACATTTGTCAGTATTCATTTTTTACATGCATATTTGGATGGGAGGTGATAACGTTTCCATGTGAGAATCAAAAAAAATAGCACAAAAATAATAGATTAGAACAGCACAGGAGAGACTCTAAAATGATATGAAGAGATTAACCTTCAGTAATACAGAACTGCAGAGCTGTTCTACCTTAATTGACTGAAGCCTTAGCAATATGAAAAATGTAATAATGAAGCATTGCCCTTGTGACATGCCTGGAGAGAACTTTGCTTCCCCCACAGAATTCTACCTTTCCTGTTATCATATTAACATGATTATGAGGAATATCTTTAGAAATGCACAAAGGGTTTCCACTCAAGTCGGCCTCTCTGCAGAGTAAAGGCTGATCTGGCTGCAGATACACAGACAGGGTTAAAATGAAATGATGGGGTTAAAATGGCCATCCTTTGTGCAGGGAGGATCTCTCATTCCTATTGTGAAGGGAGGATCTGCCTACAAATTTATCAATTTTGTACTGGTAATACACCTATATTTGGAGTTAGGTACCCACACACTAGTTAACTGAGATTGGCAGAAGGCTCAAACTGTATTTGTTGCTTAATAAACATATGCGCACATCTAGTATTAACCATATAACAAGCCTACCTTTGTTTGATGCTTTAACAACAAGTCCACCCGAGCCTTGCAGGAGCGAACCCATAAACATATACTTGTTTTTTTTTAATAAAGTGAGAGACTTTGTGAAGGACACTGTTGTGTGTGTGTTCTCTGTGTCCAAATCAAACGGCTTCTACCAGGCGCCTGCCGGAATCTGTCAAGACGTTGCAGATATTGGATGGACGTAGTCTAAGATCGCAAACACCATTCAAACGGTGATGCTTTAATGCCTTAAGGTCGAGGCATTAAGCACCTCCGAAATCCAGTGCCCAGGGCACACGCGATTGCTCCATAGAACGATTTGCAGATGCCAAATTGGAGAGCAGAAAGCTCCTGCAAAATGGTTGCTGCCCTCTTGTAGGTAGAGCATTGGGAGTGAAAAAAATGTCACTTCCGTCACTCTGATGCTGTTGCTAACTGCCCCTAGAGGCAGTCAGCAACATTGCAATGTAAAAAAAAAAATTTTTAAACTAGAAACTATTTTTAATGAGTGTATAAATTATTCTGTAAGTCAAAGTTAGAAAAAGTAGGGTTTTTTATTTTTTCATCATATTTTATGATTTTTGTGTAGTAAATTATAAGATATGATGAATATAATGGTATCTAACAAAAGCCCTTATGGTGATTAATACAATATATCATTTGTGTGGGTACAGTATGTGAGAAAGAAGAAAAATGTTTGTGTTTAAAGCTAAACACAAACACCCCATGTCCCCAAGGGAAAGACAAGTTCAAAAAGTCATGTCACTAAGGGGTTAATCTGCATCTTTAACAAAGACTTCCAGTGACTGGCATTAAGGAACCATGCAAATTAATTTATGTAGCAGACTGATTGCAAACTGTATTAGCACATCAAATTCTGCCATAAAAAAGGACTCTGAACAAAAATGAGATTAATCCATTTGACATGGGTGAAGGTTTTCTTCAAGAACATTTTACGCTAATCAAATGTGTATTAGAGAATCAGATAAGTCATATTTCAATTAATGTGTTCTATTACAGAAGAAACTTACCAGTTGTCCTGACTTCAGACTTATCCTCATTCTGGCCTGAAAGACACAATAAGGGAAAGATTAATATTACAGTATACACTACAGAAGTTCACACATCATCTACATACATAAAAACAAACAATGCATAGCTTTTCAAAATAAATGAAGATGTTCGTCACTAGTTTTATTTATTTTTTACATTGTGCACAAAATAGATGGCGAGACCATGAATTCTGTGGGTTCTCATACACACCATAGCACTGGAATAGCCTCTCTAAACTGAGTTCATTAAGATGTTTACTAGGAAATGTAAAGCCATTTTTTATCTCTACATTTGCTATGGCAATGGCACTACTTTATTCATCTATACAGACTGTACTGTATTTCATAGTGGAAGAGTTTCTTTTTGCTTCTACCACGAGGGAGCGTAGGTCATTGTTCCCTCAATGTTGTCATTAGGTTGGAAGGTTATGAGGAACTTGCTTCTTTGCAGTGGGACACTCCTTATCAGCGCGCTCAAGTGATTAGTGTCCATTTAAGTGCGTCATCAGGAATGTGCTCCTTTCACAAACTTCATTAATGTGTAGTGTCTCACAGATCCCTGGTGTTATTTGCAAATTACCGGCTGCTGCTGTGGGATATTATAAGATGGCATGACCGAAGAGATTGTTGCTGAGCAAATTATTTGGTGTTTCCCTAGAAATCAACAAGACTCAAGTCCTCTTGGTCAGAAGACAATATGGTAATTACTACAAGAATAATAAATGGTCAGCCAACTTGGATTAATTTGGGGGTCAGAATCACTACTACTACTACTACTAAGAATATAAACCTAAGCATGATATCGGAGTGGGGTTTTGTGCGTTTTCTATATTGCCCATTATAGAAGAAATGCTGGGTCATTTTTTCAAAATGTGGTCACTAGGGCTAGCCAGAGTTCAGATTGGGTGAGTGCATCACACTCCACTCACTTTCTCACTTTATACTTGGGACATCAGTAACATTGTAATGTAAAGAAATATTTAATCTGCAATCTGCTGCAACCCCTAAGTATATCAATCAATAGTTACATATCAGCCAATGATCCAAGAATAAAAATACATTTGTTGCAAAGTACATTATGCAACTTATTGAAAGATTAATATGAGATGGCCAAATGAAATGCAACCAAATACCACAGTAGTGCCTATTTATGACTCTCCATTTTGTCATGAGACATGCTTTTTGAAATCCAACCAGGATTGCCCAGTATATATTTTTATTTCCATCTGTTTTTAAATGCTCCAAAAACAGGTAAAAGTGTATTTGTTTAAGTCGTAATTGTTATGGTAACTTTCAGCTCCCCGCTGCAATATTACCTTTTTGAAGAACAGGAAAAATTGTTAAAAGGACAACTAAACTTTTCTTCTGACTCCCTGTTTTTAACACTGAGTCAATATTAAGCCAACCAAAGGGACAGTGGAAATGGCCACCCCATCACAATTGTGCTACTGGGGAGGCAAAAGGATAGGAAACAAATATTTAAACATTGACAAAAGCTAATGTGACAGAAAGCTAGAACTTGTGCCTCTCCCCAAATTCTGCAAGGTTGCTACATTGTGTAATGCAGAATATTAGCCCCAGGGAAATGTGTTACATTAAAGCAGATACTGCACTTTATAGGAGTGTGTATTGGGCTCTGGGGTGGAGCATTTGGAAAGTAGGACAGGGCTGTTAAGTATTCCCCTGCCAAGAAGGAGATCAAATTGTGTTACATGTGAGGAGTAAGGAAGCTGCTTGGAGAAACAAACAGAACAATTTGTTTGCAGATGAAAATTCTGCCGAGAAATAGACAAGCTATCCAACCCAGTCCGTATATAATATTGTTTAATTAATGCTCCATTGAACAAGGATTTTGTACAACAATAAAAAGGCCAAGCCATTTTACCAGCGGTCGAAGTGTCTCTAGAACTCGGAAGACTGTGTAAAAAAGAAAAAAAAAAAAAAACTGTTGACAGGGCAAAAGGTACCAAAGGTTTTCTTTTAATTATCATGGCAGCAGTCAACAAAATTGATGCATAGGGATGCCAAATGAAAATGCCATCTAGGAAGAGCCATGAAGTTACACTGCGTATGTATGTGCACCGAGTAGATTGAGCTTAATGTCACTGCTGCGCATGCTCGGTGCACGGCAAAACCTAGCAGAGGTAGAGGAAAGTCCTCTACATTTCAAAACAGACCATAAATCCCTTTTATTTTGATTAGACCTTTATTAAGCTCTGTTAAAAACATTTGTACAAAAGACAAAATCATATAAGAGAACAAAGTTAGTTCAATAAACTGATGCAGGAGCAAGCTTCATGGCAGTCCCATTGAGCTATGGTGGGAAAATAGCATCTACAGCCAGAAGGCTGTGCAGAAGACAAAAATCAATATAGTCTAAGAATCTATGATAACATTTATGGGTCAACAACAGACGAAGAATTGAGAACCAGTTAGCAGGCAACCAAACTAAAAGGAGTGGAGGGGGGGGGCGGCAGTAAACTGAAAAATGTTGAATATACATACATGCAGACATACATATCGCTCCTCAGGCATGTCGGCATAAAAAGGCCGCTATAGATGGTTGATCCTCATGAAGCACAAATATCAGAATCATTACTGCATTCTGACTCATCTTCTTTCTCGCTCTAGCACAGTGTCGCATTTTAGAAATACAATAACATAGCTTCATGCTTTGAAAATTTGAGGGACTGACTCGACTTTGATGTTGTGTTTTAAGATTTTCTGCTACTTTTCAAAGCCAAGAAACAAAGTGAGAACAAACAGAAGCGAGATCAATATGAAGACCCTTTAACTTAGCCTTTTGGTGTGTCAACATTCAGTCTAAACATTTGATTTAACCATAGATCGGTAGCCGACTGATAAGAAATGGAAATAAAGTACCCCCCGGAGACTTGCATGGCTTAGTGCCAATACAATTATTTGCCCATTTTTAGATCCAGGGAAGTGTGTAGTAAAAACAGAAAATGAGCATATGGCAGCTTGGAAAGCAAGCCTCCTACATTTCATTACTCCAACATCCAGTCAATAGTACAGTATTGTATGTAGAATGCAAAACAAATGTGAAGTGATTCAAGTTACTAGATCACGCAGTATTTAAAAAGGTAAAGCAATTTAGTGGTTGCCGCCACAGAAGTAGCACAATTATGGAAACATTATTATTTTTAATTGTGAACTATTTAGACTTTGCTAAAGGATTTGAGATGGTTCCACACAAAAGGTTACTCCAGGGCTTAACAAACCCCGGGTTTGTGTGTGTATGTATATGACTGACTGTGTCTCTGTATGTATGTATGTGACGGACTGTGTGTGTGTGTGTGTGTGTATGTATGTATATGTATGTGACTGTCTGTGTTTATGTATGTAACTGACTGTGTCTGTGTGTGTATGTAAGTTTGTGACTGATCATCTCGCCTCTGTCTCTTCCCCGCCTTGTTTCTCTCTGCCCCCCCCCCCCCCCCCCCTCCTCTTGTCTCTCTCTTCCCCCCTCCCTCCTGTCAGAGGTATTGATCAGTAATCTCGAGACTGGTACATATGAATAAAGCAGAAGCAAAGTATAACAAGATGGATGCAAGCAGCCTCCATTTTGTGACAGTTTTTGGACATCCTTCTGTGTGTTAAAATCTTATTCTGTGTCCCTGAGGATAAAAGGAAAGTCTTCCACATTCCTAACTCTGTTATCTGTAACCAAATATTTTACTGATAAGTTCATAGTATCACCTGAACAGATAAGGTGGCCATTGTTGTGCAAGGTTTATTACATCTCATTGTACTGATGCAGACACAGCTGTGTACATCCTAGAGGAGAAGGGGGGCTTCTCTGCAACTTGCTAGCCCACCCAAACTGGCAGAAACTGACAGACACAGACACACTGAGATTATTGGGATTTTTGATTTGTAGAATCTAATAAGGGTTATTATAAATAGACCTAGTTGATTCAAATCACCCAATAAAATATATAATTATATCACACCTTCACTAATTAAAATGTAAAGTATTATTAATCCTACATATTAATTAGAATATTGTTTTTATTGTTTTATTAGTGTGGTATATATTTTATTATACATTTTTATTTAATGTGCAATGATAAGAATAAGAATATGATACATATTTACTCTCATTTCAAATTGTATTAACACTTTTAGACATTTAAACATACATTGTCTTATATTATACTCACAATCCAGGTGTAGCTATAAACCATGACATCATCTCATTTAAATTAAATACACCCATCCATTCAATTGGCTAGAAGTTACAGAAACAGGGTGTGAGTCTGAGATAAGGTTTGGTTGATAAGTTGGTACTGGAGGTGTAGAAAAAAAGACCAGAGATACCTGAGAGACCTGGGGGGACTGATTTTGGGAGATGGGAATGTTTTAGAAAAGGGCTGAGTCTCTCTCCTTCTGGAGAGGACTCAGGAATATGAGGCTTTTAATAGCACATGTTCATTATAACAATAGAAATCTCCATACCCATAGTATTGAGCTAAGTCCCAGGAGTAACTCCCATCACTCAATTCTTCAATTGAAGGAGTCTCAACTGCAAACCAACCTCTGCCGGTAATGTATAAATGTGGTAATTTGTTTCTAGCATAATCTCATTTTTATGGATGTCATTAGCATATATATTTGGGTTAATTTAACTTAAATCCCACAATTTCTGGGATCTATATGTTAGCCTGATGTTTATCTGTCATCCTTTCTGCAGAAGGAAGCCAGAGGAATATCCTATAGATATTACCAAGAACCATAAGTTCTTATAGTCTAGCTATTTACCCAAATATGTAATATATAATCTCCAGAGATTATCTAAGATTCTCATTCTTAAAGTCTAAACTAGAATACATACATTATCATTTACCGAGCAGATTAAGAAATAGCCACCTTGAGTAGTGATATGATTTAGTAGTATTACCTTACCTAAGCAGAGTATATGTTGGTAATTTGTAGGTAATTATGGTGCACTATCATTAACCATTTTAAATACTAATCATTGTAAGTTGTATCTAAATAAAATGCATGGCCATCTTACGGTCAGAAACGTACTGTATAATAAAGTATTCTACATATATGTTGATATAGGTACAGAGCTGCATAATTAATGTTTTGTCCTACTTACTAATGTTATAAGTCATACATGTGAATTATGATTAACATCTATTGATACTGTATTTTGTTGTATTATGCTATTTTGCTTACCGTTTGATCTTTATTCTATATTCAATAAATTCATTATTATTTTATTAATAATTGTGGCATTGTATTTACTTTTGTAAAAACGTCATCCAAACTCTCACATACATAACGAATTCTTGATATGGGTATTTTTAGTCGGACCCATATATATGAATCATCAATTTTCATATGTTTTATGATTCATAATTAATAACTCATATTCATATTTTTATGGTTATTAATAATCCGACAAGGGGATTGTCTCTGTCTCTTCCCCCCTCCCCTGGTTTCTCTCTGCCCCCCTCCCTCCCCCTCACCTGTAATTCGCTCCCTGGTGGTTAGTGGGGGCAGCTGGGGGATGTCTGCACGATACGGCAGTCTATTATGACAGACAGCCGATTCTCCCTGGTGGCTAGCGGGGCAGCGGAGGATGTCTGCGCAATGAGCGCAGACCTCCCCTGCAGCCGCCCGGCACGACCGCCGGGACTTTTATGACGAAGACGGAAGTACCCGGCTTCATCATAGAAGTCCCGGCGGTCGTGCCGGGCGGCAGCAAGGGGAGTCTGCGCTCATCGCGCAGACATCCCCTGCTGTTAGAGAGGGGGATCCAATTCCCCTGCAGCTCTGCTGGGGACCTGGATCCCCGTTTTATAATCTGACCTCAATTTGAGGTCAGATTATAAGACGACCTCGATTATAAGACGAGGAGTATTTTTCAGAATTTTTTTTCTGAAAAAAACCTGGTCTTATAATTGAGCAAATACGGTAATCCTCATAAGCATAACAATCCATGTCTTGTTAAGGCAACATAAGACCTGAGCCTAGAAACTCACTCATATCCAGTATCATTATATACACATTGGAATTGACCACCTGCATAAAAAATAATAATAATATAAAGCTTGATACAATTTATAACAGTTTAATATTTAAATAGATATTATTAGTTATTTATAAGATTGTTAACAAAATGTGTTATGCCATTACAAATAAGATATATTGCGGTATACATACATCTATAATAAAAAAAAATAAAAAGAATATACGCTACAATTCTTCACACCAGGACATTATGGAACTAGAAAAGTGCAAAGAAGGGCTACAAAATGAATGAAGCAATTGGAGGATCTTAGTTATGAAGAGAGACAGAGCTGTGTCTTAGAGAGGATATGATAACCTTATATAAATATGTGCAGGGCAAATTTAAAGAACCGAAATGTACAAAGAACAAGAGGTAAACCCCTGATACTGGAAGAGCAATGATTTCATAGACAACAAAGGAAGGGACTCTTTACAGTAAGGACAATAAAGAAAATGGACTCACTGCCAAGACAGATGCCTTCAAAAAGGGTCTGGATGTGTGTTTTTTTTTTTTAGAAAAGCAGGACATACAGGACTATCAATAATAGAAAAAACATTTTATATTTTAGAGCTTCTTGATCCAATGAGAAATCTGATTGCCTTTTGGAGTCAAGAAGGATTTTTTCCCCTTAAGCAGTAACAGAACTTCTTGAAGGGGGTTTGCCCTTTCCTGCCTCCTTTTAGATCAAAAGCAGCAATGATAGATAGAAGGGTTGAACTTGATGGACTTAGGGCTTTTTTTTTTTTACCTAAATTACTATGTTACTATGTTCATACAGATGTAGTACTTGGGCCAAAAGCAGGACATTCAAAATAGAGCTTCAAAATAGATTATTACAATAATTACTGCAGGCCATGTAAAAAAAAATTAAGATGATTTACAAATCACCTTAAAAAACTATATTTTATTTGTATTTGTCCCCACCACTAATTACATACTTCCTAAGACTGACAGTATGAATATCAGATTCAAAACGAATCTAATCATATGTTTACAGCATATGTTTAACAATAGCATTTGTTTCCAATAGTGCATTACTGTCATATAGATAAGCTGTGCATTCCCTGACATCAGCACCGTAGACAGTTAGATCCAAGCAGCTGGCACAGACAGGGTATAAAGAGTGCTAGAAATGCTTCCATGGTAAACCTTACACAGACAAGAAAGTATGTCAGGAAAATAATGCTTTGATTCACTTTCCTCCAAAATGGTGCAATATGCCCCTAATTTTATCCTACACTATGGTCTGAAATTAAAGTCTTCAAGGTGTGAGTAAAGCCATGTTTCATTGAGAAGATATGACTAGTGAGACAGAAGAAACAAGCACTAGAATATCTACTTCACTGAATCCATGTTAATGGGTGTAGCCTGTCAGTCATCCAGTTTAATGGGTCATTCGGCCATCAGTCCAATAATTAAGCCCTGGTAAGACTGTCAACCTAAACATTGTTTATATTGTGAATGTAGAGAATAAAAGAAATGATCAGTAGGTTATTCTAACAACATTGTACACAGATGCATAAAATAATAAACAAAAGTTTATTTAATAAATCTTTATTACATTTTCTTCAATATGTACAAAACAAACAATAGAAAAACACACTGTAACAAACAAATTGGTTAAGAACACCTTGCATATAGTCATTACATTTCAATATGTTCATATTTCTACATCCTTATCCCACTCTCATTATATATGTATATAAAACTTTCATTCATTATTGGGCAAGTATACAATTATGGGATTTGAAGAGATATATATTAAGTTACACCGATTCAGTCCTAACCTTCTCTTGCATTCCCACTTACTTAATCCAGACTAGCATTGTTTAATTTAAACAAAGCATCAGATATCTCGGACCGCCCTACCAGGAGGGGAAGCACTCATAACACATTTACAATACTCATAGTACCGAAGTCAGAGAGGGACCACCCTTCATCACATCCATAAAAAAAACAAAAACCTACCGCTCAGTCAACTCTCGGGGACAGGGGAGAAATAGTGAGGACATTTTACGAGGGTGTTTAATAAATAAATATCTTTAGATCGAAGCAAAGACCATATTAACCACGTTTTATCGTACTCCTCGCACACAGAAATATTCTTATATGCAAAAAATCAAGTTGGTAAAAATGTCTTGGTTTTCTTCTCTTTGTCTAGGAAGGTTTCCAGTCCATCCATTCTGAATAGGAGCTTTGCATAGGGCTATAGTAGGTGGTTCTGGGTGAATCCATTGATGCAGAATAGTTTTACATGCCGCTGCCAGTACTAAAGTGGGTTAACGGTTTACGTTTGGGATCCTATTCATTGGGTATTGCAGGGTTCTACCTAACCTTGAGTCTGTGTCAAAACATTTCGGGCAATCTGCCGTATGCCTCATTCAACATTTCCATTGAAGTTATGGTGACATATATGCATAATGTCTTATTTTTAGGTGCATATACCTGTAAGTGGCCACAGGTAACGTGGCATTTTTCTGTCAGGGATTTGGCTATATTATCTGGTTCAATTAATGGCATGTGATTAACTAAAGAGTATTTCCATTACAACCCCAATTTCAATCTCAGTGTTATCCATTCTTAGATCGTTCAAATCAATGATATTGGATGTATGTCCTCTGGAATCTGAAGGGTGGATCAGAGTAGTCAATGAAATCTGTGGTATAACTTGATCTGTCGTGTTTTTAGTATATAATATTGTTTGCGATGCCCAGTCCAAGGTGTATCTGTCCACCAAGTTGTAATTTTGGATATTTGGTACAGTTAAGCCTAGTTGTTCCACGACACGTTTAAGAGGGACACATCTGACAACAAAATAACTGATATATTGAAGTATTTAACAAGTGCTATGTACTTTTGCATAGTAATAAAGGCAGTGAATCCTTGACAATGCCTTTCACAATTTCAGGCTCTTGCACTCTTTTGAAAGAAAAAAAAAAAACTATTTATAAGGCAACTACATAAGAAGATTTGCACAGCCAGAAAAATACTAGTATTAACCTTAGTCTACTAAGAGGTCACAAAACCGGGAGTGGGAGAGATATCTTTAAACACCTGATTTTTATTATTTTGAGTTCTGTGTATTGCTTATCTGTAAATGCCATATGTCAACGAGAACAAATATGGAATGACCTAATAATAGTCAGAGTAGCCATCTATGTTTGATAAGGTTGACACGCTTACTTCTGATTAAATGGCCAATCTTTTCAACCTGAGCGATGTGATGAGCTACCGCAGAGGTGTTTTGAGAGATAAGAAAGATGAAAGATTGTCAAGTGTGCTGAAATTATTTATAGGTTGACTGCAGAAAGAAAAAATGCTCTACAAAGCTATACCGAGGAGAGAAGCAGGAAACAAAAACAGAACAATAAGGAGATGTGTACTTAATGACGTTGCTGCAAATATTTTTTTAAACTCTGCTTGTTTAATATCAAGAGCCAGTTTTTGCAGCATTTCTGGATCATATACATTATTTTATAGAGCGTTTGTTATAATCTATTTTGTCTCCTGTTGGAGACACCTAGGGTAATGGATCAGTGTCTAAACCACTACCCTGTACTAACACCAGAGAGCTACCTCTTTCTCCACATCCCTTCCTAGGATAGTCTTGCCACAAGATGGTTGAGCGTGGACATCTTTCACACTTCATACAAAATGTCACAGATCTCCTGTTTATCTTCACATTCCTTCCCAATTGCCAAGAACCATATAAAGAAACTATGTTAGATGAGAATTAATCCTTTGCATGTAGTTGAGTAAGAACGTATACCAGCAGAACATAAAACTGTCCAGCACTAAAGGCATAGACAGACTTATAAACATATTTACATATATATTTTGGTTGAATAAAGTATTTGTATTGGGCATACATACCCCTAATGTAAACTGCCATTTAACCTTTTTAATGAGCATTATATGATAAATAGAAGGAAGTGTTTTAAAACTGGTGGCAGGAGTCACAGAATTTAGGAATCTAACTTCCTTTTTGCTAGGATTATAAAATTACACTACAGCAGGGCTGACTTTTAGGAGCAAAAAATTCTAGGAGCCAGACAACAGCACATACACACAATCACATGCCGTCACATACACACACACACACACATACGCATATACAGTCAGTCACACATTCATACACGAGTGAGTGTGTCAGTCAGTCACACATTCATACACATGAGTGTGTCAGTCAGTCACACATTCGTACACATGAGTGAGTGTGTCAGTCAGTCACACATTCGTACACATGAGTGAGTGTGTCAGTCAGTCACACATTCGTACACATGAGTGAGTGTGTCAGTCAGTCACACATTCGTACACATGAGTGAGTGTGTCAGTCAGTCACACATTCGTACACATGAGTGAGTGTGTCAGTCAGTCACACATTCGTACACGAGTGAGTGTGTCAGTCAGTCACACATTCGTACACATGAGTGAGTGTGTCAGTCAGTCACACATTCGTACACATGAGTGAGTGTGTCAGTCAGTCACACATTCATACACATGAGTGAGTGTCAGTATTTAACGTATTATGCCAATGAAGCATCCTAAATACTTCATGTAGAGTACATGAAAAAAGTAGCACATAAGTGCAATGTATAAAGCAATAGTGCAATAAAAAGATTAGAGAGAAAAGTTATAGCCAAAAAAACACTAAAAAATGTTTATTATATACGTATGTTGGACTATATTAGTTCTCTCTAAACCTTTAATGCACCATTGCTTTATACATTGCATTTATGTGCTATTTTTTCATGTACTCTACAGGAAGTATTTAGGATGCTTAATTGGCATACTTCATATTAAATATTAATAATAAACTGCTTTCTTGAGTGACTATCCTTTTTATGATTTGTAATTAATTCAACGCTTAAAACATTAAAAGGGACAATCCCACCAAAAAATTAAAAAGTTTTATTTTTTTATTTTGTATTGTTGATTTCAGATATGTTTTTTGTTTTCGTTATGTGACTATATTTAATAAAATATGTAACTAAACAAGTGTGACTGGGAGCCGCTACTTTGTGAAATAGTGTTTTTGGGTGCCACCCCTCAGTGACTTTACAGCACTAGTATCTCACTTTGGGGCTGGAGACACAGAATGCAGTCTATATTGAGACTGGCTGGAAGATTTTGGATGATGTTGCATCATGGGAAACATTCACAAAATGGAGCCAGGAGATAAAAACCTAATTTTATTTTTCCTTTTTTATGCAATTAATTTAATTATATAAAAAAATATAAAAAAACAGTGGCGTATGATTTATATATGTGTTTGTTTTAAATGACCAGGTTATTTAGTTACTTCTTATGTAAGTGGCAGTGTACCTTTAATCTTTATTAGAGAATATCACTAATATCCCATTAAAGAGGGAGAAAGCACAAAAAATATTATACATGAATGGACATTTCTCTACATGTTTTATATCATTTTTTAATGGTACTTCTGCAAAATACCTTTCAATAGATATCCCATATTTTTCATTTAAAAAAAAACAAAAAAAGGACTTGGGAGGAGCTTCACTCCCAGTGATGTGTCTGTGCGTGAATCATGTAAGATGGGAGGGAAGAAATCATGTGTGAATTAGAACGTGTATATGAATGCTAATGTGAACAATAACGACAGTGGAGCAAGAGTGAGTCTTCTCTCATTCAAATGCACCGTAAAATGGTTTGGAGTAATTGTCATGCAGTTACGATTACAGTTTAAAAACCACACCGCAGTCTACAGATGAAGGTTTACCTAGAAATAAAATTTATATATAAAATTATTTCCCTTAAACCCCATCCCTATATTCAAGAACATTTAGCTAACGATACATAGTATTTAGAAGCCACATTGGTTTAGATGCCAATTTACTCAAGACAAGAAGAAATGACGGAGGAAGGATCTGACAGCACGCTTTACCTCAAACAAGTAAATTGACATAAAAAGTAAGCATTAGAGTTCTTATCTCCAAGTACTTTAATATCCTGCAGCAAAGCATCTCAATTATACTAACAAGAAGAGAGGACGCAGAATACAACTGTACGTACAAAACAGTTTGGATAAATGAACATGCCCAAGGATACACAATTCAAAAGCTACAATGCGCAAATTATTAAGTCCATAACAATTAAAGAATATATACTCTATGTACCGCTGGAAAAGTGCAATAAGTTTTTGCACTCACTAAAGCAGTACAGAAAACGGAAACAAATGATGTACAATTGTGAAATCAGAATGCATGTTATCAGAGCTGTCCATCACTCTGTCATAAAAGCCCAGTCAGGATTGTGACCTGCAAAGCATCTTTCACAAGCGAGTGGCTTTAATTAAAGGGGGAAACAAAGAGGCCAAACAGCCTTCAAACAGAAATACATGTCTGAGCAGTACAATGCTAGTATGACACACAATTACAGGTTTATTTTCTACCAAAGAATTCTGCTGTCATTCACACAGATTGCAAATGTTCCTATAGTTAAAAAAAACTGGCAATGTAACAACTACACAAAGCAGGAAACCTCTCAACACACCATAAACTCATACACAAACAAATATAATTTGGGTACTTAATAGTGGGTAGCAGATATAGTACTGGCCCTTTTTTAAAACATGTAAAAAGGGGAGTGTTTTCTTCACACAAATAAAGAAGAATTTAACCCTTTTGTGAAGCTAGGATGTTCTATGTTGCCCTAATTTAAAGGTCCCAAAAGACGCTAGTATGTGATAGAACGTCCTGCATTTAACAGAGCATCACGGCTTCTCTGGGGACTTGCAGCGGGATCCTACCTGTCAGATGAGGCCACTTTGAGTGGCCTCGGTCCGACAAGGAAAATGTAGCTACATTTTACTGAATCCCGCCATGCCCAAACGTCCGTGTTCGGGCACGCCTCCGTGACGGCGGGAGGTCTTGTGATTTTTTGTCAGAGACAAAAAACAGAGACAAGGTTCTATTAAGACCCTGATCGGGTCTCTGCCATTGTGACCTTGTTATCGGTAGCCAGGAACAAAAAGTGTGGTTTTAAAAAGTGGTGTCTTCTGGGACACAAGCACCATGCGTCATGAAGAGGTTGAGGACCAGAGATTTCACAAGTTTACATCTAGGGACCAGAGAGTCCAATATCTGGAATAAAAATCCAGGAGGTGGTGGACGTCTTAAATCACCATATACGGGTGCAAGAATATCTGACTTGTACGCTCCAGCAAAAGGTGGAGGCATTAGACAACAAAAGTTGTAAAAAGAACATACAGGTCCAGGGAGTTCTAGAAATGCAGATTGATCCAGATTTACAAGCAAAGATCCATTAACTATAAAAGGCTCCTGCTGCATCTGTCGAAATTTACAGATTATATCAGGTGCATGGTGCCAGGGGGCCGCTGAGCTCCCCTCCTCAAGATGTCCCGTGCAGTTTGTATTACCCAGCCAACTGGTATGCTCTTTCGACCAGATACCAAGCCTAGAAAGCTTCATTGTAAGCTTGCGCGCAGGGTTCTCTACCCCATGCACCAGTATGTTTCTAGTTTGTCTAACTTAATATGTAGTTCCCTTCTATGCTCTGTACCTAGCGTTACATAAATTGTTGACGCTATATAAATAAATGATAATGTAATGTAATGATGGAGAAATATCCCTGTTCACAGACTTATCACTAACAACTTTGCAGACCTAACAGGCCCTCCGACCCATCACTTTGGCTTTGAGAGAAGCTAATATGGCCTATAACCGGTGATCACCTTTGCATTTCATGTCTGCAAGGAAAACAGAAACCATACTCTCCACCATCCGAGATATACTATCTTATTTAAGCGACTGGCAAAAGCAGCATGTGGAAAAATATGAAGGAACATTCCCGCGGTTTATAAATAGAAACTGGAGGCGCAAATGTTCTGCTTATACCTAAATCTCTTCCTATAATTTAATGTGATCTATAGCAAATAAACACATTCTAATTAAAATTTGAAATTGTTAGACTGAATTCTTTGAAAGTCAAGAACATGCATTTCCATGCAACAATGCATGTGAAATGTCATTAAAAGTGTGCATGAAGGCACTCCAAATCTAATCCCTATGGCAACAGGGTTCATCACTGTACCTTCGCAGGCATTTGTTCATGCACGAGGGATGGAGGCCTGTTAGACAGGGTATGATGAATTTATATAGGGACTAGGTAAGAGCCTGAGCTATAACTCAGTACCTCCTTATAGTTTATGCAGTCACTGAGAAAACTGAGATTTTAGAGTCTATACAATAAAAAGATAATTTCAGGGAATTGAGATGGGATTTTCAGACTTCAGGCTAATGTAGCAGAGTTGGAAACATTTTCCAATGCAGCTGAATGGAAGACTTTTTCGAACTCAGCTACTTAAGTTTGTCTCAATTCTCTCTTTATTGAGTAGACCCTTATGTATACATCAGAATAAAGGAAATTGCAAAGAGATAATCCCAACACAGTATGGTAAGAAAGCCTAAGATTAAGTGGCAAGACATTCGGCACAAAACTATGCTTCCAACTTTGGGGTAGGACATTTTCTATTCAAGCATGACTGTGCCCCACTGCACAAAGCAAGGTCTATAAAAGACATGGTGGGAAAGGTTTGCTGACGAAGAAGTTGACTGGCCCACACAGAGCCCTGACCTCAACTCCATCAAACACCTTTACAATAAACTGCAACAGAGATTGTGAGCCAGGCCTTTTTACCAAACATCAGTGAACAAGTGATGGTGCAAGCACTTGAGAAACACAGTAATATAGTGTGCAAGGCAGATAGACTTTATAAATAAACAAGTGAAAAATGTATATAGTAAATACATAAAATAGTAAATTGAAATTAAAAACCAATAAGCAACAGGAAAAATGGCAATAAGGGTTACTCAGAGGGTCCCTGTCGCTTTAAGTGATCTGCTACTGTAGTATGCAAGGGGTGAAAAATGGATGGTCTATGTCTTACAAGAAGAGAAATCTACAAAATCTCTCATTAAAGTGCAGGCAGAGGTTTTAACCTTATTTGGCTACGCTGCAATATTCACTTTCTGGGATGATCAATTGGGGTTTCCTGTGACTGCGTGATAGTGTGCTATGCCATATTGCTTTGCTCTCGCCCAACATTAGTACCTGACCTCACAAATAATGAATAGACAACAATTCCCACAGAAACACTCCAAAAACTTATGGCAAGCTTTCTCAAAAGAGTGAAAACTGGTATAGAATGAGATGTCAAAAAAAAGTCCCTGTTGGTGTAATGGTCCCAATACTTTTGTATTATTTAGAAACGTTTTTTGCATCAAACTTTTCTTTGCGTTGCTGAATGACCCTTTAGTAAGTGTTGTTATTCTTACCTGATAAGCCCTCAGTAAACACTGTAAGAGTCTGTCCTCCAACACTCTGTAATTGAAATGGGTGTTCCCTTGGTGCAGTAACCATTGATGAGGCTGGCTTTCCGCCAATATCCTGGATACTTGCAAGCTCCTCATTAAGGGTAAATGACACCTGAAAAAAGATGCCATACAACATATTAAATATTTTTGCATCAATATGATTCTAAACTTTACAAGATGTTTCCACTAAGAAGTAAATTTGGAATGGGCCACTCTCACTAACAGAGCAGCATGATCTTCACTGACATCAAGAGATCATTTATACTTCTTCAATAACTTGGAAAAAAAAGGATGCCAAACATTACACAAAATGTTTTTTTTTTTTAAACTCTCATATTCAAAGTTTCATTCTCACCTCAGTTTTTCCTTGGTTTCTGCAGAAAAAAAGAACAGTTGTGTATTAAAAAGCAGTAGGAGAAATCTAACATGATACACTGAAAATCAGAATGCTGTTTGAAATGAAGGATTGATTTTGTAAATATACGCACCAGTTTACACTCAGCTCTATTGACAGATACGCACTGACTGGTTCTGAATGAACCAAAGTGTCAATCGCTGCTGGTGCAGAGAATGACACTCATTTTACAAGCAATCAAAATACATATTTAGAATCTCCTTTACGGACTGCATGTAAAAATGAGGGTCCCTCAATCCACCAACAGTGATTGACAGTCAGAGGATGAAATGGCATGTACCTCAAAAAGAAAATGCCATTTTATCCACATATTAGGGCAAGTAGTCTGAACTTAAGTAAGCACTAGTGTATGGTATTTCAAATATTCAGATCTAATTACTTTTGGAAAACAAAAACAAAACAGCATCAGATATATTCCTTTAAACGGCGTTACAGAGCCACTACATTTTTCCTATGTGCTTCTATTATACAAATGTGAAAATTACAGAGGCACTTGTATGTAGTAAGCATGCACAGTATATGCCTATGTTTCCCCATTAGTGTGTGAGACTATTACATTTTGCTTAGAGTAATACAGAATCAAATGTAGACCAGCAACAGTCATTGGACTACAACTCCAACACATCTGTTGCTTTTAGGAGTAATTATCCACTAACAGCTAATGAACCATATTTCTGTACCCATGACACAGTTTCTCACCCAAAATATTTCAAGACACATTTAAAGTTTTGAAACCTATTAGAAGTATATTAAATGACTTACTTAGCAATTCTAAGCTTTCCAACTTCTCCCCGTCCTGTAGCTTTCGACCACTGCTGTGCCAAATACTTTGGGAGCTATAAAGTGAACAGAGAAGATTTAGAAACAAACAATATATTTATTTACTTTTAGAGTGCAAAAAATACATTACTGGATATCAAATTGTTAAATAAAAATCTGAACAAAATATACCAGACTCTAAAGCAGGTGATGACGGAGTATATGAAAGAACTGGATTTTTGAAGGCAATGTTTCTGAATTCAAATACGTGTTTGTTTTTTCAAAATGCTAATAAATTACAAATGATAAAATTAACTTGTGCATATTTGCTTCCTTGACATCATAGATGCCTATTCGATTTGAATATCAATAGAAACATTTTGCAGTTGAAATGGGAAAAGCATCAAAGCATCTGGGTGTTTATCTGACAAATGCCAATTTCCAACCATCAACATAAATTTCGCACTTAAGGCGCCAGTATTATTTTCAGCCCTCTCCACTGTCAAAAGGAAGCTGCCAACTTTAAATGGTCATTTCTGGTTACATTTTCCTAAAAGAAAAAGTGGGAGAAATGCCAAGAGTGAAGAAATATTGTAGACATTATTAATGAAGATAAAATAGCTTTCAACAAAAAATATAGATCTGAAGCATTTTACATATCCTTTTATCTACCAGTATGCAGACATTCTTGCCAATTTTATGCACTATCTTTAATACATCCCCGATTTAATGTGGTTCTCTCATATTGAACATGCTCTAAAGAGGAATGTAACCATCAATGCAAAAAAATAAATAAAAAAAACATCACTTTTCATAGCCTTCTGTCAGATTAAAGCCTATTAAGTGAAACATAGCCTTCCATGCTGCTATGTCACATAGCTGCTGCTCTGGGACCTGGCATAGCTGATTGGTATTCTTCATGCCATCGCACACACCTCCAGTAACTAAAGGCAGTGGGAATGTGATTGACTGGGAGACAGTCGTTGGACCAATTAGCAGTCATGCCATGGAGCATTTGCAATATCTTTTATTACTAATTAACATAATTTTCAAATAATGAAGCAACAATAAATGTATCCGTACTTACAAGGATTACAATTTTTTTTTTTTTTTAAACTAAATGAATATTTCATGACATGGAATAGCACCTACAACACAGAGACACGATGCACATTTCAACTATTCTATGGAGAATACTATACAATATATTTGGAATCAAACATCTGACATCAATAGGTTAACCGCTGCAGTCCCAATGATTATCATCAATTGAAAGTATGACAGTTTAATAGTGTGGACGTGACCATCTTAGAATTGCATTGCAATTTTTAAACACAGAGTTGAGGTCCTGAGGAAGTTGCAGCACCCTCAGCATGTGGTGTGGAGGGCACTCTCTATCCACAGAACCCTCACTCAGTAACCCCCCTCATGTCTCATGCAGCTACCTCACAGTACCCTCCACCAGCAGCAAGCACAGCTGACCAGCAGTGACTTCACTGACACCAAACTACCGTAATTTTGATTTATTATTATTATTATGGTTAGACCAAGTGTAAAATGCATAGCCAGGACAATAACACTCTCAACTATTAGCACCTGTGAATTGAGAGCGACAGAGAAAGTACCCTAACACCCTCCCCAATACAGACACGGATCTTGCACTCATATCGAATCCCCGCCGTACACATCTCTCATGCGTTCGCCTCTTTACACTATAAATGTATACGAAGTATCAGTGTTACTGTCTCTCTCGTACCTTCACGAGCCACATGCCAGTGTTTTGCTTGGCTCCACTCAAATCCAGGTCCGCTTTATCGGCCGCCATAACTGTAACGTGAGAAATAGCAAGACCCTCAACTACAACAACCTGAACCACAGAGCACGGCGGATATCAGAAGCCGGTGCACACACTGAACAGAGCTGTACGGAGCGCGGCGTGGGACACACTTCCGGCAGCGATCATACTGCCCCAAGTGGCTACTAGGATTATTTCATGCAAGCTCTGATCTCTTTGTGTGCATACAGCACATTATATGTTAATTAGTATATTTGCCTACGTACGAATAAAGGCACACCATCACCTCTTGCATAGTTAATTGTATCACCCAAACTATATTTTATATACCAAATAAATTACACGAAAATACAAAAATTCGACCTATATGCGCCTGCAAATATCAAATAACACGTTTTGAATATGTGTTAATTAATTATTGTTATCTATCAATTACCTGATATTTTATGTGATTTTATGTTGTGGTTTGATTTGTATTTTTAATGGCATATTCTCCAACTACTGAAACTATGGAGAACCTCTACACAAGGAAACATAATAATATTTCAGAAGGTAATCTGTGTTGCCTGTAAAAAAAAGAAAAAGAGTAATATGTAGCAAAAATTATCCATAAATTATGTTGGCAGAATTGAAAATAATTGCACGTTAAGAGAAAAATAAATATTTAAGTGTCTCTGTCTCCTGTATATAACATCACAAGTGGCTTGAAATAACAAATTGCACATTTCCCATTGAAAATGAGTTCATTTGCATGTCAAGCTACATTGATGTCATAGACAGGAGATGCCACATTCACATTTAAAACATATTTTCTCTTAATTCATTCAGTTACAAGAGTTTTTTGGTGATTTTTTTGTTATGTATCTGTTTAACTTTAATTTCTCTCTAATTTCGTTTACTTATAACAAGCTATATATTGTTTTTAAGGAAATGTAAGGCTTTCTTTTGATGCCATTTTTATCTTTATAATTCATATTTTACAAATTTTTTTGTCCACAGGCCTTGTTTACATTCCTGACAATCCTGTCAACACACACACACACATATATATATATATATATATATATATATATATATATACCGGTATATATTTATCATTTCAGTTAAAACGTAACATCTCCCACACAAATGTTGACTAATTTCTCTTCCACACCATCATACCGTGGATGTATCCACACAGATATATGGCAGCTCAGATGATGATTTCTGCACAGTGTGTATGCACTTTATCACCTATGTATATTTTCATGTATTACAGTAGATGGATATTTACTTTTGCAATGCTCCAGTGATTACAGTGTCCCTTTAATCACTGCAAGAACGTCTGTTCTAATAGACAGTCGTAAAGTCTCTCAGGAATATCTTCCTCAAATGTTGGCTAGTATAAACATTGTAATACAAAATCTAGTAATGTATAGATTGTCAAGAAAAAAAGGTGCATTGCAACAATACTTTTAAAAAAAGCAGGATGCATATATTTCATCTAACCATTAATATCCATTAATCAATGTTTTTCTTGAGTCGAGGTTCCCTTTAAGAGAGGGATTCATAAGGTATTCTTGACAGTAGGAATATTGGCAGGAGCAGACCTATAGGGAGTATCTTCAACTGAGGAGCTCTGCACAATTACCACTGAAGCATCAGACAGTGACAGTAGTGTCCCACTTCTCCTCCTGTTATCCACAGCTGTTATGCCCTGTCGCCTAGCACAGCGGATATGATAACCCTGTAAAACTGTCAAGAAACTCACCCACTGGTAACATATCAGTTATGCACCTCTCTAATGGCCAAAATGTAGAATACACTTTTTCATCTCCATGTAACAGCAGTCCTACCTTTAAGTTTGTTGACAAGCATTTTGTTTAATCCCTTCACGATGCTAGGACGTTCTAAGCCATCCTATAGATTTGGTTCAAAAATACGCTAGGACGGCATAGAATGTCCTGCATTTAACACCTCATCGCAGCTCCCCCAGGATGAGCTGTGCTTGGATCCTGCTGCAAGAACTTCCAACAGGATCTCATCTGTCAGATGAGGCCACATTGAGTGGCCTTAGACCAGTGGCAGACTAAGCTTGGGGCAGAGTGTGTGGTCTGCCCCGGGTGCCACTCATTTGGAGGGGTCCGTACCTCTGTAAGAAGCAGTGTCAGGAACCTAAGTTTCCCGCCGCTGCACAGACTGCTAACCCCTCTCTCCTCGACCCTGCGCAAAGGTCAGAGGGAGGGAAGACACAGGGCCCTGGACAGCGCGAGGAGCAGTCCCTTCTACAGTCTGCAGCTCGGTAATGGAAAAAAATCTGTGTGTGTGCATGTGTAAGTGTGTATATGCATGTGTGACTCTGTGTGTGTTATTGTGAGTATGCATGTCTAAGTGTCAGACTGTGTGTGTGTGTGTGTGTGACTCTGTGTGTGTAGGTGTGAGTATGCATGTGTAAGTGTGCAGGGCCACCATCAGGGGGTGACAGGTGATACACTGGCTGTGGCATATTAATGGGAAAACTGTCTGTGGCATATTAATGGGCATATTGACTATGGCATATTAATGGGCATACTGACAGTGGCATATAAATGGGCATACTGACTCTGGCATATTAATGGGAATTGAGTGGCATTTTAATGGGCATACTGACTGTAGCATATTAATGGGAAAACTGGCTGTGGCAAATTAATGAGCAAAGAATGGCATATAAATTGGCATACTAGCTGTGGCATATTAATTGGCAAAGAGTGACATATTCATGGGCATACTGGCTGGGGCATGTTCATGGGCAAACTGACTGTGGCATATTAATGGACATTGAGTGGCATTTAAATTGGCATACTGACTGGCATATTAATGGGCATACTGACTGTGACATACCAATGGTAAAACTGTCTGTGGCAAATTCATGGGCAGTGAGGGGCATATGAATGGACATACTAGCTGTGGCATATTGAGTGGCATATTCATGGGCATACTGGCTGTGGCATATTTATGGACAAACTGGCTGTGGCATATTCATGGACAAACTGGCTGTGGCATATAAATGGCCATACTGACTGTGGAATATAAATGGGCATTGAGTGGCACATTAATGTGCATACTGACTGTGGCATATTAATGGACAAAGAGTGGCATATTAATGGGCATACTAGCTGTGGCATATTAATTAGCAAAGAGTAGCATATTCATGAACAAACTGGCTGTGGCATATTCATGGGTAAACTACCAATGGCATATTAATGGCAAAAGACTGTGAGTGTGACTGTATGTGTAAGTTTGAGTCTGTGTGTGTAAGTTTGAGTCTGTGTTTGTATGTGTGACTGTGTGTGTAAGTGTGAGACTGTTTGTGTAAATTAATTTTTTTCAAGCTGACAGTTTTTTTTATACAAATATTGTTTATTACATCAAAAAAATATACAAACATACATGAGAAGGGGATCAACAATCTACAATAGTATGTAATTCCCCTAACCTTCCCTTCCCTTTCTGTTTACAAGTTACAAATATTCTTGAAAGCATATTTCAATAATATTGCCAAATACAGTGCTAAATGCAGTCTCAGACTGACCGGAAAACTACATCCGATGCTCAAATCTAGCACCAGCCAGTGGCGGATCCGGGGGGGGGGGGGGTCAATGGGGCAATTGCCCCCCCCCTCCCCGAGAAAAGGGGGGGAAAACAAAACGCCACTTTAAAAAAGCACGCTTGCAGGCCGAGACGGAGGTGAGATCAGATTAGAAGATCCCCCCTCAGCAGCGCTCTACCTGCCAGAAACCTCCGTGCTGCCTGTTCGGCTTCCCGTGCAGTGAGTGCCAATAGGTCACGTGACCGGCATATTAAATGGCAAATAACACTGGCATATTATTGGGCAAATTGGCAGGGGCATATTAATAGCAACTAACACTGGAATATTATTGGGCAAATTGGATGGGGCATATTAAATGGCAAATGACTGGCATATTATTGGGCAAATTGGATGGGGCAAATTAAATGGCAAATAACACTGGCATATTATTGGGCAAATTGGCAGGGTCATATTAAAGGGCAAATAACACTGGCATATTATTGGGCAAATTGGCTGGGGCATATTAAATGGCAAATAACACTGGCATATTGTTGGGCAAATTAGCAGGGGCATATTACCTGGCAAGTAACACTGGCATATTATTGGGCAAATTGGCTGGGGCATATTAAATGGCAAATAACACTGGCATATTATTGGGCAAATTAGCAGGGGCATATTAAATGGCAAATAATACTGGCATATTATTGGGCAAATTGTCTGTAGCTTATTAATGGCAAATAATACTGGCATATTATTGGGCACATTGGCTGGGGAATATTAATGGCAAATAATACTGGCATATTATTGGGCAAATTATCTGGGGAATATTAATGGCAAATAATATTGGCAAATGTGTATGTAATTGGGTGATGGAGGCATGTAAATGGGGTGATGGGGCATGTCCTTGGTGTGCATCGTGGGGGGTGCCCAAATTTTGGCTGCCTAGGGCAGCACAAAACCAAGGAGAGAACACTGAATGGAGGGGGGAGAGGAGAAAACATTTATGGGGAAGAAGAGAGAACACTGACGTGTGGGGGAGAGAGGAGAGAACACAGACGGTAGAGAGGAGGAAAAGACACAGCTATTGGGAAGAGGAGAGACACATACATGTTTAGAGGGACAAAGAGACAGTCATAGGAGGTAGAGAATATAGAGAGACATGGGAAGGGAGAGGAGACAGACAGACATGGGATGGTAGAGGAGAGACAGACATGGGATGGCAGAGGAGAAACAGACAGACATGGGAGAGGAGAGACAGACAGACACGGGATGGGAGAGGAGAGACAGAGAGCTGGGAAATGAGAGGAGAGTCAGACGGACATGGGAAAGAAGAGGATAAAAAAGACACAGAGGAGAGAAACGGACATGGAAGGAAGAGGGACATGGGGAGGGAGAGGAGTGCGACAGACATGGGAAGGGAGAGGCGCGTGACAGAAGGACATGAGAGGAAGGAAAAGACACACGGACATGGAAGAGAGGAAAAGACACACGGACATGGGAGAGAGGAAAAGACACACGGACATGGGTGAGAGAAAAAAAAACAGACGGACATGTGCCCCTCCCGAGATCAGACTCTGGATCCGCCCCTGGCACCGGCTACATATTACCAAATCGTGCATTGCCCCTGACGTCACCTTTTGATCGGGGAAAGAAACAAAAATGGCATTTTGGTGCTTGCGTCCAGGGCCGGCGCTACCATAAGGCAAAATCGCCCGCACCCCCAGGCCCGTTTACTTACCTTCTTCCTGCTCTGTCCCCCGGTGCAGCTCCGTGGCTGTGAGGGAAGCATTGTGCGCTCCCCTCCAGCCGCGCGGTTTATAAAGTTTGTTTAAACTTTTTTTTTAAACAAACTTTATTGACCGCGCGGCTGGAGGGGAGCCCACAACGCTTCCCTCACAGCCATGAACCTGCACCGGGAGACAGAGCAGGAAGACGGTAAGTACTGGCTGGGGAAGGGGGAAGGAGGGGGCACAATCCGGGCATAATGAGTGGCACAATCCAGGCATATTGGATTGGCAAAATCCAGGCATATTGAGTGGCATATTGAGGGGCAAAATGCAGGCATATTAAATGGCATATTGGGGGGCAAAATCATGGCATATTAAATGGCATATTGGAGGGGGAAAATCATAGCATATTAAATGGCATATTGAGGGGCAACATCCTGGCATATTAAATGGCATATTGAGGGGCAAAATGCTGGCATATTAAATGGCATATTGGAGGGGCAAAATCATGGCATATTGGAGGGGCAAAATCATGGCATATTAAATGGCATATTGGAGGGGCAAAATCCTGGCATGTTAAATGGCATATTGGAGGGGCAAAATTCTGGCATATTGAGGGGCAAAATTCTGGCATATTAAATGGCAAAAGAATGGCATATTGAAGGGAAATACTGGTATATTAAATGGCATATTGAGGGGCAAAATATTGGCATATTGAGTGGCTAAATACTGGCATATTGAGTGGCAAAATAGTGTGTCTCAGGTTATGTGTGTATTGGTGTCACTGTGTGTGTGTGTAAGTGGTAAGGGTGTGTGTAAATGTGTCACTTTCTGTGTAGGGGTGTGTGTGTGTGTCACTTTTTTTTTTTTGTAAATCATATTTTATTAGTTTTACATATTAATATGAAAATATAAACATGCAGGTTGTAGATAATCGTATCTGAATCAAAACAAGTTCAAAAGAACATTTTTATCACAAACGCTTATGTCTAAAAGGAATGAAAAAAAGTAAAGAAAAAAAACAAAAAAAGGGGGGGGGGCATATATGGGGGGGGGGGTGGAAATGGGAAGAAGAGGGTAAAGCAGAAAAGAAGGTAAAGACAAAGAGTATGGAGTAACTCCCAGGTGGGACAGGCCACCTATGGCGTGAAAGCGCCACAAAAAGAAAAACGAGGTTACGGTCAGAAAAAGTTGACCTAGCTCCAATTCCACCAACCAAGGTAGAGTGGAGCTCCTCTGTGGGGGAAACAGAGCCAGCAGCCCCATGGTAATATAACAATACAAGCGCTGCACCCAGGGCCGTCTTTAATAGTGATTGGACCCTGGGCAAGCATTTGCTTGGGCCCTCTGGACCCTGCCCCCTCCCCTGCATGCAATCCCGCCATCCATCGCAATGTTACCCCCCCCCCACACACATATGCCATAATTGTTGTGCCATTCAGATGCCAGTAATATTGTGCCATTCAGAGCGCAGTATTATTGTGCCAGTCAGAGCCCAGTAATATTGTGCCAGTCAGAGCCCAGTAATATTGTGCCATTCAGAGCCCAGTAATATTGTGCCAGTCAGAGCCCAGGAATATTGTGCCAGTCAGAGCCCAGGAATATTGTGCCAGTCAGAGCCCAGGAATATTGTGCCAGTCTGAGCCCAGGAATATTGTGAAATTCAGACCCCAGTAATATTGTGCCAGTCAGATGCCTGTAATATTGTGCCAGTCAGATGCCCAGTATTATTGTGCCAGTCAGAGCCCAGTAATATTGTGCCAGCCAGATGCCCAGTAATATTGTGCCAGCCAGATGCCCAGTAATATTGTGCCAGCCAGATACCTGTAATATTGTGCCAGTCAGATACCAGGAATATTGTGCTTGTCAGATACCAGGAATATTGTGCCTGTCAGATACCAGTATTATTGTGCCAGTCAGAGACCAGTAATATTGTGCCAGCCAGATGCCTGTAATATTATGCCAGTCAGAGCCCAGTAATATAGTGCCAGCCAGATGCCTGTAATATTATGCCAGTCAGAGCCCAGTAATATAGTGCCAGCAAGATGCCTGTAATATTATGCCAGCCAGATGCCTGTAATATTATGCCAGCCAGATGCCCAGTATTATTGTGCCAGTCAGATGCCCAGTATTATTGTGCCAGTCAGAGCCCAGTAATATTGTGCCAGCCAGATGCCCAGTAATATTGTGCCAGCCAGATGCCCAGTAATATTGTGCCAGCCAGAGCCCAGTAATATTCTGCCATTCAGATGCCCAGTAATATAGTGCCAGTCAGAGCCCAGTAATATAGTGCCAGTCAGAGCCCAGTAATATAGTGCCTGCCAGCCAGATGCCCAGTAATATTGTGCCAGCCAGAGCCCAGTAATATTCTGCCATTCAGATGCCCAATATTATTCTGCCATTCAGATGCCCAGTAATATTGTGCCAGCCAGAGCCCAGTAATATACTGCCATTCAGATGCCCAGTAATATTGTGCCAGCCAGAGCCCAGTAATATTCTGCCATTCAGATGCCCAGTATTATTCTGCCATTCAGATGCCCAGTAATATTGTGCCAGCCAGAGCCCAGTAATATTCTGCCATTCAGATGCCCAGTATTATTCTGCCATTCAGATGCCCAGTAATATTGTGCCAGCCAGAGCCCAGTAATATTCTGCCATTCAGATGCCCAGTATTATTGTGCCAGCCAGATGCCCAGTAATATTGTGCCAGTAAGCCCCCCGCCCCCCCCCCCCCCCCGTTCAGAAGTACTTACATGAAGCTGCTCCGTGTCCCCCGCCGGATGTCTCCTCCGTGCAGTCTTCCCTCTTGCACGGAGGAGGGAAACAGTCACCGGATGTGACGCGACGTCACATCCGGCATCAGTTTTTTTTTTTTTTTTTTTCGGCCATCGCATCCATCGGATGCGGCTTGCCGGAAAAAAGCGTTCACAAGCGCAATGCGCTGTGAACGCGGCAAGCAGGGCTGGGGGCCCACGGGACAGCTGCCTTGGGGCCCCCCAGGAGTAAATGGGCCCAGGGCAGCTGCCCCGTTTGCCCCGCGTTAAAGACGGCCCTGGCTGCACCGCAGCTGCAACAAAGAGCATAATATGGCTTTGGAACTTTCTCTTCCCATTTGTTAATAAAAAAGGGGGGAGAAAACCCAGCAAATAGAACAAACAAATGTAAGGTATGGGCCTTCTGCTATAGTATACATTGGACATGTGCCTATTGTTTCAAATATGTAGACGAGGCTTATTAAAATTTGTGAAAATTGGCTATATACAGTGTGTTAAAACAGTCCAGATTGGAGCATAGTTAAAGGTGCAGAGGCCGTCTCTGGGGATATAAACCCCAATTATAACTTGCGTCCCAATGGGAAGGTCCCGAACCATGACAGGTAGTCGGCTTAGGTGTTGCTAAGCTAGCCAGTCTCTGACGTTGTAGGGTTTATGCAGAGGGGACCGGGAAAAATAGCAGGTTTCTGCCACTCCGGTACCTGTATGTTAGGTAAGCCCAACCCGCTGAGGAAAGATGGTAAGTCTTTTGGGTGGCGAAGAACATGCAATACATTGTTCCTTCGGACCTGTAGGGCAAATGGGAAGCCCCAGGTATATGGAATCTCAGCTGCTCTTAGTTCCACAGTCACCGGGCGTAAGGCCTTACGAGTCTGCAATGTGGTAGGGGAGAGGTCGGCAAAAAACGTGATCTCCTTGTCCAGGATTTTGACCGGTGGCATATGGCGGTAGTCCTTCAAAAGTGCATCCCGATCAGCAGAATAGTGTAGGGTACATATCACATCTCAGGGTATGACTCCTTTCAGATCTCTCAGTCTCCTGCTGCGGAACACTGTGTCCACTTCGGTAGAGTTTGCTGGGGACTTGTGCAGGATCGAATCGAATAGCTGTTCAACTGTAGCGCGTAGGTCTTCATCACCGACTTCCTCAGGGACCCCCCGGATACGGACATTATTTTGTCGGCTTTTATTTTCTAGCATCTCAACACGTTGTTGAAGTGAGTAGATCTGAAACTCCTGTGTCTGTATGTGCGTATTCAGTGCGTTCACCATTTCACAGGTTAATGGCATTACCTCATCCAGGGTAAGTACTTTGCCCTCCATCTGTCGCATATCATGTTTCATCACCTCCATTTCATGACCCCACATCACACATAACATTCAGACTCACATCAAGCTCATACTCCCATCACACACACACTCCTACTCCCATCACACTCAGTCACACACTCCTACTCCCATCACACTCAGTCACACACACTGTCTCCCATCACACACACTCTGACTCCCATCACACTCAGTCACACACACTGTCTCCCATCACACACACTCTGACTCCCATCAGCACTTACCTTTCCCTGGTGGAAGACAGCATGGTCCCTCCATGCTGCCTGTTCGGCTTCCCGGCGATTGTGCCGACAGGTCACGTGACCGGGCGCGCGTATGACGTCAGCGCGCCCGTCACGTGACTGTCAGCACTTCCGTGTCACACTGCACGGGGAGCCGAACAGGCAGCACCGAGGTTTCTCTGTGCTGCCTGTTCGGCTCTCCGTGCAGCCTGGCAAGCAGATCTTCCGATCCCCTCTCACCTCCGTCTCTGCCTGCAAGCGCGGTCTTTTTTAAAAAAATGTTTTAAAGGGCCGGGTTTTTTTTTTTTTACATTTTTTTTTTTGACATTTTTTTTATTTTTTTTATTTTCAGTGCTGGGGGGCGGCCCCCCAAAATTTGCCGCCCTAGGCATCCGCCTAGGATGCCTCGCGGTAAATACAGCACTGACCAGGGGGTAAACCCTTGTGTATATTAGCATAACTAAGTTAACAATAGAAGCTTTAATGTACATGACAAGCAGTGATTGAGTCATACATGTCAAAGACACATATTCTTTACTGTTTAGATGACAGTAAACACTTGTGACCAAAATTGCCCATATAAGATGAACAATTTTCAGTATCTGCAGCTTACAATAAATAATATAAGACGTTCTGGCACTGTAATGGTTAAACAGTCTCTAAATGTATTCTCCTGACAAATGGCTACAGTTACTACCTCTGTTATGTTTAAATTTGTTACATTATGATTCTTTTTATGTTTCTGGAGCAGCAACGTATTGAGTAAAGATGGTTAGTATTCCTAGCAGGGCCGGCCTTAGGGGTGTGAGACCTGTGCGAGCGCACAGGGCGCAACACCCCAGGAGGCGCCCTCCAGTTAAAAAAAAAAACAAAAGTAAAAAAAAAACAAAAAAAAAAGCCGGTAGAGGCACTGGGTGGGGGAGATCTAAAGATCCCCCCTCACCAGCCCTCTGCTCGGCATGCTCTCTAGATCCGGGGAGGGGGCGGAGCTAACCGGCTCAGCGTTGTAGCTCCGCCCCCACCCTGTGAAGGAGAGCAGCGTCTGCTTCACGGGGAGCTGCAGGCAGCAAGAGATAGTGCTGCTCGGCTCCCCATGCCTGCATTAAGCATGGGAAGCCAAGCTGCACCTTCTCTTGCTGCCCATGGCTCTCTGTAATGCAGACTGTGCTTGCTTCACAGGGTGGGGGCGGAGCTACACCTCTCAGCCGGTTAGCTAAGCCCCCTCCCTGGATCCAACTTTGCAGGCAAAGGTAGGGGAGGGGGGAGAGTGAGAGGCAGAACAGGGGTTGGGGACGACGACAGACAGACAGAACAGGGGCAGGGGGGGAGAGACAGAACAGGGCTAGAGAGAGATAACAGTGGGAGGGGGGAGAGAGAGACAGAACAGGGGAGGGGGAGAGAGAGACAGACAGAACAGGGGCAGGGGGAAGAGACAGAACTGGTGGAGAGAGAGAAAGAACAGTGGATGGGGGAGAGACAGAACAGGGGCAGGGGGCAGAGACAGAACTGGGGGGGAGAGAGATAACAGGGGGAGGGGGGAGAGAGACAGACAGAACAGGGGCAGGGGGAGAGACAGAACTGGGGGAGAGAGAGAAAACAGGGGGAGGGGGGAGAGAGAGAGACAGAACAGGGGGAGGGTGGGACAGAACAGGGGACGGGGGGGGGAGAGACAGAACAGGTTAGGGGGGGGATACAGAGAGAGACAGACATGGCAAGGAAGAGGAAAGGGACAAACATGGGAAGGGAGAGAGACACATTCATAGGGGGGTGAAAGAGACGAGGGGGGGGGCGCCACGGGGGAAGCCCGCACAGGGCGCCGGAACACTTAAGGCCAGCCCTGATTCCTAGCACAAAGCTATGTTATAAATGGACAGTTTGACATTAGTTTATACAGCATCAGCAAGTCATGCAGCATGTGGTAAAGAATGGAGTGTGTGGTACAGAGTTTATGGGGAGTTGCAGAAAAAAAATAGACAAATAAAGACAAACATGATACATGAGGTAGAGGGCCCCGCTCAAGAGCTTACACATAAAGGTGAGTGAAGAGACAGGAGAAAAAAATAATCAGGTTCACTGAAGTTCTGTCCAAAACAGTAATTCACCTAAAAAGAAAACAATCCTCAACCTCCCATAAAATTGGAACCAATGAATTGTAGAAACAACACGTAAAGGCTGCATATCGGATTTCCCCTCTTTGTCCATGGCTCTTTTAGATATTTTTTTTAGGTATCTTTTTTATTACAAATTATAAATACAAAATACAGTACAATACAAAACACAAGCGATGCAATATGTTTCTGAAAAATTGCAGTTTGAGTTATATCAAATATATGGCTTATCATTCAGCAAAAAACACTGTTATATTATAAGGTTAAATAGGAAACATTAAAAGCGAGAAACGGGGCAGCAGTGGAGACGGATGGTCGTGTGTTGCTCGCGCTCCCGTACCATACGCCAAATAACTGCTTTTAATTATGGCTTCACCGCAAAAGACCATTGGGGTCAGGACTCATGGACACAGGGGATCCAAAAAAAGGAAGGAAAAGGAAAAATGCAAGCCGCAAACTGTGCAAAACATTGACGCGTTGCTGACGAGGCCACCTAAGCCCCAACCGAGTAATGATGCAGGCTCGCAAAGCACGCAACACGAATATTCCGATGGCTCTGCTGATATATCGGTGGACAAACTGGCACACATTCAAAGATATAAAACAGTCATCAGTGGCCCAGATGCAGCGTTAGCGACCAAAGCTGACTTAAAAACCCTGATTCAAGACCTGAGACATGCCCTCCATCTTGAAATGGTGGTAAGAAACGTAGGCATTCAGGGGGTGAAAATTGATGACTGGGCGCACCCCACCCCCCTTTTTTGGGAACCATAAAAAGATTGCTCAGGAACCCTGGGCTGTGCGGTGGTGCAGGAATGATTGCTTCTTTTTTCTGCAAATTAATCATTTCCTCTGAGACCAGAGCATGGTCTTGAGAGGAAAAAAGTATGGGTTTAGGCTGGCACAGCCAGTAAGGGGTTTAATTAAACTCTATTTGATAGCCTGAAATCATTTGTAACACCCATGAGTCTGATGTGATAAATAACCAAGCAGTTTGGAAATGTCCGAGTCTGCCTCCCACCCCTACACATGAAGAAATCTGAAGTAGAGGTGTACTCACCATAGGGTCGCCGAGTCTGATATGAGCCACGGAAGCCTCTGTTCTGCCAAGGTCGACTTCTTTGGGAGGGGGGGGGGACAGAGAATGCCTGTTTATATTCCTGATAAGTGGCTCTTGATGTACTGAACCCTCAGGAACCTTGAGGAGGACCCCTGTAGTCAAGGCCGGCCTGATGACTTCTGGTTCTGCCTGCCCTCCCGAAAACCTTAGGGTGGAACGCTAGCCTGAGATTTGAGTGGAGACAAAAGATCCCAAGTCCTTAACGTAATTATCTCCGAAGAGGAGACCTTAGGCCTGTGGGCCGGGTTCAGAGGTGGCCAGGTTGATCAGTTTTGGATCAATTTTCATGAGAATAGCCTTACGGAGTTCGATTGCTAACACTGTGTTGGTGTTGCCAATGAGGCAAATGACCTATTGTATCCACCCTTTCATAGCATCTAGATCTAAAAGGGAATGACCTGTGAAAGCGGACTCCACCATCTTGAACAACTTAGTGCTCAGTCTCAGAATGTCCAAGACTTTGTCTTGACAGGTGCTAAGTGCTGTAGCCCCTTCTTGGGCTTCCAGCCCGTTTTGCCCAAATATTGAATGATCTTAGGATCGACTTCGGGGGTAAGGCATACTTGATCTGGTACAATGGGCCTAGGACATTCTGCCAGTAATTTGCGACTGGTTGCTTTATCCATGGGCTTGCGGACTCTAAGGGAGAGGTATTTCCTGATGCGATCAGAGGGGTACCATTCTGCCGATCTAGGGTGTTGAAGGGTATTGGGGTACAAAATAGGGGTTCCCCTTGCAGATCTAATAATATAGAGGGAGGGATAACAGAGGCAACAACTGTCGGATCATTAGTCTGGGTCTCATCACCAGACAAATTCTCTGTCTCAGGGATGTCTGAGAATCTTACAGCCTCCTCTATGTCAGAGTCTGAGGAATCATTAGTGGCTCTTCGCCTTTTTCCAAGTTCGAGCAAATTTTGCCCTGCTCTGGGTTAATTTTTTTGGTCTCACCACATTCTCAGTAGCAGTTATAACTGTGCCTTTCATGTTACGTTTGGAGGCATGGGACACAATATGATGGGACTTTTTAGAAGCCTTATGGTGTGGGATGGTGGGTGAAATGTGTGTCCCTGGGGGAGTTAACCCGTGTGGGGTATAAGCCTGTGATGCCATGAGTGCAGTGCAGCAGATGGATTGAGCGATAGTGGAGGTCTTAACCCCCATCGTTGACTGCAGGGCGTGTGATACAGATTTTGCCATAGTGGCATTCAAGAGGCTAAAAAACTCCTCTGAATTAATAAAGTCCCCCTGGGTGTCATCACCCTTCTCAATATCTCTGGTGGTACAATGTTTCTGGTAAGGGGAGTTACCCTCATCAACAGAGTCAGGGTCAAGCATGGTAGAATAGATAATAACTCCTGACGAAATAGTCAATCCGAAGTCAAAATCCAAATGAAAAGACGAAAGCTGAAAATAGACGGAAAACATGGTAAGGAATAGCCGCAATACGAAAGACGAAATAGAATATCAGAGATGATAGATGAAAACAACTAAATACGAAATAGAGAATGTAATGCCGAATAATGGCCACTGCGACACAGTTAATGCGAATGCAATGGCCAGTCACCACCAAGAAAAGAAAAGTCAAAGTAGAAAGTAAAGAAATGGGAGACACAACTGACCCCAGTTAGGGAAAAAAACACGTAGAAGACCAAATAAGTAAAGGTAGTCAGTGGTACATATCAATCAATGTAAGACAAAATAATTAAAACTTTAAAAAGGTACCGTATTTTCCGGCGTATAAGACGACTTTTTAACCCCTGAAAATCTTCTCGAAAGTTGGGGGGTCGTCTTATACGCCGGGTACTGGGATTTACTCACCTATTTTCTGCTCTGTCTCTGCTCGCGCTGTTAAGCCGGTCCGTGGCTGTGAGGGAAGCGTTGTGAGCTCCCCTCAGGCCGCGCGGCTTCAATAAAGTCTGTTTAAACTTTTTTTTTAAACAAAACTTTATTGTCCGCGCGGCCTGAGGGGAGCTCACAACGCTTCCCTCACAGCCACGGACCAGCTTAGCAGCGGGAGACAGAGCAGAAAATAGGTAAGTACTGGGGATTGAGGATTGGGGAAGGGGGAGGAGGGTGGGAAACTCTTTATTTTAACCTAAAAGGTTAAAATATAGATCCAATTTTTTCGGCTTATAAGACGACTTAGTTGGGGGGTCGTCTTATACGCCCAGTCGTCTTATACGCCGGAAAATACGGTACTTAACTGAGGGAAGCAGCAAAGAAAGAGGAAGTTACTCTGATGTTATTGAATTCATATAGGGAGGGGAGGGTTTATTATTATTATGATTATGGAGGTTCTTTTTCTTGTCAAGTTTTTTTCTTTGCTGCTGAGGGAATAAAGGAGATATTGCATAATAAGAGCCTCTTTGTCTTTATCAATTATGGGCCTGTGTGGCATATTTAAGGGTCTCTTGTGTATGGCATAACTAATGGGGCTCCTGTGTATGGCATAACTAATGAGGCTCCTGTGTATGGCATAATAAATGGGGCTCCTGTGTGTTGCATAATTAATGAGGCTCCTTTGTGAGACATAATTAATGGGGATCTTGTGTGTGGCATATTTATGGGGCTCCTATGTGTGGCATTATTAATGGGGCTTCTGTATATGGCATCATTTGTGGAGCTCATGTATGTGGCATCATTTGTGTGGCTCCTGTGTGGCATATTTAATGGACCATCTGACTTGCATTACTAAGAATGTGACTGGCATGGTACTGGAGGAAACCCACAGGGGTGACACATGAGTTACCCCACAGGGTGACACCAACCCTAGTAACTGCTTCCCAGTGTTTGCTGTGCATCAAAGAGCTGCACTACACAACACAACATTAAATTTTGATTTATGATGTTAAGCAAGAGTAACATTGCTAGTTGTCAACTGTGGATGAGGCTGTGCGTGGTGGAGGGGGCAATGGGGTTATAGTAAGTCTACAGTACAAACACCTAGTTTGTTGACTGCATCTCCAGTAATATTCAATCAGCCATATTGCTCGCTAATCTTTACTGGATTTGTAGTTAGAGACTGGGATTGTTACACTGCACACTAACTTTTTTGTTGTTGTTGATCGCAGCTCCCATGATATACAGCCAGCCCATAACTTGCTGAATACCATAGGGCAGTGGCGTAGCGTGGGTTGTCAGCACCCGAGGCAAGGCAAGTAATTTGCGCCCCCTAACCCGTGGATTTTAGCACTCGAGTCTCTTCTACTAGATTAGTTAAAGAAACCCTTACCCCCCCAAGCACATGTATTGTTTGTTATGAAAATACTTATGTAATTAAAGTAAAATGCATCTAAATACAAGTTTATTTTCCAACACTTTATTGAGTGCGAACATGCATTGCACACATTCTCCACATTTTCAGCAGGTCTATGAATACAAATATACACATGTAGTAACCTAGCATGGGCCATGCTATTATATGTCGTCTCACAACCATCGTAAACGACAAACAATATCAAGAACAAAAACTAAACATCAAAATGGAACCATACCCTGGAGATGATCCAAGACTGGGCTAGATGGAGCCAACTTCCTTAATCATGTACCTCTAATGTTACCCCCCCCCCCCCCCCCCACACACACACACACATATGCCATAATTGTTGTGCCATTCAGATGCCAGTAATATTGTAACTTTCGGATGCCAGTAATATTGTGCCAGTCAGAGCCCAGTAATATTGTGCCAGTCAGAGCCTAGTAATATTGTGCCAGTCAGATGCCTGCAATATTGTGCCAGTCAGATGCCTGCAATATTGTGCCAGTCAGAGCCCAGTAATAATGTGCCAGTCAGATACCAGTAATATTGTGCCAGTCAGATACCAATAATATTGTGCCAGTCAGATACCAGGAATATTGTGCCTGTCAGAGCCCAGGAATATTGTGCCTGTCAGAGCCCAGGAATATGGTGCCTGTCAGATGCCTGTAATATTATGCCAGTCAGATGCCTGTAATAGTGTGCAGTCAGAGGCCAGGAATATTGTGCCAGTCAGATGCCTGTAATATTGTGCCAGTCAGATGCCTGTAATATTATGCCAGTCAGATGCCTGTAATATTATGCCAGTCAGATGCTTGTAATAGTGTGCCAGTCAGAGGCCAGGAATATTGTGCCAGTCAGAGGCCTGTAATATTGTGCCAGTCAGATGCCTGTAATATTATGCCAGTCAGATGCCTGTAATATTGTGCCAGTCAGAGCCCAGTAATATAGTGCCAGCCAGATGCCTGTAATATTATGCCAGCCAGATGCCCAGTATTATTGTGCCAGCCAGATGCCCAGTAATATAGTGCCAGTCAGATGCCCAGTATTATTGTGCCAGTCAGATGCCCAGTATTATTGTGCCAGCCAGATGCCCAGTAATATAGTGCCAGTCAGATGCCCAGTATTATTGTGCCAGTCAGATGCCCAGTATTATTGGCCAGCCAGATGCCCAGTAATATAGTGCCAGTCAGATGCCCAGTAATATAGTGCCAATCAGATGCCAAGTAATATAGTGCCAATCAGATACCCAGTAATATAGTGCCAATCAGATGCCCAGTAATATAGTGCCAATCAGATGCCAAGTAATATAGTGCCAATCAGATGCCCAGTAATATTGTGCCAATCAGATACCCAGTAATATAGTGCCATTCAGATACCCAGTAATATAGTGCCAATCAGATACCCAGTAATATTGTGCCAATCAGATACCCAGTAATATAGTGCCAATCAGATACCCAGTAATATTGTGCCAATCAGATACCCAGTAATATAGTGCCAATCAGATACCCAGTAATATTGTGCCAATCAGATACCCAGTAATATAGTGCCAGTCAGATACCCAGTAATATTGTGCCAATCAGATGCCCAGTAATATAGTGCCATTCAGATACCCAGTAATATTGTGCCAATCAGATACCCAGTAATATAGTGCCATTCAGATACCCAGTAATATTGTGCCAATCAGATACCCAGTAATATAGTGCCAATCAGATGCCAAGTAATATAGTGCCAATCAGATACCCAGTAATATAGTGCCAGCCAGATGCCTGTAATATTATGCCAGCCAGATGCCCAGTATTATTGTGCCAGCCAGATGCCCAGTAATATAGTGCCAGTCAGATACCAAGTAATATAGTGCCAATCAGATACCCAGTAATATAGTGCCAATCAGATGCCCAGTAATATAGTGCCAATCAGATGCCAAGTAATATAGTGCCATTCAGATACCCAGTAATATAGTGCCAATCAGATACCCAGTAATATTGTGCCAATCAGATACCCAGTAATATTGTGCCAATCAGATACCCAGTAATATAGTGCCAATCAGATGCCCAGTAATATAGTGCCAATCAGATGCCAAGTAATATAGTGCCATTCAGATACCCAGTAATATAGTGCCAATCAGATACCCAGTAATATTGTGCCAATCAGATACCCAGTAATATAGTGCCAATCAGATACCCAGTAATATTGTGCCAATCAGATACCCAGTAATATAGTGCCAATCAGATACCCAGTAATATTGTGCCAATCAGATACCCAGTAATATAGTGCCAGTCAGATACCCAGTAATATTGTGCCAATCAGATGCCCAGTAATATTGTGCCAATCAGATACCCAGTAATATAGTGCCATTCAGATACCCAGGAATATAGTGCCAATCAGATGCCCAGTAATATAGTGCCAATCAGATACCCAGTAATATAGTGCCAATCAGATACCCAGTAATATAGTGCCAATCAGATGCCCAGTAATATTGTGCCATTCAGATACCCAGTAATATAGTGCCAATCAGATGCCCAGTAATATAGTGCCAATCAGATACCCAGTAATATTGTGCCAATCAGATACCCAGTAATATAGTGCCAATCAGATGCCCAGTAATATTGTGCCATTCAGAAGCCCAGTAATATAGTGCCAATCAGATACCCAGTAATATAGTGCCAATCAGATACCCAGTAATATTGTGCCAATCAGATACCCAGTAATATAGTGCCAATCAGATGCCCAGTAATATAGTGCCAATCAGATACCCAGTAATATTGTGCCAATCAGATACCCAGTAATATAGTGCCAATCAGATGCCCAGTAATATTGTGCCATTCAGATGCCCAGTAATATAGTGCCAATCAGATACCCAGTAATATAGTGCCAATCAGATACCCAGTAATATTGTGCCAATCAGATACCCAGTAATATAGTGCCAATCAGATGCCAAGTAATATAGTGCCAATCAGATACCCAGTAATATAGTGCCAGTCAGATGCCAAGTAATATAGTGCCAATCAGATGCCCAGTAATATAGTGCCAATCAGATACCCAGTAATATAGTGCCAATCAGATGCCCAGTAATATAGTGCCAGCCAGATACCCAGTAATATAGTGCCAATCAGATGCCTGTAATATTATGCCAGTCAGATGCTTGTAATAGTGTGCCAGTCAGAGGCCAGGAATATTGTGCCAGTCAGAGGCCTGTAATATTGTGCCAGTCAGATGCCTGTAATATTATGCCAGTCAGATGCCTGTAATATTGTGCCAGTCAGAGCCCAGTAATATAGTGCCAGCCAGATGCCTGTAATATTATGCCAGCCAGATGCCCAGTATTATTGTGCCAGCCAGATGCCCAGTAATATAGTGCCAGTCAGATGCCCAGTATTATTGTGCCAGTCAGATGCCCAGTATTATTGTGCCAGCCAGATGCCCAGTAATATAGTGCCAGTCAGATGCCCAGTATTATTGTGCCAGTCAGATGCCCAGTATTATTGGCCAGCCAGATGCCCAGTAATATAGTGCCAGTCAGATGCCCAGTAATATAGTGCCAATCAGATGCCAAGTAATATAGTGCCAATCAGATACCCAGTAATATAGTGCCAATCAGATGCCCAGTAATATAGTGCCAATCAGATGCCAAGTAATATAGTGCCAATCAGATGCCCAGTAATATTGTGCCAATCAGATACCCAGTAATATAGTGCCATTCAGATACCCAGTAATATAGTGCCAATCAGATACCCAGTAATATTGTGCCAATCAGATACCCAGTAATATAGTGCCAATCAGATACCCAGTAATATTGTGCCAATCAGATACCCAGTAATATAGTGCCAATCAGATACCCAGTAATATTGTGCCAATCAGATACCCAGTAATATAGTGCCAGTCAGATACCCAGTAATATTGTGCCAATCAGATGCCCAGTAATATAGTGCCATTCAGATACCCAGTAATATTGTGCCAATCAGATACCCAGTAATATAGTGCCATTCAGATACCCAGTAATATTGTGCCAATCAGATACCCAGTAATATAGTGCCAATCAGATGCCAAGTAATATAGTGCCAATCAGATACCCAGTAATATAGTGCCAGCCAGATGCCTGTAATATTATGCCAGCCAGATGCCCAGTATTATTGTGCCAGCCAGATGCCCAGTAATATAGTGCCAGTCAGATACCAAGTAATATAGTGCCAATCAGATACCCAGTAATATAGTGCCAATCAGATGCCCAGTAATATAGTGCCAATCAGATGCCAAGTAATATAGTGCCATTCAGATACCCAGTAATATAGTGCCAATCAGATACCCAGTAATATTGTGCCAATCAGATACCCAGTAATATAGTGCCAATCAGATGCCCAGTAATATAGTGCCAATCAGATGCCAAGTAATATAGTGCCATTCAGATACCCAGTAATATAGTGCCAATCAGATACCCAGTAATATTGTGCCAATCAGATACCCAGTAATATAGTGCCAATCAGATACCCAGTAATATTGTGCCAATCAGATACCCAGTAATATAGTGCCAATCAGATACCCAGTAATATTGTGCCAATCAGATACCCAGTAATATAGTGCCAGTCAGATACCCAGTAATATTGTGCCAATCAGATGCCCAGTAATATTGTGCCAATCAGATACCCAGTAATATAGTGCCATTCAGATACCCAGGAATATAGTGCCAATCAGATGCCCAGTAATATAGTGCCAATCAGATACCCAGTAATATAGTGCCAATCAGATGCCCAGTAATATAGTGCCAATCAGATACCCAGTAATATAGTGCCAATCAGATACCCAGTAATATAGTGCCAATCAGATGCCCAGTAATATTGTGCCATTCAGATACCCAGTAATATAGTGCCAATCAGATGCCCAGTAATATAGTGCCAATCAGATACCCAGTAATATTGTGCCAATCAGATACCCAGTAATATAGTGCCAATCAGATGCCCAGTAATATTGTGCCATTCAGATACCCAGTAATATAGTGCCAATCAGATACCCAGTAATATTGTGCCAATCAGATACCCAGTAATATAGTGCCAATCAGATACCCAGTAATATTGTGCCAATCAGATACCCAGTAATATAGTGCCAATCAGATGCCCAGTAATATTGTGCCATTCAGATGCCCAGTAATATAGTGCCAATCAGATACCCAGTAATATAGTGCCAATCAGATACCCAGTAATATTGTGCCAATCAGATGCCCAGTAATATAGTGCCAATCAGATACCCAGTAATATTGTGCCAATCAGATACCCAGTAATATAGTGCCAATCAGATGCCCAGTAATATTGTGCCATTCAGATACCCAGTAATATAGTGCCAATCAGATACCCAGTAATATTGTGCCAATCAGATACCCAGTAATATAGTGCCAATCAGATACCCAGTAATATTGTGCCAATCAGATACCCAGTAATATTGTGCCAATCAGATACCCAGTAATATAGTGCCAATCAGATGCCCAGTAATATTGTGCCATTCAGATGCCCAGTAATATAGTGCCAATCAGATACCCAGTAATATAGTGCCAATCAGATACCCAGTAATATTGTGCCAATCAGATGCCCAGTAATATAGTGCCAATCAGATACCCAGTAATATTGTGCCAATCAGATACCCAGTAATATAGTGCCAATCAGATGCCAAGTAATATAGTGCCAATCAGATACCCAGTAATATAGTGCCAGTCAGATGCCAAGTAATATAGTGCCAATCAGATGCCCAGTAATATAGTGCCAATCAGATACCCAGTAATATAGTGCCAATCAGATACCCAGTAATATAGTGCCAGCCAGATACCCAGTAATATAGTGCCAATCAGATGCCCAGTAATATAGTGCCAATCAGATGCCCAGTAATATAGTGCCAGCCAGATACCCAGTAATATAGTGCAAATCAGATGCCCAGTAATATAGTGCCAATCAGATGCCCAGTAATATAGTGCCAATCAGATACCCAGTAATATAGTGCCAATCAGATGCCCAGTAATATAGTGCCAATCAGATACCCAGTAATATTGTGCCAATCAGATACCCAGTAATATAGTGCCAATCAGATGCCAAGTAATATAGTGCCAATCAGATACCCAGTAATATAGTGCCAGTCAGATGCCAAGTAATATAGTGCCAATCAGATACCCAGTAATATAGTGCCAGTCAGATGCCAAGTAATATAGTGCCAGATACCCAGTAATATTGTGCCAATCAGATACCCAGTAATATAGTGCCAATCAGATACCCAGTAATATTGTGCCAATCAGATACCCAGTAATATAGTGCCAGTCAGATGCCAAGTAATATAGTGCCAGATACCCAGTAATATTGTGCCAATCAGATACCCAGTAATATAGTGCCAGTCAGATACCAGGAATATTGTGCCAGCCAGCCCCCCCCCCCCCCCCCGTACTTACATGAAGCTGCTCCGTGTCCCCCGCCGGATGTCTCCTCCGTGCAGTCTTCCCTCTTGCACGGAGGAGGGAAACAGAAACCGGATGTGACGCGACGTCACATCCGGCGGCAGTTTTTTTTTTTCCGGCCGTCGCATCCATCGGATGCGGCTTGCCGGAAAAAAGCGTTCACAAGCGCAATGCGCTGTGAACGCGGCAGCAGGGGCTGGGGGCCCACGGGACAGCTGCCTTGGGGCCCCCCAGGAGTAAATGGGCCCAGGGCAGCTGCCCCGTTTGCCCCGCGTTAAAGACGGCCCTGGCGGCCGCATAGGGCTAGAGCGCCCCCCCAGGTATTGCGCCCGGTGCGGCCGGCCCCCCCTGCACCCCCCACGCTACGCCACTGCCATAGGGATTGTAGACTTGGGTAATAGTGGCTAATGTTTACTACCCCAACTATTGTAAACTTACCATTATGCTCAGGTATATGCTGGTCTGTTAGGTACCACTACCATGGTTACATAATTGTCCTATAAATGGGTAACGTGTTACATTTCCCTCCCACCAGGAAACCCCTCTCCCAAACCAACAAAGGTAAACAATGGGGAGGAGGTAGGGTTGCCACCTTATTTACAAAAATACCTTGCTAATGCCACCACAGACTAAACATTGGCCTCAAGCCAAATGTTTACTGGTCTGCCGGTAAAATATTGGCCTGGTGGCAACCCTAGGAGGAGATAGGAGGTATTAGAGTTATGTCTCCTCACAATATCACTTTGACTGTTATTGATTCCATGGATTTGTCTGCCCAATTTTCTTCAATAAATTGCTGATTTCCACTGATATTTTGCCCCGCTCCCTGGAAAAAATCCTGTGGACTCCCATGTACAGAGAGGGTGAAATATGCATTTTCCCCACCTGAATTACAATGCCACAACATATTTATGAAGGATTATATCATGAAGTATCTATAGCCAATACACTCAGAGTTATATTATTTTTTTCACAGCTACACATGCTTGTCGTGTTTCACACTAGCACATAATTATCATAAATTTTACAGACACCATTTGCAGACAACACTTTATTTTAACACTTTATTGAGGTATTAATTCAGGGGATATATTCTATACCAGATTATATAAATTCTGCGCTCAGCCATAAATAGAATCTTTGTATTTCCACAGAACCTACTTACAATATTTATTATCGCACAAGATGGCAATATCTATGGAATGATATTCCAGTCCCATCAACATGCCTCTTAATTAATTATTACTACCTAATTGTAGTGAAATATATTTTTTAATAGCTATTTCATATAATAATCAAAATTTTCCATTTTGAGCTGTAGGAAGTCTTCATAAGTGAAAGCCAGTCAGAACTAATTTTAAAAATATTGACAAACTGGCCTCATTTTACTGATGTGTTCACTTTTTATTTTTATTGAGTATAGCAGAAAAATCATTCTAGTGTTAGGTGTACGTCACACACCTAGCACGGAGCAGCCTCACTGTGTATTTCTGGGGTTTGTGTGCTTCGAACAGAGAGCACACATACCCAAGAAATACATCCGGGAGACAGACGGCAGCTGCGAATTCGCCAACAGACTCACTCTGTTGCCAATTCGACCAGCACGAACAATATACGAAAATACATATACTTTTAGTGCTGGTCGAATTGGCAACAGTGTGAGTGACTCTTTTGCCAAATTCGCAGGATGTATTTCGTGTATTTCTGGGGGTGTGTGTGCTGGCTGTTCGCAGCACACAAACCCCTAGAAATACACAAGGTCTGGAAAAAAGACATGGATAGTGGTTGTACATGAATCCGCTTGTCATAGAAGACTCCGTGACTGGGGCTCCTGGAGGCCTCCCTGCTTTTAAAGGCCAATTTAATTAGCTGAGTTCCTGATTGGCTCAGGAGAACGAAAGTGTAAGCCGAAATTACATTAGAATTGTAGCCAAAAGGAGCTATGCTCCCTACCCCCACCTCGACCTCCCCTGCCCGTACTCGCTCCAGTGCCTGACAGATGCGAAGGGGAAAACGCTCTGGAACTGCTAAGCGGATCGCGAGTCTGTCGCGGTCTGCTAAAACTAGTGGGGGCTGCTGACCCTACATACGGACAGTGAGCACATCGCTCTTTGAGGAGGTTGTTGGCTATTTAGTCAGCCACTGTATGCGTATGCTGTTTTGGGACTAACTACTACTGGGGAGTGAGCAGAGCCCAGTTTTAGATCCTACAGACAAGTCCCAGGTAGGTGCTGTTCCTATTGGTCCGTTTAAATATCCCACCTCCTGCCTTAGAAGAAGCTCTCTCCCAAATTGGTTGACCCCCTGTGGAGCAAATGTAGCTCAACTTCTGATTGGTTGCTGTCTGCCTTGCAGGACACCGGAACTTTCTATAGCAGGATGCCCAGCCAGGATTGAAGCTGAGTGGGGACCAGCCAGCCTATCTCCACTAGCGGCATAGCTCCACAGTGGTTCGTTGCATGCTAAGTTCCACGAAACATTCACATTCGGCTACAGCCGATTTGTGTAGGAGCTTCCCCTACTGTCTGGAAAGTGGCGTGGTCCATCATACTGCTCATATAGTATTGTTTTACATGCTGCTGCCAAAATAATGTGTGATTTTTTTGTGTATGGACTTTATCCCCAAAAATTGTCAACATGGCAGTTTCTAGTCTGAGATTTTCTAATAGGCATTTTATATCAGTAGCAAACATAGGCGTGCGCACGGGGTGTGCCGGGTGTGCCTGGGCACACCCTAATCAAGCCTCACTCACCTCCGTGCTCAGGGCCGGACTGGCCTACCGGGATACCTGGAAATTTCCCGGTAGGCCGTCTGCCCTGGGGCTGCTTTGAGCTGTGACTCAAAGCAGCCCCAAAAATATGTTTTAATCCCTGTCTGTCCTGCCTCGAATGGCCCCAAGGGAGCAAAGATTTATTTTCCCCCCTCCTGCGGTCCTGTAGCCTGCGATCGGCCGAAAGACAAAAATATTTTTAAGTCTATGCCCTCCCTCGGCCGATCGCTGAATGTTCCTGTAGCCTTGCTGCCGGATATGAGCATATGAAGTCGTATCCGGCAGCATTACGTCTGGTACAGTGCGTGAAGATCAGTCTCTTCCATCTGCACGCAGTGACTGGTGTTGAGGAGCAGATCACCACATGGACAGTGCTGGGCTCGAACAAGAGAGCTCTTCTACTTGTTATATCAGTAACAGGTAATCATTTAAATTGTGTAATATAAACTATAATATGGACCATAAATATCTTTAAAACACATATGTTATTTTAATTGACTTGGGGGGAGGCGAGGAGTAAAAAGGTATTAGTATAAGATTAGTTCTCAATGCAATATTATTGGAAAATGGAGTGCAAGAAATATTATTTATATATTATTTGAGGGTCATGAGGGCTTGGGATGAGGCAATGATTATATTTATGTGACATTTATATGTATGTGGCCCATATTAAAATATATCATTGTACCTCAGGTGGGGGACAGATGCAATGATATAATTTAATATTATATTTATGTGGGGTTTGAAAGTGGAGCTGAGAGGACTTGGGCTGAGTGAATTATATATTTTAATATTTAGATTTATGTATGAGGGAGGAACTGTAAAAAGAGGGGGCTGCAGTGGTGAGGGAATTGTATATTGTAGTAGATTTATTAGGAACAGTGGAGGGAAGGGGATTGGGATGAGGGCATTATTTACTGTAATATTATATTTATCAGGGTAGGCCAGGGCTCAACAAATCCCATAAATTTGACCTGGTGTCCAGTATTGTTAGCCCCGCAAGGTGCCCTCTCCGCTTGGATGTTATATACTGACTGTATGTGTGTGTGACTGTGTGTCAGGGGCGTCACTAGGGTTGGTGTCACCCAGTGCGGTAACTCATGGTGTCACCCCCCTGGATTTCCTCCAATACAATGCCAAACAGATTCCTTAGTAATGCCAGTTAGATGGCCTATTAACTATGCCAAACACAGGAGCCCCATAACTATGCCACACACAGGAGCCCCATAACTATGCCACACACAGGAGCCCCATAAATTATGCCACACCAGAGCCCCATAAATTATGCCACACCAAAGCCCCATAAATTATGCCACACCAAAGCCCCATAAATTATGCAACACCAGAGCCCCATAAATTATGCCACACCAGAGCCCCACTATTTATGCCTCACCTCTGCCCAATTAATTATGCCACACACACAGGTGCCCCATAATTATGCCACAAACACAAGTGCCCCATAATTATGCCACACAAAAAAGTCCCTTAATTACACCACACAAAAGAGTCCCTTAATTATGCCGCACATGGGGCCCAATAAATATGCCCCACACAAGCGCCCCATAATTATGCACACATGGGACCGCCATAATTTTGCAACACACAGGAGCCCCACGAGGTGACAATTGTACAATTATAGATACCAGGAATATTGTGCAGGTATCTATATATCTATACACACACACGTGTGCGGCGTGTGTGTTTGTGCTTTAGGGTGCACACCCTAATGCAATAGGCTGCGCACGCCTATGGTAGCAAATGTTATCACCTACCCCAGAAATGTTGGATAATTGGACACAACCAAATAGGGTGTACTTTGTTTTTCTCATGAATGTATATGCTATTACTGTGTCTCTGTAGCCGTTTCATTCATTCTCCTTTATAGAGTTTACTAATTTATGTACATGATACATGTGTGTTTTGCTGCATGACATTTAAATTGACAGTTTTTTTTCTATGGATATTATTCCATTTATGTCCAAATATCATATTTTGTAAAATTATTCCATTCAAGACTATTCTTATTATATATGATATTAGGGAATAAATGTAACAATTTCCAAATGAAAAAAAAAAAAACACACTTTAAAATATGTTTTACTGTACTTTTAGAATTCCTGGCATTTTTTCTGATTTCTGCCCTTGTTTGGAGGTAATCCACACATTTAGAATAGCTGAAATCCTGTACTTTAAACAGCAACATTTCCCCATCTGAATACTTCCGATGCGTTGGGTCAAGATTGGCAAACATAGCCGATTTCAGCCGGAACTCAGCCATAATGAGAAGCCGAAATCCAGATTTTTTTTAGCCTATTTTCTCCAATCAGGCATCATTTTGGAACAGATCACGCAATAAGACCCCTAAGTTTCCATTTAAACTTCTAGCTCCTCGACTGGCTTATGTATCAAGTAGGACATATATGTATATCTGTATGCCGTTTGGTGATGAAGACATTCTGCAGTAAACCTTACCAGAAGAATGGTGTTTGAGATGGTGTTTGATATTTGTTTTTTGTAAATAGTATTTTTATTGACTTTTCTGAAACCTACAAATTATAGGGTGGGAAAGAGGGAGGTGTACAGAAGAAAAAAAGAGGGGGTTGTACAATGGCAGGAAAAACATTCCAGCCAGGTTCATATTGCAGTGGGTCAAACAAATCAGACTATCATAAAATCTATTTCAGATACAAACATAGAATATAGCAAAAGCCAAAACATTACTAACCGTGTTTAGGCAGGCAAGTAAACAAACACTTCACTTTCCGAATCAATGGGTAAGGTGCCAAACCTGTAACAAGGGGAGTGGGGTGGGGGGAAGACTACAGTGCATACTTGAGGTAAATATGAAATGATAACTATTTTATTCCTGTATTAACCCCTTAAGGACAGAGCCTTTGAAACATTTTTGTCCTTTCTGGACAATGGCTATTTTAACATTTCTGTGCTGTTTGTGTTTAGCAGTAATTTTCTTCTTTGTAATTTGCTGTACCCACACATATTATATATTGTTTTTATCGGGACAAGAAGGGCTTTCTATGGATGCCATCTTTTTGATCATATCTTATCATATTATTAAAAAAAATAAATAAAATATATGGTAAAAAAAAAAAAAATACACAAATTTCTTTGTTTTTATTTGAAACAACTTCTCCTCATCGACAAAAGCGAACGAAAAAACATGCTAAATAGATTCTACTATTTCTCCTGAGTACAGGGATACCACCCATGCATAGGTTTGTTGGGTTGTTTGAGGGCTAAAATGCCAAATTTGTGAGGTGCAGTTTTTTGTTTTCCAACTTGAAATTTTTACATGCAGACAGCCTGCACCCATGTCCCATTTGGGACATATTTGAAGCCAGCTAGTGTATTTTACCCCCATCAACCCATATATTTTTTAAAAGAAGACACCTTAGGCTATCTCAAATGGTGGTATTTTTACACTTTCCATGCACTAATTCTACCACCAGCCTTTGTCAAACTTTGTGGTAGTAATTTTTTTTCACAAACCTTGTACTTCAGACATGAATTCACAGATTTTGGTATGTGTCACTGCCAAATAACACCCTAATAAGTGTTCAGCAACATCTCTTGAGTACAGGGATACCACCCATGCATAGGTTTGTTGGGTTGTTTGGGGGGTAAAAGCCCAAATTTGGTAGGTGCAGTTTTTGGTTTTCCAAATTAAAATTTTGACATGCAGACCGCCTGCACCCATGTCCCATTTGGGACATATTTGAAACCAGCCAGTGTATTTTACCCCATCAACCCATATATTTTTTAAAAGAAGACACCTTAGGCTATCTCAAATGGTGGTATTTTTACACTTTCCATGCACTAATTCTACCACCAGCCTTTGTCAAACTTTGTGGTAGTAATTTTTTTGTGGTTTTTTTTCACAAACCTTGTACTTCAGACATGAATTAACAGATTTTGGTATGTGTCACTGCCAAATAACACCCCAATAAGTGTTCAGCAACATCTCTTGAGTACAGGGATACCACCCATGCATTGGTTTGTTGGGTTGTTTGGGGAGTAAAAGGCCAAATTGTGAAGGTGCGCATTTTCAACTTGGAATATTGACGTGTAGTCAGCCTGAGCCCATCTTTCATTTGGGACTTTTTTTTAAGTAGGACAGTGTATTTTACCCCAAAAAGTATATATTTTGTAAAAGTAGACACCCTAGGCTATTTTAAATGGTGTTATTTTAACACTTTCCATGCACCAATTCTACCACCAGCCTTTGTCAAAGTTTGTGGTAGTCATTTTATTGTGTATTTTTTCCCACATACATTGCACTTTAGACACAAATTCACATATTTCGGTATGTGTCACTGACAAACAATACCACAATATATGTTCAGCAACATCTCCCGAGCACAGGGATACCACCCATGCATAGCTTTGTCAGCTTTGTTAGGGGTTGAAAGGCTACATTTGAGAGGTGCGCTTTTTGATTTTCAAACTTGGAATTTGAACATGTAGAGCAAGGAAGGGGTTAATAGCTCTTATAAGAGCCTTTGTAGTACTGTACAAAAAAATTAACCCCTAAAAATGCACAGACAAGAAAAAATGTTCTGCTGTGCAGTGATCAGTGGCAGGGAAGGGGTTAATACACTACACTATACAAAAGGTATGGCTTTTTTTTTTTGGGACTCACAATTTATTAACATTTTATTTAATTTATTACAATTTAAAAATTATGTTATACAGATCTGTCTCTTTCCCTCACTAAAACTCAAGTGAGGAGAGGGAGGCAGATCCATATGGGTCAGGACAATATTTACGAACCAGACGAATGGTGATGCTCATCTGAGAAATCACCAAACCACCTTTGCCACTGATCGGCAGTTACTGATCGCTATACACGCGTTCAGACAGCTTCAAAAGGAATACACGTAATCCCCTAGTGGGTATAATTAACCCCTAGTGAGTCTGACAAAAAAAATGCTGGGAGCAAAAAAAAAATCCTTCGGCGACTAGATTGCTCCATATGCGCTGCTTAGGCAGTGACCATATGCACTGCTTAGGCAGTGACCATATGTGCTGCTTAGGAAGTGATATACAGCAAGGAAGGGGTTAATAGCTCTTAAAAGAGCCTTTGATATACTGTAATAAATCAAAGTAAAAAAAAATAACCCCTAAAAAAATGCACAGACAGCAAAAAATGTGCTGCTGTGTAAGATCACTGCGTACACAGCGATCAATTGCAGGGAAGGGGTTAAATACTGGAAACGGCTTTTATAAAAGCCTTTGGGTCTCAATTCTATTAAATATATTATAATTAAAAACTTACATTATACAGCTCTGTCTCCCTCCCTCACTAAAACTCAAGTGAGAGGGATGCAGATCTACACGGGTCAGATCAAATATTTACACATATTGATCTAACCAGACGAATGGTGATGCTCATCTGAGCAAACGCCAACCCGCCATTGTCACTTATCAGCTGTTACTGATCGCTATACATGCGCTCAGACAGCTAAAAAATTTTTTTTACGTTAAACGTAGTCCCCTAGCGGGTATAATTAACACGTGACGGGTGTAATAAAAAAGTTTAAAAAAAATTAAAAATGCTTCTGCAGCAAGATTGCTGCATTTGCGTCAGATCGCTGATTAGGCAGTGATCTACGGCAAGAAAGGGGTTAATCTCTCTTAAAAGAGGTTTTTTTATACTGTAATGAATTACAGCAAAAAAAAATAACCCCTAAAAAATGCACAGACAGCAAAAAATGTGCTGCTGTGTATGATCACTGCGTACACAGCGATCAATGGCAGGGAAGGGGTTAAATGGCTTTTATAAAAGCCCTTGGTGTTTAACATTTTATTAAATATTTATTAAATATTTTTTTTATTATTTTATTTTATTTTTTTACTTGATCTGATCTGTCTCTCTCCCTTACTAAAAGTAGTAAGGTGAGGGAGGCAGATCAATACTTGTCAAAGGCAATATTTAGTCACATAGATCTGTTGTGCCGGCATCGATTGGCTCCCCCTAGAGGATCGGAAGTGAAATACTTTCACTTCCGATGCTCTTGCCATTAGAAGGGAAGCGCTGCCTGTACAGGCAGCGTTCCCTTCTACTGAGCCGATGGGGTCGCTCAGGAGAGCGACCACCATCGGTTCTGGGGCAGCCTGGAGGTGTTGTTAAGTGCCTCGCTAGCGAGGCACTTTAACAACACCGGAGATGCTTAGAAAGCGAACGATCGTTCGCTTTCTAAGCACATGTGTGCAGCGGGCGCAGCCATTTTTAAATGGCTGCTACGATCACTCCGTGGAGTGATCGTAGCGCGCCCCTGCACATTTGGGGGGTGTTGCACAATGCCTCTACCTAGAGGCATTGTAGCAACACCGTTAGAGTAAAGAAAGCGACCGCTGGTCGCTTTCTTTACTCCATTTAGTGCATGACGTGCCAGGCACGTCAGCTGTCGGCAAGTCCACGATTTGCCGTGACGTGCCTGGCACGTCATCTGTCGTTAAGGGGTTAAAGTTTGGGTCAGCAGATCACCAATGTATGATAGCCAATAAAACCAGATTTTCCTGTATCTGTTATGTTGATCCTCTGAGTGCATTGCCAACTCTTCTAAGGTGCGTGTTTTTTCAACCTGTAATATCCACTAGACATGTGCATTCGTTTTCGGACGAATGCATTTTCGTCCGAAAATAGCATTTTCGTCCATTCGTCCGAAAAACGAATAACGAAAATGCTAAGCTAATGAAAGCCGAATGAACGAATGGTTAATAAACGAAAATCATTCGTTCATTTGTCCATTCGTAGTACTATTGGCATTCTATAAGCCGAAATAGAGTCGGTTTATAGAATACAATAGCATAGTCCACTACATTCCATAAACCGACATAATGAACGACTTTCGGTTTATGGAATGCATGTTAGTCTATTGGCATTCTATAAACCGACTCTATTTCGGTTTATAGTAATGCCAATACTATAGCAAGAATGGACGAATGATTTTCGTTTATATTAAACCATTCGTTCATTCGTTCAACTTCTTAGCTTTCTATAAACCGAAACAGAGTCCCCATTCATAAATTTTTATGAATGGAGACTCTGTCTCCGTGTAGTGAAAGCCAATAGTACTATTACATTCATTACAAATGCCGAACGTTTATAAACCGAACGTTCGGTTTATAGACTTTCGGTTTAGTAATAGTATTACACTTATTCTATAAAACGAACGAATAAAACGAAACGAAACGAAAATAATGAACGAATTTCGTCTGAAACGAATGCAGTAATGAACGACATTCGTTTGAGACTAAATAAATAACATTTTCGTCCGGAAGGACGAAAATGAAACGAAAATTTTAGTTTTGCACATGTCTAATATCCACTCCCGGAAGGAGGTTTAGGATCCTTCCAGTGCAATGGAATTGAGACTTTGGTCACATTTATCAAATGTCGGACCACAGGTTTCTTGTAGCTAGAGATGCACATTGTATAGTAATCAGTAATGCCAGTTCCCAGTGTCCCAGAAATCATAATTGCATGTCATCAAGTCCCTGGAGTAATAGTTTGTATAACGTTGATATCCCATGTATAGGCAATTGTGCTTTGTTGCATAGGATTTCGAAGCTAGTAAGATCCCTGAATAAAGTATGTTTTCTGGGGATCCTTTGAAAACAGCTCTTAAATTGCTGGAGGTGTTTGATCTTTGAGTTCTCCCAAAAGGTTTGTGTTTTGAGCAGTGAATCCTAGAGCCTGGAGATCTATAGGCTCCACAGCGAGTAATTGTGGTTACAATTGGCATTACTGTAAAGAAGTTACTACACTATATTGTGCTTTATGTCTCGGTATTATTCCATATATGTTTTTAATGCTACAAGACCAGTTTATGAGATAAATGTAAAACCACTTTTGAGCATCCTCACTGTGCAGAATCCACAATTCTGCTTATCCACTATTGCTCTATGTTTCTAAGAAATGCCAGATGGATCTCTGTTATTAACGGGTATGAATCATAATTAATTAATACAAATTTCATACTTTGCTATTCCACTGCCTTTTTGATTCACAGTATTTCTAGCTTATATCAAATTAGATTTTCTCAGCTGCTGATGTGTTTTATATTATGTCTTCTTTTCTGTGACTAATTTAATAGGAATAGCATATATATATGTATATATATATAATGACTTTTGCAGTTCTCTTTTATATTAGACTATACATTCATTGATATGTAATAAATCACATATGTCAGTTTCCCTAGAACTACTGCACAACTGGTAATGTCATGTTTCAGGAATTAGCTTGTATTTAAAAAGAATAAACCTCTCTAGAGGTTTTCATCCCTGTCAAATGATAAAAGGTGTTAAATAATTTGTAGCTGTAATTCAGTGTAAATTCCTTTTTAGTACTTTTTATCAGTTCATTCTAGACTAATTTGGAATTCAAAGAGGAACAAAGAAAAACATTGTCCTATTTCTCTCCCAGTAATCAGTTTCTTTTGACAAGGAGCAATTTAAAGCATTTTTTAATGCTGTTCTGCATGCTATGACTTTGTCATCATTTTATAAGCTCCGAGTAAGAGCGTTTGTATTGTGAGAGATATTGGTGGAACATCAGAAGCTTTTATAATTATGGGTCTGTTAAAGAATTCAAAGAAACTTCTCCGCAGCTCGTTATCAACACTCAGCACACCAAAATAATGATTTGCATTTATATGAAGCTATTCATGCAAGGAGATCGGAAATAATTTTGTGGCTTTTTTTTTTTTCTCCTCTAAATTAGTTTTTTTGCTTCAATCATAATTTGTGTGTAAGATTCATCTGGGTAGATAATTGTACTGTCTTTGTACCTGGAGACACAGTGTATAAATTATGGAGATTATAATCATATTTTTCAATTTGTATTTTCTATCTAATAAAGCCACTTGGATCGAGAAGTTGGAGTCACTCTAGGCCTGGGACTTTAGGCAGGGATGGAATTAAAAGTCTGGCAGTGACCGCTTATTGATCCTTCCTCACTTTTTGCACCCTAAAAATAACTAAATGAACATACTTTTGGGATAAACATAATTTGCCAACTGTAAGCCTAAGGCCAACAAGTGGGCATAGCATGTACCAAAAGAGGCAGGATGAGGGCAAAAATAAATGGGACAAGCTAGTACTGAAAAATGAATAAAGTATAACAAATATATATATATATATATATGATAAGAAATGAATGACATACACCTTGAAATAAATCAAAGGCTGTACTGATAAAGATATCAGGCTTCGCCAATGAAATATGTTATTTTTGTTTATAATGTTACTGTAGTTATGTAATCACACTTATTGTAAGAATATATAAATAATATATATAAATATATCCTGTTCTGCTACTAATAACTTTTACCTACTGAGTGTAAATTCAGAGTCTACACTCCTTGCTTTTGGAAATTGAATAATATTTATTTAGTAAAGGCTATAAACAAACAAATAAACAATACATACAAATACTACAAATACATATGCGAACTGGTACTAGGTTGATCTAGGCTTACACTGAAACAATGAGTCATGCATTCACACACAAGATATATCTACCTCTCTCTACACCTCAAATGTGAAAATCACCAAAAATGAATAATTAAATAAATACTTATCTTTCACTAAGCATAAACTATATCATCTTAAATGTGACGAAAGAACTCACCGTGTTTCAGGGAGTGGATTTAATTATATATCACTGTGTTAACCATGTTATACTATATTCAATCACTCTTATACAATTGTGGGAGGTGTATTGAGGTTGCAGCTTTTATTTACTTTATATTCTCAAACGCTTAGGATCATCGTTTGTATTGTAGAGCTACTAAGACCAACCATTATACCAAAAAAATTGTTTTTCAAGGTTTTAGAAAACCATGGGGGAGATCTCTCCTAATATGGTCAGAAAACCTTTAACCATTTAATGCGCCAGGCTGTTCGTTGGTACATGTGGGCTTATGCATAAATGATGGTGCTATTTTAATTAAAGAGTCTGTGGGCTCCCCAAAGAAACCCATACCCCCCCCCCCCCCCAAAAAAAAATGTGGCTTTTTATTTATTACTGCCCAATGGCCCCCTGGCCCAAATAACATAAATTAATTACCCTCTGGTCTGGGGGCTTTTCAAAAGGCCTTTCTTTCCAGTAAAATGTTGTTTTTGCTCTTGATGTTTTTCAAGTGTAATAAGAAAGTTATACGCCCAGAATATTTACTGGTGAATCCAGTTTATCGTCCTGTCTGATATGCATTGATTCATGGTGCCTTGCATGGAACCTGAGGGCAAAGGCATTAGAATAATTTATGAGGCTGTGGATGGCTGCATTGTGCAAATTTGTCTTGTTCGTAAGTGTTTGCCTAATGTGCCTATTAGTCTTTTGTCGTTAAAGTGCCCTTAGGTAGACTGCATGCAGAATATTTTTTAATTAGCTTTCTAATCCATGCTGATGTGATTAGCTCATTGGTTACTAATAATCTCCATCTTGCTGCAAACAGGATTACTTCATATTGTGCTGGTAAAATATACTGGTAAAAACTACAAGATCGAGCAACAAATGGTGTCAGTTAAACCGGGGCCTGCTGTAAACAAATTTCCATTGTCAATAAAAATGATTTATGAAGTATGTCAGTCTTCATTCACGGAGTTAATGGGAAGATAAGCTGTGTGTTTGTTCTATTATGGTAATATTGAATAACCTCTTTCTAATAGCCTTAATACATCTTAATAAAGGTTTTAAAAAGATTTGCTGTCAGTAAATTAATTACCGTAGTGTTAGCAAAACAAATTTCATCAGTTGGTGAAACGTGCATTTTATGAGCTATTATGGGTCACGGGCCAAGTTATTCCTTTTATGTGGCATAGGCTAAGGGCAATATAGAGTCATACAGGATGACATAACATGTTAGAATGATGATCTAAAAGTTAGATGTCGATGCTGAACGTTCACAATATAATCAAAACTATTAATAAGTAACGTGTTATAGGTAAAACAGATAGAGTGTAATGAATTGAATTTAAAGCATGCCAAACATTCATTCACTCTGGGTAGTTAATAAAAAGGAAAAACCAAAAAAACATACAGTGTGCTTTGTCTATAACTTATGCAGAACCAATACAGACGTTGTCATAATCATAGGTGATTTGGAAAATAAATACATATATACCTAGTGTCCATTTTTTAAGGTCTTCTTAATAGAGTTCTTAATAGAAGAACTTAATAGAATAATAACAACAATAATAATAATAATAATAGAATAGAACTTAAAAGACTTCTTAATAGAAGCTTAAAACCAGCTTCCAAAATGGGATATGCAAAAAAGGAACATACATATGCAATAAAATATAGTGTAGTAAATTGAAGTAAAGTGATACAGTGATTTAAAACAATTAATCCCACTTATTTCTTGTAGAGCATTGACTTGTTCTAGGGAAAAGCTTCTTGCTCCTTAAAATTATCAGGCCCCCATAAGTAGAAAAGGGCTCATCCAGCAGTCTATGTGTGCTGCTCTGTCTTGGTCAAAAACTGGTCCTAAGGAGGATGGAAACTTAGTCTATTCAGGTACCCCCAAATTTGGCAATTCTCTCAACATTTCGACCCTATTCATGTCACATGCATAACAGTTCTGTTTCATGTCCACAGCATTTGTCTGTGCACTATTGTCCACTGTGGATATGAAAGGGCACCTTTACATATGTGGTATGCCACAGTGCCCCATATAGGATTGTGTTGGTGTGATCCAAATGGTCCTTTAATTATGTAAGTAAGTTAGGAAGTGGTGTGACTGTAAGCCACAGTTGTCCTGTGACCATGTAGCACATCACCACATGATACCACAATTGCAAAACACACACACTCTCCACCATAATAGCTTTGTACATCACTTTTAAGTTTATGGATAGAGATACTTCATTATGTGGATTGACTTGTGTCCTTCATTTATCTGTTGTTTCAGTTAAGAAACTTCTGTATTTACTAAAAAAACGGTCTAACCACACCAAAAAGTACCGTATTAAACAGGCAAGGAGACAAGCATCACCTCCTATCTAGAAGGTGTGTTCCATCTGTTATACCTGATTAATGTAGAGGCACCAATAGCTGCAACCATAACACAGAACTACAGATCCAGGAGATGGTGCCATGCATACCCTCAGGATATCCAGAAGAGTCATTGTGAAAAGGATAACTGTGAATCAGTCGTCCACACTCCATTCTATAACTAAAATACCATTTTATTGATATAAACTAAACAACTTGATAATAATAATGTTTAAACATAAATTACATTGGTGCTGACCAATATGTATTGTAACTACCTTATAATAATATAACGATATTAATCCTAAACATTGCATTGAGAGTCATTTAATGTGCTTATAATAGTGTTGTCAGAATAATAGTAAATAATTATTTATTTTTTATAAATATTGTATTGATCCAAAGCTAAAAAAAAAAGGACAAATGATAATTATACATAGCCGTACAAACACAAAGAAAAGGAGACAATTCATCAACATGGAGCTGAATATTTTAATTTACGCAAACTGATTTATGTAAGAACAAAGGGTCACAAATATGGTTTGGAGGCAATCCGACTGCAAACGGTTTATGAAAACAGGCCTACAAAATAAAAATAAAAAATTACTCAGAAGTGAAGCCTTTTTGGAATTAAAAGTGTGAAGATTATATTTAACGTGACAAATTACTATAAAGTGTAGATGCGTAGGATTCTTATTATGTTTCTTAAGAAAATTTAAAGGTAGGTAACATTTTTGTAGCCTTTTTATATTATTTATAAGTTCACCTATGGCAGGTGAGGCCTTTTTTTTATTTATTTATTTTTAAAATGCTTTTTGAAGTGCTTTTTTTTTTGTATTGAAAGCTACATTTTGACAAAGAATATAGGAGTTACAGATGTAGTACTTATAAATACCTAGGTGAAAGAGTTTGATAGAGGCGTTCGGGATGAGAAAGACAACTTGAAACTAATTTATTCATTAAATGTGGGGCTCCTCTAAAAACTAACTTTTTCAGGAAGTATTTTATTCAAAACTAAATCCTCTTTTAACATATGCCTATGTCTATTTTGATCTTCTTAACTGCCTTACGGTTTTGGGTCTATATACTAGACTCTCCCTATCTATTTTGCTAATATCAGTAATCCCTATTCTTTGAATCTCTTTAGACGTATGTTAGCCTGGGTCATATATACATCAGGATCAGTACAGCTCCTATGCATACTTCTGCAATGTTCTTTTGGGATATTTGTCAACCATGGGGAATGATGGTAACTTTCCACTGATATGTAACCATTAATATCTACCGTTCTAAAGAAGATTTTGCTTCTTTGATGTAAATTACTAAATCTTCTTTTCACTGTATTTGCTTTTACATTTCATATTCTAATCATGTTTATTATAGTCAGTTAGAAACCTATTTAGAGAGTCTTCCTCTCTCTTCCAGTTTATTAAAATTTCATCAATGAATTGCAAAATACGGATTATATTACTGTGCCATTCATGACCAACCCACACATATTTGTCTTCTCAGTTATTTTATTTTGCGAAGAAGGTTACATTGATATATATCTCGTTTTCACTTATGTCCTGGATCTAAAAACTTTGCATTATTACAATAGAGTACAATATAATATTAAAATACAAAATACGAAATTACAAATATATAAATTTAGCACAAAGCACAAACAGTTAAGAAAGATAGTCAACCATTTTACAGGTGTATTCTGGATGTAGATATATTGACAGAGATCTCTTAAGGGATTTTAGTGTGGAGGACTATTTTATGGTGTCCATGAGGTTATTCCATAATTGTGGTACTCTGTAGGAAAATGAAGATCGAGCCACTTTCTTTTTATATGGTGGTATAGTAAGTAAACTGCTGGTACTGAATCGAAGCTTATAGGAGATGGGAACAACTGGGGAGAGAATTCACCTCAGATAGGATGGGTGATTCTCATAAAAGCTCTTAAAACACAAGGAGGAAAGTTGGAAAGATGAAGACGGTGTCTGGATTCCAGCAGTAGACAGTTTAATTTAACTTGTCTCAATGGTGGGTCATATAGTTATATTGTAGCATAAACTATCAGAATGAGAACAATGTAGTAAGTTTATGAAGACTAGTTTGCAGTGTACACTACATCCCAATATTCAATGACTGGCATTAGCATTTGTTGTACAATCTTTATCCTTACTGTGGGGCATAGGCAGGATTCCTTTACAGGGCACCTAGTTTTGGATAAAGTTTTAATGAGAATTTTTCAATGTGGTGGCCAAAAGGTAGATTGGGCTCTAGCCACATACCTAGATACAGAAAAAAACTGACAATAGTCAGTGTGCTATTTGATTTTGCTCTTATACTTAGATGGGAATTAAGCATTTTATGTGGTGTAGATAATGTTCCAAAGAACATTGTGACATTTTTGTTGGTAATTAGGAAACGTTTGTGATCCATTTTTGCACCTCTATGAACTGGTCTTGGAGCACAACCTAAAGGTGTAGTAGATTTGGTTTGATAGCATCGATTATTATATAATCTTCATGCATGTGCACAGTTGAGGCTTTGCAGACGTTAGGCAAATTGTTTATGAATAATTAGAATAGTAGGGGCCGAGAATGGAGCCTTGGAGTTCACCACACATTACTAGTAGAGGGAGTAAGGAGCTGTCACAAATAGAAACATAGCCATAACCATTAAAAACAAGAGACGATCAAGAAATCACACAGGAGTCCAATGTGCAAAAAAAATAAAACAGAAATAGGTCAAACAATTGCAATGATGATCACAAGTAGGACATTGAGCCAGTTTCTGCTGTGGGGTTAAGGTCTGTGTGGCTGAACAAGAACAGATCATTCCTGGGCCTCTGAAGACATAACAAAATAGCTTCAAAGGGGGGTCTGAGTGGTGCTGGAAATTCTGTATTCGGGGACCACTCTGGCAATGAATCATTCCAAAGCCGCTTAAAAGAGAGTTTTTATGGAGATCTTAGCTTGTAAAGATTGTATAGCTTTATCCATAATGACTGTTATGACAGCCTCTGATGATAGGTTTCCAGATAGCTGTCTCCCAGTTTATAGGGTGAGGGAGTGGGCTTACAGACTGGCAGGCAGCCATTTTTCAGAGTCCGATCACTCTCTAGGTGGGCTCCAATAAAATGTAAATCGTGTTTAACTGTTAAAAGCACACATCCTATGTAGTACACCCCCACGCTCGTCCTCTGTGGGCATGTACTAATTGCATTCCATAAATATTTACCTAGCCCAAAAGTATCTAACTGCCTGTTCAAAGAGTTTCACCTCCATATTTTGGGCTACTGTTATTTATCTCTACCTGTTTTGACCCTCAGCTTGTTATTTGACTACGTTTTGAACTCCGCCTGTCTTGATCCTCGGCTTGCTATTTTAACTACGTTTGTACTCTGCCGGTCTTGACCTCAGTTCATGATCCTGTCCATGATTTATTTTTCCTAGTACCTGGTTACTTCTAGGTTACATTTGTGCCACACATGCCCATGGCAAACAGTATCCTGGACTCAACCTTCTGGTGCACATTTTTCAGGGTAAACACCACAAACATCCCAAGAGGGGATCTTGCAACAAAGGTCCGTCCTCCTGTAGACACATATCAGTCAGACGGGTAGAAGGGTCAGTTTTATGAGCTATGTTGACGGCATACGGACACGACCCTTTAACACATTAATTGTGTCTTTTAAATAAGATCTATCTTTTAGTACATCGAGTTGCAGCAGGGTGTCTATGTATTTGGACAGGTTGCACATGATGGATGCTCTTCTGGAGATTATAGGTGTTTTATGGATTTTTGGCAATATGTATATATCCACTGAGCAAAGTTTAAAGGTGTTTCCTGAAAACACAGTATTCTGCAGCTGACAAACATTTACAGTGTGTGTTAGTAGAGGTTGGATGTTTACACATTAATACAAAGATTAAAAGTAAAAACCAACAATCATTTTGAAATAAGATACCTGTTACTAGCATTATAAATAGATAGCTTGATAAAGCTATAACACTGAGGCCTTCTAAATTATAAACATGCTGTAACTAGCTCAGTTGAGCTTGATAATTATAGACAGTTTCTTTGTGACTTTTTTGGAACATAAAGTATCACAGAATAATTCGCGAAGTGCTGTACACCTGCATTTTCTAACACCTACTGCTTAAGTCACAACAAGTCCGTTACACTCGAAAAGTTCAACAGAGACAGCAAGTTGTGTCAGGGGGAAAAAAAAGAAAGAAAAATTCATGATTCACATGCAAATAGATGGTATGGTCCAATCTGATGCATTTTGCAATTTAAGTTTAACCATCAGCCATCAATGGCTGATTATCATCTCTGAAATTGTGTTTTTTTTTTTTTCAGATATAGTTAAAGAAAAAATGTCTGCTTTCCTTTCAACACTCTTTTCTGGGCATGTGTAATAGATTATTTTTGTGTTTTCTATGTTATCAATGAGAAAGCATGAGACTGTCCTCCTGTTTCGAGTTTCTGTATAGAGAAAACCACAACAGGCTTCCACTGTTTACATTGTGTGCAAACTTTATAATGTGCAGGCCTGCTAAACTTTAGAGATGTCAGTACATTATGTCACCCTGAATTTTAGCCAAGTTATGTTTTACCATTGTAACCTATAATTTGGGACAGGAGAAAGAAATCATTTAATTTTCTCTAATTTCAGAACTCCCGCTGTACTGTATCACTTCGACTCTTGGAAACTTGACAGCTCTGGCGTATTTGAAACTAAATCTGTACTCTTGTCATTTTCATGTTGCGGAAGTGAATTTGTTCATTCACTCAGCACGCAACACGAAGCCCATTGTTCATTTCAGGATAATTATCCCTGTTTTTTTTGTTGTTTCCTCAAGATATGAGGGTATCATATACATCCAAGTGATCAGCTGACAGGCCTTAACTAGTGTCTCCATCTTGGAAATGTCATATTGCTAGACTATTTATTCTGGTAATAGCATTTATAAATATTGTATTGCTATATATTGTCCATATTAATATTGTAGATCATAAAAAAATGCTGTGGATACAATAAGCCGATAGCCTAGTCCTGTCCCATCAAATTCTACTTACAGAAACAATAAATACATGGCACTCTGAGGCACTTTTTAAATATGTATTTATCAACAGCAACCATAAAAGTGGAAGGCATACAACAGGACCTAACGCATTTCACACCACACAGGGCACTTAAACATAATACTTATTTGTAAGCACCCTATGTCAGATGAGATGCATTCAGTCCATTAGAGGCTCATATAGGCTTGAACATCCAGCATGCTATGTGACGCTTATCCAGGCTGATTATCCAGTATCCTATCCCACTCTTTGTTTTCCAAGCTTGCTTGCTGTATACCTTATCCCCTTCGTGACAATGGACGTGTCAGGCACGTCCTTCTGGGAACTCTGTTCCCGACAGTGGATGTGCCAGGAAAGTCCTGCGGTGAATCAAGCAGTTTTCACGATGCTGGTCTATTGCCTTGATGTCCAGGCAATAGCCAGCACCAAAATTTATTTTCTGGGGCACCCATGATCACCCCATGGAGCGATCGTGGGAGCCATATTGGCCGAGCAGCATGCTCCATCAATATGGCTATGCCCTGTGGTGGTCTGAGCTTCGGAAGCGAAAGTAAATTCACTTCCATCGCTCTGAATATGCTGCTTGACTGCCCCTAGAGGCAGCCAAGCAGCATAGCAATGTAAAAAATTAAAATAAAATATTAAATATTAAATTAACTTAAAACTGGTTATATAGTTAGATTAGCCTATAGGGTTAAAATTAAATAATTTTTAGCATAAGGCATAGGGTTAAAATTAAATTAAAATTAAAATATATTAAGGGATAGCATAAGGGTTAGAGTTGGGGTTAAATTTAGTGTTAGGGTTAAATTTTAGGTTCGGGTTGGGGTCAAAAGGTCAATATAGGAAAAAAAACAAAAAACACTATTTTTGGTTTTTGCCCCATAACTCGCAAACAAAATACCAAAAAATATGGAAACATGCATAGTTCTGAACTCGGGACAACATTTAGAAACTATTTAGACAGGGTATTTTTTAATGATTGTATTTGTGTAAATTATATTTTAGGTCAAAGTTAGAAAAAGTGTTTTTTATTTTTTTATTTTTCATCATATTTTATGATTTTTTTTTGTAGTAAATTATAAGATATAATGAACATAATGGTATCTAATGTAAGCCCTTCTTATGACGATAAAAACAACAAATAATTTGTGTGGGTACAGTATGTGAGAAAGAATAAAATTGCAGCTAAACACAAACACCCCAGAAATGTCAAAACAGCCATTGTCACCAAGGGAAAGTCAAGGTGAAAATATCTTGTCACTATGGGGATAAATGTTCTTTTGTTTCCTTTCATGCAGTGTTTCCTTCTTTGTTATTCTTGATGCTTGCTTCTGCCCTATGCTGGTTTTGCTATGTACCTTGCGCTGATCCATTCCTGGTTTTACTTTCCTTGTTTGTCTTCTTCTATATAAATGTGCCAAACCGATTTGTTCTGTGTGCTTTATTTCTCAATCTGTTCTGCATGAGGTTTGTCTTGGTTTCTATATTTCTTGTACTAGCTTTCTGTAGGCAAGTCAGTGCTAGAAACATGACATATTGGGGGGTACCTTGATGTGGTTGGCAAGCTTATCGGTTCATGGTCATCAGGTGCAACTAAATCTCCCCTTATACTATCTTAGAGTGCTAGGCAAGTTCTGTGTTTATTTCTGTATGTTTGTTATGTTTCCATACTCTCTTTCTCTGGAGCACCTGGGGATTCCAGCTCCTCTACCCACTCACCATATTCTTGCTCTGGTTTCCCTTTAGAAGCGTCTGAGGATCCCAAATTCTACTTAACTTTGCCCTGTCTTTTTATATTATTCTCAGTTTGGTTTGTGCTTTGCCCTATTAGTGTATGTTTCAGTTCTGTTTTTGTTCAATGCCTATGCCCCCTTGTCCTTGTTCTGCTATAGTCTTTCCTTAGCCCTGTACACTGTATTCTGTTATTCCTGTTTCTCCTTGCTGTCCTTTCTTTGCTCATGCTCTGCTTGGCCTTGCCTGTCCCAGCCTGCAGCATCCTGTGTATTATTCCACAGTGCCATCCTCCATGTCTGCACCAGGGTGTCTGCTGGGTATTAGAGAACAAAAATTGGGGGAGCACACCATACAAAATAGATAAACAAGTAAAGGGTATAGTGCCAAAAATATTTTAATAAATATTAAATATGTAATAAATACCAAACAGATTAATGTTTAGACAAGATAAATAGAGAAATGACACACTATAAAATACAGAAAAAATAAATAACAACCAAATACACCAAAGTAAGCACATAAAATGAATTTGAGAAAAAGGAAAATAATAAATAAATACCCACATAATATGAAAAAAAATTGAAGAAAAAAATGCAGACAGGAATGGAACAAGGGAGGACACACAGCGCAAAAAAATGGAGGACACCAACGTTTCGGCTAGAGGCCTTTATCAAGGTGTCCACACACAAAAATGAAACAAGAACGATATATATACCTAAATGCTGCAAAGAAAACTAATCTGGTTGGACAGACACTTAAGTGCCAGCCAACCAGAAAAAGCGCGATGGCGGCCGCCATCTTGACGCACAGCGTGACGTGATGACGTCACACGTCGCGTCAAGTAACTTTATTAAATGAGCAACAAAGAACAATTACACAGAAACAGTGCTGTGTGTCTGTAAAGCAAATAGGATAACTAAAAAAAGTAAAACGGAAGAGCATATTGCACAACGAATGATCACATATAGAAGGAGAATAGATAATGAAAATGAAACAAAAACGGAAGTAAAAAAACATTATCTGAGAAACAAAAAAATAGAAAGAAACCTCACATTACTAAAAATTCCCATGGAAGATAGAGTTTTTTGAAAAGGAGAAAATAAGAAATACAGAAATAATGACAATAAGCAATAGCAATATACCTAATGACAAAAAAATGAAAAAAATGAAAAAAAATGAAAAAAATATATCCAAACAAAAACACTAGGATAATAAAAAATGTTACAAAAAATAAGAAAATAAGAAAAATAAGAAAAAATGGCAAAAAATACAGTGTATATATGAAAATATACTAACGCAAAAAAACATGTAAATATTAATAACAAATAGCAAAAAATGATACTAATAATTAGAAGCACCAAAAAATAAAGAAGACATGGGTAGGATAACCACAAAAAAATGCAAAAAAACAACCATAATAAAAAAGAACAATATTACAAAAAAAAGAGATAACCAGACTAATATACACTATAAAAAATAAATTGCATGTGTCTGCAAAACATCATTCTTCACGGGAAGTTGAGTGCAGTAGGCGTAGCCGGACGGCCATCCACACCATGAACTACAATAAACAAGAAAAAATAAAAATATGTTTTGTAAAACACAAAGAAAACAATACATGTACACAGCTGGAGGTGGCATGAGCAGAAAGCAAAAAGCCAAGGGGCCAGTGAGGGTCCGATATAATGGACAGAACGGGCATAAGGGACATAACTGGTTCAAAATTCTCAACAAATGTAGCCTTGACCTCATTTCCCTGACGATTGAGGGCTTACAACAAGAGCTGATTTCGATTAAGCAACAGAGCAATGAAGTAAAACTGAAGCTAATGGAAATAGAATCTAAGGAGAATTTTGAGAAATCAATTAAAGAGATCGAGGCCATCTTGGAAAAACACAAAAGTGAGATACTCATTCGTAAGTTAGACAAATTCAAGCGAGATACTATTGATTATCTACAAGATCAGGTGTACACGTGGCGTGAGGCCAGACGTAACAATAACCGTTACAGACAACAGGAGCCTAGGAGATTTAACCCGGCGTCAGATACAGAGTTTTCGTCAGATAGCTCGACCAGTGAGGTTCCTTTTTTAGGACAGGGTTCCTTCAGAAGAGGACAAGGAGGGGGAAGAGACGTAGCAGGAAGGGGCGAGGGGGGCCCGTCTTTGACAGCAAATCGGGGCAACCGCTTCCAAACGAGACGCTACCCAGAACGGATTCGTCAACAGCGCCAACGATGGTAGTCAACATCTCGTCTAGATCTTTGAGTGACATCGAGATGCAGGTATTAGAAAAGGGGCTTGGGTTTGTCACCACTTTTCATGGTGATCCTCTTTCATTGGATATTGAACTTAATCGTTTTTTTCATTCACTTCGCCTTAAAGCCTTCTTTCAGGATACGATACCCCAGAATTTGGCACAACAATCTCTTGATGAAAACTCGTCGGTCCCCCCTTGGGACCTCTCCCGCTGTAGACCCTCCAGCAAATTTAATCCATCAAATGTGAGTACAGCCGTTGAAACTTACATCAAACTCTGCGAGTTAGAAGTCACAAAAATTAAATGGGGGTCTAAAACTAAAAGCAATCTTACCTATAAGGAACGTCTAGCAGTACGGACACTACATGGTGATGCTGATATTACTATTAGAGCAGCGGATAAGGGGGGAGCGATAGTGGTTATGAATATGGCACAATATACTAGGGAAGCCCAGTTACAACTAAGTAATCATCAACATTACAGCAAATTGGCTACTGATCCCCTTAATGGGATACAACAACATATTGCTTCATTGTTATATGGAGCTCAATTGGCACAGATAATCAATGTCAAAGAAGCATCTTTCCTCACCAAAACTAATCCTAGAACACCTTTTTTATATTTACTACCGAAAATCCATAAAAATCTTATGAATCCACCCGGTAGACCGATTGTGTCGGGCTGTGACTCAGTCCTCCAGCCTCTTTCTGTGTTTGTGGACCTTCATTTACAGCCTTTAGTGGTAAAGATGAGGTCATACATTAGGGATACTACTGCTTTCCTTACTCGTGTTGCGGACTATGGTCGATTAGACTCAGACACATGGCTTTGCACAATGGATGTCTCTAGCCTCTACACCTCCATCCCTCATGATGGTGGTCTGGAGGCTATTGCACTATCCATTTCTGCATATGAGATTGATGCTGAATATAAGAACTTTATTCTAGAGTTACTTAAGATTGTCCTCACTAGTAATTATTTTACATTTGATGGGGAGTTCTATTTACAGACCCAAGGTACTGCGATGGGGTCCAATGTGGCCCCCTCCTATGCCAATCTATTTATGGACCAATTTGAGCAGTCCTTTGTGTATCCGCATCACGAGTTCGAGGGCAGTGTAGGGCTTTGGCTACGCTATATAGATGACATCTTTTTCATTTGGCACGGTACTGAGGCTCGTCTATTGGCATTTAGGGATTTCTTAAACACTCGACTTGAGACTATCTCATTTTCCTTGGAATACAGCAAGGTTTGCATCCACTTCCTTGATGTCCAAATTTCATTGTCTAACACCAATCTTTCATTTGATCTTTATAGGAAGGATACAGATCGGAATTCCTTCCTACACGCCTCCTCATTTCATCCGAAGAGTCTATTGAATAATTTACCATACGGACAATTCCTCAGACTTCGTCGCATTATTGACTGCGAGGAAAAATTCGTGGTCCGAGCAACAGAATTGACTAATGGCCTTACACAGAGAGGATATGATCCCACTAACATTGCACGATGTGCCAACAGGGCAAGGCGCCATACCCGAAGTGAGCTTCTTACTCCACATCCACCTACCACTTCTCCCAATCGTATTCCCTGTGTGACTACCTTTTCCACTAAATCCAACCAGGTACGGCATATAATCAATAAATTTTGGTTTGTCTTACAATCGGACAAAAAAGTAGGGCCCCTTTTCCAACAGCCTCCTATGATGGCTTTCAAAAGGTCACGAAATTTACGCGACTGTCTGACCGACAATAAACGCGGTTCTCAGACAGATGTTACTTCTTCTACCACCAACTGGCTTGTTCCACCGCCAGGTATGCATAGATGTGGTAGATGTGTCAACTGTAATAATGCCATTCTTTCATCGTCATTTACCCATCCTAGAAAGGGCACTAGTTTTCGGATTTCAAAATATTTGAATTGCCAACACTCGTTTGTAGTGTATATGCTTAAGTGCCCCTGTGGCCTTTGCTATGTAGGTGAAACAACTCGGCCACTCACTATTCGGATTGGTGAGCACAAAAGTGCTATTCGAACCAATAATCAAAAATCTCCAGTCGCTCGCCACTTCAATAATCAAAATCATGGAGTATCACAGTTACGGTTTCTTGCGATAGAACAAATTTCTATTACTACTACAGGCACTGATAGAGTGACTCTGTTGAAGCGCAGAGAACTACACTGGATCTATCTACTTCAGACACTTCACCCTCTTGGGCTTAATGAGGAAAGGGATCTGTCAGTATTCCTATAGTTCCTTTACGGTTTGTCCACTCCTTGCCTTAGGTGTCCCTTATGCCCGTTCTGTCCATTATATCGGGACCCTCACTGGCCCCTTGGCTTTTTGCTTTCTGCTCATGCCACCTCCAGCTGTGTACATGTATTGTTTTCTTTGTGTTTTACAAAACATATTTTTATTTTTTCTTGTTTATTGTAGTTCATGGTGTGGATGGCCGTCCGGCTACGCCTACTGCACTCAACTTCCCGTGAAGAATGATGTTTTGCAGACACATGCAATTTATTTTTTATAGTGTATATTAGTCTGGTTATCTCTTTTTTTTGTAATATTGTTCTTTTTTATTATGGTTGTTTTTTTGCATTTTTTTGTGGTTATCCTACCCATGTCTTCTTTATTTTTTGGTGCTTCTAATTATTAGTATCATTTTTTGCTATTTGTTATTAATATTTACATGTTTTTTTGCATTAGTATATTTTCATATATACACTGTATTTTTTGCCATTTTTTCTTATTTTTCTTATTTTCTTATTTTTTGTAACATTTTTTATTATCCTAGTGTTTTTGTTTGGATATATTTTTTTCATTTTTTTTTCATTTTTTTCATTTTTTTGTCATTAGGTATATTGCTATTGCTTATTGTCATTATTTCTGTATTTCTTATTTTCTCCTTTTCAAAAAACTCTATCTTCCATGGGAATTTTTAGTAATGTGAGGTTTCTTTCTATTTTTTTGTTTCTCAGATAATGTTTTTTTACTTCCGTTTTTGTTTCATTTTCATTATCTATTCTCCTTCTATATGTGATCATTCATTGTGCAATATGCTCTTCCGTTTTACTTTTTTTAGTTATCCTATTTGCTTTACAGACACACAGCACTGTTTCTGTGTAATTGTTCTTTGTTGCTCATTTAATAAAGTTACTTGACGCGACGTGTGACGTCATCACGTCACGCTGTGCGTCAAGATGGCGGCCGCCATCGCGCTTTTTCTGGTTGGCTGGCACTTAAGTGTCTGTCCAACCAGATTAGTTTTCTTTGCAGCATTTAGGTATATATATCGTTCTTGTTTCATTTTTGTGTGTGGACACCTTGATAAAGGCCTCTAGCCGAAACGTTGGTGTCCTCCATTTTTTTGCGCTGTGTGTCCTCCCTTGTTCCATTCCTGTCTGCATTTTTTTCTTCAATTTTTTTTCATATTATGTGGGTATTTATTTATTATTTTCCTTTTTCTCAAATTCATTTTATGTGCTTACTTTGGTGTATTTGGTTGTTATTTATTTTTTCTGTATTTTATAGTGTGTCATTTCTCTATTTATCTTGTCTAAACATTAATCTGTTTGGTATTTATTACATATTTAATATTTATTAAAATATTTTTGGCACTATACCCTTTACTTGTTTATCTATTTTGTATGGTGTGCTCCCCCAATTTTTGTTCTCTGTTACTCTATCTATTGGGGGTGTATAGTGGACGCCCCTTGGGGTGATGCACCTTGCTGTCGATTTTCTTTTGTTGTTGACAAACTCATTTAGGTGTGCTTCTCTGACTATTTGTTTTTTCATGTCTGCTGGGTATTGCCAGATCCTGTCCGGTTCAATACTATATACAGCAGCTGATACCTCAGAGCTCTGGTATGTGGCCTCACCAACCTGGGGGGCATCAAGCCTGCACCAGGCCCTGTTACTCCATTTCTGCACAAGAACTCCTTTTTACCATCAATTAATTCTCTGGGTTCTGGGTCATCTGCACATGAGGATAAGCTGAGCAAGTATGCAAAGAGAATGACAGAAAGCAGAAAGTGCTCATGCCAAGCTACGCTAATGTCTTCATGAGGGCGTGGGAGTGCCTTTTTGTGGAGTCCTCCAAATCTTTGCATCTAGCCCTCCCAGAGCGCGGTATTCGATCCTGTCACACAAGAGCGAATCTTGTAAGTATTATCAACACAAGAGATTTGGACTATAAACTGCACTAGGAATTTTTCTTTAACTGGTAGACGAACCTCCGGAATCAGCATAAATGAATAAAAATAAGTTAGCCACAGAGACCTTCTCATGTATTTGCTTGTTTTTACTATTAATTTATATAGTGAATTTAATTTATGGTGATTGCGGAGGTTTCCAAAAACATACTAGCTGTTGTCTACTGGTTGCTGATCCGATCACTAAGACAAATCTTTGGAGCAGATTGATTGTACACCATTCAGCACTCTTTTGCATATTGGGGAACCTTGCACACCTAAGCCTATCCTGCAAGAGAGCTAACCTCTCATGCAGTACTGTTATGTGAGTCCAATAAATATTATTTTTTACATTTATATTGAATGCACTCGTCTCTCTACTCTTTTCCTATATCTAAAGGTTGTGTGGTATATGATACTGTCTGTTGTTTTTGCTTTTTGTTTATCCATCTCCCATACTGCATACTGTTTTTTTTTTTAGAACTAGAGGGGTTCTTGTGGTGTGACCACTTACAAGGATCCAATATGCAGGATGGCCTCTGGGTTATGTATAGTGATGTTCACAACAAAAAAGTTTTCCTGTGCCATCTTTGTGCCCAAACAACTTCCCAAAAATACTTAATATATAGGTGTAGTTATATACCAAAATATATAATAACAAAGTACATTTTAAAATTAGAGTGAATGTCTTATTAAACACAAGATATTTCACAAATATGATTAAAGACACTAATTAAAATTCACCATTATTAATATAAAGTAATTAATACATAAATTATTTTAAATTAGTAATATTTTTTAATGTGATTATTCATTAGTCTGGTATAAACAAAATGTGTCTATGATAACTGTGTTTTATAACAGTGTTTCTCAGCTGGTGGGTCCTGACCCAAAAGTGGGTCACGAGCTGCTGTGAAGTGGGTCAAAAGCTCCCCAAGTAACTGATGACGGTGTTTTCGATAGTGTCGCTGATATCTCTTCCAGTAGACCCTCAAGGATTTTGAAACAGACGAGGTGGCACCATTTACTTTAGAGATACAATTTAAAAATTAGCCTAATATGGGTCAGGTGAAGTTTGGGCTTGATGTGGCAGATACATGGCAGTGAGCAATACATATCTTTGTGAGAGTGGCTTCTCAGTTCTGGTCCAGCTGAAAACAAAATATAGGATTAGCATGGCCATTAAACACAGTCTCGGAGTTGCTCTGTCTACCATCAACCCAAACGTTGAGACATTTCTCAGGAGTAAAAAGCACCTCTGGGTTTCCTATTCATTTTAATTAATCTTGTGTGTTTCAATGGGTCTTTATTTTATTGGATTTTTAGCTCAATAGTACTTTTATTTTCACTTGCACTGTGATTACTGCACTATTCAGATACACAGACATACTATTAATCAGAAAAAAAAACATACCCCTGTTGGAGAACACTTCTGACAACAATGACAGAGTATCCAGGATGTACAGAAAAGCTTTTGGTGCTGATGGGATTCTTTCACACACAGAGGGAGAGAAAAATATGGGAGGTCAAATTAATATGCCATTTTAAGGTCTTAATCACTGGCCTCAATAGAGACAGTGAATTGATCTCAAGATATAACCTGACTAATTAATAATCTTTTTACAAGCCCTGGATTGCTGCAGTGGACTTATCTCATACTACAAACAATTGACACCTTCATGGATCTGGCATGTGTCTAATGATTTTATGGCCCCCCTAACCAGGGAGTGTAGGGATCAGAGATACTCTGACCGAACTGATTGTATCTGTTAGATCTCTGTAAAACTGACTGATTTACTGCTGAGAACATTCTTCAATACCCTATGTTTTTCTTGCCTTTTTTTTTATTTTTTATTTTAAAAAGCTGTTAACTAGGTTTTGTAATTAGGAATTTGGTTTTAGCCTCATTTATGCCTGAGGAAGGGACCTAGCAACTTGGTCCTGAAAGCTTGCAACCAAACTCTCAGTTAGCCAATAAATGGTATAGTTTTAACCTTACTTGTTTCCTGTTTTTCCACAGCTAACATGGTACTACTCCTTTACCTAACTTTGTTTCCCAATTTGTTTTGTGGCATAAATGATAATGTTTTGAAAATGACATTATTTTTGGGTTGTGACTACATGATCAAGGACAAATGTGGGTCCTGGGGTTAGACCGGTTGAGAACCACTATTTTATGTAATTATTACATAACCAATTTTTTCTCTGTGGGTGAGTTGAAATATTTGAAAATTGTCTTTTTAATATAGCAGACATTTAATATGGTTGCCAGTGTTCTTACTGATAGTGCCTTTATTCAGTCCTTATATAGTTCTGTAACCTTTAAATGATTTAAATGCTCCAACATGTTCCACACTTTGGGGATCATCTAAGTCCTTGGCCATGCTTGTCTCGAGGTTCAACTGTGGGGTTAAGCTAGCTAAGGTGAAAAACCCTCTTCGGTGTGTTTCAGTGTGTTCAGGTTCTGGAGCAATTATGACAGGAAGATTTTCATAATATTTCTATACAGGGAAACAGACTAAATATAATTGTATTGTACAGTTGAAGTCGGTCACTAAAGAGTTCCCATTAGACAGATGCATAGGATAGACGCACAGGAATAATAGAAATGGTGCTATGAAAGACATGAAGATTGATTGGAGAGAGGTTGAAGGAAGATCAGGAAGATATAGCAGCACTAAACAAAGAACTGGCCTGCCTGATAGTGATAGCCTGGCACATAAACTGAGGGAGGTAATGCTTGTCATGTTCAGATTAACAGTCTATGCGTAGGACAATGAAGAACAATACATTTACTTCATTAAGTCCCAAACTATTCATTAGGTCCTGCAGAGGCCATGATATAGACATTTGCTGTATCGTAAATGGGCATCAGCAAGACTGGTGCAAGGAATTTTTGTCCCTTGGCCGATATGCAACAGATTTGATTGCCCCATCATCTGTCCTATCTATACCTTCTTCTACCTCTCCATGAATCTCTCCAAACTATTAAGCTTTTTAAACTTTAAGGAGAAGCCTTGACTGATTTGGGGAAATCTGTAGTAGGGTAATTCCGTCTTTGGTGACTATAAGGCCAACACTATATGCGGGCAAACAAGCAGAGCACAGTGCCACATAGGTCTAAGGGGAGGCAACTCAACATATCCACACCATTCAATACACTTAATTAGGGCTATGCCAGAAGATAGTACTTGCATAGGGTGGAAGCTCCAAGCTTCCTTTTATATTTGAAGTGAGGTAAGAAAGGAATCTTTCAATTTCATACTTACTGATATCTAAATTGTACAATAAATCTCACAGAATGGCAAATTCTTTTTAATGATCATTCCCAAAGAAGGATGTGAGTTGTTAGATGCAAGGCAAGAGCATTTTAATAACCCATAATTGCATGCTTTAGTCAAACACATTTCCTACAAAATGTCTTTCTTCGTGAAATGAACTATCTTTCAGACACTCTCCAAACCAGCAATTATGTGGCAATATCAATGACTACTGATTTTTGGTTTGTTTTTTTTACTAGCTTGCAGAGTGTGCTGCTTGTCTTGAAAACATACTGTAGACCAGATTAAACTGCAGCTAATTAATCACATTATTTGAAAATCCCTCCATACAGCATAAAGTGCTCAGATATTTCAAGCAACGTTTGGATCTTGAGAAATACTTGAGAAAAAAAACCTGGGCACCTGTCAGTGCGGATTTCTGCAAACCCCATTGGATTGGCCACTTGGAGGCTGCCAATAAAGCGTCAAGGGCTGGTTATGGACAGGTGGTGTAGAAACTACTACTTTGGAAGTGGGAGATTTATACCTAGGTGTAGCTGGTATGTGCGCTGACTTAGAGACAGAGGTATATAGGATCACAGTAGGTGTACAAATAGCACTGTGCTACTATAGTTTTTGACATACCTCTGTCTCTAAGTCAGCACACATACCAGCTATACCTACATTGTGTCACCCCCTCTTCATGAGTGCTCAGGAACACCACTCACTGGCACAGTAGCAGCTACGACTCTCTTCCTTTATCTTACATTTCCACCTGTGATTTTTTTCTTGCTCTCCCACTTCACATATCTATAGAAGCGCTGACTTGTATCCAAACTACGGAGATTTATACCTAACCTCACTGCTGTTGTGCATTAAATTTGAGTTTAACTGACCTAATTTACCAAAACTTCTTGATTCAGTTTGGGCAGACTTCTGATTATTGCCCCCAGGCATGCCCAGGGCCGGCGCTACCGTAAGGCAGCACAGGCGGCTGCCTTAGGGCGCCCCAAGGGGGGGGGGGCGCGCCCCCAGCCCCGTTTACTTACCTCCTTCTTTGCTGCTGTGCAGGTCCGTGGCTGTGAGGGATGCGTTGTGTGCTCCCCTCCAGCCGCGCGGATCAATACATTTTGTTTAAACTTTTTTTTCAACAAACTTTATTGAAGCCGCGCGGCTGGAGGGGAGCGCACAACGCTTCCCTCACAGCCACGGACCTGCACCGGGAGACAGCAGCAAGGAGGTAAGTGCTGGCTGGGGAAGGGGGAGGAGGGTGGCATAATGTGATGATATGGGAACTGGATGGAGACCAATATGCAGGGCAACAATATATATAAAGGTATAAACGTAATAAATACGAGAGATGATCAACCTTGCACTGATATAAGGATATAATCTGTAGGAATCCGTTAGCATATAGTCCATACCAACATAGGTAGTATACAAGTACAGTCACTAGAAATCCGCAATAACAGAGGTGGTAAATGAATAACTATATCACTTGTAATCCACAGTAGCAAAGGTTGCTTGGAGGAAGATGTACACTTGTAATCCACACTGCAGGGGTGATTGGAGATTAATGAGGATAGCAATGGTCAAAGGAAAACAGACAATCTTCAGCACGATAAACAGTCCGGGATCAGGGGCGATAGAGAGACAGCAAACGATAAACAAGCCAGGGTCAGAACCAGAGAATCAGCAAAACGATGAACAAGCCAGGGTCAGAACCAGAGAATCAGCAAAACGATGAACAAGCCAGGGTCAGAACCAGAGAATCAGCAAAACGATGAACAGTCCAGAATCAGGGGCACAGGCAGACAGAAGAGTAGTCAGGTAAATCCAAGGGTCAGTAACGATAATCAGGAATAATAAACGCTAGGCTTCAGGAAACACGAGAATCACCAAGCACTGCTTGTTTGGTGATTCTGCCTTTTAAATCCTCCCGCGCCTCGCGGGTATGCGACGGGCGTGACGTCATCAGGCGCGCGCCTCCGTGTAGAAGGATAAACTAGCGGTGTGAACGCGCTAGCAAGCGCGTGAGACGGATCCTGGCTGCAATGCAAGGGGGTGTACTCAGGAGAGTTGCTGCGGGGAAGATCCTGACACATAATGAGCATACTGAGTGGCATTATCCTGGCATATTGAGGGGCAAAATCATGGCTTATTAAATGGCAATATCCTGACATATTGAGTGGCAATACCCTGGCATATTAATTGGCAATATCCTGGCATATTAATTGGCATTATCCTGGCATATTAATTGGCAATATCCTGGCATATTAATTGGCAATACCATGGCATATTAATTGGCAATATCCTGGCTTATTAAGTGGCAATACCCTGGCATATTAATTGGCATTATCCTGGCATATTAAGTGGCTATATCCTGGCATATTAATTGGCATTATCCTGGCATATTAATTGGCAATATCCTGGCATATTAATTGGCATTATCCTGGCATATTAATTGGCAAAATCCTTGCATATTAATTGGCAATACCCTGTCAATGTGTGACAAATTTACAGCATGCTAGTTGAATATTTAGATGTATTTATGTTCCACACTATACATTATACTTTTATATATATAAAATGTATGAAGAGTTGGTGGTGTGGGAGGCGTGGCGGGTCAGAGGAGGGGCACCAAAATGCACCTTCGCCTGTGTAGACGAAAATCTTTGCACTGGCCCTGGGCATGCCAGGCACTGGAGTAACACTTAGCTTTCCACTAAAAAGTGGCTCCAAAAAATAGATATTAGTAATTTAGTATAAGCTTATGTATATCCAACAAATTCTTTAATTACGGAGCAGTCTGTAAAATAATAATTTCACACATTTCCACTCAGTTTCGTTTTCTACCCTATAACTGCAAATTATAATCTTGTTCTAGTTTTTCTCTGTTAGTTATCTATCTTATCACAGCTATCTTGTTCTTTATTTTCCAAGCCTGTCTATTTTGAAGGTAGGAGCATATCATATCTAACTCAAATATCTAGAGAGAGAGATGGCATCTGCCGCACCAGCTGTTGTAACTCCCATGATTCCAACTAAGTCTCCCATGATCCCAAGTGGCTAAGCATGCCAAAGGTAAACTACCATGATGTACAGAACTAATTTATTACCAGGAGATGAAGTGACAGAATCTAAAATGGAACAATTTAAGACTTGTTGATTTGTTAAGCCTTGACAGACGGTTATTGAAAAGTGACTCATTCATTAAATTGGTTGTATATCTCTTTTGCTCTACTTCTCTTTTTCCAAGAAATATTAATTCCTCAGAGAGCCTATGTATATGTGCTTTGTGCCATTCTGGATAGAAGTGCTTCATTTTTGCAGTTACGTACAATTTCTTCCCTCTTAGTCACTGTTCTTTGGAAGTTCTTTCAAATGATGTTAAGCTCAGCCTTTGCAGAAAACGAGTATGAACTATAAATTGCTTTCTTGCTATATATTACTGTGACTTGTGTAGATGGATTTCTATGTGAACACAGACACACATATGGTCCCAGAAGAATATTTATTTACTTCTACTTCAATAAAAGAAACTAATGTGGACAGGCTCAGTAGCTGTTAGCAAGTATATAATGTACAATGCTTTTTCTTGAAGGTTTCCCAGAAAAATACTTGACAAGTATAATTTGATAGCTTCTCAGTTCTTTTTCTGGAGTTCTAAGGGTCTACTCAATAAACAGAGAATTGCAGGGAATGTAGCCGAGTTGGAAACATTCTTCAATACAGCTGAATGGGCGAATGTTTTCCAACTCAGCTACTTTGGCCTTAAGTTTGAGATTCCCATCTCTATTCCCTACAATTCACTCTTTATTGAGCAGAGTGTAAAGTATTGGTTCATGTACCATGGACTTAACTGGGTTGTCCCAGGTTAATAAATATTGGATTGCTTTTCATTAACTTGGACTTGGCTGTAGCTAGTCTGTGCTCTGTATATTAACTTGACCGGATCGTTTGGAAGCTTCTGGGTTCAATTTTAAATTGTGAGCTGTTGGTTCAACTGAATTTTGTGGCAATTCACTGCCAAATGGGGACTCATATATACAGCATGATTTTGTACTTTGGCAATTACAGAATACTTGTGTCTGGGCATTCTTGGCTTATACCTGTCATGACATCTTGTTCCCATAAATCCATGTCACGTTTTGTACTCAGCAACTGGACTCGCAATGTGGTGGGTAAGTACAAAATGTTGTCTCCTCCTGAACAGTTGAACCCTCAAGGTCCTGTGGGTATCTTGTAGTAAATACTATCATGGAGAGTCAGAACTAAACATCAAGGCAGTAGACATAATCAAACAGGGCAATTGTTGGACCAGGTACCACAAGAGCAAAAGCAACTAGGCTGTCAATGGTCAAGTCCTGCATTTATGATTCACTCCAGGTCAGTATGCAGGATATCAATACAGGACTGTCACAAGTGAATCCTGACAGCCTGTGTGACTGGGGCTCCTGGAGGGCTCTGAGGGCCGAACCCTCCATGTGGACTATGGATCCTGTCTGTGGATATGCTAGGTTTGGGGGTACACACTTTGGGGGCAACAGTGACAATACAGCTGGACTTCAAACACAGGGTGCTCAGTACAGGCCCACTCAGGATGTCAGCTAGGATGTGTATCCTGGGAGGCCCAAGCAATTGTCCATAGTGTGTTCCCCAGATTAAGATTGTATCCTAACCTGCAAACTCCAGTCTCTCAGGAGGTGTTAAGAAATGTTATCATATGTTAGTGTTGAAATGTGTATTATCTAATCAATAAGTGTTTACTCTCCTATATTGTCTCTTGTATCTGGATGTCTGTATCTAGAGTTGTCATGGTTAACTATGTTATGTCCCACTATATTTAATTACCTGTTTTAAATTAGGCTTTCTATTGTTTGAGCTTACCATGTTATAATTAATTCCCCAGTGCATCCCCCTTGTTGATGTAATATTTGTCTGTATATAAGTATGTGCTGTTTCACAAATGTTCATTGTACTTGCTGTACATAACTGCTAGTAGTCTTGTCTACTATTTTAGAACAAAATGCAAGGCACCAGGAAAACTTTCTGGGTAATGCTGAGCTATAATTGGGGGCTGACAAGGTGATTCACTACAACAGGAAGAGGTGCTACCAGCCTTGGGTAGTCGTTCCTTTACAAGGACTAAAGGAACATCTTACTTCCCAAAGATGCAAAGCATTTCCTTGCACAGGTGAAGAGTAAGGACTATTGCATGTGGCACCTGTGAATAGAAACTGCACGTGGATGCAACAATGGCTTTATCAAGTTTTCTGAGGGTGATGAGTTCATAAGCAGCCTGAATGATTGTTGTGGTCCTCACAATATTAGGAATTATTGGTCCATGAAAGTGATCTTTGTGCCACCAGTCATCCTCTGCATAACAATGATAAACATTTACTGATCATTGTAAAGAAGGTGTTGAGGTATAACGGCGCTTATCCTATTTTACACAAGCTGCAAACCGTCTGGCAACTACCCCTCAGTGCCCAATATATTCAAAAATAAAATTACATACAAAAAGTGACAGTGCGCTAAAGAGCTATACAAGGTGCAAAGTGGCAAGATACATATCCAAATATAACAATCAGATTTCCTGAGTAGGACAATATATATATCAGAAAAATATGACTCACGTATCAAATTGTGGTTGTAAAGTAAAGTTCTGTATTCATATCTTCTTTTCTTATGCCTAGTATTCTCCAAGCAATAAGAAGATAATTAGGGTATACACAAAACAAGTTTAATAAAAAGCATAAAATATCTTACACCTAAAAAATGTATATGATCCAGAAGAAATTCGATCTTGTAGGCAATGAAAAGTTCTCAGACCCCAAGAGAGCAGTGCCAAGCTGACGCGTTTCGCCCTTGAAATGGGCTTCCTCAAAGCTAGGCAATCATAAGAATAAGAAGATATGAATACAGCACTTTACTTTACAACCACAATTTGATACATGAGTCATATTTTTCTGATATATATATATATATATATATATATATATTGTCCTACTCAGGAAATCTGATTGTTATTTTTGGATATGTATCTTGCCACTTTGCACCTTGTATAGCACTTTAGCGGACTGTCACTTTTTGTTTGTAATTTTATTTTTGAATTTACTGCTCATTAGCATGATATACAAGGTGCTGCTCAATGGCATGATATATAAACGTTATGTATTTACTTGTCATTGACATGATATACAAAGTTTAGACAATAACTGATCACTGGTGAGATTTAAAAAAAATGTATGTATTAGTTTATGCATTTACTGCTCATTAGCATCATACAAGGTTTATGCATCTAATGCTCATTAACATTAGATACAAAGTTTATGCATCTATTGCTCACTGGCATCATATAAAATGTGTATGTATTTATTGATCATTCACATGATTTACAAAATGTAAACATTTACTGCTCGTTGGCATGGTATACAAAGTTTATGCATGTACTACTCATTGGCATGATGGAAAAAAGGTTATGTAATTACTTGTCAATTACATGATATACAAGGTTTAGGCATTTGCTGTTCATTGGTGAGATATACAAAATGAATGTATGAACTTATACTGTGGACATCTGACTCCATGCATTAGGGAATGAAGAGAGCAGTATAACAAGGTCCTAGAGGGGTAATTAGTTGTCAAACCTGCCCGTCTCTCCCCTGAATTGTCCTTCTGGCCTCTCTCCTTCTGCTCTTGAAAACTGTATAAGGTTTATGAGAATGGAGTAAAGCTTAACATATTCAAACAGAACCAAAGTGAGTAATCATTAAATTAAAGTGGTGAGGAATCAATGCAAAAATATAACAATCATAGAAGGTTATTTTTTCTATATATAGGGAAACTTCTCCAATATGTTAGTTTTTTTTATTCCTCGCAAGCATTTTACCCTACATAATGATTTAATAAAGAAATGCTTTATTATATATATATATATATATATATATATATATATTACATGCAACTGTTTCCTCATTTAGTTGAAAATGACTTTTGTTTTAGTGCAAACAATCAAAACTCAGCCCAGCTTGAAATCAGCTTTGCTGTCAAAATAGTATATATCTCAAGAAGGAAAGGTAATTGGCAATAGCTGTGAATCCCCTGACTGTCATATAGACTATAGAATCTTCTATTAATGCTTTAATGAAAGAATACAAAATAAAGTACCTTTTTGACTCGATTTTTTTTATTGGGCAAATTGACTGTGGCATATTAATGGGTAAATTATAACTGGCATTTTAATGGATAAATTATCAGTGGCACGTTAATGGATAAATTATCACTGGCATATTTGTAGTGCTCCGGCTAGCGGAGTATCAGGGAAGGAACCCAAGATGCAGGTGTAGGCTTAGGGTAGAAGGAAAGTCCAGAATACAGGCAGTGTTCAGAAATGGCAGGCGGCTGGCAAAGGGTAAATCCAGGTCACAAGCAGGGTAAATAGGTAGGCAGCAGGAAAAGGGTTAATCCAGGTCACAAGCAGGGTCAATATACAGGCAGCAGGCAAAAGGTTAATCCAGGTCACAAGCAGAGTGAATATGCAGGCAGCAGGCAAAGGGTTAATCCAGGTCGCAAACATGGTCAATTGATAATTGGTATGCAAAAGGTTTAGCTCAGGACTACCTGTGCACTCAGGGACAGCCAACAATAACTGAGCACCATGTTGAGGGAGCTTGGGGATTTTATAGGACTATTGGGCAGGTCCTCCTCATTAGGGCTGCTAACCTTGCCTCTCCAACTCTCCCATTGGTGTCAGGGGGCAGTATGAGCACCGCTCCCTCCACAGGCTCCATCTCTGTACACAACAGAGTGGTGATTGGAGTCACGGATCCCCCGGACCCCAACGGAGACCCGCTGGAGCTGGAGGAAGACTCGGAGGTGAGTGCCTCACTATATTAATGTATAAATTAATAGTGGCATATAGTGGAAAAATTATAAGTAGCATATTAAAGGATAAAATATCAGTGGCATATTAATGAATAAATTACCAGTGGCATATTAATGAATAAATTACCAGTGGCATATTAATGGACAAATTATCACTGACATATTAATGGCTAAATTATCAGTGGCATATTAATGGTCAAATTATCACTGGCATATTAATGGACAAATTATCACTGGCATATTAATGGACAAATTATCACTGGCATATTAATGGATAAATTATTAGTGGCATATTAATAGACAAATTATCACCGGCATATTAATGGACACATTGTCGATGGCATATTAACCCCTTCAGGACAATGGTATACTTTGTTTTGATGTCTGTTCTGGACAATAGCTTTTTTTCTACTTTAGCTATGTATGCATTTAAAATAAAGTGTAAGCTTGCTATTTTAATGAATCCCCACATGTAATATATTGTATTTTTTTAAGGAAAGATAGGGCTTTCTTTTGCAACCATTTTTTAAAATTTAACCCCTTGTGTAATGTATACAATTTAATAAAGAGTGTAAAAAGGATTAAAAAAAACCTGTGTTTTTTTTAATTATATTTCTTTCTGGGACACAAAAAAAAATTTCTCTCCTCTCTCTCTGACACAAGGTAAAAATTGTTCTTACAGCACTGATTGTCATTCAATGTATTTTTTGCATTTATTACATATGATCAATGTGATTGATTTTCACAGTGATCATATAAATAAACACAAAAAATAATGGTTGATCCTGGTCTGCCTAACTGTTAAGAACCAACTTTCCCCATCTCTCCCCCAAAACGTGGGGGAGAATGGCAATGGATTGTGATTAGCCTTTTACAGCTCAATCCTCACTGCAATGGCTGAGACAGCCTGTCTCAGCTATTGCAGGTAAGACAGTCCATTTTCTGTGTGTTTCAGACTTGCCTCTATCAGAGGCAGTCTGAAACACCCCTCATCCTATTTGCATAGGGTGAGGGGGCATGATTGACAGGTCAGTGACTATTGTCCTGGCGGCCATTTTCTTTGCCTAAAATAGCGCAAATCGTGGCAGAAATGCTGCGATTGTGCTATTTTAAACGCAGCCCGTAGGCAATGCACCATTGCCACCAATTTTTTTTTTGCTTTGCTGGATGCATTCACTTGGCGGTCATTTCTTTTTTTTTTGTGCATCCTTGTTTTTGTATGAGATCAGCAGGGGGACCTAGTTAAGCTCCCCCTGCTGATCCCATGCAAAAACGTGAGACTCTTTCTCTGTGCTAGCATGTTTCCTATGGAAGTATGGCAGATGCCTGTCAGAGGATAAACTGGCGTGTACTATCAAAAGTACACACTGTTGTGGTTACCCCGTGTAGCAGTGGGGTTTCAACCGCTGGAGGGTGTCCTTTTCCCGATCAGTGAGGAGGATTCTCAGCATCCAGTCGTATTTCAAGTGAAGAAGCTAGCGTGCTAGCGTGAATAGCTTTATAGCGGTTACCCCCAATAAGAGACAAGACTCTGGATTGAGGGTGAAATATAACTGCCATTTAACGGCAGTTACTCTGCTTTTATATAGTGCTCCCCTGCAAGGGAGACGCCCACAGACAAATAGGCATCAACCAATCAGACAATGGTTACATCCCACATATTCCCTCCCCTCTGCTTGGGAGATAATTGAATTTCTAACAGTATCTACTCAATTATCTCCAAACTTATACATTTTTATAACTTATGATTTTGTGTCACACATGAATAAAACTTATATCTGTATGAACCACACAACTTGGGGACAAACATATTAACAATTAAAGGGCCAGAAACAGTTTTTGTCTTTAAGTGCAAGGCAAGATGGATGATGGGACATCATAGAATAAAACAAAGGGTAGAGGGTCCCAGGTAGCATGGACGTTGGCTGATACAACATAGATTGTGGATCAATGCAAAACAGAGGGATCTGTTACATGGCTCCCTCTTTGTGGAACACTCCAGCTGACCCGGTTTGATCCTTTTCGGGTCAACTAGAGGCTGTCTGGACGACAAATTATGGGCTGAGTTCCGTCTGGCGGGACAGCCCATCCGCATTACTGTTTTGTTTCCCGGGCCGGTATTGGATGTTAAAATTATAGGGCTGTAGGGCTAAGCTCCATCTTAATAATCGTCCATTGTCCCCGGCCACTATGTTTAACCAAACCAGGGGGTTGTGGTCCGTGACTAAGGTGAATTCTCGCCCATACAAATAGGGGGTGAGTTTTTTCAGCGCCAAAACCAAAGCCAAACATTCCTTTTCGACTGCCGCATAGCTCACTTCACGGGGTAACAGTTTGCGGCTGATGTAAGCAACCGGGTGTTCTCCTCCGTCCTCGCCCACTTGGCTTAGAACTGCCCCCAGTCCGAACATAGAAGCGTCTGTGTGAACGATGAAACGTTTGTTAGGGACTGGTGCAGCCAACACAGGAGCATGTACAAGGGCGTCTTTCAGAGCTTGAAACGCAGATTCACAGGCGGGAGACCACAGGACCTGTCTGGGAAGGTTCTTTTTGATGAGGTCAGTCAGGGGCTTAGCTAGGGTGCTGTAATCTGGGACAAACCGTCTGTAATACCCTGCTGTCCCTAGGAAGGCCAGGACTTGGGTCTTGGTCCGGGGTGTGGGCCAGTTAGTGACAGCTTCTATCTTGGCAGGCTCTGGCCGCTGTCGCCCACCCCCGACCTGGTGGCCCAAATACTGGACTTCCGCCATGCCTATATGGCATTTGTCTGGCTTCAGAGTCAGGCCAGCGGCCCGAATATGATCAAGAACTGCCCCACATGCCTCAGGTGCTCTTCCCAGGACTCGCTATAGATCGCAATGTCATCCAGGTACGCACAAGCGAAATCCTGGAAGCCATCAAGGAGTCTATCCACCAAGCGTTGGAACGTGGCTGGGGCGTTTTTCATCCCAAATGGCATAACTCTGAATTGGTACAAGCCAAACGGGGTGACAAAAGCCGACTTGGGGATATCTTCCTCGACCAGGGGAATCTGCCAGTACCCCTTACAGAGGTCAATGGTGGTCAGATATCGTCCCCTGGCTATGCGATCCAATAACTCATCCACCCGGGGCATAGGGTAGGCATCTGTCAAAGTTTTTTCATTTAGCCGCCGATAGTCCACACAGAACCGAGTAGTCCCATCCTTCTTTGGTACTAGGAGTACTGGCGATGCCCAGGGACTATCGGAGGGCTCAATGACTTTCAACCTCAACATTTCCTGGAACTCCTCCCTCATACCGGCTCTGACGGCGTCAGGTATCCGGTATGGGGGTTGCCTAAGTGGAGCCTGTCCTGGGGTTTCCACCCTATGGGTGGCTAGTGTGGTGAACCCTGGTTCTTGGGAGAACGTGTGGCTTTTACTGGATATTAAGCAGTGTATCTGTGCCCTCTCAGTGGCCATCAGTCGGTCCTCTAGCTTTATCTGACTAAGGGGATTAGTCTGGGGTTGTCTACTCAAGAGGTAAGGTAGCGGCAAGCTGTCTGGATCATCAGTGGTTGGGGCGCAGACAGCAGTTATGTCCTCGGGCCTTTCTTGATAGGCTTTGAGCATATTAATGTGGAATGCCTTGCGGATTCTCTCATCCTGGTCGCTGGCGATTACATAGGTGGTATCGCAGAGTTGGTCTACCACCGTGTAAGGGCCCTGCCAAGCTGCTTCTAACTTATCACTTTTGGTTGGCTTCAGTACTAGGACCTTTTGTCCCACCTGAAACGTCTGCTGGCGAGCACCCTGATCGTACCATACCTTCTGCCGCTCCTGGGCCGCTTGGAGGTTTTCCTTAACCATCCGTGCGGTCCCGGAGCTGTACCACATATGATACGATGGGGGCTCCCTCTTGTTCGGCGGTTCCCTCCCAATGCTCCCTAATGAGGTCTAGGGGGCCTCGCACCCTTCGCCCATATAGTAGCTCAAAAGGAGAGAACCCCGTGGAATCCTGCGGCACCTCCCTGTACGCGAACAGGAGGTGAGGCAGGAAACGTTCCCAGTCACGGTATTCGTCTGTAAACGTTTTCAACATTTGCTTAAGCGTACCGTTGAAACGCTCACAGAGGCCGTTGGTCTGGGGGTGGTATGGGGAGCTAAGTAGAGACTTGATTTGGCAGACTTTCCACAATTGATTAGTCAGTTCAGCGGTGAACTGGCTCCCTTGGTCGGAAAGGATTTCCTTCGTGAAGCCCACCCTAGCGAATATCCCGACCAGGGCATTGGCCACAGTGTCCGCCTGAATATTGGACAGTGCGACTGCTTCGGGATAGCGGGTGGCATAGTCCACCACGGTAAGGATAAATCTCTTACCGGAGGGACTAGGCTGTTTAAGAGGCCCTATCAGGTCAACTGCTATCCGGCTGAAGGGCTCCTCTATTATGGGCATGGACATCAGCTTCGCCTTAGGGTGATCCCCCCTTTTACCCACCCTCTGGCATACATCGCAGGTCCGGCAATAATGTCGCACATCGGTGGAGACCCCCGGCCAAAATAAGTGCTGGGTTAGTCTGTGAGATGTGCGAGTTATCCCTAAATGTCCGGCTAAGGGGATGTCGTGCCCTATTCGGAGAAGTTCCCGTCGGTACTTCCTAGGAACTACCAACTGGTATCTCTGCAAAGGGGCGGACCCAGGGTGGCGTTTTTCCGATACCCGGTAAAGCTTGTCCTTCTCCCATACATATTTTTCCCCCTCAGAATCTGGCTGACCTGTCTCTGCCCTAAGGCGATACTTCCGAAGGGAAAAGTCAGCCCTAGTCTCCCTACCAAACTCTTCTGGGGTATCCCAGGCTAGGGTCGTCATAGCCAGTGTCTTAGTCAAGGGGTCAGTATGTCTTACCTGGGTCTGCACGACAGGTGGGTTGTTCTCTGCGTTGCGGGCTTGGGCATGGGTAGTGACTGGATGAGCGGCTGCGGTGGACGCATATGCTGAGGTGAGAGGCCCAAGGTCGTTGCCCAGCAGGACTTCGGCTGGGAGGTTGTCCATTATTCCCACTTGTACAGTACCGGCTCCAGCTCCCCAGTTGAGATGGACCCGGGTAGTGGGGAGACGGTAAACAGTTCCTCCGGCGACTCGGACAGCAACAGTCTTTCCGGTGCAGTCGTTGTTGCGAACCAAGTGTTTTTGGATAAGCGTTATTGTGGCTACAGAGTCTCACAGACCCTGAGCGGGTTGTCCATTGACCAGCACCTCTTGGCGGTGCTGTTGCCTGTTATCCTGAGTGGCAGCTTGAATGGGGTTGGCCTCGTATAGGACCCCTAAGTACTCCTCCGTCTCGGCTGCAGTTTCCAAACAGTGAGCAGCTGATGTATGCTGGGGTCGGTTGGACGGTTGTCCCCAGGTGGTCCAGGGGGTTCCATAGGGCAGTTGCTCCTGATGTGCCCCAGCCGATGGCATCCATGGCACCGTACTTGGGACTGGTTCGACTGGAACCTGGGGGGCCCGGAGTAGCGGGCCGGGCTTGGAGGGACCGGAGCACGGAACTCCGTCCTAGGGGGTGGTTTTGTCACGATCGGCTCAGGACGTGGACGTACAATGGTAGGTTCAGGCTGTCTGGTATCAGTATACTCATCTGCTAGATGCGCTGTGTCCTGTAGGGTTAGTGGCCGCCGATCCTGGACCCATTCTTTCAGGCCCGATTGAAGTGTTCCTATAAAATGTTCGAGTAGGAACAGTTGCAAAACTTCTTCTCCAGTAATGACTTGGCAACCCTGTACCCAATGAGATGCGGTCCTGTGTAACGTACAGGCCCACTCTGAGTAGGAATCTCCTCCTTTCCGTTTAGATTCCCTAAACCGTCGCCGGTATGCTTCAGGGGTTATAGCATACCGGAACAGTAGCGCTTCCTTTACTATAGCATAGTTTTTAACATCCTCGATTGGAATGGCACGAAAAGCTTTGTTGGCTTTTCCCGACAGTTTGCCCGACAAAATTGTAGCCCATTCCTCGGGCGGCACCTGGTGTAGCGCACATTGCCTTTCAAAATCGGCCAAATATCCATCTATCTCTCCAGCAGTCTCTTGGTATGCTTTAAAGGCAGCAAATGGTACCCTTTTCCGATCACTGAGGGGTCCCATCGGTAGTACTGTTGGGCTCTCTGATCTCGGTGCGGTCAGTACCTGTAGATGGTAGGCTCTTTTATCCCTTGCCTCCTCCATCGCTGCGTTGAGAAGCTGGGTTACCACTTCTGTCGGTGGATTTGGCCCATAGAGGGTCAGCCTTCCTTGCACGATTCTCTGGATCTCGTCCTCTTCTCCTTTTGGGGCGTTAGCGTTAGCCATGAGGTTGTTTTGGTCCATTTCGACCAGTTCAGCTATTAATTCCCGTCTCGGTCTGTTGCTAGCTGAACGCCCACGGCTCTCCAGCAAATCCTTCAATGTTGGCCGTTTCAGTCTCTCATACTCCATAGATGTAGCACCTCCTCTGGGAAGACAGGACCGTCCCACCGCTTGCCACCAATGTTGCGGTTACCCCGTGTAGCAGAGGGGTTTCAACCGCTGGAGGGTGTCCTTTTCCCGATCAGTGAGGAGGATTCTCAGCATCCAGTCATATTTCAAGTGAAGAAGCACTTACAAGAGCTAGCGTGAATAGCTTTATAGCGGTTACCCCCAATAAGAGACAAGACTCTGGATTGAGGGTGAAATATAACTGCCGTTTAACGGCAGTTACTCTGCTTTTATATAGTGCTTCCCTGCAAATGAGACGCCCACAGACAAATAGGCATCAACCAATCAGACAATGGTTACATCCCACATATTCCCTCCCCTCTGCTTGGGAGATAATTGAATTTCTAACAGTATCTACTCAATTATCTCCAAACTTATACATTTTTATAACTTTATGATTTTGTGTCACACATGAATAAAACTTATATCTGTATGAACCACACAACTTGGGGACAAACATATTAACTATTAAAGGGCCAGAAACAGTTTTTGTCTTTAAGTGCAAGGCAAGATGGATGATGGGACATCATAGAATAAAACAAAGGGTAAAGGGTCCCAGGTAGCATGGACGTTGGCTGATACAACATAGATTGTGGATCAATGCAAAACAGAGGGATCTGTTACACACACCACTTTATCCTCACACTAGGAACATCTAACATTTCACTTGTATATTAGAATTTAATTGCCATTTTATTAACACAAAGCCACAAACAGGGCAGTCAGTTTAAAAAAGCATGTGCAATTGCATGCTTAAAGGTCCACTAAGAGATTTTTTTCTACCTTGTCAGTTGTACCCTAAGAACCCATCCCTCTTAACCTCACTTTCTAAATTGCTATTGACCTAGAAAACATTCTAATGTTAGCTCCACCCACTGTATCATATAAATTCCTAGCATACACCTGTATCATAAAGGTTCCAAGCATACACCTGTACACTTAGAGAAAAACACTGCAGGGTGGAGGCTTCTGTGCATAATTACCATTTGAAGCACTTTGGCTAAAGCCTGAGAGAGAACAAGCAATAATCAATCACTGGAGAACTGAATGGGAAAATTAATTCTAATGCGATTACTGTTGAATTTTTTGTATCTTTATATATTTATGTAATTTTTTCGCATAAATAAAAAATTGTAAAATTAGACTCTACAAACCCAATATTTGTGAACAAATGGAACATATTTAGAATACAAATATGCATCCAATCATACAGTTTTATAATTAAATGAACTTTAATAAGGAGTAAAAAAGTTAGTTTTTTTTCACATTCTTTAATTACTAAGTAATAAACTAAGTAATAAACTAAGTAATCATTGTGGGACATATAAATGACATAACCTACTGCCTTAGATTTCAGTAGGATGTCTCCTACACACAGCCTGATGCACCAACATTTCAGAAGAAAACTATGGTAATACCATTTCTTTGTAAATAATAGTTCTTTTAATACCTGGTGGGTACCAGAAACTGCCTTCAGGCTGTACATCTCATGATATTTTGCCTTAGGATTTACTTGATGTGATTTATAATAGACAGTCATGTCTTGTATGGCAGGAATGGTATACTACCAATTTAGTATTTTAATTTAGATATGAACTCTTCATCTTGCTGCTGCCTCTGGCTTTTTCTGTTCCCAGGCTGAAGTCAAATAATATTTCCTTATTTTATGTTTTCTTTCTTTCTTTTACAATTAGACTTCAGTAATGAAACTCCTACATCATCTCCAAAACAAAGTATGTATTTTTAGCCTATTCAATAGCTTCAGGGAACAAGCCATTCTAGTTTGTTGTATATTTTTTTTGTTTTTTCATGAGCTGCATTATTTTTGTTGCTGATCTGCAAACAAATTATTTGTTGTTTGTTCAGCACAATGCAGGATCAGGCAGCAGATATTGGGTGAGAATATAACATAATAAATTTGCAGGCAATTTACTAGCACAGAGTAAGTTGCAATGAATTTTGTGGTCGACAGTTCCTCTGTAAGATGTTAGAGTGCTTGCTGTTGAAGCTTTAGCATTTCTGTTCATCTGCACTTTAACTACTTTGATGTCCATTCCATATGGCTGGATGAGCATCTTGGAAGGTGTGGTGTAGTGCAAAGGCTTCTAGTGTCAAAATGCAGTAGTTAAACCGTAGCATCCTGAATTTACTGGGTTTCATGTGATTTGAAGTGCCCACCAGCTAAGATACTAAAGATCACATCACTGCACTCTAATCCACTTACGGGTTACCTTCAGCACCTAGCTGTTGTGTAATATAGCGTCTAATATCAGCCACTACTGCGCTAATCACGTCCTCCCCAGTTCTTTTTCTCCACCTACTAGTGCTAACTATTGGCACCCCAATTGTTGTGGACTTCAGCTCCCGTTATTCTCATCCAGCCAAATGGATGGCCGAATTAATGGAACTCAATCCACAACAAAGAAATATACTGGCAACTAAGTGACGTGTGGCATCTCTGTCATGATAATAATCAGGGCCCATGCTAATTAAGCAATTGCTTCTTACACAATACATATTCATTAAGCTGTTGATCATGCTTGATTAGTATGCTTAATATGCTGCTTTGGACATAATAGCTTATTACATTTAACAGAAAGCTCTCCAGTTTGACTCTATTTGATTGTTAGAGCTTAACCTCGATTTCCTACAGAATATATTTTTTCTATGAGCTTCACATTGGCATGCATATACATATATACCCGGCATGTGTATATGTATGAATATGAGAGTGTGTGTGTGTGTGTGTATTTATGCTGTGTTGGCACTTTGAGGTATATAAATCAGTTTCAAACAAAAATTGGGCACTCAGGCCCAAAAACGTTCGCCATCACTGCCCTATATTATGTTAAAAAAATAAATAAATAAAATGTACCCTTGCAGGGAAGAGTAAAATAAAATGAGACAAAGCTGCCAGTGACCTGACTGACTCATGTTGCTATAACGGTGTCTTTCTATGCTACGAACGCAACCGGTGTTACGTAAAATTCCAGCTAATGAATACCACATTGATTATGGCTTCGACTAAAATACTGCTGCTTGGTTCTCTGTGAGGAGTAAGTGGCAAAGAAAGAGCTCTCTTGATATTTAAACAGAGGTTGTATCGCATTGTGTTGATCTATTCTCGTGTAGCAGTTCTCTCAAGTTCACTGGAAGTATGCCAGATACACACTTAGCAGCTCCCAGGATTATTATAACTTTCTTTATGACTTGGGTATGAATTGTGGTAAGCAAAACATTTTCTGACCCATAATTCTCAATTGTGGAAGATAAACCTCTAAACACATCTGACAGCACTGTTTAGTATACCAGCAACATGCAGTATCAAAACAGAACTCTTGAAATGCTCCCAGTGCTATATTCTTCATGCAGGAAATTCAGTATTTGAATATAAGATATTTTAAACTTGCAAGTGCATATATATATATATATATTTTTAATTTTTTTATTATGATACCTATAGTGGTGGGCTAAGAAAAATATGTCATATATTGTGACTAAATCTCAAAATATTTCATTATCTAAGCTAGGTGCTTTTAAAATAACTAAAATTATTTAAAAATGTTTAAAATTATTAAGATATGTTATATGGGTGCACACTGCATTTATTTCATATGTTCTATGGAGGAATTATTTTTTCTATTTAGTAATAGGTACAATATATTCAAAGACATAAGTGTGTGCATAATCAATGTAGAATAATACACATATTGCACTGCTAAGGAGTGAAAAGCCATATATACTTAAATGTAATCTTAAAAAACAAAGAACTGGTTTAATAATTAGGATACCTTCATACCTTGCTCTATGCTCCCCATTTCCTATAATGTAAGACTATTGCAGATTGGCTCAGTGTAAGTCTTTACTAAAGCATATAAAACTGCAAAAAGATGACATAACCAGAATCCTCTCTTTATTTTGGTACACTATTTTAAAAAAACACAGACAAAAATCATCTCACTTTTTATATAGAACTTACACATATTCCCTCACAGCCGACTATAGTGGCTGTCCTATTAAAACAGTCTGTCAGTAACACACAATTAGAAACAATCTGCCAGTGACACCACTTATCCTCTGAGCTGCGATTACAATACCAAGATGGTAAATACCAATAGAGTCCTGTATATGTAATATGCGGTTTCTGCTTCTAGAGGACCTGATTGACGAATACTGTCCATAATGACAACTTAAAAAACTAAATTATTACAGTGAGGGCCATAAAATAAGCACAATTGTTTGTGTGGCAAGAGTGACATAAGGGTCAACTCAAAGAGAATTGCAGGGAATTGAGATGGGTATTTATAACTTAAGGCCAAAGTAGCAGAGTTGGAAAAAGTATCCAATTCAGCTGCACGGGATAATTTTTCCAACTAGGAAACATTGGCCTGTCTCTATTCCCAGCAATACTCTCTATATTGAGTAGAAGCTATAGTAATTTCAGAAACAATTATAGAGGATGTCGTCTGGGGAGGACTGGGTGCTCTCTCTTGATATATACAAACAATGAAATAAAGATACAATTAACTCTACTTGCACATCCAAATTGAAAGCTTCTGTTCCACCAAAGCAAATCATTAACACTGTTCTAAAATAGTGGTTCCCAAATGCTGCCACAAATCCCCTATATTCATAAGCAAGACCTGAGCAAAAATCTACTAGGCCACTTGTTTGTGGCCATCATAACATGTTATATGTGATTTATTTAATTTGCTGAATCCTGTTAAATACACATAAAAACAAACAAACAAGAGAAACAAAGAATTGTAATAGCTCACCCTACTCCTTGTGTCACATGATCACAGTAAATAATTATTCTGGCCCTGGTTAAATATGAATAACTTTGAATAACTTTGACATCATTAGATCACAGGTCATGTACATAATGCCATATTTCGTTATACAAAGTACTTTATTCAGGTGTGTAGGCTGAAGGGTGGATTTCAATCTCCCCTATACAGAATTCCTTTTAACTGGCCTTCAATAAACACATATACAAGTACAGAAAGCCCTGGAAATGTAGAGCAAGAGTCCTTTCTATCCATTAATGATTGCCTTAGAGATGCATACATTGGATGTCTCGGATTTTGGAAATAGCATGCAAGTTATATGTAGTTTATGTTTTAAGAAAGCCTTCCTCTTCCTTACAGGAACATGCTACTATTTCCATGTGAGAATTTAGTATTAAGCTCCTTAGATTTCCGCAACAAAGCTTTCTTCTGAGCATCATCAAAACGATTGACTTGAAGATCTTCGTCTCTGTCAAATGGTCTTCTCTCCTGTGATTTGTTTTTATCGTCTTCAGCTTTCCTCTTAAGCTTTTTCCGATGAAGGTCTATAAGGGACTGTGACCTTTTGGAATCCTAAAAGCAAAGCGCACATTGTAAAAGCATTGAATCCAAATGCTGATATCATTAATGACACAATGCTCAAAGCACTTCCGCCATCATGACATCATATATGCATGAAGTCTTCTTACCTTTGAAATCTCCCATTCAGCTGCACTGGACTTTTTCAAACTTGGCTACTTTGGCCTAAAGCTTGAAGTTCCAATTTAAATTCCCTGCAAGTGTCTCTTTATTGAGCATTAATTAATTCTTTGTTTGTTATACAGCTTACATGTTTATATGGGGCAAGGTGAGTTTGTTTGGTTATAGCAGCTTGTGCACCATACATTGCTTTAACAAGGGTTTTCCATGTAATTATGAAGTCTAACCAGAGCTGATACCTCCAGATGGACAGTGCAAAGAAGGGAAGTAGTACATACACTGTAGAGCATTGTTTGCGGAGAAGGGCAGCATACACACTCCCAGCAGTCTGTAATGGGAGAAGCAGGTTTACACAAACATCTCTTTCCAATTAATGGTAAGCCTGAAATCTCTCAGTTGGTGATCTTAGGATGACTGGTAACATTCTTACAACCAAGCAGTGAGTGGTAATGATCATTTTATTATTCATCTGGTTGTTCATTTGTACAATATAATTTACTTCACCAATTATCACACACCCCAAGGAAGGACAAAATGTTGTGTTAGACATTGGATGTTCTGTATAAAGGTAATTACTGGGGCAAAGTACTAAAAAGTTATATAAATCAACAGGAATGTTCAATAGGTTTCCGTGGTAACTGGACCCTTTTAGAACTTTGGCTGCTGTGTTCCTCGGGCAGAGGATGCTTGCCATGCAAGTTTGGTCTGGATTGCCCTTGTAGGTGGGATTAGTCTTATTTATTGACAAAGAGGTCTCCTGTGTAATGGTGACAGGGAGCAAACAATGGTTGATGCCCTTCCCAATAGACAGTACTGAAAAACATCCTTACTGTCTGGATTCCACACTAGAAGCTGCAAAGATGCAGTTAGATTTGGAAATTTAGACCAGAGGGCACTTATCAGCACATGAAGGCCAAGAGATACCTGCAATTATGTAACTGAACCAAAAATAAAATGTAATGTTTTTAGAAGGTGATCATCCTTGTAAATGATCTTGATCCTTTGGTAGCCAGCATGTTGTTCAACGCATAGCTAATCTTTTTGCCAATAGTCTTTTCCAGAAGACTATAACATAGTAATAACAAAAAATACATAAACAGTCATAGATCACTTACATTATAAGTAGACACTTGGTCTGCCAATCTTTTGTCTCTCTCTGATAGTGGGGCTTTCTCCTCCTTTTTAGTGCTGGACACTTTGGTTTCTTGTTTTTCCTTTAAAATAAAACGAATAAATAAGATCTTGTAAGCTGTGGCACAATAAATAGAATTAAAATGTGGATTCGACAAAATTCTAACAATAATTATAACACTCATCTCCTAATAATGTTAAATTAGAACCTGAAACCTGCCAGTAGGGATAATGAGTTAGGCATCTGAACATAGGCTTACACTCGTCTTTATTACTAGTGATATTTATAGCTAGGAATTAATCCATAAAGCTAACCTGTGGCTTCTTTAGTCATACCCACATCAACAAGCCTAAATTTGTCTTTGCGCAGACTGATAAAAGGAGGGTGAGCATTGCAGGCTTCAGATGGGACATGCAATGCTGACTTTCACTTATTAAATATTATCAGATAATAATCTAGAAACAAAATAATTCACAGCACTGAAAACAAGTGGATCCTTACTCTTGCTTTTTTTTCCCTGTCTGCTGGGGTGTCTGTCCAAATAGATCTGTCGCCTGATTTTTCATTTGCTCTCCTCTTGAAAGTTCTTGGGCCCAAACCAATGTTTGTCAGCTCTGGGGGAAGCTCAGTCATCCATGATTCTCTGGCAGCACTCTTTGGCTCATCCTGGAATATAAAACACAACTCTTTTATATATGTTCAGGTTTCGGCTAAAAACATAAAAAAGTTTACTGTCCCTTTAAGTACATGCCATTTTATCCTCAGAGTAATGTCACTGTAATATTCACTTGTACTTAGTAATGGGAGGTGAAATGATCAAAGCTATTTTTTAAGACTAAGTCAAACTCAGGAGCCAAATTTGACTTGTCTTATCTTCAATCATCTTGCCTCCCATTACTTTCAATGGGGAAGATCCAAACCTGGGTTTTTTTTGTCTACGTCAAACTCGGGTGCCGAACTTAACTTAGTCTCAAAATGAAATTCGACCTCCAAATTCGAATTTTAGTGGAGACCCATTATCCCTAGAGTGATCATAATGCAGTTTTATTCTTAGAACATTGTGAAAAAGGTAGGTGCTAGTGAGGAAGCGCAAAATAAATTTAGACACAGGATGACTCCTGAGATCTGAGCCCAGGCGGGTGCACCCATGCGCTCAGAATACCGGGGGGAGTATTTGGCAGGGAGCGCAAAACAAGGGCTGAAGCCTGTGCTGGGAGAATGGTATGTTTGGGGGAAAGTATGACACTGATGACATGTTTTGGTGCAAAGTTAACGGAAAATGGGTTAGAAGAGCTTGTGAAGGGGAGGAGTTAGCAATATAGCCACACCAACCTGGGGTGCCAAAAACATTCTTGCACCCACATATCATTGACTCTAGGCTCAATGCTCAAATCCGATAAGTCATCCTTTCTTGTGTCTCTGTAAAATTATTTTGTGCACCTACACTTAGTATTTAAGCATTTCAAGGACGCTTATCAAAAATGCATATTTCATAGGCTAAAACGAAGATTGCAAACTGGAATCTCCAAGTGAGACAGGGAGTTCATAGCTATGAAGAAAAAGGACCTAGCACACCTAAAATGACTAGTCCATGACAAATATTCTTGATTTGTTTGATCGACCTCATAACAACCTGCAGTCATTTCAAATCAACTAAAACATAACTCCCTGTTAAATTAAACACCGGAGTGATTAGATCTCAGTTTTAGCATCTTTTAATTACAGCCAGGCACATTTTGATTGTAATTACAATTAGACCATATTAGCTTTCATGGAGCTTCAGATAAAAAGCAGCTTCCAGTCAAACAATATAAAAAGTAAGTTATTATAAGTGTTGATTAAAATATATTTAGCAAGGATTAGATAACAAAAAACAACACTTACAGCATTAAGCTGTGGATTTCCATGTAAAATACAATCAAATGATTGCAAATGTGTTTTTAAAATTCAAAAGTGCTTTCACCATGGAAACAAAGTTTATGAAATATTTTCCCAAAATGATTTTTAAACTATACCAAGCAAATATAATTTCCATTTGACTGAAGGTGCTATCCAGAGTTCCCTTTTGCACATCTGTTGTTACACAGTGTCTATGGAAACACTGAAATGTTGGTACTCTTTACACTACATGACATGCTTTAGATCAGTGCTTCTTAACCCGGTCATCAAGGACCCACAATAGTCAAAGATTTAGGGATTAAATAAATAGAACACCTGTTTTAACCTCTTAGTGATTTTTTTCCATCATATCTTACAATTGCTATAAAAATCATAAAATATGATGGAAAATCGACCCCCCCCCCCCCTTTCTAACTTTGACCTGAAAGGTAAAAAAAAAAAAAAAAAACCTCCCAAAAGTCAGTCTATATAATTTTTTAAATGTTGTCCTGAGTTTAGAAATTTGCCATGTTTAAGTTTTTTGCAAGTTGTAGGGCAATAACCTAAAGTAACATTTTTATGTGTACATCCTGTGTGGTTAAGGGTTAAATAAACAATTTGGTATTTTGCTACCATTTTAACCCCTTAGTGACAAGACATTTTCACATGGACTTTCCCTTGGTGACAATGGCTGTTTTGACATTTCTAGGGTGTTTGTGTTTAGCTGTAATTTTTTTTCTTTCTCACATACAGTACCTACACAAATTATATGTTGTTTTTATCGTCATAAGAAGGGCTTTCATTAGATACCATTATGTTCATCATATCTTATAATTTACTACAAAAAAAATCATAAAATATGATGAAAAATTAAAAAAAAACCACTTTTTCTAACTTTGACCTAAAATATAATTTACACAAATAAAATCATTAAAAAAGACCCCGTCTAAATAGTTTCTAAATGTTGTCCCGAGTTCAAAAATATGCATGTTTCCATATTTTTCGGTATTTTTTTGCGAGTTATGGGGCAAAAACCAAAAATAGTGTTTTTTGTTTTTTTCCTATATTGATCTTTTGACCCCAACCCGAACCCAAAATTTAACCCTAACAATAAATTTAACCCCAACTCTAATCCTTATTATTTCCCTTAATATTTTTTAACTTTAATTTAATTTTAACCCTATCCCTTATGCTAAAAAATATTTAATTTTAACCCTATAGGCTAATATAGCTAAATAACCTGTTTTTATTTAATTAAATATGTATTTTAATTATTTTCCATTGCAATGCTACTAAACTACCACTAGGGGCAGTCAAGTAGCATATTCAGAGCGACGGAAGTGAAGTTACTTTCACTTCCGAAGCTCAGACCGGCAGAGGACTTAGCCATATTGACGGAGCAGCATGCTCCGTCAATATGGCTCCCCACGATCGCTCCGTGGGGCGATCGTGGGGGTCCCAAAATAGAAATATCAGTGCTGGCTATTGCCTCGATGTCGAGGCAATAGACCAGCACTGTTAAAGAGGTTTTCGCGATCGTTGATCGCGAAAACTGCTTCATTCACTGCAGGACGTGCCAGGCACGTCCTTTGTCATTAAGGGAGATTCTCCCAGGATGGCCTGGCACGTCCTTTGTCGGCAAGGGGTTAAGCAAATGCCTAAATTAAGATATATAATATAGGTGTATCTGTAGTGTCTCCTGGTTATATCACCTCATGTGGCTTGATATTCAAATTAAACATTTGCCATTTAATATACGTTAATTTGCATATTGAGCCACAGGTAATGTCATAGACAGGAGACACCACAGACACATTTAAAAAAACATATTTCTCTTATTTTATGCATTTGTTTGAAATTCTTTTTACCATTTTTTTTTTAAATTCTCTTTAACTCCTTTTGGTCCTTGAGGACATTTATATAAATATGTATCTAATATTTTAGGCATTTGCTTACAATTTTCACCATTTTGTTATTCTCCGCGTTCACAGTATAACCAACGTTTAGGTCCCTTTAATAAAATCCAGAACTTTTACGATACATGAACAGGTGACCTGACCAGTATGTCGAGCCTTGTCCTTTAAGTCCACAGAATTCAAATCTTACGTCATTTGTAGTAAGTTTCTGTTTCATTTTCATAGCTCTACGTTCAATATCTTCAGCAACACTGGATACAACAGGTCCTTCTGCAGGGAGGGGGCCAATGATGCCTTCATCTTCACTGCTTTCTGCCTGGAATTAAGAATATAAAAACACAATATAATCATAGGTGAAATGCATGCACATAACATAGGGAATCAAAAGAACAAAAAACACTCCATTGAATATTACAATTTTATCATTTGTATGGTATTTTTTTAACAGTTTGTGAACAAAGAAAACATATGAATAAACACATCTATATGGCTTTTTAAATTATTTTTACACTTAAAAAGGTGTTTTTCACCAAACACCAAGTTCGTTAAGGAGAGAAGGACCCTAAGCTCTATTCCATTGATTTGACAATTTTCTTGACAGTTTACAGACAGAACCTAATGAAACAAAAACCAAACAAAAAAACACTAAACCTTATAGATTTACTTCATACAGTGAGACACTAATTTTACCAGAGGACATCTACTGACCTCTGGTTTAATTAGATGAAGAGATGCATACAGGCAGGGGACTTGTTTTGTCAGCGTGTGTCTCAGTCATATCAACTCTGCTTCACCTGATGCAAGGATCAACAATACTATCTAAACACACGTTGGGTTTACTGTGAAGAAACGAAACAGGATGTTAACTATTCCTTCTATTAAAAAAAAAAAAAGCAAAAGTTACAAAACTCTTTTAATGCCACTTTAAGTTTGTGCCAAGTCACACTGAAATTCTTTGCTTTGGGGCTTCTGCAAATTCCATTTGGGCAACATTTTCTACAGCTAAAAAGATCAAAATGAAGATTTTTTCCCCCCACTGATTGGTGATGGGTTCTTGTTTAGAGTCAATGGAAAAGGAGGTATTACGATATATTAGTAACACCAAACTACTAAAATGTGTTTTCTAATATATGTGCATATAAATATGGTGTCAGAGTACATCAGACAAAAATGCAAAACAATTAACCTACTTTTTGTTTTGTCTATGTTATCTACTGTGCTTGCTAATTACCTATAGAGTTTGGGATTCCAGCCTTTCCTATAGTTTTATTAAAAGATCACCTTCACAAGACCAATGGTCCAGTCTCATTCATACAAAAAAAATAATAAAAAATTATATATATATATATATATATATATATATATATACACATACACACACACACACAGTGTATACACATACACATACAAAAAGTCTACACACCCCTGTGAGACAAAGATAAATGCATTCTATAAAACGAAAGTCTATAAACCGAATGTCTTTCAGTTTATAGACTTTCGGTTTATGGAATACATGTAATGATATTGCTATTCTATAAACCGAAATAGAGTCCCCATTCATAAGAATAGGTCAATTGACCTATTCTTATGAATGGGGACTCTATTTCGGTTTATAGAATAGCAATAGAATTACATGTATTACATCTGAGAGTCAAATAGAACCGTCAAATACTGTGCTTACAGCGCACTTTGAAAAATTCTGGCTACCTCCTCCTCCAGCGCCGCTTCCACCTACACCGCCACGGTCACCGCCTCCTCAACCTATGGGTCACTTAGTATAAACTGAAAGAGAATACCATGCACTCCAACCCTCTCTCAAATGGATAATTCTGTTGATCCTCCTGGCAGCCATGCTTTAGATTTATGTTCTTCCAAAGCTAAAATCAAAGATTCCATCTAGTGCTATTTTATGGCTCAGCTGTATTTTTAATTTGTATGTATTTTATGTTTTTTGAAGTTATTTCCCTATCCATATTTGTTTGCAGGGCACTTGTCCTACTCTTACCCACATCTTAATTCCTTTTGCAGCCCTCTAGCCCTTTCCAGGACTTTTTTAGAGGCATTTTAGTGCCCAAAAGTTCGTGTCCCCATTGACTTCAATGGGGTTCGGGGTCAAGTTAGAGCCCGAACCCGGACTTTTTTCCGAAATTTGGCTGAACCCGAACATCCAGGTGTCCGCTCAACTCTATTTAACACATCTAAAGTAGCTGTGGGTTAGAGATGCCACTGGCAAATAAATGCAATGTTCTTTCATATGGAGAGTTAAGAAGTAGTAACATCCTATTTTGTCTAGCAGACTGGTAAACTGACCTGAGAAAAGAGAGATCAGGTTTATTCTAAAACAGAACAGTCTTTGAAGTTATATTTGAATGCTGGGGGACAATGATTTTATAAATGAACATGCTCATGTTTGCAGATTACAATAATTTACACAGAGTTGATGATATAATAAAAAAAAAAAAAATCCATCAAAAGCATTGGCAGATACTCATGACACTTTTTGTACTTCCAAATTTGTAAAATGAATTAAAAAAAAAAAGCATTGGCAGATGCTCAAGGGCATGCCTAAATACGACAAAGATCAATGTATTCCCTCAGGCAAAATAAAGCATATCTGGCAAGAAACATACACCCCAATTGTCCTCCATCACGTGGATGAGTACAGACGTCACTCGCCAGTGTTTGGGACATAGAGCTTGGCGTAAGTGTTGCAGCGCTGACACTCCCCTCTCGCCAAATTCCCAATCTTGTGAAAAAATACAGAGAATACTGTATTTTTAATTTTAAAATGAATACTGTAAAAACCAGTCCAGCTTTGATCACCAAAACTAAATATAACTTATCACTTTGTTATTTAAACATTGTTATTATTTTACAGATATTTGGATTAATAAATGACTACTTTGCCTCACATGCCAGTGGACTCTGTTCCATTAAACTATACAGTACAACTAATTAACTCCCTTGCCACAACCAATCAGCTCCCTGTAAAGGAGATGAGCCCTTTTAGGGCAAGTATAAACATGTGATTCTTGAAACGACGAGTTGAATCTTTTGTGTGTGCCAGTAAACTTTACCCTCCGCAATCACACAATGTTAAGTAGATGCAGATGCGTAACAAAGTAACAAACCAGTTTTACTGCTGCGATAGCGGATAGTTTTATTACCGTAGTTATTTCCAGTTGGAAATTGAACTGCAAATGCAGACATTTCTTACGGAATTTGAGAACAACTACTGCAGGGAAAACATCACATAAAATAAGTAAATAACAAGAGAGTGAATGATTTGGGATTAAAGGAAATGAGATTTCAAGGACAGACCACTTCATAGAGGGAAACAGCAGCAGATGCCGTACAAAAAACTTGTGATGCAGTAATAACACGTTTAAGACAGAGAGGTGGACATATTTCTGGCAAACCCGATCATACAAAACCATTTCAATTTAATCTGTTAAAAGGTCATTTGTTTCCTTTATGAAGCAGATTTTGATGACCTTATAGACTGACTTATCGTCTTCAATCTCACAAATGGAGTAAAAATATGCTGGGATGAAGACATCTTCTAGAGTTTGTTGTTCTAAGAAGTCTTTGATAGACAGCGTATGCTGCCTGCATGCCAGAAGGGAATAAACACTTCGGAAGCCGGCCTCACAGCTTTATTTTATGTTCACACAGCTGATATAAAGTTTTTCCCCCGAGCTCCTTGCAGGTTTCCAACCTGTCAGAAGGGGACTGGAGTAGAACAGAGCTCTGAAATCCAACGTGACAGACGAATTAGCACTTCCCTTACATTCTCAAGCCGGGAATTACAATCTAAAATATTTCCAACTGTATACAATAGAAAAACTTTTGTAAAAGCTGTGTTTAAATAAAAATGCTTCTTAAATGAATCCCCACATATTTTATATATTGCTTTTTAGATAATTCTCCTCTCTCTCTGACACAAGACCAAAGTGTATCAGTGAGATAGAGGGAGGATTTTGACCATCAATTTTTACTCAACACAGATTGTTGTCATTTATTGTATTTTTCTTGCATTTATTGTAGGTGATCAAAGTGATCGATTTTCACAGTGATCACATCAATAAATGCAAAAAATAATGGTTGATCTTGGTCTGCCTAACTGTTAAGGCAACCAGGATCAACTCACGCCATCCATCCCCCCCAAATTTGGGAAAGGATGGCAATGGCCTGTGATTACAAGGTAAAACAAGAAATACACTGCGCCAAAATGTGATAGTAATAGCAGCAACTAAATCAACCAGTGTTCCACTCCTGGTTCGGTACAATAAATAACAAAAATGGTGAAAAAGTGCGCTTGAACCAACACTTAAATACAACAAAAGAGAGGGGATTACCCTTAATGTGGTAGTAATCCTCTTGGTGAATACATGGAGGGAAAAAACAAAATAATGATAATATAGTGTAGTATTTCGGTGCAAAACCAGGGAATGTGAAAAAGTGAAAATACACTCACATATCCCTGAGCAGTATACTGCTCAGTATATCAAGCCTCGTGGGAGCCCACGTAGGGTAGATGTTCCACACGTATCCCAGAAGATGAGAGAGCAGAGGAGAGACGTTAGTGCGGGTATAAAATTTATTGTAGAAAAAATATAAAAGATCTTACATTAAAAGTAAATAGGATCCAACAGGAACATATAAAATACAATCAGTCCCAATGTCCTCAGATAGTCCCAGCAGGTCTCCTCCTCTCCACATGTGATTAGCCCCTAGCGTAATCAAAATCTTCACTGCAATGGTGGAGACAGTCCTTTTCAGGGTGTTCCAGGCTTGCCTTCATCAGAGACAGTCTTGCACACCCTCAATCCAATTTGCACAGGGTGAGGGGGCATGATTGACAGGTCAAGGACGATTGTGACTGGCCGGTCACATTAAACCATTCAGTGACTGTGCTGGCGGCCATTTTTTTTGCATTCCCGCATAGCCTCGCTCATGAAGCTTCCAGGCAACAGAGCTAATCACAGCTACTGAGCAGTTTTAAAGGTCAGCCATACATTTGTCACCAACACATTGCATGTACGGGCAATGTTGTGAATAAGTTAGGTTAGCAGACATACCCACCAAATATATATCCTTAGTTGTGCAGTGCCCTTTGTAATGGATCGTGTTTAAGGATATGCAAATAAGGTCAACAATAGTTGCATTTTGCCACTGAATGTATAAAATATATATAAGCCAGGTTAAAGGAGGCAAATAATAGATAATTAGTTGGTAGTTTTGACAATGCCTTACTTAATTCATCCAAACTCAGAAGATTATGTTAAAGAGTTATTAAATAGGACAAGCTACAACAGCCACTTCATTTTGAGAGAGCATGTAAGAACCAGGAGGGACAAAATATAAAATCCTAAAAACAAAATAATGCTCCTCAGTTGTGGAGTTAAAAAAACAGGCTGCAGGGCCAGGTGTCTGGAGAGAGGTGGCTCCACAGAACACATATGCACTGCTTCAAAGTCAAGTGTGCTTTACACCACTCGAACAGACGCTTGGCATTGTACTGGCATGCAGCTGCTGAGCCATGGAAACCCATGAAGCTGCTGCTGCACAGTTTTTGCTGGTATTAATGCCGGTAGAAGTTTGGAAATCTCTAGCTATGGAATCAGCAGACTTTTCTGCACTCTGTGAACCTGCTCTGTGACTTTACATGGTCTTCTGCTTCGTGGCTGAGTTGCTGCTGTTCCTGAACGCTTCCACTTTTCAATAATACAAATTTCAGTTGTCTGGGAAAATTACAAGAACCGACTGCAACAGGGAAAAAAAAAAAAGCGTTTTCCAGACCTTCACATATCTAGCAAAGTCTAACCTGAAACAATGTTCAACAAAAATAACACTGCACAACACAGAATGCCCATGTCCATGAATGATGGAATACAGAGAACAAGAGAAGAAAGATTGTGAAGAGGTATACACGCAAAGCCAGTGAGGTCACTGGAGGGGTTACTTCACTAGCATATCAGAAGACACACTGAACCTAGGTGGTACCAAGAGTTACACTGATAAAATCATAGACAACATTTTGTAGAGTTGTCAGGCTAGTTAGATTCATGCGTTTAATCTTTCTCTATAGAGGAAGGCTTTTTTTGTTTTTGTTTTAACACTTTGACTTGATAACTTCAGACATTGCATACATTTTTTTGGATACTGTTTTGGAAGCAGTTTTATACATACACAAACATTTATACACAGGTTTACACACACTCCTTAGTCCCTTGATGTGTAATTCATTATAAAATGAGTTTTTATTTTCTTAAAAATAGACCTTCCTTGAAATAGTTTAAGACACAAATGGTTTAGAGAAACTGTAAGATCTTTATTATCTGCTGGCTTAAAAATTAGTCAGATTGCCTTACACTAGCGGTATATGCATGCCAAATGCTTCATTCTGCAATGTTTAGAGACACTGAGCTCATTCAAGTTTTCGCTGCTCGATAGAAACCAATTTTATCATGCAAACAGTCAAACAAGATACTCTGCATGGGAGTACTGGACAATATCAAACCATAAAGCAATGTATAAAAAACAAATATGTACTGGAAAGCTCAAATATGAGACTAAACATAAAAAGTAAACTTGTCAAACACTCCCCGGAATAGATAATTCCAGGACATTTGTCATTTAAGGTAAAACAGTTATTTTGTGACAGAATCAGATGTGTGAATAGTTGATGTTTCTCTCACCCCTCCATTTGTGTCTCTCTCTCTCACCCCTCCATTTGTGTCTCTCTCTCTCACCCCTCCATTTGTGTCTCTCTCTCTCACCCCTCCATTTGTGTCTCTCTCTCTCACCCCTCCATTTGTGTCTCTCTCTCTCACCCCTCCGTTTGTGTCTCTCTCTCTCACCCCTCCGTTTGTGTCTCTCTCTCTCTCACCCCTCCGTTTGTGTCTCTCTCTCTCACCCCTCCGTTTGTGTCTCTCTCTCTCACCCCTCCGTTTGTCTCTCTCTCTCACCCCTCCGTTTGTCTCTCTCTCTCACCCCTCCGTTTGTCTCTCTCTCTCACCCCTCCGTTTGTCTCTCTCTCTCACCCCTCCGTTTGTCTCTCTCTCACCCCTCCATTTGTGTCTCTCTCTCACCCCTCCATTTGTGTCTCTCTCTCACCCCTCCATTTGTGTCTCTCTCTCACCCCTCCATTTGTGTCTCTCTCTCACCCCTCCATTTGTGTCTCTCTCTCACCCCTCCATTTGTGTCTCTCTCTCTCACCCCTCCATTTGTGTCTCTCTCTCTCACCCCTCCATTTGTGTCTCTCTCTCTCACCCCTCCATTTGTGTCTCTCTCTCTCTCACCCCTCCGTTTGTCTTTCTCTCACCCCTCCGTTTGTCTCTCTCTCTCTCTCACTCCTCCGTTTGTCTATCTCTCTCTCACTCCTCCGTTTGTCTCTCGCTCTCTCACCCATCACAAGGTGATTGTGATCAGGAACAAAAAGTGGTGTTTTGGTGCTTACATCGTCTGGGACACAAGCACCATGCGTCACAAAGAGGTTAATATATTAACAAATATATTTTTTTTGTGCACTGTAGGAGGAATTGTGCCAAACATTTTTGTTTATTCTTTTACACCTTTCAACAACAACTGTGAACAAGCAAAGCTTTCCATGCTAATTGTATTGAATGCAGCAGCTGTCCTATTGGCTATAGTTGCCAGCCTGAGCATCTGGCTGTGCCTTGACGGAAATCCAATCATTCATTAATGGAGATTGGTCACTTGGTTATTACATTATTACTGCTCTGAATTTACAGCACACTGACGGGGAAAATGTGCATTAAAATCAAAACTATATTTTATTTCATTGACTGAGAATATGAAAATGTATTATAGTCTGTTTAGATGTAAAGAGAGTTTGCTCCAGAGTATAGTGAAAATGTATTGATAAAAGGCTACCAGCTTCTTGTACACCGACTATGGACCTCATTGTCTGCTCTAAGAAAGGAGACCTAGATCCAGCTCCATATAACCACTCTGGATACATTGCAAGACGAAAGCAAGAGGGACTAAACCAACCACAATATAAGTGAATATTAAAGGACAAGTACCAGCAAAATATTAACTTCCATTTAATTTATTTTGACTTGATTGCATCAAGTGCAGGCATTTTAAATAGAAATGTTTAGTGAAAGAATAGAAATAAAGTACCTTATTGAGGCCTCTATGGTCTGTATCAGGGGCAGAAATGAGTCACATAAAGGAAGATCTGACCCATTATACTAAACAATATGTCCGCCCCCTGATACAGCTATGTAAGCAAAAAGGATTTTTTATTTGTTTGATTCCATCTAAAAACATCTACACTTGATGCAATCTTTCAATTAGACAGAACATAACGTTTTGCCAACAAGGGTCATTTAAAGCAGTGCTAGACTTTAAAAATAACTTGTTTCTTTAATAGAAGCAATAGTTATTTTTACTTTTGAGAAGACTATGGGGCAAAATGGCAGTACTTTAAAAAAGGCATGTAATTTCTCCCCAACCTGGAACCTATATGGTTGAAACGGAGGCATTTAGTTTGGTCCATTCGCCAACAGACATCAATCAGCAGAGGGGATGCCAACTAGCTTACTTATATCAATAACATTTTAAAATTAGGAATACAAAGTGTTAATCTTAGTGTCAGAAGTTTACATACAGACAGTCCATAAAATATATGAGAAATCAAGCAGCAAATAAAAATAAACTGAACTGCTTAATACACGGCAGTCTAGACGACATGGTAGGACACTATTGTTCACTAACAAAAGTGGATCAACAGTGTTTTGGATGCTTTGTCTACAGAATCGAGAAAGTGACACTTGAAAAAGCCCTACTTGGGGGGGGGGGGGGGGGGGAAGCGTTGTGGACAAGAGGAGACTGCTACTGGGACTCTATATATGTATTGGTCAAGTGGATCTTTGAATGTAAGATTCTTTATATGTTTTTATTGGTATTAAAATCGTTGAAGCTAAATAGTCTCCTCCTTACCCTCTCTTATACTACTGCTGGGAGTACCTTCTGGGTCTGCTACCCTGAATAAGCTGCCTAGGATTCCTCTGTGAACCAGTTGGATCTTTAACCCCTTGGTGGGCTCCCTGGATGCTGTATAGACTGAGCAGATCTCTGCTCAGGAAGATGTGAGTGTGTTCTCACTTATTATTTGTTATCAGCACTTTTATGTGATATACTACACTATATTATTTCTGTTCTGTTTTGTTTTATTTTTTTCCCTTCAGAGTGAATATTGAGCCGATTTACTTTAAGGCTGATTTACTTTAAGGGTAACAATTTATTATTTATTTTTCCTGAGTTGTGTGTTTTGAAGTGTTGGGTCACAGCGCACGTTTTCACTTGTGTGTTGTTTTGATTTGTTTATTGCCAGGAGTGAGACACTGGTAGAATTTGCTGCAGCTGTTTCCACCACAATTGGGCGCAGTGTGTTTCTCTCTTGTTTCTTGTACACAATTCTGCAATGGATCCACTCAGAACCGCCTAATCTTACCCTGTTTAAAACTAAAAACGTTACTTTTTATTTCGGATGGATTGGTTGGAAACCTCCTTAGATAAGAAAAAGAGAATAAAGACATTTTTACTACTCGGCAACCTTATATTGCGATTTTGGATGATGATATCCGTTCAGCAATTAAAACAGCTTTTTAATATACTTCTTGGTATAGGGCTCAAACCTTGTTAAATAAACCACCGATAGTTGTGCCTTAGTCACTAGTGGACGTTATGTGCGGGGAGGGAACTTTTAATAAAATACCTATGAGCAGATGAAGGATGTAAATTTTGTACGTTTAAAGATGTAGTGACAAACTAGGAAGGTACTTGGTGGGTTGGGTGCGGGGATGTTAGATATTTTATTATTATTATTATTATAAGTTTGGAGTATTTTAAAGATGCCTGTATGTTTTCTAGCCATGGGTGTTTAGCCTGGGCAGCTCATAAAATCAAGGGTCTGGGTATCCAAATCGTAGCCGACCCAAAATTATGGATGGAAATCAATGTTATGTCATTTATTAAGGAGATGAATCTCTCCTTTAGGAAATGGAGGGGGTTATATATATCTCATGGCGGGGGAGAATTTCGGCCGCTAATTCATATGTGCTTCCAAAACTCATATATTTGATGAGAATGATCCCCTTTCAGTTACCAAAAAGCTGGATAACAATGATACAATCAGCCTTTACTAGGTACATATGGGGGTCAAAAAGACCACGACTTAAATTAGAACTCACGATGAAAAAGAAAAAAGATGGGGGTCTGGCCATCCCAAACATCGAAGAGTATGCTCAGGCTGCTTTGTTGACACACGCTATAAATATGCAATTAGAAATTTCCAGGGAGGAGGCATGGTACGCTGCAGAACGGAAGATCGTGGGTAACTATACTGAACTGAGATCTGTTCCCTGGCTCCCGGAGCATAAATTAAAGAAAATAGTCAAGCTAAATAAAGATACAACCTTAGAACATATTCTGAGCGCCTGGATAAAATTAAAAAGAGGGCTGTCTATAAGTAACAAACTACTCCCCTGCCTCCCGTTAACAGTTTTGGAAGGAATAGTAGATGATCTAGACCTTAAAAAATGGATACAAAAAGGAATAACTCACCTTAAAGATCTATATGAAGGAACCTTGATTAAAACATTTGTACAACTTAAGGAAAAATTCAATCTCCCAATTCAGGAATGTTATAGATATCTTAGAATTAAGAATGCCGCAGGGAGTCATTTGATTATCAATATGTCTCAATATACCCTTATATACAATCTAGCAAACACCTAATGTCAAAAATACAAGGTATAATTAGAGCAAACGCCCAACCTATAATACCGTCGGCAATAGCAAAATGGGAGAAAGATTTAGCAATAAAGATAACAAAAGAGGGATGGAATAATGCATTAAAAAAGACCTATGAACAGGTACACTGCTTGAATCTTAACGAGGTCCAATATAAAGTAGCAAATCAATGGTACCTAGTTCCCTCAGTTTTAGCTAAAATGTATCCGTCAACCCCCCCGGCCTGTTGGAGGTGCGGACGAGAAAATGGGGACATGATCAACATCTGGTGGAACTGCCCACCGATACATACCCTTTGGACTAAATTATCCCTCAAATTAACCTCCAGATATGGCTCCGACTGGACACTAACACCAGACAGAGCCCTTTTACATTTAAATCTGCCTAACTCAAATAATCAGGATATACCCCTCCTGATTCACCTATTGACAACGATAAAATTGATAATTGCTAGAAGGTGGAAATCCAATGAAGTGATCACATGGGCCATGATTAAGGTACAACTGATCCACCAATGTGCGATGGAGAGAGGGATTGGAGCCCGAAATAATGATAGCCAGGAAAAAGTGAAATACTGGCATAAATGGCATCAGAGCCTTGAAGGGGCAGAACTAGATTAGTCCCCCAAGAAATAGAGGACGTGAGGAAAACAGAAAATTGATGAGTAATAACTTCTGAAGACAGGGGGAGCCGGGAACCTGGGCATCATACCCTTACAAAAGCATAGAGACAAGTAGGCACACGATAAAGGGCAGGACCCAGAACCCACGGCGGACCACGGAATCCACAATTATGTGTTGTAAAGTACTGCCCTATTCTGGGTTGAATCTGCATATACCAGGTTTACTTTGAGGGGCAGTTGTCTAATGGGGAAAGAAATTTTGGTTTTGTTTCTGTATCTTTTTTTACCCAAGGAATGTATGTAATTTTCTATATTTATAAAAAAAAAATGAAAGGGGAAAGAGAAAGAAAAAATAAGTGAAGGGGAGAAAATAACTAACTCCTGTATTTGTCTCATTTGGGTTAAAAATGCCCTTCCTACCGAACTAGAGATACTATCAGGAGAAATGATTATTAAATTATATATTTCTCTTTTCTCTTTCTGGAAAATCCTATCTCAAAGAAATTGGGGTTATGAAGCTTAATAGAGAGATGGGCTGACGCAGATCCCACAAAACACATATTTCTGCTTGCATCTCTTGGAGTCTTTTGGAATACTCCCCTGTCCTGTCATGTGTTTTTGTAATAAGTATTGTATTTATATATCTGTATGTCTGTATTGTCCTTCTTAAAATTTGATAAAATAAAATATTCAAAAGAGAAAATGAAAAAATGGAAAAGGGGAAGACGGTCATAATAAAGGGCTACCTATTATCGGTATAGCACAGCATATAGGTTGTGTCATTCAGGTTTTGTCTTTTGTTTTATTTTAAGATACTGTATGTGATATATTGATCTGCTATGTCATGTTCTTGTGCAATACTCTTTACAGTTTGTAAGCTCTATATTTATTGTGTACTGTCATTTGGAAGTCTTCAATAAAAAAAAAAAGTTAAAAAAAACAATAATACATTAAAAAAAAAAATAATAATCACGCAATCATATTAGTTATATATAAACTATTTTCTTTAACTTCTAGACACTTTCTTGCACAGAATATTTTATACATTACATATTTACAAACTATACACTGTGATCAGAACTTACCGTTTCCTTAAAGCCACAAGGACTAGAAGGATCTGTATCATCAGGACTGTCTTCACTATCCAAATGTCTGCTGAAACCAGGTGGTAATGCAGGACCTAGAACAGGTCTTAAACAACAACACCAGCAAATTAGTGAGAATTCCAGCTTGTCAGCAAATGTTAAAGGTCATTAAGCAATGATCTTTATGTTGAATCAATGCACATTTTACCAACATTGAGGGTCTATACTAGTTCTGCTCTGACCTACATGTATTTATTGGAAAAAGGGATATTAACTTTAAGAGGTTATGCTTTCGAATGAAATGGTGACCAAAAAAAGCACTATTCCTAGTATAACAAGCCATTGTGGGAGTTTATAACCTTTAACTGTATAGTGTTTGTATAAGAGCAACTAGTTTACTGTACTGTCCTATCGTCCTTGTGGATTATGCTGCCGCTAGGAGGTGGTTTTAACACTAGAACATATTATGTTATGCGTCTCTGCAGCCTGTGTTTCCTTTAGTGATCACCATGGATTCTGGTGTCTATTTGATACATCAATCTTTAATCAATGTCAGCAGTTCCCTACTGCTGAATAGTCCTATTACCTGGACTATTTTGGTTTACATTTGTTTGTCCTATTTCTTTGTTTACAAGCTTTAGTGTGTGAAGATACAAAATAAGTATTAAAAATAAGTTCATATTATAGTTTGTTTATGTTGTATGCTGTATTTCCCTAACAAACTTCAATGTGTAATTACTGATATTTCTAAAGATATATAAAGGAGTGTTCCTTTATAGTTTTCTTGGTATTAAGTGGAATTCGAGGTAATAAGTTAAAGTAAGCAGCACTTTACAATTAGAAAGATATAAAAAGGTATATCAAGGTTTTCTTGTAATTACTTTCCCTCACCCATTAACCCAGTTACTTCAGTATGTATACATATGAAAACTACAAAACAAATTTACAAAAAAGCCCAACCAAATTAATAATTGCAGATGTAAAAGGATTATTAAATTAAGTAGTTATGTATACACATACACAGAAGTTAAGGGCGTTTACCATTTGTGAAATATGTTATATTTTGAATTATATTTTTCAGAATTATTGAAATGTTAAATTCTATTTTATGTACATTTAGACTATAGATACATATAAATAAACCCAGATACACACTTTTACCTGGACAAATAGGCTTTTGTTCATTAATCAAACTCGTATAAAGGTTTTACATGCTCAAAGTATGTATGAAGATATAATTCCTCATTTTAGTGATTTTAGAAGTCTCTTTTTTTGTGCATTTTTTGGATGTTGGCCATGTTATCTTTTCTTTCTGGATCATTCCTAAACTTGAATTTAAGTTGTCGTTAATTTAATGATCTTATCATTATTCCACAATAACTAGTTATTCTGCCCAACATGCAGGTGATGTTCCACATTGCATACCCAACAATAATTGTCACTATCATAAATTAAAATTACCATATTACCTCATTTTTACAAATGCCACTGAGTTATCAAAAGTGTATATTGATTTATGCATCTGCACTGCTATATAACACCAAGACCATCCATTGAAGTTCTGCTACAACAGGAAGTTGTGACATCACAAATACCATAGTGTTCCATGTGACTTATGAGGACACTAATTCTGAAAAGATTAACTTTTAAAAATGAGATTGAAGATTTAATAATTTTACTCCATGAGATTACTAACTATAAAAGGGTGTTGATTTGACAACCTAAACATTCCTTATAGTGTGAATGCAGAGAATAAAAAAAATAATGGAAATTGATCTATACATTGTTTTTGCAAACTTGCATCCAATGCAAAAAAAGAGCCACATATCTGTTGTAAAAGTGTCTTTGGCTTATGAAATCACCGTGTGACCTGATATGCAAAAATTACTTTAGCCATGGAAAGTGAGTTAATTTGCATTTCAAGCCATAGATGATGTCAAAACAGGAGACAATACAGACACATTAAGAAAAATTCTGCTAACACATTGTACATCAATTTTCATATTCTTATATTCTATACATTCACAGTATAAGCAATGCTTAGGTCGACTAAGCAAAATATAAATTGCAATGTACCTCTCTGGGGAATCGGATGTCTTTTTAAATCCTGGTGGAAGAGCCGGTCCAAAAAAGCCACTATCATCTTCTTCTGACTGGCTTAGTTTTCTGAAAACACAAAAAGATTGCAACTTTACATATACAATCCATGGGCTGTTGGGTATGATACATTAACACCTTGCCGACAAAGCACGTGTCAGGCACGTCCTGGGAGAAACTACCTTAACGACAAAGGTGAATCAAGCGGTTTTCGCTTTAACGGTGCTGGTCTATTGCCTCGATGTCAAGGCAATAGCCAGCACCGAAATTTCTATTTTGGGGCACCCACGATCGCCCCACGGAGCGATCGTGGGGAGCCATATTGACGGAGCATGCTGTTCTGTCAATATGGCTAAGCCCTCTGCCGGTCTGAGCTTCGGAAGTGAAAGTAACTTCACTTCCGTCGCTCTGAATATGGTACTTGACTGCCCCTAGTGGTAGTTAAGTAGCATTGCAATGGAAAATATTTAAAATACACATTTAATTAATAAAAAACAGGTTATATAGCTATATTAGCCTATAGAGTTAAAATTAAATATTTTTTAGCATTAGGGATAGGGTTAAAATGAAATTAAAAAATATTAAGGGATATAATAAGGATTAGAGTTGGGGTTAAATTTAGTGTTAGGGTTACATTTTGGGTTCGGGTTGGGGTCAAAAGGTCAATATAGGAAAAAACCAAAAAACACTATTTTTGCATGCATATTTTTGAACTCGGGACAACATTTAGAAACTATTTAGATGGGCTCTTTTTTAATGATTTTATTTGTATAAATTATATTTTAGGTCAAAGATAGAAAAAGTGGGTTTTTTAAAAATTTTCATCATATTTTAGGATTTTTTTGTAGTAAATTATAAGATATGATGAACATAATGGTATCTAATGAAAGCCCTTCTTATGACGATAAAAACAACATATAATTTGTGTGGGTAATGTATGTGAGAAAGAAAAAAATTACAGCTAAACACAAACACCCTAGAAATGTCAAAACAGCCATTGTCACCAAGGGAAAGTCAAGGTGAAAATGTCTTGTCACTAAGGGGTTAACTTGCACAAAGTGAACAAACTCATATGTATATCAACATCAACACCAGTATCTAATTAGACACGCTATAGACTGACAATCCAATAAAAGTGTATGTAAGGGAAATGGTACCATAACATACACCTTAGCTGTACACGCCAAATGAATCATGGAGAAAGAACATGAAAGACATTCTATGTTTCTACTGTGTGTATTTAAAGGGACACTCCCACCAAAAAATAAAAATTCAATTTTGCATTGTTGACTTCAGATGTGTCTTGTTTTTGTTATGGGAGTTTATGTTAGGATACATTTCATTTTATGATACAAAGTGTGACTGGGCATCAACATTTTGTGAAACAAAAGACTTTACAGCACTAGTATCTTACTTTGGGGCTGGGGACACAGAATACAGTCTACAAGTCAGAATTCTGATTATAGACTTTTATTGAATGGAAGGGTAATGTAACTATTACATCACAAGGGGGTGGGGTTATAATCCTGTTTGACCAGGTCAATTTCCTCTCTGTGTTGGAAGATAGATATTTAAATAGATATTAAAAAAAAAAAAAAAGCTATACACAGCCCTCTAGTCCTGCCCAGTATGATAAACAGGAGCCAGTAAGAGAGCAGGGGAGTATCTTATGACATCATCATGCAGGCTTTGGCCACAGTTGTAAAGTGAGACTTGCTGGAAGATAATGTTGCATCATGGGTAAAATTCTCAAAATATATGCTGGAGATTTACATGTTAATTGTGTATACCTTTTAAGATAGCAAAAACTATCACAAGTATAAATTAAAATTGTATTATAATGAAGAGAAAAGCAGCGACTTCGATTAAGTCTACCCTGCCAAGTATGATCAAATTGATTTTTTTTACTATTTTTTTTTAGCACAACTTAGAAATAAGTATTTAATCAATTAAAATTTCCCCAGAAGCTCTTTCCATCAGGAGTCACTAATTCTTGCCTGTAGTCATGTGAAGCAAGTGATTGTTTAAAAGGCCTTGTCTCTGCAAAGCAAACAGATGCATGCGTTTTTTTTTTTTTTTTGGCTATTCTGAAATTTCCCAAATAGTTAATTAACAATCTGCTTAAACCCATCAGCAATGTAAAGTATATAATTATGGATGGGTTTTTTATTTTTTTTTAAAATTATTTTATATGTCAACCGTAAGAGAACTACATTATTGCCTCACAAATCTACGGCATCGTATTTATACGTGCGGCAAAGTAAGCACACCAAATCTACCCCTCATGGCCCATAGATCTTTGCAGGAAATGGAGGAGATTTACGGATGCCCCACATTGGGTTTACATGCGCACGCTTGTCCATCCAGAACCTGCCATATTAGAATCACTCCTAGGACACTGAGTGCAAACATTCTTTTTGAATAAAAGAGATCTGGTGCAGGCCACTCTACCCAACTTTTTGTCAGGAAGGAGCACACAAATCAGTATGCTAATCCAAGCAGCGTGCTCCCTGCTACGGAATAGCAATAACAATATGGCTGCACACAGCAGGGAATATAGTGCAGTAATGAAAAAGGTAAGGATTTAATGGAGAAATGGTTGCGTTGAGGAATTTATAATGTTTGATCTTTAACCCCTTAGTGACGACTTTTTTGGCTTGTCCGACGCTTGGTGACATGGGCTGTTTTAACATTTCTGAGGTGTTTGTGTTTTGCTGTAATTTATTTCTGTCTCATTTAGTGTACCCACACAAACTATATATCGTTTTTATCGTTAAAAGAAGGGCTTTCTTTTGATACCATTATTTTGAGAATAGCATATAATTTGAAGTAAAAAAAAAAAAAAAAAAAATATGGCAAAAAAATGAAACTTTTTTTTTTTATGACTTTTATTTGAAAAATCGTATACTCATGTACAAGAGACAACAAAAAAACACTGCTAAATAGTTTCTAATATATGTCCTGAGTTCAGAAATAGCCCATGTTTTATGTTTGTGCTTTTTTATTCATGTTACAGGGCCAGAACTATAAGTAGTGCAAAGCTATTTTAAAATCCTTTTTTTCAAAATTAGCTATAGTGACATTGTAACACTGATTTCTGTACTAAATCCAACATGTACATATTTTTGAAAACTAGACCACTCAGGGCATTTAACTTGGGGTATTTTGACACATTTCATGTAGCCATTTTCCCACCAATCTTTGCAGCAAAAAAAAATGTTTTTACATTTTTCACATAGATTACAATTTAGGTAAACATTACCTTAAAATGTGAAGGGGTATTTCCAAATAACACCTCAATATGTATTCAGCAACATCTCCTGAGTACAGGGATACCACCCATGCATAGGTTTGTTGGTTTGTTTTGGGGATAAAAGGCCACATTTGAGAGGTGCGCTTTTTGGTTTTCCAACTTGGAATTCTGACATGCAGAAAACTTGTGCTAATGTCCCATTTGGGACATTTTTGAAGCCAAAAAGTGTATACTACCCCACAAAGCCATATATTTTTGAAAACTAGACACCTTAGGGTATATCAAATGGTAGTATTTTAACACTTTCCATGCACTAATTCTACCACCAGCCTTTGTCAAATTTTAGGTTAGTAATTTTTTAATGTTTTGTTTCCACATACATTGTACTTCGAGCATGAATTCACAGATCCTGTTATGTGTCAGTGCCAAACAACACCTCAATATGTGTTCAGAAACATCTCCTGAGTACAGGGATACCACCCATGTGTAGGTTAGTTAGATTATTTGGGGGTTAAAAAGGCCACATTTAAGAAGTGCGCTTTTTGGTTTTTCAACTTGGAATTCTGACATGCAGAAAACCTGCGCCCATGTTCCATTTGGGACATTTGTGAAGCCAGAATGTGTATTTTACCCCACAAAACCATACATTTTAGCAAACTAGACACCCTAGGGTATTTCAAATGATAGTATTTTAACACTTTCCATGCACGAATTCTACCACCAGCCTTTGTCAAATTTTAGGTTAGTAATTTTTTAATGTTTTGTTTCCACATACATTGTACTTCGAGCATGAATTCACAGATCCTGTTATGTGTCAGTGCAAAACAACACCCCAATATGTGTTCAGCAACATCTCCTGAGTACAGGGATACCACCCGTGCATAGGTTTGTTGGGTTGTTTGGGGGCTAAAAGGCCACATTTAGGGGGGTGCATTTCCAACTTGGAATTTTGACATGTGGTCAGCCTGCGCCCATGTTCCATTTGGGACACTTTTGAAGCCTGTCAAAGTATTTTACCCCATCAAACCATATATTTTGGAAAAATGGACATTCTAGGGTATTTAAAATTGTGGTATTTTAACACTTTCCAAGTGCTAATTCTACCACCAACCTATGTCAAAGGGTTGGGATGTCATTTTTTCCCCACACACATTGTAGTTCAGGCAGGAATTTTCAGACTCTGGTATTTGCCACTGCCAACCAACACCTCAATATGTGTTCAGCAACATCTCCTGAGTACAGGGATACCCCCCATGCATAGGTTTGTTTTGGGGCTAAAAGGACACATTTAGGGGGTGCGCAATTCCAACCTGGAATTTTGACATGTAGTCAGGCTGCGCCCATGTTCCATTTGGAACATTTTTGGAATTAATTTTATCCCATCAAACCATATATTTTTGGAAAATATACATCCTAAGCTATTTCAAATGGTGGTATTTTAATACTGTATATGTACTAATTCTACCACCAGCCTTTGTAAAAAAAGTTTGTGGTAGTACTTTTTTGGGAGTTTATTTTCACATGCATTGTACTTCAGGCACGAATTCACAGATTCTGGTATTTGTCACTGCCAAACAACAACCCAATATGTGTTCAGCAACATCTCCCGAGTACAGGGATAGCACCCATGCATAGGTTTGTGAGATGCGCATCTCAAAATTCCAACTTGGAATTTTGACATGTAGTCAACCTGCGTCCGTGTCCTATATGGGATATATCTTTGAAGCCAGCCAATGTAATTTACCCCCACCAAACCATATATTTTTTAATGGTAGACACCCATCACTCCTTGTGGCAAGGGCTCAGCAGCCACCGATACATCACTAGATGATGTATCAGAAAGCTGACCAGGGTCAAAATCGAACCCTGAGTCCGCGGCCTCAGAATCAGTGCGTAAGCAGTGATCTTGAGCAAAGAAGGGGTTAATAGCTCTTAGAAGAGCCTATCTAGTACTGTAATACATTACAGTACAAATAAATTAATCCATAAAACAGTGCAGACAGCAAAACATACTGTTGCTGTGCAAGATTAGTGCTTATACAGTGATGAATGGCAGGGAAGGGGTTAATACACAGTGAAAGACTTTCATAAAACCTGACAATTTTATAAAATGTTATTTTATATCACTAATACTGATCTGTCTCTTTCCGTCACAAAAATGTAAGTGAGGAGAGGGAGGCAGATCAATATTTGTGAATATTAATGCGCTGATGTGCACGATCACTGCTTACGCAAGATCAGTGGCAGGGAAGGGGTTAAACGCAGGAAATTGCTTTAATACATTTTTTTTTATTGTTTTATAACTTTGATCTGTCTCTCTCCCTCACTAAAAAAAATGTGAGGAGAGGCAGGCTGATCCTAACTGGTCAGATCAATATAGGGTTAATATTGATCTGACCAGGCAGTGGGGGTGCTCATCAGAGCATCCCCACTGCTTGTCAGTGTGCCTGCAGTCACTGATTGCCTCTGTGAAGAGGCAATCGTGTGACTGCAGGAAGAACACAGGAAGCAGGTACTTCCTGCCTCCTGTGCTCTTGCCCTTAGAAGGGCAGCGCCATCTTGGTCACACAGTGACCAAGATCGTGCTTTTTTTTGTGTGTTCCTGATTGCCTCGACTTGCAAGTCAATCAGAAACACTTACTGAGCATAGGAAGCGAAAAATTTGCTTCCTATGCTCGTTTTTTAATGCCCGTCGTTTTAAAGGCACTGTGCCTTTAAAACCGGCATTTCAATCGCTCTCCGGAGCGCTCGAAATGCCGACGGGCATTTTTTTCAGTATTGTACGATGCTTCCATAGCATCGTTACAATACCATTAGAGCACTGAAAGCGGAAAAACTCTGCTTTCAGTGCTCGTTTTGACACAGGACGGACTAGGTCCGTCCTGTGTCACTAACGCCTCGGCACACAGGACGGACCTAGTCCGTCCTGTGTCGCCAAGGGGTTAAACTCAATTTTAATTATTTATATTCGAATTAATGTAGTCCATTTTTTTTATGAACTATTGTTGTTGTGCCTTCAACAGGTCTAGTGATTTTTTTTTTCATATTGAATTCTTATGATGTAACCACATCACTAAGTAATAAACATTGTATATGCAAGAATTAAGGTTGAATTCTATAAATACAGGTTATTTGATTGCTTCTTTGTGTCATTATTTACGTGCACAAATAATGTGGTGGAAAATAGGTATGTGTTTCTTTCCAAGATATCTCAATAATTGCATGCTATAAATAACATTTAATGGTTTTTTTTGTGGGGGGGGGGGGGGTGGCCATGTTTCTGTTTAAGGGACACTACCACTTCCATAAGATGTAACTAGATTACCTATGCATTTAAAACAAACACATATATAAGACATATGCCACTGTTTTTTTTCCTTCTGTGTTTGAATAAATTGTATATAAAATTAGGAAAATAACCTCAGATTGAAACCCATACCAACCTCTTATCGTTACTGGCTTCACGGGTGCTGGATTCTCTTCTGTGATGCCAGGGATTGGGTCCATTGTCATGATCACTGTCATCAGAAGAGTTGGAGCTGTGGTTGCGTGTGTAACCCGGAGGTAGGACGGGGCCTGCAACTGTACAGAAAGCAACACGCTAGCAATACTGTAAGAATGGACTACAAAATCAAACACTAAATGGGCCTATTTCATCTCACCAACAAAACTATGCATTTGTCTAGCAGGAAAAACATAACTGGTTTGTCCCTGTACAATGCATAGTTTGTTTGGCCAGATGAAATGTTCATCTTACCTGCAACCCACCTTTTAGTAAATAGCCCTATAAATTTAGTCACAGTACAAGAGGCATAAACCCAGACTTACAAGGAATACATTCATGTAGTACAAGGGGGTCTCAAAACTTTTCGGTAGGAGCCCCACATTGTACATTTTGCACATTTTCACGGGCCAAAAGAAAAAAAAATATTATAATCCAACTTTTTACATATGTAATAAAAAGGTTATTGAAATCCATTTATTGTTTTGAATCGCTTTCTCTGCACCCACATTGCACTTAGGACTTACCCCAGTACCCAGAATGCACTAAAAGGACTCAGCGCCAGCACCCAGATATGCCCATTTATATGCCACAGCTAGTATGCCCATTTATATGCCACGGTTTATTAATATGCCACTGCCAGTATGCTTATTAATATGCCACTCTTTGCCTATTTAAATGCCACTAGCAGAATGCCCATTACTATGCCAATTATTATGCCACATATGTGGCCATATATTTGCGACAGCCAGTACGCCCTTTACTATGCCACATATTTGCCCATTAATTTGCCACAGCCAGTATGCCCATTACTATGCCACATATTTGCCCATTCCTTTGCCACAGCCTTTATGCTACCTCTCTCACACACCCCGCACACTGATCTGCTTTGAACACCGAAAGGTCATGTGATCCCTGGCGCTCTGACGTCAGATCAGTGTACGTACGTACAGTACGAGAGAGGCAATACGTCAGTTTGTAACAGATGCAGTTTGTAACAGATATTTTTTTTTTCTGTTATCCAGAAGGGAGCTATTTAGTGCAGTAACATGGATAGGTTTTTGTTCTTCATAATGAGCACTGTCTGCAGGTATTACTTTGATACCTGTTACATATATATACAAAAACATGTATATTTATTTCTGAGCAAGCCTTTGACATTCCTTGCCTGGGTCACCCATTGCTTGTGATTTGCTTACAAATGACTAATATTTGGTGAAACAAACAAAAAGCTAAATTAAAGGGACTGTATCACTTGAATATTGTTTTACTGTGTATATATATAGCACAAAAAAAGTATTGAAAATGATCTATACATTGTATTAGCAAAACTGCAAGCAAAGGAGACTCCACCGACACATTAAAAACACATTTTTCTCCTAATTTAGACATTTGCTTGCAGTTTTGCTAATTCAATGTATAGATCATTTTAAATAAAAAAAATGTATGCTCTACATACACAGTAAAAAACAATGTTTGCAATTTCCTTCTCAATTCCCCCTTTCCCATAGTATTTAGATAGCAAAATCATTACTCTTAAAAAAAAAAAATAACCTAGAGACACTAAAGTCAAATTACACAATTGGCCCTGCATAATGCATTATTACAGCCTTAAATATTGAGGAGATATTCAGCAGCTCACACCTCAACTGACCTGAGTGAGCCAAGTACAATCCATCTTGCAATAGCTAATAATCCCAATTTATGCCACTGTACCCCCTTCTCAGAGGCTAGATGATGACAAAACTGTGAATTTATTCAAATAAAACCAACTTCATTAGGAATATGTAACTGGTGTATAACATATCTATGTACATTGGGACATTGCCAAGCCTGGCACTGACTAATAGAGCAAGACACTAGAAGGGCATGTGTTAAGCAATATTAAAGGAAACAAAATGTTCTACTCAATAAAGAGAGAATTGCATGGAATTGAGATGGGTATTTCAAATTTTAGGCCAAAGTGTAGTTCTCTCTTTATCGAGAAGATCCATACACTTTTAGCCTTAGTAAACACAACGTGCATCTTTACAGATACATGTTGGATTACTCTTGGCTCTGCCTCAGAATTGAAGCAGAGCTGGTCGGGAAGCTGGCGCGCAGCCAAACAGAGCAGGAGCTAGTCTGATCTAGTTTGAAAACGAGTGTCTCTGTGCACTAGTAAAGAGAGACAGTCGCTGTTCAGATTGGGCTGTCTGATTCTCAGAGAAGAAGGGCAGGTGCCGAATTGTACAGATAATAACCTGGTGAGTTTCTGCAGAATGATTAACAGTATAAGGAATCACAACAATGCGTTAAGGGATACTGTTCCCAATGTGCAGGCATGCAACATATTTTTGCATACTGAGCATCTCTGTTCATATATATGGGAACCTACTGTTTGGCTCCCTAGAGGTGCCATGGATACGCTTACACCCATTATAAAAAACTAAAATTAAAATAAATATATGTATGTGTGTATACACACACACACACATATATATATATAACAAAAGCAACATCTAAATAGGTAAACAAACAAAATATTATTGTAACTAATGACAATGTTACATTGTTACAATGTGTGCATACATGTACTGCACAGCAGTCTGTACAAAGCGCACATCTGTAGTTTTGGGTGCTTATGATATCAAATAATATACAACCCTTTGGTGTTATTACTTTCATTTTATCTTTACTACTCATTATTACATAATTACTGATTTTGTGTCCATGGTGTTACATTTTAACAAAATGAAATAACCTTATTGGAGGAACAAATATTTTCTATTTATGGGAGGCCATTAAGACCAAACAGATTGTCTATGTGTAGTTTGATCAATCCCTTAGTGGAACAATGCTTTTTAAACGTTTTCACATTTATAGTTTCCTGATAATTGAGCAAGGGGCAACAGGACCGGTTTGCATTCCCAAAGAGGATTTGGTACAATTTCTTTTTTGGGGGGGGGGGAATCTTTACTCTTTATATTGATTAGTGACAATGATTTTTAATACTTGAAAAAGAAGCCAACTAAAAAGAATATAGCTGAATAAGAATCAAACTACAGCATCAGAACACAAGTTGTAATCTCCTTTTAGCAGGACATGCAGGCATGGTAACAATACATCCATTATTATTAAACATGTTTCCACTAAATTTGGGGCAGCTTGCTGTAACCATATTACACACATGATCTTTTCGATTCGTACGGATAATCAAAAAAAGAATAATGAAAATCCGAACACTAGTATGGAAGAAAATAAGAACAGTCTCCACACATAAGAAGATAGGCATCTAATTAAAATAAATGTATGTAAAAACAAAAAAAAAAAAACACCACAGCAAACAATTAAGGTACTTACTAATAGATAAGCCATCTATTGTGAAGTACATTTCTCACATCATTGAATATGTATTCCATAACAGCTGGAGAGCAGAGCATTAGGCACAAACATTGTCCATGTTAGGCAGTTAATTATTAGATTTTGTGACGGACAATAATGATATTCTATGGACGTTCACAGCCCTTGCCTATCTCTGATGGAATGATATATATCAAACTTAGAGTTATTCACCGCATGACAGTCATTTTTACTATATCCGTATTATACCCATAAATAACTTCTAATTTCACCTTTATCTGATTCCTCTTCTTCCTCGCGGTTTTCAAATCCCGGGGGTAAAGCGGGACCGATCACTTCCCGTGACATCTTTAGCCGATGCCTATGTCGCTGTGACGCCACTAATACGTAACAATGCTTCCGATGCACGTTTATTACGTATGAGGAGGCGTATAGTAGGTAGTTGAATACAATGGACATGGAACGACAGACCGAACTTCCTTAACAATTCCATAATTACAGTATTCCCAGCGAGTACAGCAATTCCATGCCGAAGTCGTTTCTTTGGAAATTCGGCTTCACTGTTCCTACCACGTGACTAGAATGAGTGGCTCTTTGGCAGCCATCTATGAATTGGGCTGCCACACACGTATTTACCCTATAAATCAGTTGATTTTTTTAATTTGCTGAAGGGTAAATTCGCATTCATAGTTATCCATATACGAACGAATTAGTGTATAATCGGACAACATTGACACATTTTATGGAGTGGATCGGGTATTTAATGTATTGCAGTGCCCTTATTAAAAATGGCGTCTCTGCGACCGCTACCCGGAAGAGATTCTTTCCTGTAGAGCACGTTGTGACTGTATAACTGACTGCAGCTATGGAGCACGACGCTCGTCTTCCACCTCCGTGTCTCCGACCTCCGGTGTTTACACCATCTTCTGGACCCACTAATCCTTGGCCTCCAGGACCACCTCCTGGTCCTTGGTGGGAAGGCTGGAACCAGTGGACACCCCAATACAATCACCAGTATTACCCTGGGCAGTACGCGGGTGAGTGGCAGGAGGAGTGCGAATGGCACACATGTGGCTGGAACTTGTCTTTTCTGGACAGATATAGCTAATAACTTTGTACAGTAAACCTCCTTGTCCCAACAGATTGGATACTTTTAAATCATTAGTTACTTATTAAAGTTGATTTGGACCTGACTGAAAACACGTGAATGGAGTTGTCTATATCATGTCCTATAGAAGAGTATACACAACTCTAATTTATAGTGCTAAATTCTTCATGCAGTTCAGCATAAATAACTCTCTTCACATAACTTAAGTTATATATTATGGGGTCAAGATTCGTGCTGCAGCACCACTACTTTTTCAGTATCCCTATCTAAAATACCTACACTCGGTTAAATCTCTGAAATAAAGAGAACTTATTTTTTGCCGACATTTGTCCACTTTTTATATGCATTTGCTTCCATTTTTTGCTAAAACAATGTATACTTTTTTGTATTCTCTTTACTTGGAGTACATGCAATGCTTAGGATGGAGTCCCGTGAAGCATGTGAAAAAAAGAATGTTTGCAGAACTCTGCTCCACCTACTGGCTGTACAATGCAATTCTGAGTACAGCTGAATGCTTGTAGAACTTACAAGTTGCTTCCCTAATAATGATCCACTTACACCAAACATTTTTGTACTTCCAGTGTGCACTCCCTACTATAAGTGCAATAACGTCTTTTAAAATAACTTGGAGTTAGTGTGGGAGAGAGTTCCTGTTTTTGGTCTTTCTATTGCAGAAGTAGTTGTTTGAGCCCTGAAAACTTGGCTCTACCCACAGTAATTATTTGGTAGCTCAGATAACTACAAATTCAGAAAATGTCCGTGGTTTTTCCTGTATTTATCTATATATGTGCCTACATTAAATCTTCTAATTTTAAAATGCTGCCTTAATGTAAATGTTTTTACTGTCTGCCTCCACAAAGCCAGTCACTAGAGTTGAGTGGACACCTGGATGTTCGGGTTCGGCCGAACTTCGAAAAAATGTCCGGGTCTGTGCTCGAACTTGACCCCGAACCCCATATTTTAAGACATTCGGTTTATAGACTTTTGGTTTATGGAATACATGTAATGCTATTGGCTTTCTAAAACCGAAATAGAGTCCCCATTCAAACGAATAGGTCAATTGAGGTACATGAGGTAGAGAGCGCTTACTATCTAGACTAGAGGATTATTGGATAGAATGCAGGTAAACAAAAACCAGACCCAAGACCCTCTGAATAAATTGCACGTCCTCTCATGGCACACCGGTGACATAAGTGAGTGGTGAATAAATGGCATGTCCTCTCATGGCACACTGGTAACATAAGTGAGTGGTGAATAAATTGCATGTCCTCTCATGGCACACCGGTGACATAAGTGAGTGGTGAATAAATTGCATGTCCTCTCATGGCATACTGGTGACATAAGTGAGTGGTGTGTTCTTTGCTATACACCCTGATGGAGAACACAACTTAGAGCACTTAAAGTTATTGTTTATACATATTCCTACCAAAGAGTGTCATCCATGTATCTTTTACAATGCTTACACACAGCCCTGCACACTGCTTGTTGTGATCAAACATGATCTACCTGTGATTTGCAAAACATTCTGCGTTTTTATACTCTGTTACTAAACCTGTGAATAATTGCACATAGACATATACGTTTTGGAAGATTCTTATGCGGCGGAAGAACCACTTTTTCAGTTCTGTAAAGATATTTTCACTTCTCATAATATTACAGATACTATTCTGTCACAGCAGTATAGCATAATGGCTTGGTCTGGCACGACACTGGTATGCTAATTGAGTCTGATCAAGCTTGCTGTGTTTATGAATCAACGATCCAAGTACTACAAGCTCTTTTCACTTGATTTCAACAGCATATGCATGTTGTATGTAAAACACTTGCTGTTCTACTGGTGACATAACTACAGTCTCCAAGATGCTTGAAGATTGAAATGTTATCCAAGTCACCTAATGGATCATAATGAGAAATGTCATCAGGTTCTATACTAGAATTCCATTTTGTGATGGGAATTTGTTTCCATGACAACAGATGACAGGAGAATGTGAAATATTTGTGCAAACTGTGAGAGAACTAATGTAACAACTCCAGCTTCTCACTTGTACGTGTTATATTTCAGGTGCGCAACAGAATTATGGCAATGAAGCTCACATGCCAGATGGAAATAAGAACTACTCAGATGGTCAGGGTGGCGTGAGAGATTATAAGGTAAGATTTCGGGCTAGTGTTGGTCCATAAATAATACAGCCGACGTTAATCAGTGTCGCCTAAATGGCATTCATGGTGGCAATGTAAGGCATACAAAATAATTTGTACATTATATTGGCTTAACTGCTTTTAAATGCATAAATTAAAATACATGTGGTTTTAAATGTGCCTGAGCTGTCTCCGGTTTGTGAAACCACCTTGTGGCTTAAAATACAGATTACAAATTTTCCTTAAAAAAAAAAATGTACTTTATATTTCAAGCCAAAAGATGGTGTAAACATGAGATGCTATGGTATCATTAGTACCTTATTGTACTACTTTTTATTTTATTTATTGCTTGTATAGCACTCGGGGCAGACATGGGGTTGTTTTGAATCTTTGGACAGATGAAAGCAGATCTGAACCAACATGTCCGGCCCCACCTTGTACAATAAAAGCAGAAAGGGTTCAATAAGGTCATTTATAATCTTTCAATTAAACAGAACTTATTTTTCCAATAGTTGTCCTTTAAGAGGCAGCCTAGTTATTTTTAGGAGCCAGGGGAATGGCACTTCTGTAGATTACTAAAACCACATTTACAAGAAAAGTTGTGAGCCAGCTGTAGGAATGTTAGTATCCGTTAAAAAGAGAGGTTTTTCTGTTAATTGAACATCACTTTATGTAGTTTGTTGATAACCTTGTGATGTCGTTAATGTTCTCATCTTTTGAAATGCTTTTATAGGGCTTTTTCTGTTCCATATCACAGTTTTAAGGCACAGTACCGTGTATGAATGCTTCTGAATATTAATATTAACAAGTGCTGTCTCTCTAGAGAAAACAGAAAAAGGAGCCGGTTTACACACACTATTGTGACACATGTGATCGTGGCTTTAAGAACCAGGAGAAGTATAATGAACACATATCCCAGCATGTGAAGGTAAGGCGAGCCCTGCTAGAGCTAAGCTTGTTCTTGTGCTAGTCATCAGGCATAATCTAGTTTGCATTCTTTAGTAAGTAAATTATACTTTAGGCCAGGACTTGAGAAATATTTGTAGACTAGAGGAGCCTTCCTGGTTATTTCTGTGAGTCCAGGTGATGGAATTTCCATAGATTTTTAAGTAAAACAATCAGAAAATGAGTCAACCCTAGGAATTCTTGTAGTCATGGCCCCCTGACTTCTGCAATTTGTCAAGCCTTGCTTGGTCTTGGTGCTGCTCACTGTAGTTTTATAGCTGTGTCAGAAATGATAATGAATTTGCATTTAATTACAGTGTGAAGAAGCTGGTTGTAGTTTCAGCGCCCACGAGAAGTTAGTAAGCATCCACTGGAAAAACGTAAGTCCCAACAATCTGCTTCTGTCATCTTCATGTAGCTGCCTTTTTTATGTGGTAAACAAAACTGCACTGGAAAGCCAGGTCCTTAGTAAGGGAATAGATCATTAACAAGTGTTGTGTTTTTTGTTTGTTTGTTTTTTCTTCTACTAGCAACCATATTGTTCTGAATGCCATGGCATCTTTTCATTATTCAGATTCTGGTAATAATATAAGGGCTTGTGTTTTATTACGAAGTTTTAGTTTTCTTATGTATTATGTGCAATATTTTTATTCTATATCTTTAAAGATGCATGGTCCCGGTGCCAAGAGAATAAAATTGGATACACCAGATGAAATCTCAAAATGGAGAGAAGAAAGGAGAAAGTATGTCTAAGACTTGCAAATGTTTACATTTTATAAATGTATTCTTACAAATCCTATTTTATTATGTTCATGCACTTACACAAAAACCCTAAAAAAATTATGTAATCTTTATCATACATCATATCATACGTTATTTTGAGGAGCCAGGGAAATAGCACTTCCCTTGATTTTTTTCGAAAAACAAATTGATGGTGTTTTTTTTTAACTTTATTTTTATTTTATATATAGATATATTATATTTATCTCTTTTCCTCTTGCTATTATCAGGACCAATATTATGCTCTCTGTTGATAACCTTGTGTTTGTATTTGAAGTAATATTCAATAAAATATATCATAATCTCCTGTAATCAAGTGATATGTATTAACTTTTACATCTGTTGGAGTCTAATATAATTGCTAAAAAAGTGAAGCGTTAAATCAACAATAGAAAACGCCAAAAATATTCTAATTCTTAAAACCTGCACTCTTGATGGTTGGTTTTATATTTATTTATTTATTTTTGCTCACCATTTCCAGATAATCAGTAGAACCGTTGTTTCGAACGTGCTACCTTGGACTGTTCGTGCAAAGCTGAAATTTCTTTTATATATATAAATTTTTTTTTTTTTTTTCATGCTAATGTTTTTGAGTTTGCACAGGACATCCTGTTTAGCAAGAATAGCCCAAATCAAGATGGCAGAAGTGCTGTTTAATATACATATTGAATTGCCTAAAATTAGTCATCCCATCAAACATGTTTATTTTTTGTGCCTGTAGAAATTTTCCAACCCTGCAAAACATTGCGAGGAAACAGAAAGTGCAAAAAGAGAAGGAGGAGCGAGGGGAAGTGTTAAAAACTCCTCAGTTCGGGTTAGTGTGAATTTTTACTACTGTTTTTCAGATGGTTATGCATGTTGGGTATATTTCTATATACAACTATTTCTTCATCTTGAAGAACCATTTTGTCCCTTCTGACACCACATGGTTAATGGCCGCTTAAGGATTTTTGGTGTGTTTATGGGTTATATCTTTGTTCAGGGACCCTTTTGTCTTCCTGTGCACTGGTCCAAACCTAAGGCTGTGAACAAAAAAACAACCTAATCTTTCTGTAGTATTTCAGCTTATGAACATGTGAAGATTTAATATGTGGGGAGGAATGTGTATACTCTTAAGCGCCATCACCCAGAAATGGTTAAGGTCTTGGTGGGTAAGGCCTTATGTCATGACTTCTCAAAGAAGGTTAGAAAAAAAGAAAGGAGGAGAGTGAAGCTAGAACCAGCACTATGAGAATGGGAAGCATTTCCTGGAGTCAGAGCAGACACATGGAAAGCATTGCCTACTAAAAAGAAAATACCATAACTTTGTTTCCTTGCATGATACTTGTGTGTAGACATCTTGTACAGTATCAAATGGAGCTATTCAAATCTTTTACGGACTACTGCAAGTAAACCGTCTTATCACAGTTATATTTCAAGATATATTAAAGAGGGATTAAACACCAAAATATAAAATTGCCATATAAAGAGGTTCCCTTAATGTTTACCCTTTTATCCTGGTTTAGTTTGCTGGAACAAACATACCTATAAAGTCCTATACCATGCTGACATCTTGTCTCCCACAGCCTGCCTGCTCCCTCATGCTACAGTGTCCTAGTTCATATTTGCATTCATTTCTGCTCCACTGACATCCTTCCTAACTGTTTGCATTTGCATTTTCATTCTTTAAAAAAAAAAAATGAGATCTGGCTTATGGTTTTTTCCTTTTTTCTTTTCTATTTGTTTTAACAGACGACTTAATGTAAAACTCTAGACACAAGTAAATTTTACACTTGTGAACGGTGCTCGCTGCCTCACGTATCAGTCTGTCGCTGTTCATCTAAAGTAGTCCGTAATTTCCTTTTTATGCTCTGTACCAAGGGCTGTTAAAATTATTGGCACTATAAAAATAAAGGCTAATGTAAATGTGCTTCCTATTACTGAACAAAAAGTATTTATATAATAGAATTGCACATATGTGTAGGGTAAAAGTGAACTACCAGGATGTCTATATTTTTGTAAAATATATATATTTTTTTTAATGAGATGTATATATTTATGACATAGATATAGATAGAGGTTCCACAAATGTATATGTATCTATCTAACAGATTGTTAACAATTAATTGAAACACATTTTAGAAGATATATATATATATATATATATATATATATATATATATAATTATATAAAATTAGTTTTAGATGTTGAGCCTTTCCTTCTAAAATGTGTTTCAATTAATTGTTAATCTGTTGGAGGTTCCACAAATGTATATATTTCTCTTCACATTTTAGCTTGTTATGACTATGTAGTCAGACTGAGGCTTCACGCCAGTATGTACTCTTTTTAGATGTGATGCATTTGTTTGTGTTATTGGATATTACAGCTGCATTGTGTTGTGCTCTATTATGGTGCAATGCAGTTTATTTTATTTTGTCAAAGGCTATTTATAGTGCATCAGCCATCCGCATTATAGAACAGACGGATTTTTTTTCGCCAAATTTTTTTCTTTAGTCTGATTGCTATATAAATATTTATTTTCCTTTCTTTATTCAGTAAGATGAAAGGGATGTGGAAAGGCCCAGCAGGTAACAACAGCAAAGAACAGTCATGGAAGCAGAATAAAAAGCAGAGAAAATTCAGGAAAAAGTTCAAGAGAAATGAAACTGCCCAACAAGACAGCAACTCTGCAGAAGTAGAGCGAAATCAGAGCAGTGCACGCAATGAAATGCTAAGCAGGCCAGCTAATGAACAGTTTGTGGACCCCCTAAACATGTTGGCTGGCAGTGATCCTGGTAGGATTTTATTTGGAAGTCTTTAAAAAAAAAAAAAAAAAAAAAAGCTCTGGCAGCTCAGCTCTATTGTATACACCACTTTAGAATGTTATTGTCCGAACACTGACTAATCTGAAATATCAAGCTTTAGAATCCATTTAATGTTATATGCCTGCAAGACTGTATACTGAAAGGTGTGCTGCTCCAGTGACACAAGCACATCATTGATGAGTATAACTGTCTCTTCTCAATTCATCTGAGCTGCAGTGTATTATAGTGTACAGTACATATAGTAGTGCAACTACTTGCTTGCAATTCTGCTAACACGATGTATAGATCATTCTTCATACTTTTTATTCTCTACATTCACATTGTGGACGTTTTGGTTGACAGTCACTTTAAAACGTATGTAATTTATTGAGTTTCATTGGGAAGTACTTTGGTTTATAGGTTGGAAAATATTTTAGAAGAGCTGTATTCCGATGTGAGAGGCACATCCTACATCCCTAATGAACTATTTTCCTCTACCCTGTGTCTGAGGCTGAATGAAGGCAGATGATTGGTTCTAAGTAGAAGAACCTATGTAAAGGGAACAAATAGCCACAAAGATTATCTGACCAGTTATTAAGGTGACCTTCAGCCACAGAAAAAAACTTAGACCTGTACTGACTTCCTTCATACTAAATTCTAATTACAGCACTGCATCTCCACATGTATCTCTTGTGCTACAAACCACACCAGTCATTGTTTTGCATGTTTATTAGATTTCACATGAAGTCTTTCCCTTGTAGACTCTGATAAAGAAGAGGTGATGGAGAATACATCCTTCTCGGTTGTTCCAAAGCAGGTAACCTCTGGCCTGAGCAGACTCATTGCCAGCTATGCAAGTTCATCAGACAGTGAGCCTGAAGGTGAGCACCTGGCAAATAATTTTCTATATGAGATCAGACCATTGCCAAAATCGTAATTTTAACAAGTCAGCATTTCTGTGGAGGTTTTATTATTGTCTGATTTCAAATGTCAAATCTTTTTATTTCTGCATTTCTATTTGGCGTTTACTACATTTCTCGAACGTGCAGATTTAGAGACTCTTTTTTTTTTTTTTTTTCCATAAATATCTAAACTTCTGGATGTGAGCTCATAGCTATATGTATATACGGTAATCTTATATTTATATGCGTTTTAGTATAGTTCAGTCATCTGTTCAATAATGGCAAAATATCATGAATGGACAACGTTGCTGGCATCTGGGATTGTGTGTGTGAGGTTTTATTAGTCAGTACAATTTTTTTTTTTTTAAATATACAGAAAGGTGTTTTTTTTTTTTCTTTTTCTCTTGGCTATATTTGAACAGCAAATCCCCAATATTTAAAACTAGAGCTGGAGACATTCTCAAAATTGTTTCTTTCCAAGTCTGCTATTGTTAAATATGCATTAACCCTAAAAAAAAAGGCCATATACGTCCCTGAATATCTAGTGTGTTGCAACAACCAACTTGCTTATAAATCCTCTGCATGTTCTGTGATCCTTCTTATGCTTCAGTGCTGACATCATGTGTCTGTCTCGGTGATGCCTGCTCCCTCCTATTACAGTGCCCCATCTCCTAGTTCTACTCCAGTCTTCCATCCTAACATAACATTCACATACACGTTCGCATTTTCATACGCTTTCCCATTCATGCACATTTTCGTCCCGTCTTACATGAGTGACACGCAGGCACACAACTAGGAGCAACTGATGGTCTCTGCACTGGAGTGAAGCTTCAAATTCAAGATTTTTTTAAAGGAGTTTGGGATATCTTTTGAATGGTAATTTGCAGAAGTACAATTAAAAACATGATCTAAAACAAGGAGAAATGGTCTTTCATTTAGAAAAATTACATTGGGCGTTGCTTGTCAATGCACATTTGGTGCAAATAAATTGTTGATTTTATTTTTCAAGGTAATGTCTTTGGCAAACCATTGATTTTAATATTGATTTTTTTTTTTCTCTCTGACATTAATTTTGCAATTACCTCTCATTAATAAAGCCCTTAGTTCTTGTCTTTGTACCTCTATTTATTTCCTCTGTATTTACATGTATAGGTCTGTAATATATGGTGAATAAACCTTTTTATTTTCTTTGTTGTAGAAATTCAAATAAAGAAAGTGGTGAAGGCTTTAGAGGACAATAAAACAATTCTTCAAGAACATTTTCAGAGTGAAAATACAGCAAAATGCTCAACTATACCTCAAGCACATTCACACAGTGGGGCAACACAGAACAAAATCCATCCCATCAACCAAAAACCACAAAGGCCTGAAAAGAAGACTTACAATGCTCCCATCAAAAACCGACCTACTCTTCTGGAAATGGTAACATTTATAATAAGCTCTTATATCTGCACGCTTTCCTATATTATGCAGTATGACATTGGACTGTTTACTTAGGAGATGCTGTTATTTCCAGGAAGTCACTGCTTATGCTGTGTATATCTAAAACCACATTCAGACTTAGTACATAAAAGTCACAATGGGAGTTCTCTATGAAGGTGAATTCAGTGGTAAAATTGTCCAATTGGAATAATTAATCCGCTTTCATGGCGATTCCTCCAATTCTGGAAAACTGTCTTGGAATTGATCTTTATAAAAGCCCTTTATTAGACAAATACAATTGTCTTGCTGCTTTGTTACTAAAACCCTAAGCCAGGACTTGTCAAAACCTGGTTACCAGGGCGACTGCGAAATGAGATCTGGCTCAGTTATCATTGGTGATCTCTTCAGGGAGCATGGATCTGTACTTACACTAGCACAGATCCCTTGCAGTGTTTTGATGCAGAATGTCAGGATATGACCTCACACCTGGCGCTCTACTGAAGCGTGGGGGGGGCCTGTGCCTGTGTAAACGCTGTACTGTGCCTGTGTAAACGCTGATGCTCCATGCTATCTGCGCTACACTACATGACAAAAAAGCGGTAGCTCCTCCCTCTTCCATAAAGGCACCGGGTTTGTGGGGAGAGGGAGGAAAACATTGTTAAAAAAAAAAAAAAGCAAATTCCATACGCCCCAACATTAAACACCCCAGTTGTTCTGGACTAAAGATCAATGATGCACAACCAGTCAAATGGTTGGTTGAGCATCCTGGGAACTGTAGTCCACAACAGCTGGGGTTGAAAAGTTAGTCATCAATGCCCTACAGCCAGCATTAATAATGCCAAACATTTGTCTATTCAATTGTAGTGGACTAGAATTCTATGATCCTCAGCCAGCCAAAGGGCTGGGTGGGCATTATGGGAACGGTAGTTCACAACAATAAGAGAAAAAGGTTTCACATTTTTAAAGTTGTTGTATTGATGACTAACAAGGTACTGTTTATGTGTTATGGGTGTGCCTGGCAGGTACGTGTGTGTGTCAGATGTGCCTGATGTTACATGCGTGTTGGTGCAGCAGGTGCTGGGTTTCACACTGCAATGTTGTCTTGCTCCTGGATGTGAATAAAATGTGTTAAGCCCTGCCCTAAGCAGCCATTGCTCTCAGTAACAAATTTTGATTTGTCACCATGTTTTTGCTTTTAACCTGAAAAGATCTTTACTCCTCCTACTTCTGATTCCTTGCGCTCAGCCATTTTTTGTTCAGAGGGATCCAGTTCTTTAATCAATGTGGTGCTTGTGGGATCCTCTTCTTGATTAACGATCTGGCGTTATTTTATATTGTGCAGGGCAGCATGTAAATGTTATGTGTCCAGCAAAACACTGGCTGACCTGGCAATCCTAGATGTAAATCCTGCAGGTTCACATCTGCACACATTGCGGATACAGTTATCATGTGGGATACTTTAAATGCTGAGAGCTGAGCGGGAGGCTCAGAAGAAGCTGTAAACCTGATCTTTATCAGTCAATTAAACATATTTCAAATTCACTTTTAATAAATACATTATTATGGTTAATTAACTTTTAATATGCATGCAAAAAAAAGGGTAGGTGCCTTTCAAGTAACTAATTACAAGTAACTGCTCTAATTTTAATTAACCTGAACACTGTATAATGTATATAGGTTTCTATTAACACTGATTTCTCTTCCCTTTTAGTTGTTGGCTCGCGATATACGCCATGAAAGAAATGTTATTTTGCAGTGCGTCCGCTATATCGTCCAAAATAAATTCTTTGATCCTCCGTTGGACAGTAAGGCACAAGAGAGCACCACCAATGTTGTAAATGATGGCGTTCCTCTAGAAACTCTAAGTTCCCATACAGATAATAGGTCTGAGCTGCCTGGTGCTCCGGATGATGGATTACTGAAAGAAGAGCAAGACAAGGACGCCTTAGTCTGCCAGCGATCCGATCTTGTGGATGATGAGATCTGGGAACACTCAGCTAGTTATAGCGAAACCTCCTGAACACAGAACGTTGGCAAAATTAAATGGACAGTGATTTAAGGACTTGCATTTCTTCACTGTAATATAATTATATTACTATAGTGCTCCAGAATGGAGTATGAAATATGTGGCATCTTTTGTATGCTTAATAACTACTTTACTGTTAAAGATGTGATGAAAAATATAAATGGAACAATATGGTTTTTGTTTTTTCCATTTGAGATATTTTAGTCAAGTAATGTTGTCTTTGTACAGATAACAGGACATGAACATAAACATTGTGTGTTAATGATTTATATTGTTACTTCCTTTCATCAAAGGTAACAGAATATCAAATATAGTTGACTTGTTGCACTTTGTTTTATTTTTGAAAATTAAACAATCTGTCGGTGATAATCTGGTCGTCTCATGTTCATCCTCACATTGTTGAATGGTATTTTGCCTATTTGCGATAAATTTACATTATTTATCAATGTTGTACAGTTTTTTAAGAAATGTTGGTTCACTTGGATACTAATGGTGATCTAAGAACAAGATGGGAAAAGTGTTTTTTAGAAATGGAAATACTTTTTTTTTTTTTTTATCATTTTGTAGGAGGGGCTGTGTGTGGTTTTTTTTTTTGGGGGGGGGGGGGATTTCTTCTTGTGTCATTTAAACTCTGCACAGTACATCAGTCCCATGTTCGGTGTTCTTTTAATATGGAAACTTTTAATTTTTTAATCCCATTTTAAACACATACTTTGTGTTATTGAAACAGACATTATGGTAACAGAATGCTTATTTGACTTTTTAAACTTGTTTTTTTTTGTTTTTTTGTTTTTAGTAGCATTCCTTTTGATCGTATGACTGCATTTGGGCACTTTAGGATGTTATGTATAAATCTGGTGCTTAGCGCAGTGTTGGGAAATGATAACGGTTCAATTGCTGAGGTCTAATGTAGTAAACCTATTGCAACTTTTTAAATCTCAGCACTTTTGGGACCGCTGCAAATGCTCATGCACCAAAATGGATTTGAAACACGGCCCTTGACAGGAGTTGGTATTTATACACTGAAGCATTGTGTTGCCTTTTTATAGGTTTTGAAAAAAGATTGATCAAAATACATTTTTAAAAAGCTAAAAAAAATAATCATGAACTATATTTGTAATAACATTGTAAATTGCTTGTTTCAGCATTCTGGAAAAAAGACACTTGAATTTTAATATTGTGTCTGAGATCCTATTATTTTACTCTACACCTCTGTACCAGGATATTTTTGAAACCTGTGTCATACAGAAGGCATTTGGTCAAAGTGGATATAGTGTTAATTGTTAACCTTATTGGCGCATGCCTACCCAGAATTCCTTGCAGTGGCAGTAGCTCTACAAGTTTGGGATTTCTGTGTGAAAAGCAAGTCTTCTGGCGTGTGTGTGTGTGTGTGTGTGTGTGTGTGTGTGTGTGTGTGTGTGTGTGAGAGGTTTGTGTTTTGAGTGAAGGGATATAAATAAAATCTAGACAAATTTAATAATACAAAAGATTAATACAATATAAAGTAGAGGGGGAAACCAGAGGAAGGGGTGGAGGAGGGGGAGAGAGCGAGAAGGAACAGGTATGGGGGAGTTGGAGGGAGACAAACATGGCAAGAAAGAGGAAAGGGGGAGTCATGGGGGGGGGGCTACCGGGGGGGCCTCCACAGGGCGCTCGAACACTTAAGGCCGGCCCTGTCTACATCCAATAGTTATACATACAGATATAAAATACAATAGACCACATACAAATCGGGTGCATCTGGTTGGGCTGGGTCCCCTTGAATAATTGTGGAGAAATGTGGTGGTTCACCACTGAAAACTAGACAAAGGTGCAAATGGCTGAGTAGCTGCTGCATTGCTTAGGGGTTAACACCTGTCTAATGGTCTGAGTAATATAGGACTTGGATTTTATACTTCTCTTTTCACTCATTCTACTGATTGTTTTGGGAGGGGTAGGTTCCATTCCTTGAGGTCATAAAAGCTATTCTAAAATATTGATGGCCTGGTGTGAAAAACATGTTTTTATTTATTTATTTTAATGCCATTATTTCCCATTACACAACCCAGAGGTTGACCGAATGCATTAAATGGAATTTGTAAACTCCATCCACCCCCAACGTGATTTGATAACGCACTAGCTCTGCTCTTTTACCATCATTCTCAAAATAATTGTAGCTCCACCTGCGGTCAAACCGGTGCCCCGATACCTTTTACGGTGGTCTAAGTACATGGCTGGTGTGAAATCCACTGATTGAGTCACGATGCAAAAGGGATGCCGGAATGAGCAGTGTATAATTATGAGATGTGTTAATGGCGAACTCTTCTAATCAGTTCAATCAGCTAACGTGCACAAGTAAAATAATGACAGAGTTTGGGGAAAAAACATGTCTTAGGCCCTGGCAGGACTTCACAAGCTGCAGCAATTAGGAATTTTACAAACAGCTGTGGGGCTTAGCACTAATGAAACCTGAGCAGCATAGCAAAATATTTGGTTGAAAACAGAACGGTGTCTTGTGTGAGATAGAAATGGAGAGATAATGAGGACTGGAGGGGCTGGAAAGCATTCCACAGAAGGTTCAGAATAAAAACCCTTATAAATGGTAAGATTTTATAGATAAAATGTCAAAAGCATGTATTTCATACAGAGTTTGAGAAGACCTTAATGAAAACAACAAGCTTTGGAATAGCGTTGGTTCACTGGTTGTTTTTATCTTGACATTTGGCTTGTGATTTCTATTCAGTTGGTTCTTACAACGAAGAATGTTGGGCCATGAGCGATTTTTCTGTTTGTATTGATGGATACTGTGCTGTTGTTATATAGCCTTGTATAATAAGACTCAAATTTAAAATGAAAACTTTATCATAGGCATAGATGGGAACTTCCAAGAGTTGACTCAATATGTGCTGATAATCAGGCTCGAAACGATGCCTCCAAATTGTGGACTGATTCAGCGCGTAATCGGTACATCAAGCTTACCCAGTGCCTTTCCCAATTCAGAAATCATAGCTGATTCCACACCAATATCTTCCGAAATCGAATGCAACTGAAATGTCAAAGATGCACGGAACCAAAGTGGTAGCCTCAAACACCCCATTAGATCTGTATGTACATAGATTGATGTTTTCGTGCTACAGTGATAGGTTCGATCACAGGATTAGCATGCAACAGCTAACTGATTCGGGAAATGGCAAAAGTAAGATTGTTATAGGTTTTCCAACGGTATTAGGAATATCAGTGTACCATAGTTCAGGACTCAGATGTCCATGCATGTGAATTATAAGAGCTGCCTACATCCTCTGTATTACAATGTTCTAAGCATCTCTTTCTTTTCCTGTAGCTTTTCTGTGTGGCAGAAAGAAATACTGGCTATGTCTGATTACTGTAATACTATTTAGTGAATGAACTTAATCTCTCTCACTATGAATACAATGTACTCTGCTATTACTAGATCTATGTCATTGTTCTATGTCCACTACCCACACAGGTCTGAGCTTATAACCTAACCAGCCCACTCACAGCTACTTACTATATATACTAGTGTGTGGATGTTGTGCTGTAGGGGAGGCAAAAACTCATCATATATATTCATTATTCTGTTTTCAGGTTATATAAACGCTAGCTTACACAGCGTGTCGTAATACATCATGGGGTTGTGCTGGCCAGTTTATGCGTGTTAGTTTCCTTTGTTCCTAATAATGATTCAGTCTTATGATTCACTTTCTTTTATGCAAAATTAAGTTTGGTGTAAACAGCAATGACTCAATTGCACCATCTACTGGTCAAACTCTATAGAAGCATGTAAGTAAAATTGTATTATCTGGTACCAGTCAAAAGGGATTTTTACATGGTATCAAGAACAGACAAACCTTGGCACTCTAAGTATTATGAACTGCAGCTCTTATCACCCTCACCAGTCAGCTGTACTTTCTAAGTAGAAGGATACATTGGGGTCTATTCAGTTAAAGGTGAGTTACAAGTGAGTTGAGGTGAGATGAGAGTTTCATCTCACTATTTGAACTATACACTATGCAGGTACAAACCTGGTACTGCACAATGTATAGTTAAAATAGTAAACAGTTGTGTTATCACTTGCTGCAGTATATTATCTACTTAGCATTTCAACAGTATTGTTATCACATCCGCTGACATACAAACAGGAGGTCAGTTTGTACTCTGTTATTTGTAAGTTTAAATGAGAGCTGGTGTTTCAGCAGAAGTGAAACAATGTTTATTATCAGTGTTGTATTTCTGCCCTTGATATGCAAATTCACTATTTTCAAGTTCCTCTCTTAATTCCCTGCAATTCTCTCTTTATTGAGTACACCCTTCACATTGCAAACAATGTATAGGTGATGATACCGCTTCCCTGAAATTCATTATATTCTTCCATTTGTATGCCCACTTCCTTCCTCCCCAATGCCTCTTTTCTCCACTCTTTCCATTCATTATGTGCCATGTCACCAATAATATTTCTTTTTTTCCTAAAAATGAGTTAGATGATTGATTTTTATTTTGTGCTTTTCCCACCAGCAGATAGTCACTGGCACTGAGATGGGATTGATTTCATCAGCAGTGGGCCACTTTTTCTGCTCTTGGAAATACATTTTATTGCAAATATTTGCTGCCCCCAAAGATTTCCTTCATAAATCTCTTGCTTATGTTTGCTACAGATTCCTGATCCGTGACAAAACCTAGAATCAAGTCTGACATTGCTTATACAATCCAGAAAAATAGCTCATTGCAGTGCTGACCTGAATCTCATAATAAGGAAAGAGCAGGCCTTACTAGGTGAGAGAGCTGGGCCTAAAGAACTTCAGTGAGTAATGTTACTTTGTAGGACAGTTGTTACATACAAGAGACTCTTCATGCTTGTACATATTATTTGTAAATTAACTCTTCCTGTAATTCCAAAGGAAATCAGTGACACTAAGCCTTAGTGTCACTGATTTAGTGACTTAATTTAGTGACTAAGGCTTCTAAAAGAATATGATGTACTGTGATTGTCATGAACATCTTGAGTACAGCAATATGCCATCTTGTTTAAGGTTGGTTCATACCCATTAGGTGAAATGGTGGAATGTAATAATACATGTTTTCTGTAAAAATGTTTGCTAATGCTGCAGATCAACCCCAGCAAAGCTGGCACTGTCACCAGTGATGTGATGACAAACTGTGTGCAGTGGCAAGTGATGTGGGTGCAAACACGGCTGCCATCAGAAATTATGGGACCCTTAAAAAAAATTGTCTTTGCTCCCACCCGGAGGTGGCTCTCTAATAAGGCAAGTTAGGCCTCTCGCTTGCGGGCGCCTCGCGGCTGCCTAACTCACCGAATTTCCTTTGAGGTGACAGGGGAGCTTAACGCTGCCAGCATTAAGCTCCCTGTCACACTAACCTTCGGTTACTGCATTTTGAGGGGCCGCCTTCCTTGCCATTCCTGTTTTTTTTTCTTTTGCACTTTGCGTGCCGTCCTGCACTACTCATGGACTGCACGCTTTTAACTTTGGAAGAAGAACGCTCCACCCCCACTGCCAGCAGCAGAAGTGCCAGCACGTGTGGTCTGTGAGACCACTCTGAAGAGTGTGAACCTCTACTTCTCCATGTGTGTGGGTGTGTGCTGGCTGTTTGAGTGTGATTGAGTGTGAGTGTGTCTGCAAGTCAGTGTGTGCTGGCTGAGCGTGTCTGTGAACGAGTGTTTGCTTGCTGAGTGTGTCTGTGAATGGGTGTGTGCTGGCTGAGTGTGTGTTACTGTGTTTGTGATTGAGTGTGACTGTGGGCACAATAATGTTTGGGGACAGATATGTCAGTGGCATGTGTATCATAGCTAATCATAGCAGTGATTAGCTTTTTGGGGACACTGATGGTAGTGACAGGGTGTTTGAGAACAATGATGGCCCTGAGGAGTTGTTTTGGCACATAGATGCCCTGACTAGTTGTTTGGGCACATAGATGAACCTGTGGCTGCTGTGATGTGTGTGTGTGTATCTTATGAATGTGTTTATATGTTCTAGTGTATCTGAACAGATGTCTCCTAAATGTGAACACTATAATATATATAAACACTCATATATTCATCAGGTACACACGCATACACAGTGAGGGTATTTCCTGTCACCTCCTGATGGTGGCCCAGGGAGCAACACTGTGACAGTGATGTGGGGGCCAAGCCGGCACTGTAGACAGTGGAGGTGTATGGAACTTGAGTTATCATGGTTATGTGGTGGGGCCCCAGGGCTCTATTGCCTAAGTACAGCAAAACAAGTACAATTCAGGCAAATGTTCTATGGGGGAGGAAAATGCTAGGTAATAATATGAATCACTGCCATTATTGGAAACTAAAATGAGGTAATATGGGAGAAATTAAGCTGAAGGGAGTTAAACTGAAATTGGCAGGAAGGGAAGTGACAATAGCAGGGAAAAGGTATAATAATAATTTTGAAAAATGATATTGCAGACGTCAGTGATAATGGTACAGCTAGAGCTCATTGTTATGTGAAATAGGTTTTTGACTCAATAGCTGCTTTCTTTCCAGACTGGGAACAGTTGAAAAAGGAGACAGTAAAATAGATTAAGTCCTTCATGACTTTAGGAAATTCTTTGCCGGATAAATATCCCAATGCAGCCAGAGCATTACCTTTTACACTTTTTTGATATGCCAATTCCAAATAATAAATGGGATGTAATAATGTACATTCTCCTTGCAGCAAAACTATTGATAGCAAGAAACTGGAACTCACTGGATATTCCAGTATGGCCAAACCATGTATCAATTAAAAATGGAAAATGGAATTTACACTCAGTTCAGAGAGGGTAGGCGGGCAGAACAAAGATGGGGACTCTGGCTGGAAAAACGTACTCAAATCTAAAATAACTAAAGATGAATACAACAGCAGTCACTCTATGATGGTGGTCCACTCATAATGGCAGCGATTGTATTGTCTTGTAATGTCTTAGGCAGCCATCTGGGGGTGCGAAGTTGATCCGAATACAAGATCAGTGATTAAAGGGTGATACAGGATCGCATTTGGTACCACAAACGGGCTCCTACTATATATGCTGTTTTGTATTTAATTGTAATTGCTTAATGGAAAACAATAAATAAAGTATTTAAAAAGTTTATGCATTTGCTTGAAAATCTGTATGTTACATTCATTTGAATGGCATTACTCTCATTGGTTCCTGCCGCAATTGTTTTTCTTTTTAATTTGAGGAAACTGACTTTTAGTGGGCTAGTAGGAGCAGTCCTAGTTTCTTGGAAACTGCTGTAATTTCAAAAATATAGCAAAGTGTAATGCTAGGGGTTGACTGGCATGGTTGTTAAACCTATTCACGGTGTGCTATTATACTGTGTACACGGTCTATTCACTAAGCAGTGAACTATGGTGAACTGACAGGGGAATAGCAAAAATCAGACATTAGTAATTGCGTTAGAAAGCTTCTCTAATTTAAAGGGACTGTATAACCTAAACATTGTTTGTACTGGGAATGTAGAAACATGTGTTTTAACCCATTCGTGACCTTATGACAAGTTAACTTGTGTAGTTAAGCTGGTGAAGCACTCCGTGCGCCCCACCAGCCGGTCTGAAACGGGTCCAGGATTCTGCCTCACTCTTAAGGCAAACTTCCTGGACCCAATCAGCGCGATTCCGGCCATGTTATTGTGGTGATCACATGCAAATTAGATGGCAAAGTCAATGTGTTTGCCTCCAATTCACTCTCTGTGCTTCACAATAAGTACATGAAGCACAGAGAGTGACAGGCAAGCTTATTACTGTACTTATTATCAGTTTCCTTCCTACTTTATGGCCATCATTTAGTTTTTTTCTCAAAGCTTTTTATTTTTGCAATTTTAAAGTTTTTTTTTCTAAATAAATTATATTGTTACAACACATTAATTTGACTACGGTTAACCCCTGCATGACCGTGCTGTGGTTTTTATGGCTAAAACTAATTTGCATATTAGGCCACAGGTGATTTCATAAGCAGGAGACTCCACAGATATATTTAAAATACATTTACTAACACAGTTTATAGATCATTTTTAATCTGTTTTTATTCTCTACATTCACAGAAAAAAACTAATTTCAGTGCCTTTAACTTGCTTCCCAACTCAGCTATTTTATTTTGATTTTTGCAGTTCTCTTATTAGTTCACCAGAGTTCCCTCTTTGGTGTATATACCAGTGTAGAATGTGTAGGAATTACTATAGCCTCACAGATCTATATAGATCATACAAGCCATTTTAATTTACCCTTGCATTGCAATGTGGATTTTGCAGATGATTTTGGCACACACTGAGTTAATAACATATTATAAAGATCTATATCCCTGTTACATGTTATCGTTTCAATTAGTGAGCTGAGCATTTTCATCAATGTATGTTACTTTTTTGTGATTTGAAGCTATAACTTGCGTGTCAGAGACCTGTGCACACACATTAAATAACTATACATTTCACAGTGACCCAAATTATGTGAAATTCATTATGAGAATGTATTTTTCCATTGTGAGTGGAGAACATTAGTATTCCAGTTCATAATCATAATGGCTTTTCAGTGAGTCACTTTGATGTGACTAAGACAGATACTGAAAATAAGATTTTGTAATGAATAAGCAATTCCGCTTCATCTGCCATCAATATAGCTGATTATTTTGATATATTTATGGCCTGGAAGGATTCTTCTATTTTTAATCAGAAGTTCATGTGGAAAGCATGCCCTCCATTAAATTGAATGATATTATTATCTTTAGACTTTCTCTCTTTACTTCTGTACCAAATAGCTTTATCTTTCTAGTGACTGCAATTTCAGAAACAAAAATTCTGTAACTCTACTCAGAGGCATATGAAGTCTTCTTGCAGGTACATGAAAGAGAAAAGCATTATAGTGTCTAGGCACATCAGAAAAAATGCGGGCACAATGCATCACAACTCTGTTACAGTGGTTAATAGCATGTTTTATGTGATTTGCATGTTTGTGAATCTTTCAGTCACACACACAAATGTGGAAACAGTAAGTGTGCATATAATGTAATTTGTTACTTCTTAAGAATTAGACAAACACATATTGAAATCAATAAATAAAATGTTTTATGGAATTATCTTTATGGAGACTAAAACACACATAAATACAGATGAGTTTTGTATGCTCTTAAATGTGTGAACGTTCTCTAAGAAAGAGATAGGCTATATATAAAAAAAAAACTGCAACGAAAAATATAATAGTATAAAAGTAAATATATAAATTTATTATGTAGCAAAGTTATAAAAGTAACAATACACAAAGAAAAATGATCTACAGTGCCACAATGATATCTTTATAAATTAGCTGGTTACTATGATCTTATACATAAAAAGACATATAATACATAAGATATACAGAATAAACTATATCTAACAGAGAGAATCTAAAATCACCAGAAAAATCCTCTTACCCACTGGATTCGTTCAATGGCCAGGTTTATGAACTATCGGATACTGTATATGTAACTTCCTCAACCCACCAGCTGAGGAAGAAAAAACAAACGCGTCCTGTGGGGTGTTAGAGTAGAATCAAGTGCAACATCGTTTTACATATATCTGATAGTTCATAAACCTTATGTATTATATGTCTTTTTATGTATAAGATCATAGTGACCACCTAATTTATAAAGACATCATAGTGGCACTGTAAATAATTTGTCTGTGTTTATTGTTACTTTCATATCTTTGTTACATAATACATTTACATATTTACTTTTATACTATTCTTTTTGTCATTGCAGTTTTATATATATATATATATATATATATATATATATATATATATATATATAGTGCTGTCGCTTTCTTAACAATTGTCCCTTTTCTTTGCAGTGGTGCAGATCACTGCAGTTCTCTGTTACTATTAAGTGGAGTATTTTTCCTCAATATGATCTAGAGATATCCCTCAACTGTGTGAACTCAAATTAATCTTCATTATATACACATTTACATACGTATTGTGGTTAGTATTGAATTTATGGTTCCTTTTATGGTGGATGGGTTTTTTCCACATTATATATATTGTAGTAAAGTGATTATTCATTTAAGTCCTGTGTCCTTATTTCATTTTTATTGCCATAGCCACTGTTAAGCCTCTAGTTGCTCTGCAGTATGCTATGCACCAACCTGTATTGGAGATGGTAATATATACAGGAGTGTTTGTACTGTGAAATAGGACCACTTAGACATAATAGTGTATACTTTATAGGAGTTGCCTTCTAGTTTTTCTTACATTAAAAAAAATAAAAAATAAAAATATATATTTATATATATATATATATATATATATATATATATATATATATATATATATGTATATTTATGCACAAATAATGTATTACTAAATTGTCAGATGAGATGAGCCACCCTGTGTTTATCTGGATTTCTGATCCAAAAGCAAATACAGATTTCATAGAGATAGTCACTGGTTATCAGCCCAACATGCTATTAGATGAATTAGTGCACAAAGGTGAATCACTGTACGACAGACAGCTGCGGTCCTGGACACTTCTTCTCTCTTGCAATCTTCTTCTCCACCTGGAATAGTGGAGGACAACCAGATGATCAGGTCTTATCAGACGGTGACAGTCACCTCTGAGCAGATCCAAGCTGCTTGGATCTTCTCTGCCTTAAAATGATGCCGATTCCCTGGTTATTGTTCAGTGGAGTTATATCAACTTTCCGTGTACTGACATCATTGCAAACAGCTGCCAAATATTCAGTAGATTAATAAAACAAATATAACATTTCATTTTGTACTACGTAGAAACTATGAGTTTTATTCATAAATGAGAGCTGAGTATGAAAGTTCAAACTAAAAGTTAAAGTAGCCAAGTTAGACATATTCCATTCAGGTATGTGCTAGGTGTATGCTGCACACCTAGCATGGAGCCGCGCTGTATATTTCTGGGGTTTGTGTGTTCCGAACAGAGAGTTTGTGTGATGCAGCACAAAAACCTCCAGAAATACACTAAATACATTGTGCCCCTGGGTGACATCTGTGCGCAGGACTGTCAGCACACCTGTCACTCAGGGGTCCGATACAGCCCTGATTTCAAACTCCGCTACTTTGGTCTTAAGTTTGTAGTGGAACAATTTTTCCAACTTGGCAACTTTGGTCTTAAGTTTCAAATTCCCTTCAATTCTTTCTTTGGTTAATACAATACAGGTGCTGAATCTAAAAGTGAAAAAAGACAGTATTTATCTCAGATCAGTGAACCTGGGGAGGGTAAATCGGAAACACCTGGGAACCCTTTAGAATCTGAAGCGTTGTCTAACGATCTGGAAATGGCTACTGCATCTGATCAGTGTTCTGATAGGGAAAGCATGTAACCATATGCCTCAGACCTAAGTGAGGAGGACATAACTGAAAAAGATTTTTCCAAGTCTGTTGTGCTGTCAGGACTACTAGTCCCACAACTCTAGGAAAACATAAAGCTAAGAAAAAGAAAGCAGTTAATGCAAGACACTCTCTAGAAATTGGTGCAATCACTCAGTGAAGGCAAAAGAGTGACTCCAGAAAACCACAAACTGCAAAGCATTCTCTAGGTGCCCCAGGTCTTGTCTATGAGAGAAATCTAAGTGAACAAAAGTCTCTTGAGAGTAACCTACTACCAGCTAAAAATATTCCAGGTAAAAGCCATGCTGCTTCTAAAAGAGCCTCCAGTACCTCTGCTGAACCACTTCTCTTTGGCACTGTTCTGGTTTTATGTGGGTTTTAGTCTCCATAAAGGTAAAGAAAAAAGGACCAATTGCCAAGTCTGGTGAAATATACGACTGTATGTCTGGGTGAGACACCTTGCAGTGAGTCCACAGCAGTATCTGTTAGTGCAGTGCTTGGTTCTGGTCCTTCTAACCCCTATAACAGTACTGTAGGTGATCTGCCACCAGATTGTACCTTTGCCTCTAATGGGGCTATTGTAAGCTAGCAAGACCTGCAAGTTTATGAACCAATGATATGTACTAAGAGATAGAAGATTCCTAGTTTACATGTTTTGACTAGTGTGTATTTTTTGTTTCCTGTTTGGGGGTCCTTTCAGCAGCATTTGGAGCGCCCGGAGTTAGCTCCTTAGAAGGGGTGTCACGGTTATTCTGGGTTTGTGGCTGTTTTCTCTTCAGCCTCTAGTGGCCACTATTCTAGGGTGCCCATTCTCCTCCTGTTGTCAGCCGCCTCATTATCCTCAACCCTTCCCTATTTAAACCTGCAGCTTATGGCAATCAGTGCCTTTGCATTGCTTTGGTTGCTGCCTGTGAAAGTGCCTTGAGCCTTTAACTAGCATTTTCCTGATTATCCATATTTGATTTCCTGTTGCTGAATCCTGCCAGTCTTGACCTCTTCTGTTTGCCGCCTGTCCTGACCCAATTTCTGCCTCTGACTTCGTTTCTTGCTGCCGGCCTTGACTTCTGCTTGCCTGTAGATTCTATTTGCCTATTCCTGTTTGTACCGCTGCCTTTGATTGTATATTTCTCATTCCTGTGATCCTGCTGTTCCTGGGGTTTCGCTTTGTTGTGTTGGTAACTACAGAGTGCAAAAGTCCTGGGGGAATTAAGCCTGAGGCTCAACCATAAGGTGGATTTCCTTCAGGCAGAAGAATTCTGTTCTCTTGCTTACACCCGAGGCAATACCCTGTACCTACTCTGCACAGATGTTCCACCTCCACATAAACGTTACAGTATCACAGGCCCGTGTCCTGCTCTGAGAGCTGCCCCAGTCTCTGCATCCTGTTCTCAGTTTCCTGTCCTGTCTCAGCTGTCACTGTCCACTACCAGTCGCGTCAGAGAATTCCATCCAGTCCATAGTTATGCATCGTGGGTAGGGTTGCCACCTTTTCCTTAAAAAAATACAGGCCTGTGGGGTGGAGCCAAAAAGGGGTGGGGCCACAAAGGGTGGAGTCATTTAGTGTTCCAACCAGATTAAGGTTCAGGCTGCTTGGTACAGGTACTGGGTGCCTGGAGCTCAAATATATATGAATATAATACATCTATATACAAACTGACATGTTGCGGATATTATATGTGTCTACTTATATGTGTAAACTGATATTTGATATGTGTAGTATATACTTGTAAATAGGTATAGTATGCAAAATATGTATACTGTATTATATATATGTAAATGGGTGTATTGAAAAAATATGTGTAAAATGGGTATATTGTATGAAATATATACATGTAAATTTGGTATATTGTATAATATATATGTGTAAATTGGTGTATAACATGTAGAATATTTATATTGTATAATACATATTTGGTATGTGTGTGTGTGTGTGTAAGTACTATATTGTAAATACAGGGAGTGCAGAATTATTAGGCAAATTAGTATTTTGACCACATCATCCTCTTTATGCATGTTGTCTTACTCCAAGCTGTATAGGCTCGAAAGCCTACTACCAATTAAGCATATTAGGTGATGTGCATCTCTGTAATGAGAAGGGGTGTGGTCTAATGGCATCAACACCCTATATCAGGTGTGCATAATTATTAGGCAACTTCCTTTCCTTTGGCAAAATGGGTCAAAAGAAGGACTTGACAGGCTCAGAAAAGTCAAAAATAGTGAGATATCTTGCAGAGGGATGCAGCACTCTTAAAATTGCAAAGCTTCTGAAGCGCGATCATCGAACAATCAAGCGTTTCATTCAAAATAGTCAACAGGGTCGCAAGAAGCGTGTGGAAAAACCAAGGCGCAAAATAACTGCCCATGAACTGAGAAAAGTCAAGCGTGCAGCTGCCACGATGCCACTTGCCACCAGTTTGGCCATATTTCAGAGCTGCAACATCACTGGAGTGCCCAAAAGCACAAGGTGTGCAATCCTGAGAGACATGGCCAAGGTAAGAAAGGCTGAAAGACGACCACCACTGAACAAGACACACAAGCTGAAACGTCAAGACTGGGCCCAGAAATATCTCAAGACTGATTTTTCTAAGGTTTTATGGACTGATGAAATGAGAGTGAGTCTGGATGGGCCAGATGGATGGGCCCGTGGCTGGATTGGTAAAGGGCAGAGAGCTCCAGTCCGACTCAGACGCCAGCAAGGTGGAGGTGGAGTACTGGTTTGGGCTGGTATCAGGGCCGGACTGGGAGAAAAATTCGGCCCGGGCATTTTTTGATCACAGCGGCCCACTAAGAAGGGGGCGGGGCAGAGGAGGTGTGTTTTGTCATCACCAATGACAAACACGCTCCCTCTCAAAGTGAGCATGTTGGTTCAATTCTCTTCCAGGGCAGACCATGCGCAGAGCTCTGCTGAAGAGCTCTAGCATGAGAAAAAACCCTGTATTTGTTCTGCACAGTGCAAGCAAATGTAATAACATGCTTGCACTGTGTTTCCTTGCAACTTGTCTCTGGTGTCTCTATAAATGGATACCAGGAGACAAAAATGCCAGGAAAGAGTATTGAGCATCTGTTTGGAGCCTGCTTGTGGGATTGCGTGTGTGTAGAGTGAGCTGATTGTGGTGTGGTATTGTGTAATAAGGTCGGTTTTAGTTGTGTTGTGTTTGTGGTGTAATGTGATGTATATGTGGCTAGGGGCTGTAGAGAATGTGTGTATAGGGGATATAGCAAGTGTGTGAATACAGGCTATAGTGTGTGTGTGTATATATAGATGTAGTGTGTGTTTAGGGGTGTAGTATGTGTTTGCTTACAAAGAATCTAGTGTGTGTATATATACACACACACACATATATATATATATATATATATATATATATATATATATATATATATATATATATATATATATATATATGAGTCTAGTGTGTGTTTGAAGGACCCAGAATGTGTATAGGAGATCTAGTGAGTGTGTGTGTTTATAACGGTTTCAGAGTGTATATAGGGATCTAGCGTGTGTATGTGTGTAGATGATCCAGAGTTGGGTAAGGGATCTAGTGTGTGTCTGGAATGGAATGTGTTTAGGGGTGCAGTATGTGTGTGAGGGGTGCAGTGTGTGTGTGTGTATATATATATATATATATGGAAGTATTGTGTACGTCTGTTGTGCAGTGTGTTGGGGGGTTCTGTGTGTGTTTGAGGGGTGCGGTGTGATGAGGGGGGCGGTGTGTGTGAGTGCTGTGTATGATGTGTGTGAGAGTGCTGTGTGTGAGAGTGCAAGAGTGCTGTCTATGATGTGTGTGAGAGTGCTGTGTGTGAGAATGCTGTGTGTGCGAATGCTATGTGTGTGTGATGGGTGTGAGAGTGCTGTGTGTGATGGGTGTAAGAGTGCTGTGTGTGATGTGTGTAAGAGTGCTGTGTGTGATGGGTGTAAGAGTGCTGTGTGTGATGGGTGTAAGAGTGCTGTGTGTGATGGGTGTGAGAGTGCTGTGTGTGATGGGTGTGAGAGTGCTGTGTGTGATGGGTGTGAGAGTGCAGTGTGTGATGGGTGTGAGAGTGCTGTGTGTGATGGGTGTGAGAGTGCAGTGTGTGATGGGTGTGAGAGTGCTGTGTGTGATGGGTGTGAGAGTGCTGTGTGTGATGGGTGTGAGAGTGCTGTATAAATGTTAGAATGGATTGTGTGTGTGTGTGTGTAGGGGGGGGGGGGTAAATAAACAAATAAAATAACAGGCATTATGTCCGGGGGGGACATAATGCCTGTTATTGTATTTGTTTATTTACCCCCCCCCCCCCCCACACACACACACAATCCATTCTGATATTTATACAGCACTCTCACACCCATCACACACAGCACTCACACCCATCACTCTCACACCCATCACTCTCACACCCATCACTCTCAGCACTCTCACACCCATCACACACAGCACTCTCACACCCATCACACACAGCACTCTTACACCCATCACACACAGCACTCACACCCATCACACACAGCATTCTCACACCCATCACACACAGCATTCTCACAACCATCACACACAGCACTCTCACACCCATCACACACAGCACTCTCACACCCATCACACACAGCACTCTCACACCCATCACACACAGCACTCTTACACCCATCACTCTCACACCCATCACTCCCTTCTTACCTTTAGACTGGGAGGCGGTGTTCCCTGGTGGTCCTCGTGGAGAGTGAACTCTAGCCTGTGGGCTAGAGTTCACTCTCGCGAGATCCGGTCGTTGCCATGGCAATGCTCCGGATCTCGCGAGAGGAGGAAGCGAGAGGAAGGTGGAGCTGCAAGTTAAAGCTCCGCCGGGTCCTCTCCCTCCCTCTCTCCCCGCCGGCGGCCGCATTTGTCAGCATGTGGGCCGGTGAGGGAGATCTTTGATGTCCTCACCGGCCCTTCATGTCAAACAGCGGGGCCGGCGCTCGGATAGTGCCGGCCCTGCATAGACCGGCAGGGGGGATCCTGGGACCTCCCCTGCCGGCCTCGGCCCATGGCCACCGCGGCCCACCGGGCATTTGCCCGGTGTGCCCGATGGCCAGTCCGGGCCTGGCTGGTATCATCAAAGATGAGCTTGTGGGGCCTTTTCGGGTTGAGGATGGAGTCAAGCTCAACTCCCAGTCCTACTGCCAGTTCCTGGAAGACACCTTCTTCAAGCAGTGGTACAGGAAGAAGTCTGCATCCTTCAAGAAAAACATGATTTTCATGCAGGACAATGCTCCATCACACGCGTCCAAGTACTCCACAGCGTGGCTGGCAAGAAGGGGTATAAAAGAAGAAAATCTAATGACATGGCCTCCTTGTTCACCTGATCTGAACCCCATTGAGAACCTGTGGTCCATCATCAAATGTGAGATTTACAAGGAGGGAAAACAGTACACCTCTCTGAACAGTGTCTGGGAGGCTGTGGTTGCTGCTGCATGCAATGTTGATGGTGAACAGATCAAAACACTGACAGAATCCATGGATGGCAGGCTTTTGAGTGTCCTTGCAAAGAAAGGTGGCTATATTGGTCACTGATTTGTTTTTGAATGTCAGAAATGTATATTTGTGAATGTTGAGATGTTATATTGGTTTCACTGGTAAAAATAAATAATTGAAATGGGTATATATTTGTTTTTTGTTAAGTTGCCTAATAATTATGCACAGTAATAGTCACCTGCACACACAGATATCCCCCTAAAATAGCTAAAACTAAAAACAAACTAAAAACTACTTCAAAAAATATTCAGCTTTGATATTAATGAGTTTTTTGGGTTCATTGAGAACATGGTTGTTGTTCAATAATAAAATTAATCCTCAAAAATACAACTTGCCTAATAATTCTGCACTCCCTGTATGTATATTGGATATAATACACTGTTACTGTCATTCCTTTGCATATCACAATCACAGAGAGATAATTATACACATTTCTGCATAACATGATGCACAATAAACATTCCATTAACCTGCATGTCATGTGTTGAATAAAGGCATGACATGATAAATAGATGTAACTGAGAGATCAAGCAATCCAATCTGAGGGAGAACTGTACATTTTTAAGTTTCTGTGCAGACATGAAGCAGTAACTTGAATAGTGAAGAGCAGGACTTTAGTGCAGATACAGAAACAAGTGTAATAAACAGGTGATGGTGTGTACATATAAAATGTTCAGTGTGTAGGGTGCATGCTCTCACCCAGCACCAGGGTGAGAGCATGCACCCTACTGAACACTTTCTGGGTCTGCTCTGTTGCCAAGGTTACTTTGTGTTTATATGTGAATTTCCCTTCTGGTTACACACCCAGGCAGGGCTGCTTGCAGACACTGACAGCCAAGCCTACCTGATACTCAGGGGAGCTAGAATCTGGTCTCTATGGTACAGGCACCACACAGACCCCATGGAGCAGCCTCTGAGGACCACAGAACAGTAATACCAGCACAGCCTGACTGGGCATGGAGAATAACCGCTCAGAGCATGGAACAGCCGTATACCTTATATTACATGTTCAGTGTGTGATTGGCTAGATCGGGGGAGACACACCCACTGCCAGCACCAACCATTGCAGCCAGTCTGGAGACATCCTATTCCTAACTAAATGTAAGTGCAGCATGCATTCATCCTAAATCCACCATCTAATCTGTATAACGGCAGACAGAGATCTCACCTGCAGCTCCCAATGCTAATACCGGCGATTAAACTGCCGGTATCAGAGTTACACCGGCACCGGCTCCAGAAGCTGGATTACCGCCTGTGCCGGTAAAATACCGGCCGGGTGGCAACCCTAATTGTCGGGTGCAGACAGATCCCACACCCTGCCTTTCAAAGAGGCTCCTCCCTGGTCTGTTATCCCAGGTTGTGACAGTCCTCACCCTCTCTACGGTGTTCCTTCTGCTTAAGCTACCCCGCTCAGTCCTCACCATCTGTAGGGTTTTCTTCTGCGTTTAACCCCTTCCCTGCCATTGATCTTGGGTAAGCAGTGATCTTGCACATCAGCGCATTTATTTTTGCTGTTTGTGCATTTTTTAGGGGTTATATTTTTTTGTACTGTAATGAATTACAGTACTACAAAGGCTCTTCTAAGAGTTATTAACCCCTTCCTTGCCGTTGATCACTGCTTACACAATGATATTGACGCCAAAGCAATTTTTATCTGTCTGCATATTTTTATTTGTATTAATTTTTTTACACACACCCGCTAGGGGGTTACGTGTAAAGTAAAAATATATATATATTTTTTAAGCTGTCTGAGCGCATAGCGATCAGTAACAGCGAATTAGTGGCATAGGCGGTTTGGTGATTGCTCAGATGAGCATCACCATTCGCCTGCTCAGACCAATATTTGTGAATAGTGATCCGACCAATTTTGATCTGTCCCTCTCCTCACTTACATTTTTGTGAGGGAAAGAGACCGATCAGTATTAGTGATATAAAATAACATTTTATAAAATTGTCAGGTCTTATGAAAGCCATTCCCTGTGTATTAACCCCTTCCCTGCCATTCATCACTGTATAAGCAGTAATCTTGCACAGCAACAGTATGTTTTGCTGTCTGCAATTTTTTATGGATTAATTTCTTTGTACTGTAATGTATTACAGTACTAGATAGGCTCTACTAAGAGCTATTAACCCCTTCTTTGCTGTAGATCACTGCTTAGGCACTGATTCTGAGGTCTCTGACTCAGGGTTTGATTTTGACCCTGGTCAGCTTTTTGATACATCATCTAGTGATGTATCGGTGGCTGCTGAGCCCTTGCCACTAGGAGTCATGGGTCTATACTTTAAAAAAATATATGGTTTGGTGGGGATAAATTACATTGGCTGACTTCAAAGATATATCCCATATAGGACACAGACGCAGGTTGACTACATGTCAAAATTCCAAGCAAACAAACAAACCTATACATGGATGGTATTGCTGTACTCGGGATATGTTGCTGAACACATCTTTACCCTCTCTAGGGTGTTCCTTCTGCTTAACCTACCCTGCTCAGTCCTAACCCTCTCTAGGGTGTTCCTTCTGCGTAACCTACCCTGCTCAGTCCTCACCCTCTCTAGGGTGTTCCTTCTGCTTAAGCTGCCCTGCTCAGTCCTCACCCTCTCTAGGGTGTTCCACCTGTTTAGCTACCTATCTTAGACGTCACCCTCTCTCGGGTGTTCCTGTTTAGCTACTTACCTCAGGCCTCACCCCTTGTGTATCTCTCATTGCCCCTACCTCTGCTTTGTCAGTTTTATAGCTCTTTGTTCATACTGCAGTTTCTACTCAAACCATTTTCCTATTCTGCAGTTCTTTGCTAAAGTTCCCTGTTGTCTCGTCTTCATTCCAATCCCTAGCTCTTTGTTTCTTTATCTGTTCTCCCTCTGCACAATATTTAACATGCAACCAGACACCTCCACTATCCCTGCACTGAAACTCCTACCTGACCTGGTAAAGGCCCTGACATATACCGTATTTTTCGCCTCATAAGGCGCACTTTTTTCCTCATCAAAAGTGAGGGGAAATGTCTGTGCGTCTTATGGAGCGAATGTAGTACTTACCTGCTTGTTGTTGCTCTCTGTCGTTTCCGCCGTGCAGTCTAACCTCCTGCACGGAGGAAGGAAGCTCCGGTCGCGATTTTTCTTCTTCTTAACTTCATTGAAGTCACGCTGCTTCAATAAAGTTAAGAAGAAAAAAAATCGGGACCAGAGCTTCCTTCCTCCGTGCAGAAGGTTAGACTGCACGGCGGAAACGACAGAGAGCAGCATGGAGGTAAATACTAGGGAAGGGGGAGGAGGGTGGCACAAACGAGCAAATCCTGGCATAATAAGGGGCAAAATCCTGGCATTGTGAGGGGGGAAATCCTGGCATAGTGAGGGGCAAAAGACTGGCATTGTGAGGGGCAAAAGCCTGGCATTGTGAGGGGCAAAATCCTGGCACAGTGAGGGGCAAAAGACTGGCATAATGAGGGGCAAAAGACTGGCATAGTGAGGGGCAAAAGCCTGGCATAATGAGTGGCTAAAGCCTGGCATAGTGAGGGGCAAAATCCTGGAATAGTGAGGGGCAAAATCCTGGCATAGTGAGGGGCAAAAGCCTGGCATAGTGAGTGGCTAAAGCCTAACATAGTGAGGGGAAAAATCCTGGCATAGTGGGGGGCATAATCCTGGCATATTGAATGGCTAAATCCTGGCATATTGAGGTTTTTTTTCTTGTTTTCCTCCTCTAAAAACTGGGTGCGTCTTATGGTCAGGTGCGTCTTATGAGGCGAAAAATACGGTAGATATTGGTAGGGATATCATACAGATATTGGTAGGGATATCGGACAGAGATTGATAGGGATATCGGACAGAGACTGATAGGGATATCGGACAGAGACTGATAGGGATATCGGACAGAGACTGATAGGGAAATCGGACAGAGACTGATAGGGAAATCGGACAGAGACTGATAGGGATATTGTACTGGAATTGACTGGCAGACAAGACAATTGGATTGAAAGATTGACAGTATTACCTACTGGCGCATTTAAAAGTAAAAAGTGGTGCAGCCCCAGCCCACTGAGACTTCACACCTGTCCCCCTTGCCAGTCCTTCCCAGGCCTTGGTCTATATATTAACCCCTTAACGACCAAAGCACCAAACCGGCATCTTTTTGTTCCTGGCCACCGATCACTTTATGATCAGCAGCCAGATACATCCAAGCAGGGACCCAATCAGGGTCTTTATAGACCATCACGGTCCCTGCTGACATCCCGCGATTCTTCATGATGTCACGGGTGACATCACGGAGGCATGCCCAAACTTCCAGGGATGCCATAAATGTAGCGCTCATCTGACACTGGGATTCCTGCTGCAAGTCCCTGCAGTGGGATCCTCAGCACAGCTCATGATGTGTTACATAGACCGTCCTGCAGGTTTTAGCTGTAAAATGTAGCCAATACTCACTTTGAGCATTGGCTACATTTTCTGTGTCAGAGTGAGGCCACTCAAAGTGGCCTCACCTGACAGTGGGGACCCCGCTGCTAGTCCCTGCAGCGGGATGCGCACACAGCTTATCATGGGGAGCCACGATGAGCTGTTTAATACTATGTTGAATACTATGCCGTCCTACAAGCCTCCGGGCACTAAAAAGTATAATGGATTAGAACGTCCTACAAGCAAGAAGGGGTTAACTTATCACTTCATTGTCATGCACTAAAAAGAGGAGATGGAGGTTTTTGTGTTGCTACAATAGAGGCATTGTGCAGCACAGAAAAAAGTGCAAAGGCGCGCCGTAGTGACCGTAGCTGACCGTAGTGACCGTAGCTGCCATTTCAAATGGCGGCGCCGCCAGCACACGTGCTTAGGAAGCGAACGAAAGTGTGCTTCGTTAGCACTTATGGTGTTGCTAAAGTGCCTCACTATTGAGGCATTTAGCAACACCAAAGTCTCTCCCAGATCCGATGGTGGTCCCTCTTCTGAGCGACCGCATCGGCTCAGCAGAAGGTAGAGCTGCCTGGATTTTTTTCACTTACGTTGCTCTAGGGGGCACTAGATGATCAGTGTGATCTGTGTGCCGGCAAGTATGATAAGTGCTCTGATGAGCACTTATAATACAGTCAAAGGCAATATTGACTAATATTGCCTTTGACAAGATTTGATCTGCCTCCCCCTCCTTATACTTTTAGTGAGAGAGACAGACAGATCTGAACAGTGTAATTTTTCAAAATGTAATAAATTAAATAATATTTAATAAAATGTAATAACCAAGGACTTTTATAAAAGCCATTTCCAGTTTTTAACCCTGCCATTGATCGCGGTGTACGCAGCAGCACATTTTTTGCTGTGTGTATTTTTGAGGGGTTCATTTTTTTACTGTAATTTATTACAGTCTATCAAATACTTTTTAAAGTTTTTAAAACGAACACTGGAATGGCACAATATTACTGGTATCTGACTGGCACAATATTACTGGGCTCTGAATGGCACAATATTCCTGGTATCTGACTGGCACAATATTACTGGGCTCTGACTGGCACAATATTCCTGGCATCAATATTACTGGGCTCTGAATGGCACAATATTACTGGGCTCTGAATGGCACAATATTCCTGGTATCTGCTGGCACAATATTACTGGGCTCTGAATGGCACAATATTCCTGGTATCTGACTTGCATAATATTACTGGTATCTGAATGGCATATTATTACTGGGCTCTGAATGGCATAATATTACTGGGCTCTGAATGGCACAATATTACTGGGCTCTGAATGGCACAATAATTATGGCATCTGAATGGCACAATGTTACTAGTATTTGAATGGCACAATATTCCTGGTATCTGAATGGCACAATATTACTGGCATCTGAATGGTACAACATTCCTGGGATCTGAATGGCACAATATTCCTGGTATCTGAATGGCACAATATTCCTGGTATTTGAATGGCACAATATTACTGGCATATGAATGGCACAATAATACTGGCATCTTTATGGCACAATGGTATTGGCATCTGGCACATAATAATAATGGGCAAGTTGGCTGTGGCTTATTAATGACAAAATGATACTGGCATATAATTGGGCAAATTGGCTGTGATAGAGAGAGAGAGATGTCTGTATGTATAGATATGTATTGTTTTAGAATTGTACAATTGTCACCTCGTAGGGCTCCTGTATGTTGCATAATTAATGGCGGTCCCATGTGTGCATAATTATGGGGCACTTGTGTGTGGCATATTTATTGGGCAGAGGTGAGGCATAAATAGTGGGGCTCTGGTGTGGCATAATTTATGGGGCTCCTGTGTGTGACATATTTATGGGGCTTCTGTGTGTGGCATAGTTATGGGGCTCCTGTGTGTGGCATAGTTAATAGGCCATCTAACTGGCATTACTAAGGAATCTGTTTTTGTATTGGAGGAAATCCAGGGGGGTGACACCATAAGTTTCCGCACCGGGTGACACCAACCCTAGTGACGCCCCTGAGGGAAATGTAACTATTACATCACAAGGGGACACAGTTATAATCCTGTTTGTGCAGGTCAGTCTCCTCTCTTTGTGTTGCCCACTAGTCATACACAGGAGCCAGTAAGAGAGCAGGGGGGTATCTTATGACATCATCATGCAGGCTTTGGCCACAGTTGTAAAGTGAGACTTTCTAGAAGATTTTGGAGAATGTTGCATCATAAAATTCTCAAAATGGATGCTGGAGGTAAACACCTAATTTAATTTTTACTTTTATATGCAATTAATTCAAACATAGAAGAAAAAACAACAGTGGCATTTGTCTTATATATGTGTTTGTTTTAAAATCACTAGCTACATCTTATGTAAGTGGTAGCGTCCCTTTAATAGAGCCATTTAATTGTCCCCTCACACTGAAGCTATACCAATTAACCTCTTTACCATGATCCCATAGGCCTTTAAGTAGATATCATCTTCAACCAGAGCAAATTATACATTACTATGTTTTAGAAGGATATGAATAAGCAAATGTAAAAAAAGAACAAGCAAATAATGAAGAGGATCCAAGTACTTTCTATTATAAAAATAATATTATGTTCTAGCATCTGCTTTGGATCTGGGAATGAGTAACCATGCCAACAATGCATGTAATTTGATAAGCGAGATTGAAAGTAATTGTAAAACTATGTAGCAACAGTACATCCTATTTCATCGGAGAGGCATAACACTATTTGTTTTAGCTGGGCAAGAGCCAGTGGAAGAGCTCTGTATATCCTGAGTAGCATGAAAAGGATTAATCTGCAATACGAATGTAAAGTTAAGAGAAAAGACTTGGAATGTCACATAAGGAGTCAGCAAAGTGAAATATGTGGCTGCATAATGCTATAATAGGCAAATTCCTTTCTCTGTACTAATTCATTTTTGCAGGCATACAATGGAAACCTTTATGGCTTATATGTTAGTACCAGAGGTCAGCAAATATTTGTAGATATTTGGAACTAGACAGTCTGAGTTAGGTGCCAAAATGATATGAGATGAGTGAGGTAAGATGCACATTAACATACTTTTATAAAATATAGTTTTAAAAAGTCAGCAGTAATATTCTTTGGGAAGTTTCCACCCAGCTAGCTGTCACTTTTAGGAGATCCATATCTGGCAGGCTGCATAGGGCTACCTAGAATGGCGTCTCCCTTGCCCAGTTGCTGTGCAGTATGAGGCAGCATGAGGACATGCTAGTGACATGCAGCAAGAGTGCGGAGCATTCTTCACGCCAGGTTTAAAGGTCGGTGGTGGTTCAGTTGATCCATCACCTGTTATGATTCTAGTAGTCTGCATCCTGCAAATCTGTTCCAGTGTATCTTTGGCTTGCCTGATTTCCTGCTCCATGTACCAGTCCTCAGCCTACCTGATTTCCTACTCCGTGTACCAGTCCTTGGCCTGCCTGATTTCCTGCTCCATGTACCAGTCCTCAGCCTACCTGATTTCCTACTCCGTGTACCAGTCCTTGGCCTGCCTGGTTTCCTACTCCGTGTACCAGTCCTTGGCCTGCCTGGTTTCCTACTCCGTGTACCAGTCCTCAGCCTACCTGATTTCCTACTCCGTGTACCAGTCCTTAGCCTGCCTGGTTTCCTACTCCATGTACCAGTCCTGAGCCTACCTGATTTCCTACTCCGTGTACCAGTCCTTAGCCTGCCTGGTTTCCTACTCCGTGTACCAGTCCTTAGCCTGCCTGGTTTCCTACTCCATGTACCAGTCCTCAGCCTACCTGATTTCCTAATCCATGTACCAGTCCTCGGTTTGTGTGATTTCCTGCTTCGTGCACTAGTTTTCGGCTTTTATGACTATTCTCATGGATAACCTCTTTGGCATTACTTCCGTTTGGATCCTCCAGCAGTTAACTTTTTTTCCAGTTCTATTTTCCTTCCTTACCATTGCTCTATTGAAGTACTATATCTGCTGCACACAGATCTTTAGTTTATCTGCTGCTTTCTGCTTAGTGTGTTTGTGCTGCATATTGTTCTATGTATGCCAGCTGGCCTCTACTCTGGATTGCAAGCTCTGCTTCAGTTTGTACAAAAGGACTTTCCTTTCATCATACCAGTTCGGCTGTTTCTACCGTGTGGTTTGCAACCTCTGCTGTAGTCTGTGCTTCAGCCTTGCCTGCTGCCCTCAGGATAAAATTGTTCTAGTTTCTTACTGTGTTCCAGTAAGTCTGTCATCATCTTCCTACAAGTGCAATCTCCATCACAGTCTGTGCTACAGATATCTGCTGCAGTCCGCTTTATTGTTATTTCCATGGCTCCTTCCATTGGTTCCCTCCTAGATGAACTGGGATTCTGTTCTATCACTTGCTGCAGGCCTGAGGCCTAACATGGTGTCATTCAGTATCTTTCTCTGCAAAGTGTATTCATTGCTCATTCACGAAAAGCAGGCAAACAAGTAGGAGAAGAGTATACTGAGGAGGGTACCTAATATTGATGGAGGGAAATGTAGCTAATACAAAGGAGCAACTAACTGTACTGATGGGATGGTGAAGTGGCACCACAACTGTTAAAGTGTGCTGTTATGGAAGACAAGGGAATGGATTTGATATAACCGGTGGGAGAAAGGACCATCAAGTCCTTGATCTTGATAATATTTTTTTTATTAAACTTTTTCATTCGTTTTCTAAAAGTATGTTTTATCTGAGATCAAATTTGCTCTATTACATGATCCATCTAGCCAGAGGAGTGGGTCTAAGCAGTGACCGTTCAGACAAAGGGATTCCAAAGCCCACGAAATATAGAGGACTGTGAGTCTTATCATTGGTTTTTTTTGTTGCTGTTCAGATAAACACACACTCAGGCCTTTGACAGCCACATTGTTTATTTAATTCACTCTGTCAGCTTTCTGTGTATGTTATGTAATCTGTAAAACTACTCGAAAGAATAAATAAAAAGCAGACTTTGCTGACTGGAGAAATTACAGGTGTAGTTGGTCTGTACCCTCTGTAGCCCAAACTTTACTTATTAGCCTAAAACTGCACTTATCACTCTCTTAAATCAAAATGAATCTCCATTGTGACCACCAGACACCGGGGGCAGCACCATCAGTGTCTGAAAGATGTTTAACAGCCCCCAAAATCCATGCAAGGTCGATCACAGGTTTAGGCAAAGTGTCCATATGAGCAAAACCATGTCTGTGGCAAGGTCTGTGAAGGTCCAAAGAACATAATAAAAGTTGTCCAGTACAAAGTCCAGTAAATGTCCACCATAAACAATGCTGGACTCACCTAACTCCTTCAGTCATATTGTATCTGGCTATTCTCTTATGTTCCCACTCAAAAATGATTTTTTTTTTTTTTACGTATTCTGTCTTTTATATATTTTTAATAGTAATGGATTGTAGAGATGAGGATCTGAAAGAGTTTATAAATAAATAAGTATGTTTAATCATGTGGTCCATTAAAAAAAGTCTGTGAGCAATTATATGGTGTCACTATTACTTATGATTTGTTGCAATAAACAAACAAAATAAGCATAATTTTTCCTACATGAAATGGAGCGCTAAAAAATTAATTTAATTAAAAAAAAACGTTTTTCATATCTATCTGTGTGGGCAAGGTTTCTCTTTATTTTCATTATTTTCTTGGAGACTAATTGCTTCTAGCTTCAAATTCCCTAGAGAGATATTTTCCTATGGAAAGTGGTAACCTTTTCTTCACTTACGTCATGGGTAATTAATACATGCGACCTGCAGGCATATTTGTATTGGCAACAGAACTTTAATTCATTTATGTGTAGATGTTAATAGGAATAACATTCCATATGACCTGTGTGAAAGAAACCCCAAACCATAAAGACATCTATTGGGGCTATTCACTAAAAGGTGAGTTGAAGTGAGTAGCAGGTGAGTTGAAGTGAGCAGCAGGTGAGTTGAAGTGAGCAGCAGGTGAGTTGAAGTGAGCAGCAGGTGAGTTGAAGTGAGCAGCAGGTGAGTTGAAGTGACTAGCAGGTGAGTTGAAGTGAGTAGCAGGTGAGTTGAAGTGAGTCGCAGGTGAGTTGAAATGAATAGCAGGTGAGTTGAAGTGAATAGCAGGTGAGTTGAAATGAGTCGCAGGTGAGTTGAAGTGAATAGCAGGTGAGTTGAAGTGAATAGCAGGTGAGATGAAGTGAGTCGCAGGTGAGTTGAAGTGAGTCGCAGGTGAGTTGAAGTGAGTAGCAGGTGAGTTGAAGTGAGTAGCAGGTGAGTTGAAGTGAGTAGCAGGTGAGTTGAAGTGAATAGCAGGTGAGTTGAAGTGAGTAGCAGGTGAGTTGAAGTAAGTAGCAGGTGAGTTGAAGTGAGTAGCAGGTGAGTTGAAGTGAATAGCAGGTGAGTTGAGGTGAGATTAACAAAGCAGTCAGAGCTGGTTTGTATTTTGCATTTGCCTTGTGTTATTCCTGTATCAGACTTGTTTCCATACCATCGTGCTATTTACCAGTCCATTGATTCCAGCTGGTTTACAGACTATACTGAGTCCTAGTCTGGCTATGACCTGTGAGAAGCCTAACAAGGCCTCTGCTTGTGGGTACTCAACCCAACCCTGGTGCTGAGTGCTCACCCTGTGCCTGGCTTTAAATCACCCACTACCCCTGCATCTGGACTCCAGCCCACACCGGCACTGAAGCCTGTTACACCCGTGTTCTGTGAATTGCAATTGTTAGACTATAAACACATCTTTTCCTGCTCTTCATCATCTGGACATTTTTGTAATGACTCTTAACCTGTTCACACTGGATATTAACACACAAGTTGTGCAGGGACAGCTGTAAATATGAGAATTGTCTGTAAATCTGTTACTAGTTGTATGAACATGTTAATGAGTCGCAACCAAAAGCATACCCTCCAGGCTACTGACTGTGTTCTGTGCTACCTTTAATTCATGCATTGCCTTCAGTTTCAAGAAAACATCTCTAAGGCCTAATATAGGAATGATTGATGTGGTATGTTCAACAGTTTAAACACAAACATAGAATATTTTACAATTACACATTTAAAAAGTATGCATTTAAGCATGGAAAAATTGTGAAGATCTCACTTGCCAGCTAGTAACGGCAAGTGGTAGACTCACTGGAATAATGTTTAAATGGTAAGAGTAATGTTTAAAGGGACTGTATCACCTGAAAATAGTTTTTTGTTGTGGAGGTAGAAAATAAAAAATGATTGGAAATGTTCTGTGTTGGCTGAATTGTATGGAAATGCCTAAATTAACCCCTTCCCGACCTTATGACGAGTTAACTCGTCATAAGAGCCGCACCATTAGCGACCTTATGACGTGTTAACTCGTCATGCAGTCTAGCCGGCGGTGCGCTCCGTGGGCATCGCCAGCTAGTCTGCAACGGGTCCAGGATTAAGCCTCGCGAGGCAAAGCTCCTGGACCCGATCGGTCAGTTTCCGGGCATGTGATTGAGTGATCACCGCGATAACATGAAAATTAGATGGCAAAGTCAGTGTGTTCACACACTGACTTTGCCTCTAATTCACTCCCTGTGCTTCACATTCTTATAGTGAAGCACAGAGAGTGACCTGTAAGTAAAAATAAATTAATTACATACACATAGGTTAAAAAAAAAATTTTTTTTAAAAAAATTAACCCTTTCATTGCTGATCACAGTTTTTAACTGTGATCAGTTTCCTTCCACTTTATGGCCCTCATTTAATTTTTTTTAACAGATTTTTTTATTTTTACAATTTATAAAGTTTTTTAAATAAATAAAGGTAATTTTATTATATTTATTTAATAAAATTTAACCCCTGCATGCCTGTTGCATGATTTTTACTGAACTGACATCGCACTCTTCAGAGTTTTTTTCTGTCTTTTTTGTTATGGGGGGTTTGGGAACCAATATTTTTCTTTTTTATTAGTTAGTTAATTAGGGGGGATAAGTGGGTTAGTGTTGCACTAGTTATGTAGCTTATTATTGGGAAAATAATGGGGAAAAACTTTTTTTTCCTCAAAAATTTCATCTTTTATATGTTTTTTTAATACTAAAATGTAAATCATTTTTATGTATAGGGTATCAAAAGAAAGCTCTAACTGTCCTCTAAAAAACAACATATAACTTGTATGGGTACGTTAAATGAGAGAGAGGAAATTTATGTTTCAAAAACCGCGTATTAAAAATTGAAAAACGCTCTGGTCCTTGGCCCAGGAAAATCCCTGGTCCTTAAAGGGTTAAGAGAACTATGTGGTTTAACTGTATCTGTGGAGTCTCATGTTTATGACATCACCTGTGGCTTGATATACAAACTGTTTTTCAATGTGTAATTTGCATATTAAGCCACAGGGGATGTCATAAACGTGAGACTTTCTTCACAGACACACAAAGACGTTTTTTCTCCTAAAAGTTTGAATATTCCATCTCAATTCCTTGCAATTCTCTCTGAATTGCGTAGACCCTATAATTTATTGTGGAGGATACATGAATTACATTTCCTCTGTTTTCCACTGGTTTTTTTTTTTAAATTTATAGATCAGAAGAACCTTATCTAAATAAAAACTGTAGAACATAGAAAAGTATTACTCTTTAAAAGTTCACTTCAGAACTAGTGACTTGAGAACAGCTGCATTCCAAACATGACAACTCATCCATCACTTGGAACCTGGGATACAAGGATGACAGAGGAGAACTAAACTCAAGAACATATACGAGGAGGTCAAGAGGAAATGAGTCAGACCATAGAGAATATGACTTTTACCATTAGACACAGGAATGCCTAAAGGAAAACAGGATCCTAGCAGTTACAGGGTCTCATTTCCCATTCATTGGTTTCTTTGTCTACAGCTAGCTACAAAGTCTGGGTGATTTAACAGTGACTTCCACTGCTAGGAACTTGTACTCAAAATTGATGTGAGCAATTAGTGCACATAAACAAACCCTTTTTGTTTGATTTAAATATTTATGCAATTGCAAATATGGAGAAAATTTGGAAAGCACTGTCACGATCTGGTACAAGGCTGGAACCGCTTTGCAGAGTAGGTAAAGGTTTTGGCAATGGACCCCGGCAATAGAACAGAATTATTCTGCCTGAAGGAATTCCACCCTATGGTTGAGCCGCAGGTTTCTTTCCCCCAGGACTTTTGCACTCTGAACTATCACCAGAATACCAAAGCTAAACCTAATAGGACGGCAGCTGGATACAGAGTAGGACCGAGGCGAAGGTATCAAGGGTGCAGGCGGAATAATAGTCAGACAGGCGTAAAAATCAGGACAGGCGTCAAACAAACAAAGTCAATTCAGGCAAACAGGTCGGGACAGGCGGCAGGACAGGCAAGGTCGGGCAAGCAGGAGTCGGCAACAGGAATCAGCAATTCACGAAAATACACAAACGCTAGTAAAGGCACCAGGCATTATTACAGGCAAGGACTAGTTCACAAATGAGGGTTTAAATAGTGTAGGAGAGATTGGCTGGCCAATGGAGGCTTTGGGAGGAGAAACAGAGGTTTTATTACTGTCCCTTTAAGGGGCAGTAAGGGCAGGAAGCCAAATGTAGAACTGCACATGTGCAGAGCAGTAACCTAGGGATAGTCATGAGAGGCCTGCTAATGGAGTTTGTGTGTCTGGCTGGGAATCCCTGCATGTTTTCATGATTTTAGAAATAAAACACTTATAATAAAGAAGCACAATTGAAATGTTAGTGTCTCTAATATGAGAATAAAATAGCATGTACGTTTGAAAGGTACATGCCATTTTGTCCTCAAGGCAGCTGGTGAAGCAGACTGTCTGATCCAGTCCCTGGGCAAGATACCATGCACAATTGTAGGCTTTATTTCATAAGGTAATACGACAAAACTTAAAGGGGTTTTCAGCAATGATAATGGCTGAACCATGTAGGCAAACTAATAATACTAAACATTTAAATATATGTTTAGAACATAATTTCTCTCTATCCATTTATTAGACTTGGGCAGTTTCGTCTTAGCCAAATTTCATCCATTGATGCATTCGTTTTTGGATGAATTTCGGACATTATTTCCATTTCTGGAATTCCATTTGTATTAATGTAATTGCACCAATGTTATTTTCAAAATAAGTCAAAAATGGTTAGGTTTGTGTGTATTAGTAAGTGTTATGTGTGAGAGTGTGTTTGTGTGTATAAGTGTGACCGTCTATGAGTGATTGTTATGTGTGGGAGTGTGTTTGTGTGTATAAGTAAGTGTTATGTGTGAGAGTTTGTGTGTGTTAGTGTATTAGTGAGTGTTATGTGTGTATAAGTGTGAGCATGGATGAGTTAGTGTTGTGCGAATGGCATCCGAAGGAGCTTATGACATTTTTGTTCATTACGAATTTCTTTCGTTCAGCCTCACATTTGGGTTTCGGACAAATGGATGAAAGAGACAGTTTTTGTCTGAAAATTAATTTGTCCTAAAACAAATGTCTAAGTCTATGTCAGGCTCCAGGTCCCACTACCCACAAGCATCAGGATCTCCTTCACTCACCTCCAGAGCTCCGTCCTCCCATGTTGTGGCCACGTGGTTGCGGACTAGGCTGCATCCCCGGCCTTAAGTAGTGCTTGTGCAGCCTGGGGGCGCGGCTTCACGGCCAAGGGGCATAGCCACTCCAGCACAGGACTAGGTAGAGGGAGGAGTGTGGGTGTTGCCTTTCCGGCACACCTACTACGCAGTGAATGGCAGTGGGAGGATACTGAGAGCTGTGGGGAGGGGTTATGGTGCCTGACTCCCTATTTAAACCCTGCTCACCTGCCATTCTGTGCTTGTTTATTCCTAGGTTCTCTCCTTGTGAAGTTCCTGTTCCCTCTCATTACTTTTCAGTATTGTATTTTGAACCACTGGCTATTGACCCTTTGGCTTCCCTCTTGGATACTGCTGATCTCTCCTCTCCTGACCCCGGCTTCCCATACTCGTTTTTGCTACTAATCTGCCTGCATCAACCCTCTGGACGGCCTTTGACCTTGCCTTTGCCTAATCCCTTTGTACTTTTGCCTTTGGATTTACCTACTGCTGGAGCTCCCCTGCGCTATGCTCCTGTCTCCCAGCCTCACAGTCTACAATTTATCTATATATTCATCTAATTTATAGTTCTTACATTTGAATCTCAATAGCATTGCTAAGTGCTGGAAGATCTTTTGGTAATAGAGGGAATTCTTAAGAAAATACAAGAGGGTTCACTGAGTCTCTCTTATGGATCCTGGCCCTGTATAACCAGACAAGAACAATGTAACAGAATCTGTCCTAAACTAAGAGCTAAACATAGCCTACATTTTACAATGTATAAGTCAGAAAAAAAAAACTTGACTATTGTGTGTCTCTGCCATTATAGATGTCATTGCACACTGCTGGCAAGTAAATAACCGGGCCCAAATGATGTAAGGTAGAGAGGGTTGTGACAAACCACCTCTTTTACATATAGGATTTTACCACCGATCTTACAATAAACCACAGTCTTCTAGGGTATACAAAGTCCAGGACACATTCAGTTCGGTTTTCCTTTTTTTATTCGATAGGAAAACAGCTGCTTTAAATAATAATAAACAAAAACAAAATTCCTTGCTCTTACTTGAGCTCTTACTACACAGAAATCACTATCTGTAATTGGGTGGCTTTCCCACTTACCAATTTTTTAAACAAAAAACGAAAACAGCTTTGCAATAAACACAAGTATTGTTCTCTCTGTCTCAGCTCTCCTAGCTGGCCTTTTTTCCTCCCTTTGCAGCAGGCTGATCTCTTCTTTTAAAGGCCTGCCTGCTAATTGACTAGCTACAGGTGAGTGCCAATTAGGAAACTCTTAAGTTAAATCCAAATCCTGGTCTGTTACACAGCAACTAGTGCTGTTGGAGCATTGGCCCACCCTGCTCTCCAAATACTCCGCACCAGGGACCCATACCGTGGTTTGCAGAGCATCAGCAATGTATATTGCAAACTTTAACATCTCTCCCTGGGGCATTTAACTGAAAATCCTCAGGTTGCTGTTTAGCAAATCAGGCCTGATGTATCTTCCATCAACCACTATTCCACTTTTTTGCTCACAGGGTCTACAAGCGTACAGTACAAAAAGTACAGATGCCTGTTACAGCCCTATGCGTTTGATCAGCATGCACCAACTTCTTCAGGGCAATAAGACAGAGAGCTTGTAAGCTCTTTGTCGTTACAAACTCTTTGTCAGATTTCCCCTGAAGAAGTTGGTACATGCCGATGACATGAATAGGGCTGTACCATGCATCTGTTCATCTCGCCCTGAACTTATGGTTTTTCGCAGCGGCAGACTTCTGCCAACCATGCCAACCATCTGTAGCATTTGGAGAGATATCTGGCTGAACAGTGAATTCGGTCACTGCGAAATCTTGTCGACAAAGCCATCAGACGAATTTCACAGCCTATACATCCAGCTGAAGCAGCGCTGCACGAGGGAGGAGGGGAACATCTAAGAGCTTTCACTATATGCGTTCGTGCTTTTGTTGCATTTTATAAATATAATTTTATATAACACCATTGGCTAATGTGAACATTTTTTAACTGTGTATTAAAATGTATATTTTTTTTACTGTGACCATCTGCACTATCCTAGTCCTTTCTCTGTTTTTTTTGTATGTACTCATTTTATACCTTTCTGATACCGCTATCTACGGGACCTGGGAGCATCTATTAGGTTCAGCTAATATAGGAAAGTATTTTTGGTTCTATCTGAATAAATGAATCCACTCTTTGTTTTTCCTATTGTTTTTCTATGCAGCCATTAAAGTGAGTGTTGTTTTTTGTAATCACCATTTATAGTTCCATATTTGTGTTATGAGGTAATTTGTGATTTACTTGATTCTTGGGTTGTGGAATACACACTGTTGCATTTGGAGAAACTTTTGACCTTTCACAACCTAGAGGCCTTTATTTAGATTTTACTTTCACCCACGGGCTAAACAATACCAATTTCTCTCAGACATACCATTCTATTTTTAGAAATCAATTGTTATCTTCTCTATATCAACCTGTGTTTCATTCTTCTGTTTACATAAAAACTAAAAATGATTTCCAAAGTTTAAATATCTGAGCTCATTGCTAAACTAACTGAATTTCATTTTAAACAACAATTTGTCATGTCTACAAAATGACATTCTCTGCAATAACATGTCTATATTTTTTGGCACGAAATTTGATCTACTCTATAATATATGCATCATGTTTTAAACCTACAAAATAGGAACTAAAAGCATAATTCCTAACACCGGGAACAGGTAGCTTGAAAAAAAGGAAGTTGGTCGTTACCAGTTTAGTTAAGAAGGATTTCCATAAACAATCGTTTTTAGTTTTAAGAAATTTATCAAAACAATATATTTTTCCTGGTACTTTAGCTACCAGGAAAAAATATCCAAAAATAAAATAAAAATGATCTCTCATGTGATTAACTGGCCATGGTCACGGTGAAGAACTATCCCATACCAGTGATATCTATCCTCACACTTCTCAAGGAATCTCAGATACATTTATTATAAAATATATTCACATCAAAAAAGTATTCTGCATGAATCTGCTAATCCATTATGAGCGAAAGCAACAGACTATCTACTTAATAGCTGCTGCACTGCAGGTCTTAGGCTCAGCAGATTTCTAAGTGCAGCATCCAATTATCTCTTTTATTTATGTACATTGTGAGGTCAGTGTGTTAAAGATTGTAGAGCAAGATTATACAGGCCATACTAATTATAATGGCCTTTCTCAGGATTACACCACCTTTTTTTCCAATTAGTTAAAAACAGGAAGTCATAGCCTTTCCAGGACCAGTGAAGTGAGCAATACATATCTGGTTAGGACTCCTAGGCATTCCTGGGGGTGTGAAGGCAAGAGGGGCATTGGCTTCTCTTCCCCAGAAAACCTGTCAATGTCCTAACAACGTGCAGTAACCACAGCTTTTATTAATGTGAAACTGGATTGGTTGGAGAGACCTCCCCTAAACAGCCCAGCAATATCTAGTACTGCAAGGGAGTGAGATCTGTGCCTCAAGCACAGGCATCTGGCTGTGCTTCCTCACAGCTATGGAAAGAAGACCTCTGAATACCAAGGTTACTTGACAAACAGTGGTGCATGAGTAGTTTGACTGGTTAGCTAATGCTAAGGAGAAAGACATTACAGCAACTTTCCTATCTGTTTAAGTTGCTAAGTATAGGAATGAGGAGGTGGAGTTGAACGGCAGGGCAGCTGCTAGTGAGGCAATGGTTGCTAAAATAGCTAATGATACTTTGATTGCAATGGAGAGTAACACCAAATTCTATTTTCAAGCATAATCAAAATGTAACAGGAAATTCTCCATCCAGGCCCCATAACTGTTAGATCATAATAGTAGATCAAAAACAAAACAAATGGTCATATTTGATGCAGCATAGTGATGAGTAAATCATGTGATACCCTATCAAACTGATCCACCTTGCTCAACAGTTAACATCTTAAGTTGTACTTCGCCTGTAAGTGCTAGACAATGAAGGTGTTGCAGGTGAATAGAAGTGAGATTTGGTGAGTTCACATGAGATTAACATTCCATCTCACCAATTTAGTTGTACTTTGTGCAGGGACAAAACTGGTGAGTTTCACCACTAACCAAACCCCTCCCCTCCACCCAGGGGAGGGCTGGCAGCCTTAGGCCTGGGGGGCAAATCCAGTCAAGTGGCCCATTGCACCATCGAATCGCCTCCCCATCCACGGCCATCTTTTCCTTGTTTTATAACGAATATTGCCAGGATTTTCCCCCACAATATGCCAGGATTTGCCATTTAATATGCTAGAATTTTCCCTTACAAAATGCCAGGATTATGCCCCTCAGTATGCCAGGATTATGCCCCTCAATATGCCAGGATTATGCCCCTCAATATGCCAGGATTTAGACACCCAATATGCCAAGATTTTCCCCTCAATATGCCAAGATGATGCCCCCTCAATATGCCAGGATTTTCCCCTAAATATGCCAGGATTATGCCCCTCAATATGCCAGGATTATGCCCCTCAATATGCCAGGATTTAGACACCCAATATCCCAAAATTTGGGCACCCCCCCTACCCACGTTGCACACCTACGACATGACCCATAACCCACGTTGCACACCAGGACATGCCCCATCACCACATTTACATGCCTCCATCACCCCATTACATACACATTTCCAATATTATTTGCCATTAATATTCCCCAGCCAATTTGTCCCATAATATGCCAGTGTTATTCTGCAATTTAATGTGACTCAGTAAATTTGCCCAATAATATTCCAAGGTTATCTGCCATTTAATATGCCCCTGCTAATTTGCCCAATATGCCAGTGTTAATTGCCATTTAATATTCCCCAGCCATTTTGCCCAATAATATGCCAGTCTTATTCTGCCATTTAATATTCCCCAGAAGATTTGTCCAATAATATGCCAGTGTTATTCTGCCATTTAATATGCCCCAGTAAATTTGCGCAATAATATTCCAGTGTTATTAGCCATGTAATATTCCCCAGCCAATTTGCCCAATAATATGCCAGTCTTATTTGCCATGTAATATTCCCCAGCCAATTTGCCCAATAATATGCCAGTGTTATTTGCCATGTAATATTCCCCAGCCAATTTGCCCAATAATATGCCAGTCTTATTTGCCATGTAATATTCCCCAGCCAATTTGCCCAATAATATGCCAGTCTTATTTGCCATGTAATATTCCCCAGCCAATTTGCCCAATAATATGCCAGTCTTATTTGCCATGTAATATGCCCCAGCCAATTTGCCCAATAATATGCCAGTCTTATTTGCCATGTAATATTCCCCAGCCAATTTGCCCAATAATATGCCAGTCTTATTTGCCATGTAATATTCCCCAGCCAATTTGCCCAATAATATGCCAGTCTTATTTGCCATGTAATATTCCCCAGCCAATTTACCCAATAATATGCCAGTGTTATTTGCCATGTAATATTCCCCAGCCAATTTGCCCAATAATATGCCAGTGTTTTTTGCCCCCCCCCCCCCCCTTCCCATCTCCTACCTTGCTAGTGGCATGACTTCCCTGGTGGCTAGTGGCAGGCGGATTTCCCTGGTGGCTAGTGGCAGGAGGACTTCCCTGGTGGCAGGCAGCATGGTCCCTCCATGCTGCCTGTTCGGCCTCCCGGCGGTTGTTCCGACAGGTCACGTGATTGGCGCGAGTCTGACGTCAGAGCGCCGATCACGTGACTGTCGGCACTTCCGTGTCGGCACACTGCACAGGGAGCCGAACAGGCAGCACGGAGGTTTCTCTGTGCTGCCTGTTCGGCTCCCCGTGCAGCTTTGCAGGCAGATCTTCCGATCCCCTCTCACCTCCGTCTCTGCCTGCAATCGCGTATTTTTGTTTTTTTTAACACTGGCCCAGCGGCCGTGTTTTACAAACATTAGGGCGGCCTGGGGGGCAATTGCCTCCCTGCCCCCCGGCCCAGCCCGCCCCTGCCTCCACCTCCTGGCTTGTCCGTGCACAATGTATAGCTAAATTGGTGAGATGACAGAGTTTACAAAGGAAGAGGTTCTGTTTCAGCTGCCTAAGGTAATGTCGGTAGGGCTTGATGGTATACATGCAAAGTTATTAAAAGAACTTAGCAGTGTATTAGCAAAAGCATTAACAGATTTATTTAACCATTCACTGTTAATGGGAGTAGTCCCAAAAGATTTAAAATTAGTCCATGTTGTGTCCGTTCACAAGAAAGGTAGTAGGGAGGAGTCAGGCAACTATAGGCCAGTAAGTCTTATATCAGTAGTGGGGGAAATAATGGAAACAATGTTAAAAGGATAGAATTGTTGAACATCTAAAATCACATGGATTTATTTCAGGGAGATCATGCAAACTAATCATATATTATTTTTTTTTATTGCAACATGGAGTATTGTATGCAGTACTGGAGACCATATCTCCAGAATGATATAGATACTTTGGAGACAGTTAAAAGAAGGGTTCCTAAACTGATTCATACACTGCAGGATAAAACGTGCAAAGAAAGGTGAAAGGTCTTAAAATGTATTGGTTGGAAGATAGATGAGACAGAGGAAATATGATAAAAACATTTAAATACATAAAGGGAATCAACATGGTAAAGGAGAAGAGTATGTTTAAAAGAAGAAAAACTAACACAACAAGACAGTTATAAATTATAGGGAAAAAGGTTTAAACTATTAGCAAGTATTATTCAATGATTACTTTAATGATAGATTGGTGGCTAGATGGAATGGCCTTCCAGCAGAAGTGGTAGAGGTTAATACAGTGAAAAAGTTTACACATGCATGGGATAGGCATAGAACTATGCTAGATGTAAGATAAGGCCAAGGTCTAAATAAAGTACTGCCCAGTTTGTTTTTCTCACTTTGTGGTATTCAGGTTATGCCCTGGTTCACTGCATCTAGATGGACACCAGCCATACCACACTGAAGGCCAAAATGTACATTTGTGGTTATTGTGTACCACAAGTATTTTGGGTATGGACTGATGGGTGGGACCAGGCTGAAATGCTAATGGGCAGGTCTCCTCTTTAATGGTGGAAGTGAGCATAGTAACAGTGATGCCCCTCCCGAGTAGGTATTATCCTACAGGTACTGGCTATTTTAGCACTGTCTGTTCTCAGTCAGAGATGTGCCCCCCTTTTTACTCGACTAATGAAAGTATTCTAAAAAAATTTAGGCAGAAATTGGCCAAACTGGATGTGCCAAATGGTTATCTGCCAACACACTCTTTGTCTATCTCACTGAAAGGGATCCCACACCTTTGTTTTTTGTCTCAATGAGTATTTAGGGTATGCCCATACGTGGGTCCCTAGCTCGCTGCACCTTGAGAGATACCAGCCGTACCACACTGACGAGGCCAATTAAGGCTAAAACGTACTTCTGGGGTTGCTGTGCTCTTCGTGCAGAGGAGACCTGCCAGGCTATTTGGATCTGGACTGCCATTATGGGTGGGACCAGTCTGATATGTTAATGGAGAGGTTTCCTCTGTAATGGTGCAAGCGAGCAAAAAAAAACGGTGATTCCTCTCCTGAGTAGGTTACATACTATAGGGCCGGCTATTTCAGCTTTTGCCCGTTCTCACTGAGAAGGATCCCACATCTTTGTTTTCTGTTTCTATCTCACCCTTAAGTCGCCTGCAACTCACCTTTGAGTGAATAGTTCCCCCAATGTGGTCTAATCTCTAACTGGTGAATTGCAGGTAGGATTGCCACCTTGGCCATTTTTTTTTTACTAGCCACATATAACTTTTGCAGGCTGCTTTTCAGTATGTAGAAGTTAAATGTGACCAGAAGGAAACTAATCAAGTAGTAGATTCCGCAGAACCATGGTGATTAGTTAATTGATTTCCTTCTTCGCATATTGCAAGGAAGCCTGCAAAAGTTATATGTGGCTGGTAAAAAAAGGCAGATGTGGCAACACTAGATACAGTAATTGGTTTGTATATCTCTGTTAAAAGGGAAGGTCTGGCTAGTTTACAAGAAACCAAACTAACTCCAGATCCCTATAACTTTTACTAAGCACAAACTGTCTCTTATGTCCTCTCTCAAATAGTGTCAATACTCTGTATATTTAAATACATATTTTTCCTTGATAAATTAAAAATATTTTAATAGTATTTAACAAATACGTGACAATAAAATCTGTATTTTAGTTTTATATTAATGAAAACATTTTTTTTTTTTTTTAGCGGTAGCATTAATAAATAACGGCATTATATGTGTTACCTAATTGTTTCATTTTCTTTCTCTTGTAAAAAACACTTACCATGAACAATCTTGTTCTCCAATCAATTACATCACTTCAAAGGAGCAGGTAAGATGCTATTTTGTGATTAGAATCACAGTCTTCTACAAACATCAAATGTTCTTGTTCATTGGTTAATACAGTTAGGTAATAGGGATTGCTGAATTATTACATGACTCGAATATCTAGGCTACAAGTAAATCCTTGCTTTTTGTGTGCTCAAGTTTAATAAATGACTGTAATTTATAGAAGAAATGTACTGGAGAGTATATAATGTTTTCATTCAGTCACGGAATCTACCTATCCCATTATCTTACAGGCCACATTTACAGCTGCCCAGAGTTAACAGTGGTTGTATTTCCAGCTTTTCTTCTCCCTGACGTGGCTATTTTAGAACGGCAATGGTAGCAGGGCAACAAAATAGGAGTAAACAAAAGATGTCCTACTGAGATAGCAGTGCAGAGTGTGAAATGATTGCTCCTTTTAAGCAGCATGCAGTAATTGTCCCAAATGGATGTCTAAATTTGAATCGGCCTATGCAAGCACAGCACGACTCTTACGCATTAAATATTTACTGATAGTGAGGTAATATAAGATTAGTCTGTTAAGAGGAATGAAGGTTTCCATGTTCCCTTAACAGTACCTCTCAGAAATACCACGTGCTTCCCATGTGGTCGTCGAACAAAAATTGCTTAAGCTTCATATTATTATTGACCTTTACCACAATAATCGATTTGAAAGCTGAACTATCATACGGTGCCTGCAGCTGCCGGTTGTACAGACAAAGCATAGAAGTTGGGTTTATGGGAAGTAACACTTACTGGGAGATACACCAAGTAATATCTAGAAATTAGAAGAAGTAAAGAAGTCATTTGATTATTTATAACGCTCTATCCTAATCCACAGTTGTGTAATGGAAGGAAATTTGCTACATTTATGTGCAATGGACATTTATCTGTTTCAAAGCCAGGCCTTCTGGGAATTGCCACTACTACTAGGGTTGCCACCTTTTCTTCAAAAAAATACCGGCCTTGGTACTGTCTCCATAGACTTAACATTGGCCTGATGCCAATTTTTTACTGGCCTGCAGGTAAAATACCGGCCAGGTGGCAACCCTAACTACTACTGTAGATTATAACTTCCATGAGCACCATGGGAGAAGCATAGTTCACAGCAACAGTGCAATAGTGATCATTACTTCTCATCAACTCAATCCATAAAGGGTTTGCTAACAGGATAAAAGGAGAATAAATTATCATAACGTGGTTTTATGGTTTTATGGTGTTAAATGGTTTTCTAGATAGGGTTCTCCACTGCAAAACTTACGAACTCCAAAACCTTTTCTATTGGTCCAAAATAAAAAACAAATTAGGTTGTGGAAAATATGAGCAGCAATAAACAGAGCATGTGATATTGGTTGGCACCAATGATGTGGCAGTGGCAGTGGCATGATAGGAAAAAACAAAAACTGCAGCCTACAAAGATCAATTAATAGCATCATGTGCCACATTACTGAGGAGGCACCATTAATAGTGTCCACTAGATAAAGCAGCCAAAGGTGCATATATTTCATGTGTCTTACACTCTGTAGTAAAGGAGTAAAAATAAAAAGCAGGATTAATGGCAAAGGTAGAAGGAGTGCAGGACTGCAGCATCAAGCAGACAGAAAGGCATCACAAGGTAGTTCTAGTAATCTTTATTATCCATCTATTGCATAATGGAATGCTGGGACTGAATTAGATTCTGATTGGCAGATAAATTTACTCATTTACTATTTTCAAGATAGGAAACTTAATCCTTAAGAGTTGTGAATCGACTCAAAGTTTGTCACTTCCACACTGATGACAATTACAACTAAATGTATTATACATTTGAAAATAGTTTGAGTTTGAATTTCTTGGAACTAGTGTTGGGAACTAATTTATGTAAAGAAGTTTTATGGTAACATAGCCATTTTTAGTTCTTGATCTGTCAATATTAAAGATTCAGAAAGCTAAGCATTACCTTGATCCAAACCTAGATACTTGCAGTGTATTGATCAGACTGTGCTATTAGTTCCCATTTGCTGTGCTTCAGTACTAAAACTTATACTATTAGATCCTCATTCATCATCACTAATCTACATTGATGTTTTCTGAAATGACTAAATGTGTAAGTATTTTACATAAGGTGAATCTGTGTTATAACATAATGTTATGCTATTTAAAAAGAGGAATGCTGAATTGACCTAAAAGTCTATTTGCAGTTAACAGACCTTGTTAACTGGTGGGTGCCCAATATTGAGCATTTGCAAGTATCAGGATTTAATAAAAAAGACAATCACCATTATACATAGGAAATACTTTTCTGTACGGAACATTTTTTTATATAAGCCCCAATATGTTTTAAAGACACAATATATCTATGGTTTTCCTGAGTGTCCTTATTGTATGTATTGTGTGTATTCTAAATACTCCTTAAATGTAAGCCATGTCACTTGCCCCATTGTCCAAGCTGCAAGATGAGCTAAAGATCATCAATTCTCCCCCCTCAACTGCAGTCTCCAAATATTTTGATTTCTATGGTAACCTAAAGGTGAACCCTGATGAAGTCATAGTTTGCCAAAACGTGTTGTTTCTTGTTTTGGGACTCTGAGGCTTCTGTAGTTTGCTACTTCTGAATTACTGCCGATTGTGTGTTTTGAATTTTTGTTGATTTCGAATAACCAAACCACTTTATTGTCGATGGAGTTTACTGTTTGTTGACGCTGGTCAAATTTCTCCTATTTCAGCTTCTAAATCCACTGATTTTGACTGTAGCCGATCTTATACTAAATCTTGTACTACTTCGCAAGCCATCCCACATTCCTTTCTATCTACTTACGGCTGTGGAATTTCATTTTACATTAAGCCACCTTACATTGGAACCCATTTTGTGTATGTGGTTCCCTTTGGCGCTTATACTGCTCCATATATCTTACTGTATAGCACTTTGTTGCTGTTAAATTAAGCCTTGCAACAACCGTTCCCTACTATATTTAGTACTGCACAATTTGTGCTCCATAGATAAATGATGAGAATAATAATTCTATGGGATGTTTTTACCACCAAGCTACATTCGCATCATACACACAGTGGTGTATCTTGATTTTGTGCTGCCCTAGGCAGACAAAATCCGAGCACCCCCCTACCCAAGCTGCACACCCACGTTATACACCTAAGACATGCCCCATCATTCAGACTCACATCAAGCTCACACTCCCATCACACTCAGTCACACACTCCTACTCCCATCACACTCAGTCACACACTCCTACTCCCATCACGCACACTCTGACTCCCATCACACTCAGTCACACACACTGTCTCCTATCACACACACTCTGACTCCCATCACACTCAGTCACACACTCCTATTGACATCACACTCAGTCACACACTCCGACTCCCATCACACTCAGTCACACACACTGTCTCCTATCACACACACTCTGACTCCCATCACACTCAGTCACACTGTCTCCCATCACACACACTCTGACTCCCATCACACTCAGTCACACACACTGTCTCCCATCACACACACACTCTGACTCCCATCACACACACACACACACACACACACACACACACAGTCAGCACTTACCTTTTCCTGGTGGCAGGCAGCATGGTCCCTCCATGCTGTTCGGCTTCCCGGCGATTGTGCCGACAGGTCACGTGACCGGGCGCGCGTATGACGTCAGCGCGCCCGTCACGTGACTGTCGGCACTTCCGTGTCGGCACACTGCACGGGGAGCCGAACAGGCAGCACGGAGGTTTCTCTGTGCTGCCTGTTCGGCTCCCCGTGCAGCCTGCCGGCAGAGCGTTGGTGAGGGGGGATCTTCCGATCTCCTCTCACCTCCGTCTCTGCCTGCAAGCGCGGTGGGGTTTTTTTTTTTTTTTTAAAGGGCCAGATTTTTTTTTTTAATTTTGTAATTTTTTTTTTTTCAGTGCTGGGGGGCGCTGCCGCCCCCCAAAATTTGCCGCCATAGGCATCCGCCTAGGATGCCTCGCGGTAAATACAGCACTGCATACACACACTGCAATACATCATATTCACCAGTCATCAAGCATTGTGGGAAGGGATGTATAATGCACAGCAGATTTTAGTTACTTCAGAACAGCTATTTTAAAAATGGTTGCCCATTTCATATACAATATTATAAACATATATTTACAGACATTCACATAAAGTCAATAGAAAATATAATCTGTTTAGTTACTTCATCACTATCACTATGAAAGTTAACTGACGATGTAGAAAAATAAGGGTGCGCATTATTTGCTATAAGTTTGCGTTAAATATCCTTTGACGTTTGACCCATTACCTACAAAGTTTGTATACCGTCCCTATTTTTCAGTTAATTCAATCTAAACCCTCTCTAACTTTTTGTTGAAATGCTGTGTCACATTTATTCATTGTTATTAATTCTCCCAAGCTGGTTATCATCTGTTTGAAACAGGTAATAAACTTTGTATTCTGCTCAATCGTGCCAAAACATACCACCAGAAACTTTTGTCATGCCAAAGTAAAATCCCAAATTAATGGCTTGACTACATTTGATTTCTACAAAACAATGATATACAGTCCGTCCAGGAATCCTTGGGGTTCTGTCACAACCTGGGATAACAGACCAGGGAGGAGCCTCGTTGCAGGGCCGGGTGTGGGGTCTGTCTGCACCCCACGATGCATACCTGGGAAGGACTGGTAGCAGAGACTGGGACTGAGACAAGACTGGTAGCAGAGGCTGGAACTGAGACAAGACTGGTAGCAGAGGCTGGAACTGAGACGACTGGTAGCAGAGACTGGAACTGAGACGACTGGTAGCAGAGACTGGAACTGAGACAAGACTGGTAGCAGAGACTGGAACTGAGACAAGACTGGTAGCAGAGACTGGAACTGAGACAAGACTGGTAGCAGAGATTGGAACTGAGACAAGACTGGTAGCAGAGACAGGAACTGAGACAAGACTGGTAGCAGAGACTGGTAGCAGAGACAAGACTGGTAGCAGAGACTGGTAGCAGAGACAAGACTGGTAGCAGAAACTGGAACTGAGACAAGACTGGTAGCAGAGACTGGAACTGAGACAAGACTGGTAGCAGAGACTGGAACTGAGACAAGACTGGTAGCAGAGACTGGAACTGAGACAAAACTGGTAGCAGAGACTGGAACTGAGACAGGACTAGTAGCAGACCAAACTGAAACAGGACTGGTAGCTGGGATCAAACTGAGACTGGAACAAAGACAGGACAGGTAGCTACTGCAACAGGTTTGGAAACAGAACAGTGTTATTCACCTGAATGGTATTATACCCTATGGTTGAGCCTCAGATAAATGACCACCCAGGACTTGTACACTGACTGCAACCGCACACTGAAGCAGAGATACACAGGGAGTATTGGATGAGAAGGATAGTCAGCAGGCCGGGTCATCCACGAAACAGGAACAAGGTACAACGTAGGAATTCAGAAGGCAAGGTCACTAGACAGGCAAAATGGTCGAGGCAGGCAGAAAACAGCGGAGTCAAAATCAAGCAGGAGTCAGAACCGGGAAATCAATAATCAATATATAAATGCTAGAACTAGAAACAAGGCACTATCACAGGCTGCAACCAAAGCAATGCAAAGGCACTGATTGCCATAAGCTGCAGGTTTAAACAGGGAAGGGCTGAGGATAACGAGGCAGCTGACAACAGGAGTAGAATGGGAACACCACAATAGCGGCCACTAGAGGCTGAAGACAAAAACAGCCACAAACCCAGAAAAACCGTGACAGGTTCAGAGTCCGGCAGCCCTCTTATGAGGGGAAAATATAGCCGAGGAAGGGGGGAAAAGAGAGCACAAGGCATGAGTATTATATGTGCGCCTCAAGTCACCAGCCAGAAAGGATGAGGTGAAGAATTGCATCATTCATACTCTGCAATTAGAGGATTTTGGCCATTGTAATAAAATAAAACATCTATTAAAATCATGTCAGCAATGTTTTTCTATAAAAGTTACATCATTCCCTTCTCAGTCCCTGCAGTTCTATCATTCATGGATAGAGCCCTAAGCTATAATGTGTGATATTTACAAGCCTGAATAAATCACCACAAACTATGTTAACTAGGTATAGTTTTGGCAAAACATATATCATAATCTTATAATAAGCCACCCAAGAGGAAAATGTGATGCTGAAATGGATTTTGTCAAAAGAATTCCTGCTCTTATATGAAGTAGGTGACTAAACCACCAAACTGCTGTTTCCTGCTGCAGATGTTCAAAGGACCAATAGTGGACTTTGGCTTCTACTAGTGTCTAGTCTCATTGTGTGTGTTACGTATGATTTATTTTAAAATTGTGTTAAATCGTATGTCGGTATTGTAATAATGTTTAGCACTGATTTCTCCTTTGTTCTATACAGTAGTCTCTCTACACTGACAGCAGGACAGCAATCTTTTTGAGAACACTTAAGCCATTATCTACTATGTTTTTTCCATTTGGTGTTATGTGTTACTTTTCTACAAGCAAGTTCACAACTCTGTGCTCCTCTGCTTATCTTTTATCAAATTATTTGGAGAGATGTTTGATTTATTGTTATAATTTTTTATGTTTTCTTTTTAATTTATGTTTCATTTATTTGCACCAGATGTGCTTCTTTCCAGGAGTATTATTGTGTTTGGCTCTCCCTATAATCGTCTCTTTTAAAAGGTCCACTGTCATAGTATAAATTATATATTATGAAATAAATTATTTCATACTAAATGTATGTGTATGTGTGTGGTGAATTTGTTTCTATATTAATTTAAACTTTTATGCTTTTTTATGCTTTACACTGTTTTATGCTATGATGCTTTTTGAAGCATTTGGATGCATTGTAAGTGCAGATCCCTGAAGATCTGACCCAAAGCCCTTCCATGCTAGTTTCTGTTTGTGACATCATGGGGGGTTACATCGTCACTGACAAAACTGCATATTACGTCACTTTTATAATGTGAAAGTTCTGCAGGTGGAACCTGAATTTTGATATTCCTGTGATCATTGCAGGATTACATATCCAACATATGAAAAGGTTTTCCAAATCTTATGTTGTTTAAAATGCTGGGTGAGACTGGAGCTATTTGAAGCAAAAAGGGCTCAGCAAGGGACTTTATTTCTTTTCTTAAATTAAAGAATTTCTATATAAACACAAATATCTACATAGATACTATTTCTTAAATTATGTCTAATTTATTCCTCACACAAAACTGTTGACTTAATTGATACATTTATTGTTGGTACTCTCACTATTTTTGTATAGCTGTGTATTGTGCACATACTTAGGAATTCTGATGTGCTCACTAATGCCTGGGGAAAGGCCCTGCTTTAAAACAATACACTCAAGTTCTATGTTAATCAGAGTCATTTTACTTGCTTTCTATATTTCCACAGCTAACATAGTGCTATTTATTTAATTATTGCTCACATACAAAACCTTAATCAATCTCATGATTCTATGTGGTCTGAGAATGTAAATACTGTTGTGTAAGATACTTCACTATATAACAGAAGATGAGATTTATTACATTTGGCACCGACATTTATATATAGGAAACTATTAACTGTCTCAGTTACACTAAAACTGTTCCTACCACCACCCAATTTCATTTGGTCCAACTTCTTGCATTAGTTCTTTCTTTTGTCAATCCTTCTATTCAGCACTAGCCCATATCCTTTCTCTTTTCCTGGTCCTTCAGTTATCAGGCTTCTGGACTCACAGTCACATCATAGAGCTTATTTCTTATCCTTGCTTCTTGGATGTGCATGATATAAACATTTTCTTTTACTTCTTCAGAACCTTTGGCACATTGTATCTTTTGAACAGCAAATTGAACATGTTTTCCTTTTCTCCACCAGGAAAAAAAAAACCCCATCAACCCTTTTATTGTAAAATTGAGTAAAATGATCTAAGGATTATCCCCCTGTCTATGCTATTGATACATAATTTTATTTTTTTCAGATATTTCTCCTTTTCTACAAGATTGTATCACAAACTGCCCTGTTAACAAACATATCCAGTCCTCCTGTAGCTACCATAAGCCTTGCATCCAATGTTTCTCTCATTGCTACTTTCTAAACCGAGTGCTGGTGATAACTCTAGATTCACAACTCTGTTCTTCGTTTTCACTTACCATAGAATTTTTCCACATACTAACAGATTTCAGTTAAAAAAAGTTGTTTTTTTTAAAACAAATTATTACGGGTTATCTCTGCTATAGCTAAATCCTCCCTTGAATCTTGTGGAAGCTTCTTCTAGGTAGCCAGTTTCTTCACTTCACTTCACTTCACTCCATTACTTCACTTGACAACTCAACCCCCATTTTCTTTTCAATCAGAAACCACACGATTAATGGGGATTATGTATAATGGTCAATTCTTGGGAAAAGTTGTAAAAGTGGGGCAGTCGCCATAGAAACACATGGAACATACCCGCGTATACACTTTTAGAACTTCACCCCATAAATAGCCTTTATACATAACCCTGATTGCCTCTCTAACCAATGAAAACGTGATCATTGTTGTGATCTCTCATAGTGCAATAAAATGTAATTCTTTGCTGTTCTTCATTGCTTACATCAATTTATTTCCTACAATTAGAATTCCCCACCTGCTCAGATACGACTATGCAAATTCTAGACTCAATATTGGAAATAAGATGTTATAAAAACACTCCGTAATACCATACAATCATGGAAAAGTGGCATTCTATAACCATTGAAGATTTTAGTAAACAATATAGGGTCTATACAATATAGCCCAAATCAAAACTAAATGTCTCGAAGTTTGGAAAGATTCAGTGTACACTGGGGTCATATCAGAAATCCAATTTTTTTTATACAATATGGCCTTACAGGGCCGCCATCAGGGACTGACGTGCCCGGTCCTTTAAAAAAAAAAAAAAAATTTCTTTTTTTCTTTTATTTTTTTCAAAAAAAACAAACAAAAAAAATGGGGCATCTGCCCAGGGCCCACTAATTCCTGGTAGCCCCATGGCAGCTTCCCCTTGGCTCCCGCCTGGCCAGCCCTTTAATGGGGTAGCTGCCCCAATGGGCACTTTGCTGCTCAGTGCAGCTTTCGTTTTTTTTTTTTTTTTTAGCTTGATAGAAAGAGGTCTCAGCCAATCAGGTGAGATCTCTCAACTCTCCTGATTGGCTGAGAGTTCAGAAGCCTCCCGTGATTGGCTGAGACCTCCGTCACACATGGAGCTCAAAGCACAGAGATGCAGAGAGGTAAGTTATACAGTTAGACAGTGTGAATGTGTGTGTATGTCAGTGTGAGTGAGTGTGTGTGTATGTCACTGAGAGTGTGTGTGTGTATGTCAGTGTGAGTGAGAGTGTGTGTGTGTATGTCAGTGTGAGTGTGTGTGTCAGTGTGAGTGTGTCTGTATGTCAGCGTGAGTGAGTGTGTGTGTCAGTGTGAGTGACAGACTGACTGTATATGTGTGTGAGGGAGTGTGTGGATAAAGGGGTTAACCTCTGTGACACTGCCTATATCTGTCTAGCCACCCAAGGGCTTAACTCCTCTGACACGGTCTCTGTCTAGCCACCTAAGGGGTTAACTTCCCTGACACTGCCTCTGTCTAGCCACCCAAGGGGTTAACTACTCTGACACTGCCTAGATCTGTCTAGCCACCCAAGGGTTAACTCCTCCGACAGTGCCTATATCTAATATATTTGTCTATATTATATTTTGTGTGGTTTAGGGACACACTACTTTAGTGCTGCTAAGAGCTTTTGAACACAGCGCTGGGTACACCTTTTGTCTTTTGCATTTAGTGCCTATATCTGTCTAGCCATCCAGGGGTTAACTCATCTGACACTGACTATATCTGTCTGGATTTTGTTACTGGTCACATTAGGTGCCCCCCACCCCCTTGATAGTTTATCAATTAATATATGACATCCAGCGGATGCGGACCCCGTCTTTTAGTCAAATATTAATTTATAAACTATCTGGGGGGGGGGGGGTGGGCAGAATCTTTTTCAGTAAGGGGCCCTGAAATTTCTGATGGCGGCCTTGTGGCCTTATATGGCCCCAAATAGCCTCGCAATTCAGCAATCTTGGCCAAATACACTCGAAACCAAAAACACTCTCAAATACACTGAACCTCTATTATCCCCATAGATAGAGACTCATTACGGGATAAATTAAGCTTTTATGGACATAGCTGGTAACTTTATCTATTTGATGGGCTCTATGGCCAGCCCCAGACCCAAAAGGTGGGGATAAATTCATTTGTTTTGGCCCACCCCTGATTTTTTGGGTGGCATGTTTTTTTTTAATTTATTTATGGGCTTTTATTTGTATCATTTTATTAGGTTTTTTTCTTTTTATCCCCTTAGTGACAAGACATTTTTACCTTGACTTTCCCTTTGTGACAATGACTGTTTTGACATTTCTGGGGTGCTTGTGTTTAGCTGTACTTTTCTTCTTTCTCACATACTGTCCAAGTATCACAAATTATATGTTGTTTTTATCGTCATAAGAAGGGCTTTCATTAGATCCCATTATGTTCATCATATCTTATAATTTACTACAAAAAAAAATCATAAAATATGATGACAAATTTAAAACCCCCCACTAACTTTGACCTAAAATATAATTTACACAAATACAATCATTAAAAAAACCTCCATCTAAATAGTTTGTAAATGTTGTCCCGAGTTCAGAAATATGCATGTTTCCATATTTTTCTGTATTTTTTTGCGAGTTATGGGGCAATAACCAAAAATAGTGTTTTTTGTTTTTTTCCTAAATTGACCTTTTAACCCCAACCCAAACCCTAGATTTACCCCTAACACTAAATTTAACCCCAACTCTAACATTTATGCTATCCCTTAATATATTTTAATTTAATTTTAACCCTATCCCTTATGCTAAAAATTATTTAATTTTAGCCCTATAGGCTAATCTAACCATAATACCAGTTTTAAGTTAAGTAAATCTTTTTTTTTTAACATTGCAATGTTGCTTGCCGCCTCTAGGGGCAGTCAAGCAACATATTAAGAGCGACGGAAGTGAATCTTCTTTCACTTCCGAAGCTCTAACCACAAGAGTGCATAGTCATATTGAGCTGCTCCATCAATATGGTGCCCACGATCGCTCAGTGGGACGATTGTGGGTGCCCCAGAGAGGAAATTTTGGTGCCAGCACCGTTAAAACATTTTTCGCGATCATTGATAGCGAAAACCGCATGTTTCACCGCAGGACGTGCCAGGACGTATCACGAAAGGGTTAATTTCAATTATCGTATTTCGAATGGGATAATTGAAATTTATGAAATGCAGCAATCATCCCCAAATCCTAATTATATTCAGTACTGATTGTCACAGTTTGTGTAGCCAAAATTGCATAGTTTAAATGGCGAAAATGTGCAGAACCGAAGGGCCGTTCAGGGGTTTCTGAAAGGGGCAAACAGGCCAATTCAGATCCCAATTGTGGCATATTGTGTAGTCGAATTTCAGGAAGCCCTGATTGCTTAATCCAAATCCATTTCAGAACGGATTGGGCTTAATTGTGTAGACCCATTAAAAGAAGTGAATGTATGTAAATCACAGCCCTCAGGTTATCTAGCGTGGTATTGCATATTTATCTCCCAATAAGCACCCCACACATCCCTAAAACCTCACTAGACAAGCACAAAATGTGTCTGATTTCACGACACTAAGTATTTTAGTACAATGCATTGTATTATGCTTTCTGACAAACAGTAATTAAATAATAATAAAATTAGCTTAAATAAATAAATCCATAATGTCTGGATACCAAACTCAACCAGGGCATAGCCAGAGAGTGCTCCCCAAGTTCACCACATTTGTGTACACGGAAAACATATTAGTGCTGGGGTCCCTTGGATTTCTACTAAACCAAGAAATGCTGGTAATTGCTCCGACTTACTTCTTCAATCAACAGTACTTTAGTAAGAAATGATTATGGGCTAGGAGCTTTATAAGCTGTAAAAAAAAAAGAAAAAAAAAAAGCGTTAGACACAACATGGCCTAAAACTGTGTCAAAAATTAAACTGATTATGCTGAGTAAGTGAAATGTCTCAGCATCCTGGAAGTTGCAATAAAGTATAGCTGGAGACTAGGCCAGCCCAAGACATTGTGCTGCCTGGGTTCAAGAATGAAATACTGCCCCTCAAACCCATGTCCATCAAAACCATTTTTACTTATTTGATAGAAATATACTAACTTCAAAAACAGATCATAGGAGCAGACTCTTTGATTTACAAGATGTTGATTTGCCTTACTGCCCACATGATTATAAAATAATCTACTAAAAGGCAATGATCCAAGCAGTTTACAGTTTACAAATATTTTAAAAGTAGCTTCAGGGAAAACTGCATAAATAATGTGAAGAGTTGTGTTACACATAAACAATAAGAAAGCCAGGAATTCAAGGGCTGCCCTGATATCACAGGTGAGTATTAACCCATACTTAAGTGTTCTCCAGCTGTGATCTCCCAGCTGGAGTACTCATACCACGAATTAGTGTTAAGTCCTAATATACTAAGCCACCTTGTCAATATTCTCTGGTAAAATCCAAAACATTCCTATCAGCTATGGCCAAGTCCATAATTATTGAGCATGTCGCCTACAACATTACCAGCAGTCAATAAGCTGTTACTTCCACTTACACCCCTTGTCCCTGTTCCTCTTTGTTTAACAGTTTCAGGACAATGATTTTATTTCTTTTGATGTCCGTTCTGGACAATAGCTATTTTGCTACTTTAGCTATGTGTGCATTGAAATAAAAATGCACACTATCTTCTTAACATAATCCCCACCTATTATATATTGCTTTCTGTAATGAATAAAATGTAATAAAGTGTAAAATTGGCAAAAAAGGTGTTATTTCTTTCTTTCTAGAACACTATATATTTGTCTCCTCTCTCTACAAGATCATAGTGTATCAATGAGAGAGAGGGAGGATTTTGACAGTCATACTGTTTTTTGCATTTATTGCATGCGAGTAATATATTCACAGTGATCACATTAATAAATGCAAAAATAATGGTTGATCCTGGTCTAAGAGAAAAGGAACCATCTAGAGCACTTAGGATTAGTTCACATACTGTGGTACATCTACTCACCTAGCTAGTGAGAAGCTCAAGCTTTTGTATTCCCCCTGACTTGGCAGAGAACCCATTTATTTGATTCTGGCCTGCCTAACTGTTAAAGCAACCAGGATCACCTCACCACTTCCATCCACCACATTTGGGGGGGAGGATGGTAATGGATTGTGATATGTCCCTAGACATATCACAATCCTCACTACAATGGCTAAGACAGCACATTTTCTAGGTATTTGAAGCTTGCCTCCATCAGAGGCAGCTGGAACACCCTCTCACCAGATTTGCATAGTGTGATGGGGCATGATATGTCAGGTTAGTGACAATTGGCCTGGCCTGTCACTTTAAAACCGCCCATGGGCGGCCCCAGTGGCCTTTTTGTTGTTGCTTTCCTGGATAGCATTCAGAGGTTTATGCAAGAGTGTGTTTTAACTTCTCAACTGCAGGAGTAAAAAAAGGACCAGAGCACTTTACTGCAACGTTGATTGAAGTTTTCGCACTGGGAAGGTTAAACAGCTGCAACATCCAGTCCTCAAATAAATCTCCCCATCTTTCCTGTCAGTCAGGAGTGAAGTGTGCACCCTGATTGGTTGCAGTGGTGGTGGTGGGAGGGTCAGAACGTTCACACTGGCACCAAACAATCATGCCTTGTGGTGGCAAATTACCACCCATGTCAAAGTGCTGGTTGGGTCAACTGGACCCACCAGGACTCATGTAAGGTCCGGCTCTGGTTGGAGATCTGTACAACATACAGTCCAAAACCCGCAACCCCTTAATCTGAATGGGCCAAGGGGATTGTAACCTCCTTGGTCAATATATACTTTCTGGAGTACTGCCATGTTTATCTTGCTCACTCACTTTGCAGCCAGATAGGTGTCCCAGGTGTGTGCAGTCTGGTATATAGGCCTCATAAACTGGCTTATAATGTCAATTATATTTTAATATCCACCTACATACCTCCCAATGTTTCCCCTTCTATCTTTTATCGCACCATGAAAATTCTATTAACATATTACCTTGTTCTGAGAGCTGAATATATTAATGAAGGAAGCATGATCTCGAGAATGACAGGATAAGTTTGGGCAATATTTGATTTATAAATACACGGAGGCTCCTATTATGCATTAACTCTTTCTTTAATTCCCTCATTGTTTATTTTTTCGTTGGTTTTGTCTTCCCCCCTGGGGGCGATTATACCCCCTCCCCTCCTTCTTTCTTGCTAGAGTGAACGTTGGACGTGGGGTTAGGAATCTATCTCCCCGTCTGCTCGTTCTCCCGTTTTCCCTGGCCGTCGTGTCTCCTCAGTAGCGCGACGGCCATAAGAGTATTTTACTTTCACTTTTATTGCGAGTTACTGCGCACGCGCAGCACTCGCGGTGGCCATTTTCTTGGAGCCCGTGTATATCTTTTACCCGGAGCTCCTATTTGGCGCCTTTTTCTAGTCACTCCCCGTTTTTTCCCCCACTTCCAACGGCCAAACCCCTCGTTCTGACGTGCGAGTGTGCTGTGGACCACAGGGAAGCACTCTGTCAGCGTTTGAGATACTGGAGCAGTGGGAAGTATTTATCTTGATTATTTTTCATTGAGCTGTTTGCTTATGCTATTTACACCTTGAGCAGTGTAAGGTTTTTTTACCTTGATTATTTACAGTTAACTGTTTGTTTATGCTATTACACCTTGAGCAGTGTGTTTTTTATTTCTAACCTGTGCCAATAGTTTTATTGCTGGGACTTTGGTGCTTGCACTGTTTTACTATGCAGCACAATAAATATTCTGACAGGGCAGAGACCTCACGGGTTTCAGTGGGACCGCAATCCCAGGGTTCCTCAATTGATTTTTTGGGGTCCCAAGAACTGCAGGATCTGTTGGACGCGACGATGGAGAAGTCAGTTACCCAGGCCGTTCATTCGGCTATGGGTCTGATGTCGTCCAACCTAGCGTCCTCTATTTCCTCGGCCTTAAAGGCTGCACAAGACCCTGTTCAACTAGTAGAAGATCCCCAATCTGGTGAACCCAGCAAGCAGGTTATGGGCCGTAAGGCTACTGCCAAGGTGAAACATGCCCTCAGACCCCTATCACCAGACATGTCACGTCATGTCACAGATGGCGCGTTACCGCGCAAAAGAGCCCTGCATCAGGCAAAATCGATGCGTAACTGGAAAAGGGCTAGAACCCTACAAGATGAGGACTCAGAGTCCATTTCAGAGGGGGCATCAGATGGGTCATACTATTCTGACCAGGATGAGATTGGAGCTGACCTTGCGTCCCCCAAAGATGGGGATACCCCAATTATGATGGGCCAATATTAGGCTGATGATTGTATTCTGGACACTAAGGGCATCCAACTCTTTGAACCCGAACAACTTCACCATCCCAGATCCTCAGAGTGGGTGCCGTCTGCTCATGTAGCAGAATATATCGCCACGAGGGTGCGTAAACCCCTGGATAAGTCGACTAGGGACAAATTGAATGCCGAATGCCCCAGGCCCACAGTTCCTAATTTGGCCTGCAAAACCCCCGAGGTTAATCCAAAAGTGGCCCAATTTTTAACTAAAACAGGCTGGAAGGCCCGTAAAGGCTTGGACTACTCTCTGCGCAATTGTCAGGACAGGGTCCTAGATGTGATGGGGCCTTTAACAAAAATTTTCGAATCTGACTCAGCTCAGGGTACCGTCATTGACCCGGAAACCTTAAGGGGTTGGGTCCAAAGGGCTATATGCTTCGTAGGGAATGCCAACTCAGCTAATCAGGCAATCCTGCTTAAAATTGAACCGAAATTAATAAGTATGGCATCTTCCGAACCGGGCCCTAAGGCCAACGGGATGCTTTTTGCTGATAATTTTGTGAAAGACTTAGGTTCTTTTGTGCAAACCTTTTCTGCATTGGATAAGGTGCAAAGTACTATGCGCAGGGTGTTTCAACCTAGAGTTTTTCCAAAGGCCGGCAGATCCAGAGGCCATCGGGCAGGCCGTGGTAACAGGGGTCTTCCACGGAACCCCAGAGGCCTCATGCAATAAAGACCGATGGTCTATCAAGAAGTTAGGACACCTACCCCCCAGTTCTTTCCACAAAGGGAACGACCATGGCAAAGCAGAATGTTGGAGGATCATCAAAAGTACCTCCAATTTCTTTGGCGCGGCAAGACCTGGAAGTTTGTATGCCTCCCATTTGGTCTCACCTCTGCCCCTTGGTGCTTCACCAAGTTACTAAGGCAAGTGGTGGTGGGACAGTTACACAGGAAGGATCTCAGACTCATTATTTATCTAGACGATATACTTATCATGTCACAAGGCATAAGGTCTCTTCACCTTCATACGACATGGACCATCGATCTCCTACAAAGTTTGGGTTTTCTCATCAATTTGGACAAATCTATATTAAACCCCGCACAGCGGATGGAATTCCTAGGTTTCATGATCAATTCCATATACAGTTCTCTACACCTACCAAAAGAGAGAATCAAAACTATCAAGAAAGAGATAAATGGAGCTTTATCAAAATCCACTTTGACAATTCGTAATTTGGCTCTGATCATAGGCTTTCTGTCGGTGTCTATTCAAGCAATTTTTCCTGGCCAACTGCACTACCGAGCTCTCCAACGACTCAAAATTACATCAAAGCATCAGAGCATTACATCAAAGTTGGACGTACGATCGGACAAGTCCTTTGGATTGCGAGGTGACGGAAGAACTGAAGTGGTGGTTAAGACACATGGAAGCCTGGAATGGCAGAGCTATTTTCAGTTCTTCTCCAGATTTAGTGATCGCTTCAGATGCCAGTCTTCGCGGATGGGGAGCCAATTGCGGCAGCTCTTTCACCGGAGGACGAAAGAGCTGCATATAAATTGCTTAGAGCTCTTGGCAGGTACATTCGCAGTCCGAAGTTTTACATGCAGTTTAGCGAATTGTTCAGTGTTACTTTGTATGGACAATGTGTCAGCAGTGCGTTACATCAACCACCTAGGCGGCACAAGGTCTCCGGTCCTCGTGCAATTAGCGATGGAGTTTTGGCATTTTTGTCTAGAACACAATATATCGGTCCAGGCCATACATATTCCAGGACTAGAGAATACAGATGCAGATTGGGGTTCTCGACATCTCAGAAATACAAGCGATTGGCAACTCCTTCCATCGATTTTCCGAAGCCTGCAAAGACTGTGGGGTCCACTGGATTTCAATTTGTTTGCCTCCAGTTTTAGACCGGACCCCGAGGCTTTAGCCACGGATGCTTTCCTACAGTTTTGGCCAAAGAACAGACACTATGCGTTCCCTCATAGCCAGAACATTGGTCAATCTACGCAGATACAGGACGTTGGCGGTTCTAATCACACCTTGGTGGGAGTCTCAACCGTGGTTCCCGACACTCCTGGAGATGTCGATAGATTAGCCATGCATATTACCAGTAGTACCAGATTTATTGATGGACCCGGAAGGGAACCATCATCCGTTGGTTAAAACTGGAGGCCTGATACTGATAGCATGGTTGCTTTCAGGGAACCCTGGTGCATACCAAACATTTCACAGTCAACTGAAGTGCTCTTGGCAAGAGCTTGGGCACCAGGCACTCAAAAATGATATGGTAATGCCTGAAAGTCATGGACTCATTGGTGCTTGGAACGAGATTTGGATCCCGTATCAGCTCCTGTAACAGACATATTGAATTTCCTGACACTCAAGTTTGAATGTGGTCTAGCATATAGATCAATTAATGTTATCCATTCAGCTATTTCTGCAGGACATGTAGGTTTTGACTCTGGTCCGGCAGGCAAGCATAAACTGATATGCCGACTGATGAAGGGTATGAGATTGTCAAGACCACCGTTACCGAGATGCTCTAACCTTTGGGACGTCGAATGACCTCTACGACTTTTGGAACATTGGCCAAACAATAAAAACCATTCAATTTTTCTTTTCTGTCTGATCTCGTGTAAACGAGTAGCAGATTTTAGGGCTCTAGATGTAAGTTCAAGGTCTTTCTCTCCAGATGGGGTTACGTTTGACATTTCCAAAAGAACTAAGAAGGCAATTAAGTCAGTGTTTTACCCCACTTTTCCGTCACACCCACAATTTTGCAAAGTGTTGTGCCTTAAGGATCACGAACATCGTACCGACCAATGGCGTCAACCGGTTTATTCAGACCAGTTTCTTGCCTTACGTAAACCACATATCCCAGTTTCAACAGGGTCTTTGGCCAGATGGGTTAAATGGTTACTTAAGGAATCTGGTGTAGACATTTCTATTTTCGGACCTCATTCGGTCAGGGGAGCTATGGCCTCCAAAGCTTTTAGCATAGGATTTAGATTAGAAGATATCATGAAAGCAGCTGATTGGTCCAAGGAGTCTACGTTTAAAGAATTTTATTTTAAACCGTGTACTCATTTTTCTTCCGTGGTGATTAGTCAGCTTTAAACTTGCATAATAGGAGCCTCCGTGTCAGGGTACCAAGCAGACGTACTGTGGTTCAGAAGCAGGGGATCCCCAATAGCAGAAGTTAAGCGCCCTTGCTTGAAACCACAGATCCTGAAGGTCTTAGAAGTGGCAGGTAATACCTGTGGTATAGGGCACGAGCACCAGGTGTGGTCCAATGGATGTAAACATGATACTGGTGGAACATACAGCACTGCCGAGGTAGTCCAAATCGAGGGAGCAAGCAAATAGGGTAATCGAGTAGGTAAGCCAATATCAGTGAGTCCAGAGAGCAGGAGATTCCAGTAACGGATAGCCAGGGTCAAGAGTACAGAGAGGCAGAATAAACGAGGAGCAAGCCGGGTCAGGAATCCAGAAAGGCAGAATAAATGGGAGCAAGCCGGGTCAGGAATCAGGAGATCAAAATATTGAATCGATAGCCACAAACGGAGTAACGGAGGTCACACAACGAGAGTGAAGCTTGTCAATCATCAAGCAATTTTGGTGTTTTAAAGGGCTGTAGCCCCGCCTCCGTGTGTAATGCGCGCCACGCTTCCCGTTTCCATAGCGACGCCCGGATACTATTGACAGAGTGTTTTGACGCGCACGCGCTAATTCCCATTGTCGGGTACGTGCTGCATGGAGCAGCTGACAGCGGGGGACCTTAACAGTGCCTTTAGCGATCGTTGGAGGTAAGCGGCATGGGACCGGAGAATGGACCTGACACTCCGTGTATTTATGAATTTTAAGATTTTGCTAAGTTATGACGTAAAGTCATGATTTATAAATACACGGAGGCGAGTATTATACCCACCCGGGATGTTTATTTAGTTTTACCCTACCCATATTTTATGTCATGTATATAGATATGTTTTCTTACGTCAGATCTGAGATTATTTTAGATTATATATTTTGAATCCATACACGAAATATTACCAGATTTTCTCTCGCCTTTTTCTTCACAGTTTGAAGACTCAGTTTCTGAGTTGAAAGATTATTGATGACCTACAGTTGGAACGGCTGAACATGGCATCAAAGAATAAGGAGGAGCTATGCTTGGACATTGGGTTTTATAGTAGGGAGGGAGGGGCTTATGTTATTATGTTATCTGATTGGTTCAACATTTTTCAAGTTCAGTACATGTTATTGTATTTTGCTGCTGAGGGAATTAAAGAAAGAGTTAATGCATAATACTTGCCGCGCGTATTTATAAATCATGACTTTACGTCATGACTTAGCAAAATCTTAAAATTTCTTGATGTATTATATTTCACAACCCACGTTAATTGATAAAACACATCATTATGTTTGCCACAGGCCATCAATCATACCTGTACTACAGCTGAGCAGTGCTGTTATTTCAAACGAATTTCGTGATAGCTGCATTAAAAGATACAACAGTAGCTTTACAAAACAATCAAATGGAATTGCCATTGTTTTAATGCTCATCTTTTTCCTTTAAAAAGAAATGTATCAAAGACTGTACAGTTTTCCAGCTTAGAATAAAAAGACAAAGTCATTTATAAATCAACCCTTTAAGTACTGGAAGACTGTTTAAAGCTTGCTACAAACAATGGTTTGTGAAAAACATTGGCATCTCACGAGTTAAAAAAGAAATGTAATTCTGTATTATTGTTCTAGAATACAATGGTCTTTACTGTTTTTGTTACTAAGTACTACTGTGATTTAAAGCTGCTGACAACACTAGACACTAACAATGAAATCATCTCTCTTTCTTCTCTGTGCAGTTCAGGCAGACACTCATTTGTATGTATGGGTTCAGCCTGTCTGCTGTGTCTGGCCAAAGAGACAGATACTAATGGCATATGTTAATTACAATCCAACAACTTCCTTTCATTCGGCTGTTTATTAACATTCTCACTTCTGCCCCATAGAACCAGCTGGCTCTAGATGCTAACACTGCCAGAGGTTACATGTTATTTTCATTCTGGGTTTACAAATTAACTTTGTCACCCAGCCAGAAACTCCAGCATCACATCTGATAACCTTTAACAAGGAAGCCTGTAAAAAAAAATAACCCCGACCAGCTTCAGTAGGTTTGTAATATTGTAATGTGTCATGTACAGATTTGGATTATTATAGCCATTCTGTGTGTGATAGAATGTTTATCACACTAAACAAAGTAGATGCTGTTGCAGACTTGTTACTGTTTACATGTGTTGTTAATTTGCTGTAATTGCACAATGAGGATGGAGAGCATGTGAATCTGGAACAGTTGTAGCTGTTGATACATCTTTCCATGCTCCTCAGCCAACTATTATATCAGATACAGAAAATGTAAAACATAGACTTATGGAGTCAGTGCGGACTGACAAACGTCCCACTGGTCAGAAATGACCAAAGTGGTCCATGTAGTTAGGATTTATTTGAATTTGTCAGTTTTGGAGATTACTTTCTAATTTGTTTTCAGATATAGTTAATGTATCCCCTAAGGAAGGAAGGAAATAAGGATGACTTATGTTAGAAGAACAGAACAAATAAAACTTTTAACTAAGATTTTATATTTTAATTATATGTAGTACAATTGTACTACATTTAAAGTGATATAATGGGGGCGTGTCTGGCCATGAGACAATATGGCTGCATAAGTCCAGAGCTCCGTGCCGTGGACTGGATATTGAGTGTTTAAACCGCACAGACAAACGATGGGACGAAATAAAAGGTCCCCAACTGACCCCCTAACACCGGGGATGGCAAGGATACCGAGTGATTCCTCAGTGCGGCATTACTTTACCGCGCTCAGCCGATTGTCTTGCTGCCAGAGAACTCCAATATGGCGGATACCCCCGCGTTCTCACCTGAATCAGGGGACTCGCTGACCCAATCACCTTGTGCGGCCTCTCTACAAGCGGCGATTCCACATCATATACTTACCCTCCTTGGACGATCCCGTCCAAGGAGGACTTCTCAACCCTTGCCACAGAGATAAAGCAGGCAATAGGGGAGGTCATAGCAGATGTAGCAGGCCTGAGGGCGGACATTGCGGAGGTAGACTCCAGAGTCACTGTGGTGGAGCAGAGTGTGGCCAGGGCGGAGGAACAATCCGCAGAAGCACACACGGCTGTGACTCTTCAGGCTAAGCAGCTTGTGGAACTGAGGAGAGCTCTAGAGAACCTCGACAACAGAGGTAGGAGGAATAACCTCAGAGTGCGAGGCCTCCAGGAAGGAGGGTCCTCGGAAAGTATCATTGAACGCCTCACAGCTCTGTTCAATAGTATCCTCAACAGACCTGCTGGCACTCGCAAAGAGTTTGAGCGTCCATCACGGGACATTATATGTTGCTTATCCAGCTTCCATCTGAAAGACAAGATCCTGTCGGCAGCCAGATCCAGGCGTCTCTGGCCCTTTGAAGGGCATGAGGTGGCACTGTTTCAGGATTTATCCTGGATCACCCTCCAAACCCGGAGAGCCCTACAACCACTCACCCGGGCACTAACAGCCAGACGCATCGCATACCGGTGGGGCTTCCTGTTCAGTCTCACCGCCACCCTGGGGAATATGGTGCACACAATCCGCTACCCAGCAGATACTCCGGCGTTAATGAAAGCAGCAGGCATCATGGATGTTACCATCCCGGATTGGCTAGACCCAAACTACTTGGCCCCCCCCCCCCAGACCACAGCGCCCACGACGCAAAAGACCACCAAGGCCACAGCCCGGGAACTCACTGCCCATTCCAGATCCCCGAGGAATGGGTGGGCTCGTGAGGAACATCAGACACAATGTGGAGGCCCGACCTCAATCCAAACGCATTGGGGACCGCCAGCGACACTAGACTTACACTCCAGTTCTGTTAATACCGTCTGCAGCAAGCTGTTGAACTATGACTTTCATTCAAGTAGCCGGGGATGTTTCCCTCCCATTGCAGAGGGCCGTTGGTTCCAGTGACAACCGGTGGACGAGCCTGGTGGGAGAAATGTGATGCCGCCCGCCGGCAGTGGCTTTATGACATAGGCTCGAGTAGTCTGCTGTGTGTTGTTCTTCGCTCACTGACAGCTCTCAACTCAGGAGATGAGTATACCTATTTCTGAAGGGCACTCTGTAAAACAAGAGGTATACTTTTGTCACTGTTTACTTCCCAAATGATAAGCAACTTCCTTTCCTAAGAAAGCTATTATGTAAATCTCGCAACTTCCAAGAAGGTTTCTTGATACTGGGGGGAGATTTTAATGTACCCTTAGACCCAAAATTAGACACGTCCTCCTCTTCCCCCAGATTGCCGGCAACGATTCCCAGAAAAATGAAGGCCTTATTAGCCATGCACCAAGTTGGTGGATGGATGGAGAGCACTTAACCACAATACACGAGACCACACTTATTACTCCGCCCCACATAAAACGTATTCCAGACTCGACTATTTGTGCATTGCCCATAGAGACCTAGAGACACTTACCAAAGCATCTATAGGGCCGATCACATGGTCCGACCATGCCCCAGTTCTGGTAGCCCAGTTGTCTAAGCCGAAACAGGCTACATGGAGATTGAATGAATCTCTAATACTAGACCCCACCCTGTCAGCTGCCACATCCACTGTGCTCCAGCAATATTTCACGGAAAACACGAACCCCGAAACGGCCCAGACGGAATTGTGGGAAGCACACAAATGTGTGGTACGGGGACACTTCATTGCTCAGGGAGCAAAACGAAAAAAGGAACATGCACTATGACTCATTACACTGACTAAGGAAAACTCTACACTTGAAGCAACACACAAAACATTGCAGCAAGCAGATACGTATCAAAAGCTGTTTTCCAAGCATAAAGAGTTAGCTGAACTCCTGACGGCTAAGAACCATTTTATTCAACAAAAGACCAAACGTTTCTCTTTTGAGCATAGTAATAAAAGCGGTAGGAACCTTGCCCGAGTTCTGTGGAAACTCAGCCACCTGGCACATGTACCCAAGATCAGAGACTCTACCGGTCGAATGGTTCTTACCCCCACAGGTATTGCTAATGTATTCCGAGATTACTATGAAACCCTCTATAATTTACATTCGCAGAGTTCCAGACCCACCGTACCACCAGAGCTACGCTCCATCCACGACTATCTATCACAACACCCTTTCACCAGAGGGCGCGGACACCTTAGAACACCCGGTTACAATTGAGGAGTTGACAGCGGTAATTCAAGCCTCCCACACAGGCAAGGGCCCTGGCCTAGACGGCCTCCCACTTAGCAACTATAAAAAATTCCTCCCCACAGTCGGCAAATACCTGGTGGAGATGCTCAATGCCCTCTTGCACAACGACTCGCTACACTCCCACACACTACAAGCCACCATTACGGTTATTCCCAAGGAGGTTAAGGATAGGGAACTATGCCCCAGTTATCTGCCCATTTCGCTGCTGAATGCAGACCTGAAGCTTTTAGCTAAGATGCTTGCTATGCGCTTGTCTCCCCATATCCGTATCTGATGGAGACCCTCACTAAAGTGGGTTTTGGCCGAAATATCCTACGGTGGATTGGGATGCTCTATACTGACCCTACAGCTACGGTTAGGGTCAATGGGGTACACTCACGATCTTTCCAGATCACAAACAGGACAAGACAGGGGTGCCCCCTGTCACCTCTTCTATTCGTGCTCTCCTTAGAGCTGTTCTTGAATGCTATCCGAAGTAATACAGATGTGCATGGCATTCAGGTGGGGCAATCGCAATATAAGATGTCGGCCTTTGCTGACAACATGCTTTTTACAGTTTCCCAACTGCTAATCTCTCTACCAGCCATCCAGACAGAACTATCCAGTTTAGGACATGTCTCCAACCTAAAGATAAATACCAAAAAAACAGAGTTACTAAATGTCTCCATTCCTTCCTGCCAGGCTGATAGGATTCGAAGATTACACCCCTACAAATGGTGCGCATGACAGCTGACATATTTTTGTTCACTGTGAATCAAAGTTATACACATATAAATAATATCCTTAATAGTAAAAAGTACAAAACAGTCACTCAAAGTGATTACATCTTATCCCATCAAAGACTGAGACAGATTTAGACTGCCATGGTTATAGCCTGATATACATGCTTTTGCATAGAGAATAATCATTTTGTGGTTTACCATGTACTATGTCTTTTGGTCTGATTATGACCAAGATCTTAGAAGCTAAGCTGTTTGTTCTATAAATTAAAATGCCAATATATTTAATATTTCCAAGCCAGCATCCATACAGGAGGCCAACTAGTACGCATAGAAAGGGTTTTTTAAATGGATGGTTGCCAAAGAACTCATAATAACCAAGCAAATGATTTACAGGTAAGTAGGTAATAATATTTAATGTCTTTTCTAGTGTTTTTCTCCCTGTGAGATGCAAAGTTGTTTACAAATTCGGATACAAATAATTCAAACCATGAGTCATGAGGATGTTTTAAATGCCTCCAAGATGCCATATCTCAGTTTCAACAGGGTAGAGAATTGTAAATGTGAGAGCAAAAACAAAACACTAGCTTTCATGAAAAAGAGAGAGGATGAGGGGGTATAAACATTTCTACACCCAAAAACATAGTTAGCTCACACTCTAGATAGACATACCCATGAAGGGCAATATTAAAGGGGTTGGGTATCACTACACAGCATATGCACACCTGACATTGTGTGGACAGTGCATTTGGAGCAGGCGCAAATCAGCTCCCAATGAATTAGACATAAAAGGAAGGGTTCAGTGTTGGCCACTTGTCCATATCTTGCCTCTGGTATAATAACAGGGGAAATGGCTATCATTCAAGCAACACAAAGCATCATATAATTAGTGCTTTTCACAGTGTTTTTCATGGACAACAAAGATAAATAACAAAAATAACTACAAATAGATTTTAAAATATTATAAAAGGTAGGTAAAATAAAATGTAGATGGGCCAGTTTTGGGATTTATGGTTCTTTTAATCATACAGCACAGTATTCACTAACTTTTAGAGAGTGAAATAAAATGGCTGCTTCTTGGACTTTTGGACTTTGCACATGAATGTGACTTTAGGCCTACATGTTATTATAGGAATTTATAGGCTGTGTTCCTCGTGTAGAGGGTACTAGCCATGCATTTCGGATCTGGACTGCCCTTATGGGTGGGATCAGTCTGATATGCTAATGGAGTGGTTCCTTTGCAATGGTGTAAGCAGGCAAAAAATGGAGTTGCTCTCCCGAGTAGGTATTATCCTACAGGACAGACTATTGCAGTACTGTTTGTTCTCGGGCATTGTAGCACCCACCCCCCTCTTTGTCGCCATGAGTAACAGGGTATGCCTACGGCCGTGGGTCCCTGGCCTGCTTGCACCTAGAGGATCATCAGCCATACCACACTGACGAGGCCATTGTAGGCCGAAACGTACGTCTGTGGTTTGCTGTGTTCCTCGTGTAGAGGGTACTAGCCATGCATTTCGGATCTGGACTGCCCGTATGGGTGGGATCAGTCTGATATGCTAATGGAGTGGTTCCTTTGCAATGGTGTAAGCAGGCAAAAAATGGAGTTGCTCTCCAGAGTAGGTATTATCCTACAGGACAGACTATTGCAGTACTGTTTGTTCTCGGGCATTGTAGCACCCACCCCCCTCTTTGTCGCCTTATTATAGGAATTTGCTGGGATATGAAGCCTTGAATAAATTCTGTTAATAACAAGTGAAAGGGGAAAATATAATATCTTACTGAATATGAAGGAAGATCTCACCCAACATTCTGAACAAACTGTCAGCCCACTTAGAACAGTACAAAGCAAAGAGGACTCAATGAGGCATTTTTATCTGTATTATTTCATTAAAGTTTATTTCAGTTAAACACATTATTTTTTTGCCTACAGCAGACCTTAAAACCAATAAACTAAGATAAGTAGTCTGAAATGATTAAGACACGTCTAGCGGGGATGGCTTGTTTTTTTTACCTTTTATAGGTGAAAAGATCCGGCCTCTATTGTAGGAACATTGCGATACATGCTAACAGTTGTAAGCATTAACGAGCATTTGATCTGGTTCGCTACAATACATTCAAGAGAATTTGTGCTACTATAATTAGATTCCCAGAGGGAAGGGCTTTTGAGAAGCTCCACCCTGATAATATCAGAATACAGCTGATCCTTGTTCTCAAAATAGCACCGAACTTCAAACAGTCATGGTATGACACAAACTCCTATGCATGTGTTAACCCTCTGATTCCCAGCACTTCCTGTCACGATAACAGCAGGATGGACACTCCATGAAAGCTGGAAAAGACAAGAGCCAAAGAAAGTATGATTAAAACAGTTTATTTCATCCATTGGTATAAAGGCATATATATAAAAAAAGACTTTGTTCTGAAAATAAGAATGTTGCTGGCTTAATGTCTTTATTACAGGAATTGTACTTACAAGATGCAAAAAGATTTATATCCCAATTTAACTGATTGAAAAACAAAAATCAATTAAAAAAACACTTTACTGTTGCACAAGAGTATCATGTATTGCTGTCTCATGCCCTGCACCATTTGGTTTTGTCCTCTGTACCATGTTTGGCTTATGTTGTCAATGAAAAATGTAGTAGATTCGGATCCACACTTAGATCTTTGTTAGGTGCCGAGGTCCGGGGATGCCACCCAAATCTCCAAACATAGAAAACGAAATATGAAGGACCCAGCAAAATAGTTTAGTGGTGTTTATTCAGCACGCAGGCGACGTTTCAACCCGTTTTTTTTTTCAAGCCTCCACTAAACTATTTTGAGTGCCGGGTCCTTCATATTTAGTTTTCTATGTTGTCAATGAGCCATTGAATGACAGATCATGCTAAACACACATAGAACATGGCTGAGCATTAAAAACCAAGCAGTATTCCAGTATTTAACAATTTCAGACTGGTGGGTCTGTCAACTACTTCCAACCCACCTTTAAAGGCAATATTTTTTATCTTGCTCATGGATCACATACACAGTGTATTTCTTAATTGTATCAAGACATGAAATTCCTAGTTTAGCCTTTCCTATCTATATTATCCACACTGATTGAAGTGGATCTAACAGGTTAAAGGAATAAGCTTTCATCTTGAATTCCATGGAAATAACAGATCTTCATGATTTTTTTTAAACTCATCTATATGTCTTGTAACTTTCAAAGCATTTATGTTTTGATAAATCTAAAGTGGGCTTGGCACCATTTTGTGCCCAGTATTTAAACACTGGTGACTTTTAGGGAAAATATACTTTAAAACATATTAACCTGAACATGGCCATCCAGATATGTGTAAATGGTTATGTCAAACAACAGTTTTCTAATTATATAATGAATTTAGAAAGGTTTTGGTAGGGGATTAGATTCCTCATAGTATTTGATGGCTATCTAGGCTCGGAAGTCAATGAAATCTTGTTTGGGGGATCCAATTCAAACTGTTACACACACACACATTCTTAAATGTTTTTTTCAAGAAACATTATTACATCTTCCCCTTCTCTAATAGCGAGTGCTACTGTTTTATTAATATCATTTATTAATGATACCACACATAAATATACTAACATCAAAGGTCCATCTGTGTAAGATTACTTCTTAGGGTCACAAGCCAGTCTCATAGACAATCCCATTTCTTGGTATGCAGATCTGTGAACCTCATTCTAAATCTAGCCCTAGACATCACAGTCTTCCTTAAGGATTACCATGTCATTTTAGGCTATCTCCCTGCATGGTAACATTTAAGCAGATTTCAAAAATCCAATTGATGGTAGGCGTGCTTTACTAAACCTAATGCTAAGTAGCAGGATAAAAGCTTAATAAGAGATTAGTTAGAGATAGAAACCTAGTAGAACAGTGTAGAGTTAATATAAAACATAATTGGATTGAATGTGGTTTAGTCATAGTGATACATCTGCTGAACTCATTCTCTGTAATAATGTCCAAGGCAGTTTGAATATTGTCCCTGTGACTGGTTGTAAAGATAATGTTTTTGGTTGTAAAGATAATGTTGAGTGGGGCTGCATCAAGTCCAATAAATCCATCATCCATGGATGTCTATGGAGTAACAATTTCAAATATCTAAACAATTTATTAAAATAATACATGGGCACATTTAGTGTAGGTGAGGGTGGCTCTTTGTCTTTTAAAATTCCAATAGGGTTTCAGTAGGGACTCATGTATCCATGATAAGAGGGAATTTCATCATAACTTTACAAGTCATAATATACACAGTCTTGTATGTAGATTGGTTTCTAGATATAAGGCCCTAAGATTTGTGTAAACACCGATTTTTACTTAAATACGATAATCAAGCTAAGCATTCCTGCTACAAACCCAACACCACAAAGACAATACAATCTGAGCTACTTCTACCTTGTGGTCTAATCTCTGACTTTTTTAGGTCGGATCTCTGACTTTCTGTCCCAAGCACCTTGCGGTCCCACCTCTCAGCTCTGTGTAGCTCCTGCTTGGGTCGGAGTGCCATAAATCTGACCCAAGCTAGGAGGCAAGAAGGCAGCTATTACATGTGCAGCAGTTGCTGCTAAATGGTTAAATAATGTTATAGGTTTTTTATTGTAAAAATGGCATAGCCTATATATTGGGGCTTATGCATTTATTTCAGACAAAGTCATTTATGGCATGACAATTGTCTATTAAGATAAAATAGAGCAGCCACTTAATAAGAAAAATAATTATAAACCTAGAGAAATGTAAAAAATTGTTATTCAATGTGACAGGCAATCTACTTATGAAAAGAGAACCATGAACAAATATCGCTATGATTCGCCTATGATATGACTAATAAGTCTGTTACTAACATGAGCAATGTGACTTCCAAATGACTAAGACGCTCAAAGCGTTTTTTCGGAGCTCAAGAAGGGGTCAGAAAGAAGTTCCTAGTTTCAGACCACTTTTTATTTTCATGGTGAAATTTTGTCAGCCAAACCCCTCCGATCGAAATAGTAAACTGTCTGCTCTCCATAGGGTTCTAGATAGAAGACTTAAATCAAGAGGACTTCAGCAATTGCAAAAATAGTCAACGTCCTCTTGAAATGTTTAAAAAAAAAAGAAGAAAATAATAATAAAAAAACACATGGCCCTTGGGACCAACAGACTGCCCTGCTGGTCACAAAATGTAATTGAAGGCCCCTGGGGCCTGAAGCCTACTTACTGGCCGCACATATAAATGAATCCGCCCTACATATAAAATATTTACCTCCCCACTTATAAATTAAACAGCCCAACTACTTACACAAGTACAACCATACAAGGATTGAGATAAGTATTTTTATGCATAATGTTTATTTATACGCAAATAAACCCAGATAAGCATCACACAGAAGTCAGGAGGTACTGAGAAGCCCTCCACCAGGTCCCCAATATATGCAGAAACATATGGATAATCGACACTCAACAGTGAGGTTTTTTAATTTAACCCCTTAAGGACAGAGCCTTTGAAACATTTTTGTCCTTTCTGGACAATGGCTATTTTAACATTTCTGTGCTGTTTGTGTTTAGCAGTAATTTTCTTCTTCGTCATTTGCTGTACCCACACATATTATATATTGTTTTTATCGGGACAAAAAGGGCTTTCTATGGATGCCATATTTTTGATCATATCTTATCATATTATTAAAAAAAAATAATAAAATATGGTAAAAAAAAAAAAAATACACAAATTTCTTTGTTTTTATTTGAAACAACTTCTCCTCATCGACAATAGCGAACGAAAAAACATGCTAAATAGATTCTACTATTTCTCCTGAGTACAGGGATACCACCCATGCATAGGTTTGTTGGGTTGTTTGGGGGCTAAAATGCCAAATTTGTGAGGTGCAGTTTTTTGTTTTCCAACTTGAAATTTTTACATGCAGACCGCCTGCACCCATGTCCCATTTGGGACATATTTGAAACCAGACAGTGTATTTTACCCCATCAACCCATATATTTTTTAAAAGTAGACACCCTAGGCTATCTCAAATGGTGGTATTTTAACACTTTCCATGCACTAATTCTACCACCAGCCTTTGTCAAAGTTTGTGGTAGTAATTTTGTTTGTGTTTTTTTTTCACAAACCTTGTACTTCAGACATGAATTTACAGATTTTGGTATGTGTCACTGCCAAATAACACCCCAATAAGTGTTCAGCAACATCTCTTGAGTACAGGGATACCCCCCATGCATAGGTTTGTTGGATTGTTTGGGGGTTAAAAGGCCAAATTTGGGAGGTGAAGTTTTTGGTTTTCCAATTTGAAATTTTGACATGCAGACAGCCTGCACCCATGTCCCATTTGGGACATATTTGAAACCAGCCAGTGTATTTTACCACATCAACCCATATATTTTTTTAAACTAGACACCCTAGGCTATCTCAAATGGTGGTATTTTTACACTTTCCATGCACTAATTCTACCACCAGCCTTTGTCAAAGTTTGTGGTAGTAATTTTTTTGTGTTTTTTTTTCACAAACCTTGTACTTCAGACATGAATTTACAGATTTTGGTATGTGTCACTGCCAAATAACACCCCAATAAGTGTTCAGCAACATCTCTTGAGTACAGGGATACCACCCATGCATAGGTTTGTTGGGTTGTTTGGGGGGTAAAAGGCCAAATTTGGTAGGTGCAGTTTTTGGTTTTCCAAATTGAAATTTTGACATGCAGACCGCCTGCACCCATGTCCCATTTGGGACATATTTGAAACCAGCCAGTGTATTTTACCCCATCAACCCATATATTTTTTAAAAGTAGACACCCTACGCTATTTCAAATGGTGGTATTTTAACACTTTCCATGCACTAATTCTACCACCAGCCTTTGTCAAAGTTTGTGGTAGTAATTTTTGTGTGTTTTTTTTTCACAAATATTGTATTTTAGACATAAATTCACAGATTTTGGTATGTGTCACTGCCAAACAATAACCCAATATGTGTTCAACAACATCTCCTGAGTAAAGGGATACCACCCATGCATAGGTTTGTTGGGTTGTTTGGGGGCTAAAAGTGCCACATTGTGAAGGTGCGCATTTTCAACTTGGAATATTGACGTGTAGCCAGCCTGAGCCCATCTTTCATTTGGGACTTTTTTTTAAAGTAGGACAGTGTATTTTACCCCAAAAAGTATATATTTTGTAAAAGTAGACACCCTAGGCTATTTTAAATGATGTTATTTTAACACTTTCCATGCACCAATTCTACCACCAGCCTTTGTCAAAGTTTGTGGTAGTCATTTTATTGTGTATTTTTTCCCACATACATTGTACTTTAGACACAAATTCACATATTTCGGTATGTGTCACTGACAAACAATACCACAATATATGTTCAGCAACATCTCCCGAGCACAGGGATACCACCCATGCATAGCTTTGCCAGCTTTGTTGGGTGTTGAAAGGCTACATTTGAGAGGTGCGCTTTTTGATTTTCAAACTTGCAATTTGAACATGTAGAGCAAGGAAGGGGTTAATAGCTCTTATAAGAGCCTTTGTAGTACTGTACAAAAAAATTAACCCCTAAAAATGCACAGACAAGAAAAAATGTTCTGCTGTGCAGTGATCAGTGGCAGGGAAGGGGTTAATACACTACACTATACAAAGGGTATGGCTTTTATAAAAGCCCTTGGGACTCACAATTTTTTAACATTTAATTTAATTTATTACAATTAAAAAATTATGTTATACAGATCTGTCTCTTTCCCTCACTAAAACTCAAGTGAGGAGAGGGAGGCAGATCCATATGGGTCAGAACAATATTTACCAATATTGATCGAACCAGACGAATGGTGATGCTCATCTGAGAAATCACCAAACCACCTTTGCCACTGATCGGCTGTTACTGATCGCTATACACGTGTTCAGACAGCTTCAAAAGGAATACACGTAATCCCCTAGTGGGTATAATTAACCCCTAGCGAGTCTGACAAAAAAAATGCTGATAGCAAAAAAAAAATCTTTCTGCGACTAGATTGCTCCATATGCGCTGCTTAGGCAGTGACCATATGCACTGCTTAGGCAGTGACCATATGTGCTGCTTAGGAAGTGATATACGGCAAGGAAGGGGTTAATAGCTCTTATTTTAAAAATTTTTACGTTAAACGTAGTCCCCTAGCGGGTATAATTAACACGTGACGGGTGTAATAAAAAAGTTTTAAAAAAATTAAAAATGCTTCTGCAGCAAGATTGCTGCATTTGCGTCAGATCTCTGCTTAGGCAGTGATCTACAGCAAGAAAGGGGTTAATCTCTCTTAAAAGAGCTTTTTTTTATACTGTAATGAATTACAGTAAAAAAAATTAACCCCTAAAAAATGCACAGACAGCAAAAAATGTGCTGCTGTGTATGATCACTGCGTACACAGCGATCAATGGCAGGGAAGGGGTTAAATGGCTTTTATAAAAGCCCTTGGTGTTTAAAATTTTATTAAATATTTGTTTTATTATTTTATTTTTATTTTTTACTTTATCTGATCTGTCTCTCTCCCTTACTAAAACTAGTAAGGTGAGGGAGGCAGATCAATACTTGTCAAAGGCAATATTTGCTAATATTGCCTTTGACTGTATGGTAAGTGCTCATCAGAGCACTTACCATACATGCCTGCACACAGATCACATAGATCTGCTGTGCCGGCATCGATTGGCTCCCCCTAGAGCATCGGAAGTGAAATACTTTCACTTCCGATGCTCTTGCCATTAGAAGGGAAGCGCTGCCTGTATAGGCAGCGTTCCCTTCTACTGAACCGATGGGGTCGCTCAGGAGAGCGACCACCATCGGTTCTGGGGAGCATCAAGGTGTTGTTAAGTGCCTCGCTGGCGAGGCACTTTAACAACACCGGAGATGCTTAGAAAGCGAACGATCGTTCGCTTTCTAAGCACATGTGTGCAGCGGGCGCAGCCATTTTTAAATGGCTGCTACGATCACTCCGTGGAGTGATCGTAGCGCGCCCCTGCACTTTTGGGGGGTGTTGCACAATGCCTCTACCTAGAGGCATTGTAGCAACACCGTTAGAGTAAAGAAAGCGACCGCTGGTCGCTTTCTTTACTCAGTTTAGTGCATGACGTGCCAGGCACGTCACCTGTCGGCAAGTCCTCGATTTGCCGTGACGTGCCTGGCACGTCATCTGTCGTTAAGGGGTTAAAGCAAGTGACCATATTTTGCATAATTTCACAAAATCTTGTTTTTGATTGCTTGCGTCTGTGGACAGGTGTCTTTTATACAGATAACGAGCTGAGATTAGTAGCACTCCCTTTATGAGAGTGCTCCTCATCTCAGTTTGTTACCTATATAAAAGACACCTTGGAGCCTGAAATCTTGCTAATTGATAGGGGATCAAATAGTTATTTTACTCATCGACATGCAAATCAATTTATAACTTTTTTGACATGCGTTTTTCTGGATTTTTTTTGTTTTTCTTTTTTTCACTGTTAAAATACACCTACCATTAAAATTAGAGACTGATAATTTCTTTGTCAGTGGGCAAAATCAGCAGGGGATCAAATACTTTTTTCCCTCACTGTACATATAAATCTACATGATCATAGCACATGATGGTCAACATGAAATATATAATATAAATATTGTCTTCCTTCGCCTCCTGTTTTTTTTATAAAATTAAGATTATTTCTTCACCAAGGCTAGAATAATCCCCAATTCAACATGATAGTCAGCTTACTATAATACAGAAGTTATAACATAAATAATGCAGAGAGAAGTCCTTAGATTCGGGTTAGCTCTTTCATTTTCCTATCCATTTTCCAAAGGCTATACTTTTTGAACTGTTATAGCAAGTTTGTTTAAGTAATCCCATTTCTATTTTAACTTGCCATATGACTTGGTTTCTTATTTGCTTCCGAGTAGGTATATTTAATGTTTTCCAATTTCTCGCCAACAGCAATTTAGTAGCAATCAGAATATGTATTATTAGAGAACTCTCATCTTTTCTCATTTGTGGCCATTTTAAATGGAGGAGTATAACCAGGAGTTGGCTCCAGTCTCTTTCCAGTGAGTCTTCCTGGTCCACCAGGTCCGATCACAATGCCCTAACCCCAACACACGACCACCAAATATGAATATAATCTGCGTGACAGCTCCCGCATCTCCAGCATAAAGGGGGGATGCTATCATACATTTTGGTTAGTCTTGCTGGAACGTGAGGAGAGAGAGACATCTTAAGTTGCATAGAGCTACAGAAAGCCAGTACATGACATAGTATGTGATATTGTTTTCAATACGTCAATATATTAGATTCCAGATAGCTTCACAGTGGAATGTAACTACATTAATGATTAAACCAAAGTTTTCTAATAATAAATAGGTACTCTGTACTCATGCTCTTAGCCTGCTACCTGATAATGGAAATAACATATTTTGTTTGCACACCCTAAATATACAGAACACCAAGGGACTCTTCTGTGCAGGAGTCACATTCTGAGTTAAATATATTTATGTTGGATACTATGTAAAGCTATTAAGTGCGTTATAGAAGTGGTTAAGTGCTTAAAGCAATGATGGCAAAGCTATGTGCATGCAAACACTTCCACTTTGGCATGTGACACCAGACCTATGCTGCAACAAGAGGCCATTCCACCCTGCTTCAGGTTGGTGTCCTGGCCGCAAAGCTTTCATGTCACAGCCGGGGCCCCAAAACCACAGAGCCCCCCTCACTGTGTGTGACCTGGCACAGCGTCTGACGCCAGACACGCGCCGGGTCATGTGACCTCTCTGCACACACCGCGGGGGAGCCGAACGGGCAGCATTGAGGACACCATGCTGCCTGCCACTAGCCACCAGGGACAAAGTAAAGTCCTGGGGGATGGGGACATGTATTGGGCAAATTGGCAGGGGTTTATTAATGGAAAAATAACACTGGAATATTATTGGGCAAATTGTCTGGGGCTTAATAATGGGAAAATAATACTGGCATATTATTGAGCAAATTGGCTGTGGCATATTAATGGCAAAAGTAATACTGGCATATGGTAAACTAATACTGACATACTAATGGGCAAGTTGGCTGTGGTATATTAATGGCACAATAATACTGGCATATTAATGTTTAAATGTCTGTGGCATATTATGGCAAAATAACATTGGCATATTAATGGGCAAGATGTGGCATATTTAATGGACAAACAGTGGCATATTTTAATAGGCAAACTGACTGTTGCATATGTTAATGACAAAGTGACTGTGGCATGTTAATTGGTACCTGACAGTAACTTATTTTAATTGGCAAAGTGATGCTGTGGCATGTCCTGTGGGGCAAAATAACATGTACTTTGGGAGAAAGTGACACTGTGGCTTGATCTCGGGCAGTTCTGTGGGACAAAGTGATGGGGCATTTAATGTGTGTGCATGTGGGTGATGGGGCATGTCCTGGGTGTGCAAACGTGGGTTATGGGTCATGTCGTGGGTGTGCAATGGGTGTGTGGAGGGTGCCCAAATTTTGTCTGCCTAGGGCAGCACAAAACCAAGATACACCACTGGCAAGGGAGAGGAATATGTTTATGTATGTATGTATCTGTGTGTTTGCATGTATGTATCTGTGTGTGAATGTGTCTGGGTATGTATCTATGTGTGAATGTGTCTACTGGTGCATCTGGATGTGTGTGTGTCTGTGTGTGCATGTGTATTAATGTGTCTGCATGTGCTTCTGTGTGTGAATAGATTACAATTTTAAGGGGAATTGTCGAAGATTAAAGTTTTTGCCCTGGGACCCATCAGATTCTAATTACGCCTTTGCTCACATGCATGCACCTACATGTATGTATATATATATATATATATATATATATATATATATATATATATATACACACAAAGACACACAGGGACCAAACCATTGTGGGGTTGAGGTCAATTGAAACACAGACGTTTGTACTTAAGGCAGGTTTTTCTCCACCAGGTGTAGTCTCCAGTTGGTGGAGTTAATGTAAGATCTATTCAGGTTAATAACAAGAAAATGGTAATAATTCAGAAAGTGTGACTGAAAGGAATGGCTGCTAAAGGTACAAATAACAAATCTGTGGGGAAAAAATATTTACTTGGAAGGGTAACCCTTTAACTCAGAGGATCCTATTCACTAAAAAAGACCTGACAAACTGCAAATTCAGGAGTTAATAACTGCATTGGAAATATTGTTCAACCTGACTACCTAGCCAACTTAGCTTTTAATGTCTGATTTTTATAATTTACTTATCAGTTCACTTTTAGTGAATAGCCCCAACTAAGTTAGCTGTTAAGAAGGGCTATATTCAAAAAGCCCAAGAATATCTATAATGAACGTTTATTGGCACTCTCCATGGTCCTGAAGGGAGCAACTTTCTTGATCTAACTTGATAATACTTGCTGTCATTGGGTAAAACATGATAGTAAATTATTAGACATAGCTAACATTAATCAGACATTCTCAAAAGAGGGGGAGGGGGGGGGGACTTGTCAGGTGAGGGGTGGGAGCCAGCTTCAGAAAATTATATAAATGTAATCTTACACTGTGATGGCACTGTGATGCCAGCAAATATATGGCTTAAACAATATATTTTCCTGCTGCTTGCTTTTGTTCTAGCTACCCCCATAATGCAGCACGTCTGAATTTAAGGCCCAAATATTTGCGCTGTCAATTATACTTTTAAGTAACCTCTAATAGTTTATTTGGTCAGCCATCTATGGCATGGAGGTAAAGCTGGAGGTAAATACACCTGACAAATTTACCATATTTTTCACTATTTGAGTTTAAGTTATGTCAATGCAGCTATAGAAGAAAAATACATGCTGATATATAATTTAGTTTAATCAGTGTTGGTGCAATTACGCTGTGCATGTGATCTGCGATCTGTACTCCAACACAAAATATACTGCTAAGTAAACCATAAGTGAGTTTCCTGGAAGCCTTTTATACTCTTCTGGAATCAATCCTGTCAGCATTTCTCAACGTTCTAGTTTTCTAAGTTACCAGTTTAATCTAATTGTAGAAATATGTACTCTTTATTGTTATACTAATAGTCCATTGTATAAACATGTCATTACGATACACAGTATGACAGTACAGCAATCACACATCATTTAAACACAATTAGAGACATTTGTGTATAACAGAAAACTATAATTAACCAGTTTTGTTCATTTTACTTTATAGTTCTTTTATAAAAGTTGTATTGTTTTAACAATGTATAAAACATATTCTTTGATTTAATTGTTTACATGGAAACAACATTGTACTACCCTAGTTGTGTCTAAAGGGACATGCCATTCATTTTTTTTGTTTTTCACTGTCGAAGAATCTGTGTATACATATTCAGTACATGGCAAGGCCATAATTTTAGAGCAGGATCTGAGCAAGCAGCACATCAGCAATAAAAAACAACAACTTTGCGAGTGCCAACCAAGTGTCAGGGCAGGGGGACCAGGGCACTGATAGAAGGCGCTGGAGGAAGGCAATGCCTCTAGTGGCCGCTATTCTGGTGTGCCAATTCTCCTCCTGTTGTCAGCTGCCTAATTATCCTCAGCCCTTCCCTATTTTAACCTGCAGCTTATGGCAATCAGTGCCTTTGCAGCCTCTGCATAGTGTTCTGCATAGTGTTCTAGTTGCCTGTCCTGTCTCAGCTGCCAGTCTCCACTACCAGTCCTGTCAGAGAATTCCATCCAGTCCATAGTTATGCATTGTGGGGTGCAGACAGACCCCTCATCCTGCCCTGCAACGAGGCTCCTCCCTGGTCTGTTATCCCAGGTTGTGACACAGAGATTTTCAGAGGAGGAGAAAATGGCATTGGCTAGGAGTCTGGATTATAGAGACATGCCTGAGAAAGAGGAATGAAATCTGACAGAAGGTTGGTGGGAATAATTGGTCTTTCGAGGTGGTGAATTGAAAATACTCACCACACACATAGCTCACACACCTGTAGTCTATGTAATATATGTACTAGCTGTGTCAAGGATAGCTAGGAATATACATATAAGGAATGTTGCATGTGGTTGCACATGTTAAAATTGCTGCCAGGGCCGGCCTTAAGTGTTCCGGTGCCCTGTGCGGGCTTCCCCTCTGGCGCCCCCCTATGTTTGTGTCTCTCTCCCTTCCCATGTTTGTCCCTTTCCTCTTCCTTGCCATGTCTGTCTCTCTCCCTCTCCCCCCGTCCCCTATTCTGTCTCCCCCCCCCCTGTTCTGTCTCTCTCTCTCTCTCTCTCTCCCCCAGTTCTGTCTCTACCCCCTGCCCCTTTTCTGTCTGTCTCTCTCTCACCCGTCCCCTGTTCTGTCTCTCCCCCCTCCCCCTGTTCTCTCTCTCTAGCCCTGTTCTCTCTCTCCCCCCTCCCCCTGTTCTCTCTCTCTCCCCCTCCCCTTGTTCTCTCTCTCCCCTCCCCCTGTTCTGTCTCTCCCCCCTAACCCCTGTTCTGTCTGTCTCTCTCCCCCCTAACCCCTGTTCTGTCTCTCTCCCCCCTAACCCCTGTTCTGTCTCTCCCCCCTAACCCCTGTTCTGTCTCTCTCCCCCCCTCCCTTACCTTTGCCTGCAAAGGTGGATCCAGGGAGGGGGCGGCACAGCGGTGTAGCTCCGCCCCCACCCCGGGAAGCAGAGCAGAGTCTGCATTACGGGGAGCCATGGGCAGCAAGACAAAGTGCTGCTCGGGCTCCCCATGCTTAATGCAGGCTCCCCATGCTTAATGCAGGCATGGGGAGCCGAGCAGCACTATCTCATGCTGCCCAGGGCTCCCTGTGAAGCAGACGCTGCTCTGCTTCACAGGGTGGGGGCGGAGCTACACCTCTCAGCCGGTTAGCTCCGCCCCCTCCCTGGACCAAGCAGAGAATGCCGAGTAGAGGGCTGGTGAGGGGGGATCTTTTGATCTCCCCCATCCAGTGCCTCCTCCGGCTTTTTTTTTTTTTTAACCCCTTAACGTATGTGGACGTATATATACGTCCTGAAAAGCATGGTCCTTAAGGACCATGAGGACGTATATATACGTCCTCCGTTTTCATGTAGTGTTGCGCTCCTTAGCGCAACACTACATGTCTGTAGCTACTCTCAGAGGCTGCTTCGGATCCGACGCAGCCTCTGAGAGGGCTTTCAGCCCCCCCTCGACCCCCCCCCGTGCGCATACGATCACCGCGAATGTGATCGTATGCGCGTTTACACACATAGGCAGTGAAAGCTGATCACTGCCTATGTGTGTTAAAGTGTTGCAATGATGCCTCTATCGAGGCATCATGCAACACAATCTGTGCCCTCCTGGGCACCGCGATCACCCGGTGATCGTGGGTGTGTGCTGTTTCGGAGGAGCATGCTCCTCCGATACAGCGTGCCCAGAGGAGAGCGACGGAAGACAGAAAAAAAAAATCTCTTCCGTCGCTCTGAAACCGCTACTTGACTGCCCCTACAGGCAGTTAGACGGTATTACAGTTAAAAAATAGAAAATTAATTAAATAAATAAATAAATGGAAAAAGCTAACCCTTGATCTACTGAACCTAGATCTAGGGTTAGGGTCACAAATAGGGTCATAATTAGGGTTAAACGGGGGTTCGGATGATTACAAGGGTTAGATTAAGGGGTGGGGGTCAATTTAGGGTTAGATTAAATTTAAAGTTGGGGTAAATTTAGGGTTCGGGTTAAAAAAATCACTGTAGAAGAAAATGGTTAGAAAACAAAAAAAACACTAATATTGTTTATTGCCCTATTACGTGAAATAAAACATAGACAAACAAGGAAACATTGATATTACTAAACTCAGGACAAATAGTAGAAATATATAGACGGGGTCTTTTTTACCATTTGTAATTGTGTAAAAAAAAAAATCAGGTCAAAGTTGGAAAAAGTGTTTTTTATGGCATATTTTCATCATATTTTATATTTTTTTAATAGTAAATGATATTATATGATGAAAATAATAGTATCAAATGAAAGGCCTATCCGTCCTTTAAAAAATGATATATAATTTGTGTGGGTGGACTGAACACAAAGAAAGAAATTCACAGTTCAGTAAACATATGACAAAAATAATGGAATTCTGGTCTTCAAGGCACGTCAAATGCAACATAGCACTCGGTCACTAAGGGGTTAAACTTTTTTTTTTTTCTACCGGCCGGGCGGGCGCCCCCTGGGGTGTTGCGCCCTGTGCGCTCGCACAGGTCGCACACCCCTAAGGCCGGCCCTGATTGCTGCCACACATGGAGAAACAAGAAAGAGTGTGCAGAGAATGATAGCTGGAGAGAGGGTGGGCAAACCTGTATGTCTGTGCAGTTGTAATGGTAGCACATGTACAAATGTGTGTATTTATGTAGATATGAATATGTACATAAATGTATAGATAGGTGTATAGATGTGTATAGATAGATGTATATGTGCAAACAGGATAACATGTAGGAAAACAGCTGTTATGTAATTGCAATCACACATGCAGGGGACCATGGCTAAATGAGTGTAGTTGTAGTTTTAGCTATGTCAGTGGGAGGTATAGGAATGCTTTATCTAGGGGTAATAACACAATTAGCATTTCTAATGGGAAGAGAAGAGTGAAGAAATCCCATGGAGAAGAGTGGAGACTTGAACAAGTGGGAGACACACAACCAGCAGCAGTGGTTTATCTTGGTTTTGTGCTGCCCTAGGCACTGACCACAGCACTGACCAGCAGGCAAGCAGTAAATCCAGCTTTTCCAAGTTCATTCTCAGGAGGTGAATTGAGTGTTAGCAAGAACACCAGTGGCTAACATAATTAAGTCCTGTGTATGACAGGTAAATTAGACATTTCAATATATTCAGCACCATTTTTTAATCAGTACAATTAGATCTACTGGCCACAGGAGAGTACTTCAGCCTGGAAACAGAAGAAACACTTGTGTCAAAAATTCCTGCTTCTCCAAAGAACTTTAGAACTTTTCAGTAACGCCTCTCTTTTCTTGGTAAGAAAAATTATTGGCTTCAGTAACCCTCCATAACTTGACATTTGCTTTACCAAATTTAGATGCGCCTTGCTATCCATATGTAAAACACATTTTTAACTTCTGTTAAGAAAAACTATTGGCTTCAATACCCTTTCTTCGGTTAGGTTTGTTATAGCTGGTTCCTTTGGCTCTGCATTCATGCAAGCAGTACAGATTAAAGCTTCTAAACCTCTCTACAGGGCAGGGCCGGTGCAAGGATTTTTGGCATCCTAGACAAAGCTGGACTTTGCTGCCCCCTCCATGTAGTGTTACCATTTCAGTGGTGGTATTTCATGCTCATTCTACAGTTTGCAATGCACAGATGTTGTACAGTATAAATCCCATTACTATACAGTTAACTCACAGTCAGTTGTAAAGAACAGCTGTAATCAGTGTATTGTTTGCCCATTATAGGTGATACTTCTGGTTTAATGCTAGTTTAAAGAATAAGATATGCTTTATAACTAAACAGTGTCATAATGCCCCGCAGTAATTGCCACACTTTCACTTTATCGCACAGTACCATATTGAGTGTGCCACCCACACTCAATCTATCACACTGTCCCACAGCACTTGCCACAGTGGCTTATTGCCCCCACATCAGTGGCGTACCGAGGGGGGTGCGGCGGTGCGGACCTCACCGGGTGACACCTCCAGCGGGGTTGACACCCGTGCTGCCGGCATCCCCCCACACCGCATTGCGCTACTTAACTTTTTTTATTTTCGCTGGATTCGGCCGCCGTAATAAATAAAATAAAATAAAATCACCGCGACCGGGAGACAGGAGGGAACACTGCACGGAGACGTCCAGCTGGGGACACGGAGCACCAGCCAGGCGGTAAGTACTGGGGAAGGGGGAGGAGGGAGGAATGGGCAAATTGGCTGGGGCATCTGAATGGCACAATATTACTGGGCTCTGAGTGGCACAATATTACTGGTATCGGAATGGCACAAAAATACAGGAATCTGAATGGCCCAATAATACAGGCATCTGAATGGCACAATATTACTGGCATCTGAATGGCACAATATTACTGGTTTCTGAATGGCACAATATTACTGGCATTTGAGGTGGCACAATATTACTGTTTTTTGAATGGCATAATATACCTGGGCTCTGAATGGCACAATATTACTGGTATCTGAATGGCACAATATTACTGGGCTCTGAATGGCACAATATTACTGGCATCTGAATCGCACAATATTACTGGGCTCTGAATGGCACAATATTACTGGGCTCTGAATGGCACAATATTCCTGGTATCTGAATGGTGCAATATTCCTGGCATCTGAATGGCACAATATTCCTGGCCTCTGAATGGCACAATATTACTGGGCTCTGAATGGCACAATAATACTGGCATCTGAATGGCACAATATTACTGGTATTTGAATGGCACAATATTCCTGGTATCTGAATGGCACAATATTACTGGCATCTAAATGGCACAATATTCCTGGTATCTGAATGGCACAATATTACTGGTATTTGAATGGCACAATATTCCTGGTATATGAATGGCACAATATTACTGGTATTTCAATGGCACAATAATACTGGCATCTGAATGGCACAATATTACTGGTATTTGAATGGCACAATATTCCTGGTATCTGAATGGCACAATATTACTGGTATTTGAATGGCACAATATTCCTGGTATCTGAATGGCACAAAATTACTGGTATTTGAATGGCACAATATTACTGGTATCTGAATTGCACAATATTACTGGCATATGAATGGCACAATATTACTGGGCTCTGAATGGCACAATATTACTGGGCTCTGAATGGCACAATATTACTGGCATCTTAATGGCACAATGGTATTGGCATCTGAATGGTACAATAATACTGGCATATTAATGGGCAAATTGGCTGTGGCTTGTTAATGACAAAATGATACTGGCATATAATTGGGCAAATTGGCTGTTATAGAGAGAGAGAGATGTCTGTATGTATAGGTATGTATTGTTTTAGAATTGTACAATTGTCACCTCGTGGGGCTCCTGTGTGTTGCATAATTAATGGCGGTCCCATGTGTGGCATATTTATGGGGCGCTTATGTGTGTCATATTTATTGGGCCCCATGTGTGGCATAATTAAGGGACTCTTTTGTGTGGCATAATTAGAGGGCACCTGTGTTTGTGTGGCATAATTAATTGGGTAGAGTTGAGGCATAAATAGTGGGGCTTTTGTGTGGCATAATTTATGGGGGTACCTGTGTGTGTCGAAGTTATGGTGCTCCTGTGTGTGGCATAGTTAATAGGCCATCTAACTGGCATTACTAAGGAATCTGTTTGGCATTGTATTGGAGGAAATCCAGGGGGCTGACACCATGAGTTTCCGCATTGGGTGACACCAACCCTAGTGATGCCTCTGCCCCACATCATTTGCCACATTGAACCCAGGACTTACTAAATTGAATAAAAAAGGACCCTCTAAATTTCCTGGCATCAGTAGCTTCTAAATGGTGATCCAAATAAAAAAACACCCCAGGACTAGTACAATTACCTGTATTTGGGTCCATGCAAAAAGCAGGGTGGCTCTACACAAGAAGATACAAAAGTATACTACTAATATATGTACAGATGTAATAATGCTCGTGTATAAAACAAAGTTACATTACTTTAAAATTGCACTCCTGGAAGAAAGAAAATACTGACAAGAAAATAAAGTAGGCTATCAAAATGGTGGATAGACAAACATCAAATAAATAGAAAAAGAAAATTATATGAATAACCTAAGAAAAATGAGAAGTAAAAATAATAAAAAGATGTAGATCGAACTATGGTCAATATGATCCAAAATAAATCCATTAAATATATATTTTCCAAAATAAATGCATAAATAATGGTATAAAATAATATAAATAAACAATATTTACTATAAGCAGCTAAACAACAGAGGAAATAAAGGAAAATTAAATAACCAGCAAATAAGAAAAAAAAATGAATTAATTAATCAAACATTCCAAGGAGAAAAACAATAAAACAAATGAAATATGCAAAACAATAAAATAAATATGCAAAATGAAAATTGAGCTGTTCATTGTAACCAATAATCCAATTAGTATAATTTAAAACAACAGGTTATTGTTTATTGCACAAACATCTAGTAACTCACTAGCTGCTTGTGGTAGCGGACAGTATATCTTGTCTGATGCCCTGTGATCTCTGCAGTGCCCAGCGATGCCTCATCTCTTGTGGCCAGTGGTCAATAACTGGTTGACCACTGGCAGGTCAGGAGGCGGGGACATGAAAGCATATCCCTAAACTGCCTGCTTATTGAACCCAGATTTTCTGAACCAGTACAGACAAGCATTTATTTATTGGCTCACATTGAGATTGCACCCCTAGGCTCAATTTCTGTGTGCACCACAGTTATACAAATGTTCCTTGAGAGCAGTGTGTCCGAGAAAAAACGCACGCGCCCCCAGCAGCCACCACAGGAGGGGTGCAGATCAGGAGGTGGGATATGAAATCATATCCCCATGCTCCCTTCCTATTGGCCTACAGGTAGCGCCGGTGTTCTGACAAATTTCTGGAGCAAATTCTCTGGAGCATCAATTTCTGGAGCATCAATAATACAGCAGGAGGATCACAAATCCCATCAAGATGAGGCAGCCCTCACCAGGATGCTTGCCCCCTTATGTCCCGACGCCCCGTGTTACTTACCACCTTAAGAACACAACAACGGACGCACGCATTCCCAAACGGCTGGATAGGCGTGCGCATGCGCTGTGGTCGATGATATGGTAAAAAGGGGTGTGCGGGGGGTGTGAGGGGGGCGGGAGATGGGTTGCGCAGCTGGCGCATGCGTGGTGGTCATAAAGTTACAGCTGAGTGATCAGCTGTAACTTTATGCGCATGCGCAGTGAGCAAATTCTCCTGCGATTGCGCAGGAGAATTTGCTCCAGAAATTTGTCAGAACACCGGCCCTGCTATAGGGCCGCAAGTAGAGTGGTATCTGTTCAAAGGGCTGAGACTATTTACAGAAATTGAACCACAACTTTTTCGTTTTAATCGATATTCCTCATATGCATAGGATGAATCTGGACAGAAGGGCTTGTGCTTCTATTATGAGTTTTGAACAGTCACCTTTGTTGACCACTAGTAATGATGGACAGGGCTGGCCTGTATACATTGATCTTGTTTGATATCCTGTTTGCCGTCTTCTGAAGTAGAGACTAAAGGTTAAAAAAATATTAACAATTGACTTGCACTGTAGTTATCAGAACGGGCTACCTGAGAGATGTTTTATTGCCTCATTAATGACAGTAGATAAGGTGGGAATAACAGACAGGCTTTGTATAATAAGCAGGATGTGTACAGTAGCAGAGTGTAATATAACTTTATAAACAGTCAGATAAGACCTGATACTTGCTCAGTGGAGTAGAATACATAGTATATATACAAGAAAGAGGAAGAGAAGTAATCATTATAACTACCAAAAAACAGAAAAGACTGAGGGACACCAAATACTTTTTCAAATGATATTTACTTGAAATCATATTTAGTTTGCAAAAAAAGTGTGTTATTTATAAGAGAGGACAATTTATTACACTGGACCAAGAATAAATACCAGTAGGCTTTATTATATTTTTGGTTCTAAATTTGTCTTCTTTGTTCGTTTTTTTGTTTAAATGTTATTAATTCACTTCCTTTGCTTTGTTAATCAATGTTCTTTTTTTATGTGGAGCCACAGGTGAAACCCTCCTGAACTGCCAATTTTCGAGGTAAAACCGTTGTCTGATACACAATCCCTACTGACTTGCATGAGGCTGTTTGTGTTTACTTGCCACAGAAATTTACACAGAACAGAGGGAAATCAGGATCATTACTTGTTGCGACATGTGTATATCTTCTAATGATGAAGTTTCGTCATGCGTATGGCATTTAAATCTGCTGCGTTTAATGTACTAATCTATTTTTTCTGCCCTTTTTGTGACAGATGTTGCAAAAATTAGTTTATGTTTAATTGAAAGATTGCATTGTGTAGGTATTCTAAATAGAAATGCTTTAATGAAAGAATACAAACCAAGTACCTTATCTGGCCTCTTTGCTCTATCAGGGAGTGGACACTGTTTATAATCTTATGACTGATGGGTCAGATTTTCTTTCATCTGATACAAAATGTCAGATCCCTTAGTTATACAAAGAATGTCTAACAAGCTACTTTATTTGTCTTTTTTTTTTTTTTTTTTAAGTATTTCAAAAGTTCAGTTAAACACAACTTTAATAATTGTGCCATGATTCCCTACCTCTATTTTGTAGAAATACTACATTATCCCAGAGTGGTCTCAAATGTCCTCTACTTGTCACTTATTCTTGGTAAAATTATTAAACCTTAATAAAAAAAAGATTTACATAAAATAACATTTCTCTTAACTTGACTTTGATGTACCCTGAATCTTTTCAAACTTTGAGTCAATTAGTTCAGTCTCGAAGGCCCATATTGTATAGACCGTAATAAATGAATCTATCGTTGGTATATGGCTCCTTTTCATTCAAATAAAATCTCAAGACTGAATGCAAAGCTTTGCTGGACACATTAAATTAAGCATCATGGCTGTCAGTCAGAGGGTACTTTTTAAGTTACAAGCCAGTTTTTCCTCATATTAGGGCCATTGGTCTTTTCATTTGTGTTTCTACAATATTAGGACATACTACAACATCAGGACATATATGAAAATGAGAGAAATCTCAATGTATTCTACCTGGTAAAACACTTTCTAAATAAAATAAATTATCACAAGCAAAATAAAAGGTTTAGTCTCTCTTTAATTTACTGTGCAGGGAATTGTGGTGAACAAAGTTGCAAAATCTAAGCAAAAATAGATAAACAAAATATCTGTAAACTGTCTATCATAACATTTTGTGCTGTACAGATTTGTTGCATTCCATCCAGTACTATGGGTACTCACATTTGTATCAAAATGCATGACATATCACTTCCATACATACCTAATTTAAAACGGAACTAATGTCTTTATAACTCATTCCGCCTTTTCAAAATGGTGTGAAGGTGTTTGTGTGTGTATATATATATATATATATATATATATATATATCATATTTTGTTTAATACATCCATTTGCATTTTCCAGCACTAGAGATCAACCTTCATATGTCCTGACTAAGTTATTTAACACTATTTTGAAATATGAATTTTCATGTGACATCAAAGTATTCCTGAACAGTTTGAAATGATTATATGTGTTTGAGAATGTAATCTCATACGACCACAGCATTGATGGAAAATATCTGAACAGTCTCCTGACCTAGACTCATTTCAGCCTGTCAGATATTAAATCACATTATACTACTGTCCACTCTTTGCTTTTAACTAATCATAACACAAAAAGCTGTAGTTGTTAGTGATTGAAAATAGTAATTTTGGAATCACCTTGCATTGCATTGAAAAGTAAAAGTTAATTTAACAGCTCTGTCAGGGGGCTGTCATATCGGGTCAGATAAAGGAAGATCGGACTCAAGATTCTAATCAAAACGTCCTATTTTTTAATTAACGCATTTCTGTTTACAATGGTTACACTGTTGTCTTTCCATCAATCTTGATATTCCACTATAGCAACATTTTTCTCAGCCATGAGTCATTTATGGTAAAAAAAAAAAACCATGCATATAAAATCTTATCATAAACATGTCAGTTACTTTTACCCAGCTTGGGGTCTGTGATTTTATACCAGACACACACATTGTACATGCTTCCCCTTACTTCCTCGCTCACCCCATATCCTATGGCTCTTTTCTCACCATGTTCCCTGCATCCTTTTCCTTTATCCTCTCATTTGTGCAGCACCAGATCACACCCACAGCCCTAGATTGACCCCACAAATTTTACCACAGCAACACATTGCACTCACTGCACATGTGGAGAGCACGCAGACACTAGGGTTGCCCCCCCCCCCCCCCCTCTTATACACCAGGGTATAGGCATCATAGGCAGCAGAAGCTCATGAGCACCCCAAGAGCTGGTGCCCAAAGGCTCTTAGGCAGTTTGCAGTGGAGCCACTAGGCAGCATCACGAAACCACAGGTGTCCAGGTCATCTCTCCCTCCCTGTATTGTTCGTGTTGAATGATACGGTGGAATGTGAAGTAGTTGCCCCATATCCTTAATCATGTTCTTTACTGAATGCCTCTCTCTCTCTCTCTCTCTCTCTCTCTCTCTCTCTCTCTCTCTCTCTCTCTCTCTCTCTCTCTCTCTCTCTCGACCCTCACATGCATTACTGGTATTGTTTAAGTTGGTGGAAGTGGAAATTTTAGCCTGGGTGTTTCCTCATGCCTGCCCTTATTCTGTTCACTGAGGACTTAGATTACAGCTATAGTCAGCGTCTCATCTTCCAAGCACAGTGTTTTTTGCCTTGCCTTTTGGACATACTACTCATGTTCAGTGTTTGCTCCTATTTTTTCTGGTTTGTCTTGGCTTGCTTTTGACTTCTGTCAGACTGTTCTTTTTTTTTTTAAAATAATCTTTATTTAATTTTACTTATTATAATAAAAATTATACATCAACAAACAGACAACAGAGACAAACAAAAAACAAAAAAAAACAGAAGACAAAACAGAAAACAATACACTACAAGCAATACAAAATAACCAACAAACCAATACGACAGTCATAAAATGGCATAAAGAGCGATTAGACCCATTTTTCAATTCCCATATGGGGTTAACTAAAGTGCCATTGATGGAATGTACATATGTTTATAAACATAGCTAGTCATGTTTAAGATACCAATCAATCGGTTCTCTTTTTTTTTTTTTTCCCCTTCTCTTCTTCCCCTCTTCCCTTTTTGGGCTTACCCTGTAGAATAGGTCCCATAAGTACAAAAATAATCCAAGACTGTGAGACAAACAGAAAACAAGTAATCATACAAATACATCTATTCGGATTGGGAGAGATCACTGCGCGGGGAGAGGATAGTCCTATGAACATAACGTTGTACATTGAATAGATTTCTGCCCAGGACCTAATTACCCTTCCCAAGTTTTGTTACCCATTCTTCATAAACAGAGTATTTATTACTAGACCAATCCCTTGACCAGCCCACCTCCTTTTCCATATCCAGTTGGAACATAATTTGATCGGCCAGGGTATTTTTAATAAAGGGGAGACTTGATTTCCAATTACGGGCAATGATTAACTTAACCGCAGCCATACAGTGTATAGCCAGCGCTTGAACCTCTGGAGGGACCAGTTAATTTTAACTAAGAGGAGAGCGAATTCAGGATTAAAAGGCAGTCTTTTTCCAGAGATAAAATGGAAAATATCATAAGCCCATTCCCAACATCTCTTAACCCCTGGGCATCCCCACCAGATGTGCAGAAAGGAGCCAGAGTAAGAGCCGCATCTCCAACAGTTTGGGGCGTAATGGGGAAAGACTGTTCTGACCTATTGCTTCATGAACCTGACTTTGCTTCTTGGTTTTTCATTTGGAACCCATTCTTGGATATGACATTTGAGAAAACTGCAGAGACCCTTGCTTATAGCTCCTCAAAGCCCACTGCCCTGGCCGCCCAATATATATTTAGGGGGCTGGGAGCACATCCTCAGCTCTCAACCTCAATTCTTATAGTGTTGGGTCAAGGCTACTTGCTCTGGCCCCCATGATTATTTTAGGAACTGGGAACCATTTTGCCGGTTCCCAGCCCCGTTTATTATTTTATTCGCCTTTTAATAATCTTAATTGTATTCGTGGCTGATTCATAGCTCACATTGTGTCATCGAAAACATATGGGTTTTATGGCAAAAATGTTCCGATCCAAAGGCCTGCAGTGCTTCAGTTTGCAAATGGCCCAAATAGCCGAATCAGACCCGAAATGCTGCATATTGTGCAGCCAAATTCCAGGTATTTGTTCAATCTGAAAACATTTTGGATCAAATCGGGCTATATTTTGTGGTCCCTTTAGTTTTTAACAGGCCATAAACATCTTGTTATGTTCAAGACCTATTCTTTAAACAAAGAATAGGACAATTGTAAGCTAAAATGAATACCAGCATTGCTATTTTATTTGTATAAATTGCATTAGCAACAGGAGTGAGGCACTTCTATCATATAGTTCTGATATGAATACAAACATCACTGAATGTATGTAATAAATTATAAAATGCTTTCCCCATCTTTAATAAGAATGGCTTGCTCTGTGCTATCAGCCATGTACTCTAAAATGATAATGTTTATTAGATGTGACAGTGATGCCAAAAGACAGTATAATAAATCATCTAAGACTAGCATAAAGCTAATAGAGTTAGCTTCATAAAGTCTCATTTCTGCAGGTGCCTTTCTGACATGTTGATATAATAAAGTATATTTTGCATATGAAATCTATGCATACTGTACCACACATGATAATGATAACTTTATTGGACTGAAAATTGAAATACTGCTTTGGTTATTCGCTAATAGACAGCGAATAGACTATATTGTAGTAGTTAGATGGCATAGTTCATAACATTGTAGCTTTTTACATTTTTTTTTATTTGCAAGTTGTGTTTAGATCAAAGAAAATTCTAAAGTGTTGTTTTCTTTTCAGGTCCCTCATCTGAGGATGGATTTTATTTTATAAGATAAGCAGTTCTCTTGACCTTAATATGTGTGGAGTCTCTAACTGTGGTTGGCTGGATCCTGAGGAAGCCCACTAAAACGGGCGAAACGCGTAGATCAAGCAACACTCATACGAGATTGGACCAGATCCTTGTTCACCATTGTTCCTGTTTTATGACCCTGTGCTGCTGTTCCAGATTTTAAGTGTAAGGCATTTTTTGCACTTTTGTATTAAATTATACTTTTTACTACTAACACCATCTCTTGTCCTTTGGAGGTTGATTATTGCATATCCCCTGCGGAGGTTGCATCGAACTAGGACGCAAACTGCCACTTACATTTATGTTTTGTCCCATGTCAAGGGACTATATGTGAGTGTTTTACATTTTTATTGTTTTAAAGATATAAGTCACATATCCTGTATTCCCTGCACGGCAGATTGATTACATTGTCACTTTAAAGCACATATAGCGCACTGTCACTTTGTGTATTTTGTATTTGGCTTTTATATATGTGAAATCACCAGGTTTTTAGAGATTTGTTTATTTATTTACTTTTACTTTTATGGTGTTCAACTAATATCATAATTTCTCTGATAATGAAAAGACATTTAAATCCTACATGAATACATTGCTGTAGACCAGTGGTTCTCAACCTGTCTAACCTCAGGACCCACATTTGTCCTTTGGGTCCATGACCCAAAATTATTTCTTTTCTGAAACAATTTATTCCACAAAGCATTTTGTACAGAATTGCACAATGTATATAAGCACTGTTCAAAACATGAAACAAACAAAAAAAACTGCGTTTTTCCGCAAACAAAACTGCTATTGAGCTAAATACCCAATAACAGGGGCGTTGCTAGGTCTCCAAAAGATCCGGGGCTGGAGCCCATGATAGATTTGATAGAAGTGGAGTAAATAAGCTTACATGCTTAGGCGGCATACAGACTGATATAATTGACGCCAACGAACAATAGGTATAAATGGGTATATATCAGGGCTCAATAAATCCTGGGCACCAGGTAATTATACCTGGCGCCTGGTTATTGTTGTCCCTGCATGGTGCCTGCATTTTATTTATTTATTTATCCAGCGCAGCGCGAGGGAGCAGTGTGTGCACTGGCTGCACAGTCTTATAGTGTCCAAGCAATGAGTATGCTCAGCAGGGCTAGAAACAACAGCAGGGCACAGACCAGGCTAGAATGAGGTATAGCAGGCAGGAGGGGGACATATTGATAGATGCACTTTTTATATCGTAAACAACAACAAAATTGCTGACTTGTGTGTAAGTGTATGTGACTGACAGTGTGTGTGTATGACTGACTGCATGTGTGTGTGTGTAACTGATTGTGTGTTTATGTGACTGACTGTGTGTATGTCTGCCTGTGATCGACTGTATGTGTCTGTGACTGTATGTGTTTGTCTGTCTGTTACTCACTCTGTGTGTGTGTGTCTGTGACTGTGTGTGTGACTGACAATATGTCTGTGTGTGACCGACTGTATGTGTGTGTCTGTATGTGTGTGTGTGCCTGTCTGTCTGTGACTGACTCCACAGCATTGTGCAAATGTGTAGGTATAACACAGACTCCACAGCAATAAAACTCACAGTAATGTGCAGTGTGTGAGTGTATCACAATCTCAACAGCAATAAAACTCACAGTAATGTGCAGTGTGTGAGTATATCACACACTCATGCTGCACATTACTGTACCATAATACACAATAAGACAATAAGGCACGCAAGAAACTCACATTACTCAAAGTTACACTTATCCACATAAATACACAGCCACAAATACACACTTGCACAGTTACACATACACACACCCTTACACACAACCCACTTACACACACTTGTATGTGAGCAAATTCCCATGATTTAAAAATAACTGAGCATACAAAATGTTGTGTATGTTGCAAACACCATTTACCAGATTTTGAGGGAAAAAAGTAGACCAACAGTCTAATATGCCATAATATAGGGGATATCACCCCCACACACACACAGACACCTATCCTTAACCCCCCCCCCCCCATAGACACCCTTACATAGACAACCTTACACTCACACACTATCTTACACACACACACACAACCAGACAACCTTAAACAGACACTCTTATACACACAGATGGCCTTTCCAACACAGATATTCTGCCACGCAGACACGTGTATAAACCTGCAACTCTCAAGCACATCATACGTTTTTTTGGGTTTTTTTTTTATAAAAAGGGGTCAAAAACCTGGGGAGAATAGGCTGAGGTATGAAGGTATGCTCCTTCTACCAACCTCATAAAAGAGAGAAGTGCAGGGAATTGAGATGGGAATTCAGATGAATGGGAGAATTTTTCGAAATTCTCATCTCACTTCCCTGCAATTCTCTCTCTCATGAGTAAAGCCCATAATATAATGTAAAGCAGCACATTCATTCATAATGTATGGGTTTAATAAAATAACTAGGTACATGGGATTTTTAATGCCATGTGTATGGACTTTTATTGCCATGAATATAAAGACTATATATAAAGATGAATCACTATTATTCATATTGAATGTGATAATCAAGTGTGAAAATATAAAGACTATATATAAAGATGAATCACTATTATTCATATTGAATGTGATAATCAAGTGTGAAAATAAAAATAATATGAGATGATAGCATTGTTTCACATTGGATTATCACATTCAATATGAATAATAGTAATTAATCACATTTTCTCCTAGCAATCTCACTGGGATTCACACTCTGCCACTCACACTTTCACTCTCACACACTCTGCCACTCACACACAGATACGCGCACACTCATAACTCTGCCACTCACATTCTGCCACTTACATACATACACACTCATAACTCTGCCACTCACACCCACTTACATTCTGCCACTTACATACATACAAATGCACACTCAAACCTCTGCCACTCACACCCACTTACACTCTGCCACTTACATACATACACACTCATAACTCTGCCACTTACATACATACACGTGCAGACTCATACCTGCCACTCTCTCTTACACACTGCCAGACTCACATTCAAAGCTGGAGGGGGGGAGTTGTGCATGAGGGGCGGAGCCGACCGCGAGGGGGCGGAGTCTGGTGCTGTCCAGCATCCAGATTGCAGCATGCAGGGGGAGGACCGAGCGTGAGGGAGCGGGGCTTAGCGCGAGGGGGCGTGGTCAGAGTCGCCATCCGGGGCTATGGAGGGGAGATCCGGGGCTTCAGCCCCAGTAGCCACCCCCTAGCGACGCCACTGCCCAATAAGATAAGAAACCATTAAAACATACGATACAAATTAAAACTAATGGGAAAGTTTGGGATGGGTTTTGCTCCTGATAAGTGTTACAAGTCTGGGGTGATGGTAGACAAAGCAACTCGGAGGTCGTGTTCAATGTCCATTCTGTTCATATATTTTGCCTTCACCTGGACCCGAGCTGAGATGCCACTCTCACAAAGATAGGTAGATTAAACCCTTACTGCCATGTATCTGCCATGTATCTGCCATGTATCTGCCACATCAAACCCAAATTTCCCTTTTCATTCATCTCAGTCGAATTTTGAAATTATATCCCTAAAGTAAACAGCTTTTTCCTAATCCAAGGGGGGTTAGCAGGTCCACTATCAAAACAACACCATCCGCACCATGGCTGGGTTCTCAGCTTCAGACTTGAATGTAACGTGTGTCACTACAACATCGTTCAGATTAGACTTTTTGATGAAGTTCTCTTCCATGACCCACTTCACACCAGTTGAGAAAGACTGCTGTAGACAATAGTAACACTTCATCCAATCTGTAGGCATACTTTATAGTATATAAGTCCCTGCATCAAATAGTTTACCTCTATAAATAAATTATGCAGTAGCAAAGCAATAAAATGAGATCATGATACTGGGTTTCGAACTTCAACCCCAAGTCTAAAGAACCTGCTTTAATTACCTAGGGTTGAGATATCCAATACCCAGCACCTAGTCAAATAAAAGTAAAATATTAATAGTAAAATAAATGAATCCTATTTCATAGTCTGTTAAAGATTACACTTCTGTCTTCCTTTAAAGAATGGCAAATGTGGCATTAGTGGGGGTAGAGAAAAGGAAGATATAGCCAGCCTGCTTTACATCTAACAGTAAGCTCTACGATAGCGTGAAACATGTAAGATGGATATATGTTCCTTTTCTGTACCCTCTCTCCCCTGCTAATGCCACACTTGCTGTTTTTTAAAGGAAGAAAATTAATGTTTTATTTACTTTTGCAGAGGAGTCCTGTGTTCTATGGTAGCGCTTGGTACACTTTGTGCATCTGTATATTTCAGGGTGGGAGAGGAGAGTCAGTAATCCATATAACGTGAACATATATTAGTTCAGGGGTCCTCAAACTTTTTAAACAGGGGGCCAGTTCACTGTCCCTCAGACCGTTGAAGGGCCGGACTATAGTAAAAATAAAAACTATGAAGAAATTCCTATGCACACTGCATATATCTTATTTTGAACAAAACGAGAACAAATACAATATTTAAAGTAAAGTTAAATCAACAAACTTACCAGTATTTCAATGGGAATAGTGTGCCAGTCAGATGCCCAGGAATATTTTGCCAGTCAGATGCCCAGGAATATTTTGCCAGTCAGATGCCCAGGAATATTTTGCCAGTCAGATGCCCAGGAATATTTTGCCAGTCAGATGCTCAGGAATATGATGCCAGTCAGATGCCCAGGAATATTTTGCCAGTCAGATGCCCAGGAATATGATGCCAGTCAGATGCCCAGGAATATGATGCCAGTCAGATGCCCAGGAATATGATGCCAGTCAGATGCCCAGGAATATGATGCCAGTCAGATGCCCAGGAATATGATGCCAGTCAGATGCCCAGGAATATTTTGCCAGTCAGATGCCCAGGAATATTGTGCCAGTCAGATGCTCAGGAATATGATGCCAGTCAGATGCCCAGGAATATTTTGCCAGTCAGATGCCCAGGAATATGATGCCAGTCAGATGCCCAGGAATATGATGCCAGTCAGATGCCCAGGAATATTTTGCCAGTCAGATGCCCAGGAATATTTTGCCAGTCAGATGCCCAGGAATATGATGCTAGTCAGATGCCCAGGAATATGATGCCAGTCAGATGCCCAGGAATATGATGCCAGTCAGATGCCCAGGAATATGATGCCAGTCAGATGGCCAGGAATATGATGCCATTCAGATGCCCAGGAATATGATGCCATTCAGATGCCCAGGAATATGATGCCAGTCAGATGGCCAGGAATATTATGCCATTCAGATGCCCAGGAATATTATGCCATTCAGATGCCCAGGAATATGATGCCATTCAGATGCCCAGGAATATTATGCCATTCAGATGCCCAGGAATATGATGCCATTCAGATGCCCAGGAATATGATGCCATTCAGATGCCCAGGAATATGATGCTAGTCAGATGCCCAGGAATATGATGCCATTCAGATGCCCAGGAATATGATGCCATTCAGATGCCCAGGAATATGATGCCATTCAGATGCCCAGGAATATTATGCCAGTCAGATGCCCTGGAATATTATGCCAGTCAGATGCCCTGGAATATTATGCCAGTCAGATGCCCAGGAATATTATGCCAGTCAGATGCCCAGGAATATTATGCCAGTCAGATGCCCAGGAATAGTGTGCCAGTCAGATGCCCAGGAATATTATGCCATTCAGATGCCCAGGAATATTATGCCATTCAGAGCCCAGGAATATTATGTCAGTCAGAGCCCAGGAATATTATGCCAGTCAGATGCCCAGGAATATTATGCCAGTCAGATGCCCAGGAATAGTGTGCCAGTCAGATGCCCAGGAATATTATGCCATTCAGATGCCCAGGAATATTATGTCAGTCAGAGCCCAGGAATATTATGCCAGTCAGATTCCCAGGAATATTATGCCAGTCAGATTCCCAGGAATATTATGCCAGTCAGATGCCCAGGAATATTTTGCCAGTCAGAGCCCAGGAATATTTTGCCAGTCAGAGCCCAGGAATATTATGCCAGTCAGATTCCCAGGAATATTATGCCAGTCAGATGCCCAGGAATATTATGCCAGTCAGATTCCCAGGAATATTATGCCATTCAGATGCCCAGGAATATGATGCCATTCAGATGCCCAGGAATATTATGCCATTCAGATTCCCAGGAATATTATGCCAGTCAGATGCCCAGGAATAATATGCCAGTCAGATGCCCAGGAATAATATGCCAGTCAGATGCCCAGGAATATTTTGCCATTCAGAAGCCCAGGAATATGATGCCATTCAGAAGCCCAGGAATATTTTGCCAGTCAGAGGCCAGGAATAGTGCTCGTTATCCCTCCCTCCTCCCCCGCTTCCCCATCACTTACCTCCAGCTGCTGTGTCCCCGGACGTCTCGCGCGGTGTCCTCCTGTGGAGGAGGGAAACAGTTACCGGATCCGGATGTGACGTAACGTCACATCCGGTCGCGGTGATTTTTTTTTTTTTTTTTTTTTTTTCTTCCTGCAGCCGCATCCTTTGCGGCTGCCAGAAAGAAAAAAAAAGTAAACGGGGTGGGTGCCGGCAGCACCCCCCGCGGGCCACATAAATGCCCTCGGCGGGCCGCATGTGGCCCGCGGGCCGTAGTTTGAGGACCCCTGTATTAGTTGATAAGCTTTTCCGGACCCTAACAAATGGTTTGCCATTTTATTTAGAATCTCTGCAATGTAGATTGTGATTCTATTTCACATCAAAAATGATGTTTTAAAGGCCCTGTGAGACACAAAGAGCATGTATATATCATTTATTTTGTGCTAGGCTGAGCAGCAAACCAGAACAGTTAGGAACCATTATGATGTGCAGTGAGATATATGTGTATCAGTGCCTCCACCAGTGCATTAATAATACTTCACAAGTCTTCCCAAACTGGGAAAAAATAAGTGACAAAGTTGGAGATATGACAATACACTGCTTAGGTTTCAAGTACTGTAGTCCCTTCCCGAGAAGTCCATATCCCACACTCACTTTTGTGACCTTAAGACTCTCTAGGAGATCAGCCAGGGGATACCAATCAATGGCAGTTCACTGGTCTTGGTGACGAGATACAGACCCTTCATAATATAGCTCATTCTTTGTCTTCAACTGCCCCCTTCTTATTTGCTGATCCCTCACTAAACAGTGACCTGTGGTTAATTGCCAAGGGAGTAGCCAAACCAGGAATTAATTACTGAGCCGGAATGATAAGCAAGTTGGTGAATTTTACCAACTTACCTACTAATGACAGATTCTTTTTATTCCTTTGTAAGTTGTCACCATAGTTAACATTTTAGTGAATAGACCTCAATGAACAAAATAAAAATTTTACCTTCTTTGTTGCTATCACTGCAATGATACACATATGGTGCTAAGGACCACAAAGCAGGATAAGGAGGCTGTCTCAAAGAGGAGATTCATCCTTTGTGTTTGGCCAAAAGCTCTTCTTCTCCTTTGTTTGGCTGTACCGCAGTCAACAAAGAAAGTTTTTCTCTTGATTCTGCAAAGTGCTGCTCTGTACAGGAAGAGTAAGTACATAGTGTGGGCCTATATATAAATGTTCATGTGTATCTGTGTAAAAAAGGGGGAAGGAGAGTCAGGCGCTTAGTGTCTGGACACTTGAATATAGGTAAATAAAATAGACTCTATGATAGTATGCGATACAACACATGAAAATATACACACAATATCAACAAGGTCTGTGCAATTATAGGTGCATAAACAGGAAAAAAAAATATATGCTTAGATAAGGCTGTGAATACAAATATCAAGTGATATGCAACACTGTAAAATAACACCAATGTGCTAAACACGTGTAGTAAAAAAGATCAAAAAAAGTATACTTATGACCTTGATAGGGAGTACATCTGTGAATAAAAAATACAAAAAATAGTGCAATATGTACTGTACACATATACGTAAAACGATGGTCATAAGAAATGGACTCACAATGTATAGCTCCTTAGAAACCTAGGAGCATGGAATCAGGTTTGTATATGACAGTGGAATAATTGCCCCCTTCCACGGGATCACCTCCTCCAATTTGATGTGTAAAAATGATGAGCCTTTTGATCCTAATCCAGGGTATATAGCAGCAATTTATTCCACAAAAACTGAGATATAGTGGAAGCAATCCAAAATAAAAATACATACAGGTTAAAAAGCAGAAAAATACTCAGTCACTTGCTCCAGTCGTCCGTGCGCCTTGAGGCTGGATGCAATGTCCAAGTAATTTTGGAACAGAATAAGTCCACACAGGACAAAGTTTGTAGTCTCAAAATTGAAAAGCAGAGCTCACCCAACGCGTTTCGTCCTTTAGACTTCCTCAGGGGATAACACTGATGTCTAACATTTTGCATTACAGCAGTTGTCGACTATATTTCTCATCATTTTCAACTAATCGTTTGCTGAGCATCATTAGTCTAAAACTGGTGGAGCGCAATCATTAGAAATCACTGTTCTATAAACTCTAAATGTGTATACTTACATATATTTATTTGTCCATTTATTAAGGGAGGAGATTTGTGGGCAGGGAATGGGGAAATTGCAGGTGAAATAAGCAATCCCTCCTGGTGCAGCAACAAGATAAAGGGACTCAGTGTCTAAGAGACAAGAGTGGACATGTGGACAATAAAAGAGAGAAGCATATAGCGTAATATTGTTTACAAATATATAAAAAAGGTTTTTAATTAGAACCACTCACATCTACGGATAGGTGAATGAAATACAATAAAAAGAACACAATATTTATGCCCTCCCTCGCTAGCCCACTGGGGGAATTGTGCTGCAGGAATAATATATAATGACACTGAGCAACTGCAATGAATAAGGCAGTGGGAACATGCTTGGGGGGAGCATAAGCATAGGCTTGCTCAAGGATCCATTAATATTAAATATGACCCTAGTACATAGGCAAAATTGTTTTGGTAGAGACTTTAAAAAAAAATGCATTCACAAACCCTGATACTTTTCAAGCTGCATTATTACAAAATTGTGGCATCACAGCAGTATATCTTCCTCTATCTATTCTCATGGTAACATAAAGACACACAAGATAGCAAATAAATGCGAGTACAAGTTAAAATATTTCTCCTCTGTGGCAATCGTACTAATCATGTTTTTCTGCTGAACACAATGAATGAGAGTTCTGAATTTACAATATTACACTCTGCAGACGTCAATCTCAGGTCAGTGCATTTGCAAGGATGACGTGCAATCTGAGATATGGATCATTTGCACATTAACTAGTGTACTGCTTACTGCCCCAGATTAAGGAGAATGTATGCAAACATATTACTCTTTTTCCCAATCTAAAACACTGTGTATGTTTATGAGTTTTTCAGGTATTTGGTTTGGTTTCCATTTTTTTTTTTTTTTTTTGCAATTTCAGGACCACAATGTTTTTTTACAGTGAGATTGAAGCTGGGCTAATTGGACCAGTTAAATAGCAGTATAGGATGACATGTCTTATTAGATTTCCAAAGATGGTAAATTGTAGAACTGCAAAAGATTTGATATCTACCCAGTGAAGGAATTGCCATGCAGTTCTAGAGAAACCTGAAAAACAACAAGAAGCAAGAATGGAGATATGGTATTTTTTGTCTATGTCTTTTAAGGCAGTGATTAATAAACATGGCAGTGCAGATATTGGGGAACTAAATAACCCATGATGCTCAGTCAGATAAAATTTCAAGGGTGACTGGGCATCATGGGATATATGCAGTGCCAAGGTTTGCCATCACTGATTTAGGTGCTATTATATTTATGTTTGCATATAGTGAGCACATGTCCACACCACCATTTTAGAGCAGGAGTAGAACCCAGCAGAAATTGACAAAATAACAAAATAAAGGCAAGTCAGGGATTAGGGCAGGGAGGGAAGTAGGACAGTGGTAGCAGAAGAGGTACCAGATAAGTTTTCAGTGGAGGAGAGCTCAGAGTTATTACATAAACTGTGCCAACATTACAACCAGGTACAGCTGCTATGAGGACGAGTCAGAGATTAAACAATTAACTCTGTCAGCAGATTGTGTATGCTGTGAACGCAGTTGGTGGAAATAACAGGTCTGAAGAGGTGATGAAGAAAATAGACCTTTTAGATCAACTAACCCACTCATATCTTTTTTAACCTACACTGAGATAGATACACATCCAGTGGTGTTAATGGATAAGCTGTGTCTGCTAAACAAATTTGTTGTTGTTTTTTTCTATTAATCTTGAAGCATTTCGTTTTTTTTCTGTATTTTTATTCATATTATGTAAATTCTACTTTCTATGTAAAATGTGTGCGCAAAGAAGAAAACTCTCTTTATTCTTGAACACATCTAAATCACAAGCAGGACTGTATATTATTCAGTAAAAGTCGCAAAAGCAAACAGTCGTCTTCCACTAACAATGTCTGCCAATGTCAAAAGAATTTATTTCAAGAAAAAAGGCAATATATACAGTGCACTTATTTAATGCCTTTGTTGTACTTTTTAAGGAGCTTTTTAGGGGAGTTCTCCATTATAAGTGCTGCTATTTATTTCTCTTCATTAGGGGCTTAAGTTTCTTTGTTCAAAATAATTTCTTTGTCATGCATTTTTTGCTACATGTGCTTTTGATATATCATTTTATAGCTATTATCATATATAAATATTCCTTAAAGTTACATTTTAATATTTATGACAGACAATACAGAATATAACCTAGACATTAACATGTTATGAGATGGGAAATAATAATTCAAAGTTAATAAACCCCATTAACTGTGGATCCTGTTCAGTTCTCAGTGTTGCAGGTTACATAGATCTGAGATTGTAGGATGTACAGGGATTAAGAGTGAACATGCTGCTTTTATGTTATTTATAGTGTTGCAATGTTTGTAGGATTATATTTTTTGTTGAATTTTTTGAGTGTTCTATTTCCTTGGGTCCTCAAGGACAGCAGTACATACAATGTATGAAAAAGTATTACATTATTTTTTTCAGTTTATTATTTTAGTAAAGGTTATTGGAGACTCATCCTGCTTCATTTAATAAAGAGTTACTTTTTGGTGAGGTAGAATTACCCACTAATGGTGAAGATGATCGATTTTAATTTATTGATATTTAGTGACTTGGGACTTGCAATTTTGTTTTCACTTTATTATACAATATTATGACCATGAGTTCCAAGCACCCCACTTGCTTTTTCCAACTCAGCTACTTTGGTCTTAACTTTGAAATTCCCTTATCTATTCCCTGCAGTTTTCTTTTTATTGAGTAGACCCTTATTACTAGGATAAATATGCAGATAAACCAATGAATGCTTCTACTTTAAGATCTTCCTTTTTCATGCACAAAATTAAAAGGACACTAATCTGACATTAAACAAAACTTCCGGGCCAAATTGATGACTTCAAAGCTGGAGGTGGCCTGACTGGTTGGGCTTGGCACTGTCTGAGGACCCAGGCCAGAGGGGGGATCCACCGCACCAGTGCTGCCCCTTTAAAAAAAAGGGAGATCCCTTTGCCTCACAGATCATGCCTCACTGTCACTTTGTCCCACAATTTGGCTCCGAATCAGCTGTTTGGGCCGGTCGGAAACTGAAGTATCGGAGACTGTCGGATCAGGACAATTTCGCTATTCATACTATACAATTTCCACTACCCAATATGCGACGATCATCCAATACAATTTGGGGATGATAGTCGCATTTGGGCCATTTCATTTCTCCTATTCTGAAAAGGAGAATTGAAATGAAAACCTTAAAAATGTAATAGTGACTTCTGCTCTCGCCCTAAATAAAAAAATAACCCCTGCCCCCAACTTATATTAGGTGGGACAGGGCTAGTAACCTCCACAATCAAAATAATATCCCAGGTCATTTTTTCATTTAGGGGAGGACTCATAACAGAAAATAAATGAAGTCGGAGATGTTTCTCCATAATCTGTCCGTGGTTCTGAAGAGGACATTGATAAAAACACACAAGCAGGTACATACAGTGCATACATAGATATGTTGAAATCTTGATCACAAAAGATAGGATGAATTGCAAAGTAGATGTTAAGATTCTTACAAATGATTTTGATTTGCATGATTAATTAAAATATTCATAGCTATTGTAGCATGTTAATGATTACATAGACCGAATGTATGAAGATAAATCAATCTTCAGATGTATTAACAATCTCTTGTCCTGTAGGTCCATCCATTTATGAAGTAGGCAGCTTCCTCCTGATTGTGGAGTATACACGTGTAGAAGATCAGCCAGGCACATCAGGAGCTGTCCATGGTGAGGTTTCTGGTACAAACTCTAACATGATGACACAGATAACATATCTGATCTCCCATGCACACTGTCCCGTCACTGCCCTGCACTTCATTAACAAATTATATCCAATATAGTTAAACACATTTGCACTAACCATCTGATATGTTCATGAATAATTGTAATCACACATCTGATCACCAACTGATGAACAAAATAAGATTTAACTAATGACACAAACATATGTGACGGTGAATGACAATGCGGCCATTTCACTGCGGCAGTGTAAGCGCTGGCAGTTCAGTGCTGAACTATCAGTGCTTACAAATACAGTAATAATGCCTCCTAATATATGATACCCTGATACTAACCTCGTGCCCAATACTAACTAACTCCTAATACTAACCCCTCATACTAAACCCGAACTAAATACTAACTAACTCCTAACTCTAACTCTGAACCCCAATACTAACTAACGCCTAGTACTAAACCCTCATACTAACCGTTACTAACCCCGAACCCAATACTAACTAACTCCTAACACTAACCCTGAACCCCAATACTAACTAACCCCTCATACTAACCCTGATACTAACCCGAAACTGAGTACTAACACCTAATACTAACCCCTCATACTAACCCTCGTACTAACCCTGAACCCAATACTAACTAACTCCTAACACTAACCTCTCATACTAACCATGATACTAACCCCAAACCAAATACTTACTAACTCCTAATACTAACCCCTCATACTAACCCTGATACTAACCCCGAACCCTATACTAATTTACTCCAAATATTAATCCCTCATACTAACCCCGAAACCCAATACTAATTAACTCCTAATACTAACCCCTCATACTAACCCTGATACTAACCGCAAACTCAATACTAACTAACTCCCAAAACTAACTAAATCATAACCCTACTAACCTTGACACTAACCCTGAACCCAATACTAATTAACTCCTAATACTAACCCCTCACACTAACCCTGATACTAACCCCGAACCCAATACTAATTAACTCCTAATACTAACCCTTCATACTAACCGTGATACTAACCCTGAACCCTAATACTAACTAATGCCTAATACTAACCCCTCATACTAACCCTGATACTAACCCCAACCCAATACTAACTAACTCCTAATACTAACCCCTCATACTAACCCTGATACTAACCCCAAACCCAATACTAACTAACTCCTAATACTAACCCCAAACCCAATACTAACTAACTCCTAATACTAACCCCCGAACCCCAATACTAACTCCTAATACTAACCCCTCATACTAACCCTGATACTAACCCCAAACCCAATACTAACTAACTCCTAATACTAATACCTCATACTAACCCTGATACTAACCCCAAACCCAATACTAACTCCTAATATTAATCCCACAGACTAACCCTGATACTAACCCCAAACTCAATACTAACTAACTCCTAATACTAACCCCAAACCCAATACTAACTAACTCCTAGTATTAACATATAGAAAGTGGCAGTGCGCTTATGTGCTATAAAGTGAATAAGGTGCAATGAGGTAATATTGCCTCTGTGCAGCTGTGACAGAGTGTATACCCCGTAGGGCAAATGAAAGAAAAAAACTTTTACACTTACACACAGTCCCTGGTGGTATGGGACACAGTAGAATACCCGAGAGGTGGTTAATACGAAAACGAACACCATTGAAAACCTTCGGAAGCACTCGGAAGACGAGCGGATGGCGGAAAAAGCCGAATCCAACTACGGAAATACACGATCACTTACGAACAGCGGAAAAAGCCGAAAAACTGATGTTTGTTCGTTTTATATGGTCGCACACAGTATGACGCGACGCTGTTAGTTATGTCGCTCTAATAATGATGTAATTATTGTTCTAATTGATATTTGCAGTATATAAACTGCTCTGTCTCTCATGGGTACTATTGGATCCTGATGAAGCCTACCACTTAAAGGCGAAACGCGTTGATCACGATCTACTATTACCCATCAAGAGCTCTCTCCGGATCCTGCTATTTTTACCTATGTTCGAAGTTTTTGCTGCTACTCCAAAACTGAAGTGTAAGATATTTTAAGCACTTTTTGTATTAAATTGAAGTTTTGTATACTAATACCATCTTCTATTCTTTGGAGGTCTTATATCAAGATTTGTTGTACATCATTTACTGTGTCCCATACCACCAGGGACTGTGTGTAAGTGTAAAAGTTTTTTTCTTTCATTTGCCCTACGGGGTATACACTCTGTCACAGCTGCACAGAGGCAATATTACCTCATTGCACCTTATTCACTTTATAGCACATAAGCGCACTGCCACTTTCTATATGTTTGTTGTTTATCTGTATTGCAGTTTGTTGGGATAACTGCTGGACTAGTTGCTGCTAGTGCTATATCCCTTAGAGCGCATTCTACCTCTCCCATTTCACTTTTTTTAACTCCTAGTATTAACCCCTCATACTAACCCTGATACTAACCCCAAACCCAATACTAACTAACTCCTAAAACTAACCCCAAACCCAATACTAACTAACTCCTAAAACTAACCCCAAACCCAATACTAACTAACTCCTAATACTAACCCCTCATACTAACCCCGAACCCAATACTAACTCCTAATACTAACCCCTCAGACTAACCATGATACTAACCCCAAACCAAATACTAACTAACTCCTAATACTAACCCCTCATACTAACCCTGAACCCAATTCTTACTAACTCCTAATACTAACCCCTCATACTAACCCTGATACTAACCCAAAACCCAATACTTACTCCTAATACTAACCTCCCCAAACCCCAATACTAACTCCTAATACTAACCCCTCACACTAACCCTGATACTAACCCCAAACCCAATCCTAACTAACTCCTAATACTAACCCCTCATACTAACCCTGATACTAACCCCAAATCCAATACTAACTAACTCCTAATACTAACCCTGAACCCAATACTAACTAACTCCTAATACTAACCCCGAACCCCAATACTAACTAACTCCTAATACTAACCCCCGAACCCCAATACTAACTCCTAATACTAACCCCTCATACTAACACTGATACTAACCCCAAACCCAGTACTAACTAACTCCTAATACTAATCCCTCAGACTAACCCTGATACTAACCGCAAACTCAATACTAACTAACTCTAACCCTGAACCCCAATACTGACTAACTCCTAATATTAACCCCTCATACTAACCCCAAACCCAGTACTTACTAACTCCTAATACTAACCCAAAACCCAATACTAACTAACTCCTAATATTAACCCTGATACTAACCCCGAACCCCAATACTAACTAACTCCTTTTACTAACCCCCAAACCCCAATACTAAATCCTAATACTAACCCCTCATACTAACCCCAAACCCAATACTAACTAACTCCTAATACTAATCCCTCATACTAACCCTGATACTAACCCAAAGCCCAATACTAACTCCTAATACTAATCCCACAGACTGACCCTGATACTAACCCCAAACCCAATACTAACCCCTCAGACTAACCCTGATACTAACCCCAAACCCAATACTAACTAACTCCTAATACTAACCCCTCTTACTAACCCCGAAACCAATACTAACTAACTCCTAATACTAACCCCTCAGACTAACCATGATACTAACCCCAAACCAAATACTTACTAACTCCTAATACTAACCCCTCATACTAACCCTGATACTAACCCCGAACCCTATACTAATTTACTCCAAATATTAATCCCTCATACTAACCCCGAAACCCAATACTTACTAACGCCTAGTACTAACCCCTCATACTAACCATGATACTAACCCCCAACCCAATACTAACAAACTCCTAATACTAACCCATCATACTAACCCTGATACTAACCCCAAACTCAATACAAACTTTATCCTAACACTAACCCTGAACCCCAATACTGACTAACTCCTAATATTAACCCCTCATACTAACCCCAAACCCAATACTAACTAACTCCTAATACTAACCCAAAACCCAATACTAACTAACTCCTAATATTAACCCTGATACTAACCCCGAACCCCAATACTAACTAACTCCTTTTACTAACCCCCAAACCCCAATACTAAATCCTAATACTAACCCCTCATACTAACCCCAAACCCAATACTAACTAACTCCTAATACTAATCCCTCATACTAACCCTGATACTAACCCCAAGCCCAATACTAACTCCTAATACTAATCCCACAGACTGACCCTGATACTAACCCCAAGCCCAATACTAACCCCTCAGACTAACCCTGATACTAACCCCAAACCCAATACTAACTAACTCCTAATACTAACCCCTCTTACTAACCCCGAACCCAATACTAACTAACTCCTAATACTAACCCCTCAGACTAACCATGATACTAACCCCAAACCAAATACTTACTAACTCCTAATACTAACCCCTCATACTAACCCTGATACTAACCCCGAACCCTATACTAATTTACTCCTAATATTAATCCCTCATACTAACCCGAAACCCAATACTTACTAACGCCTAGTACTAACCCCTCATACTAACCATGATACTAACCCCCAACCCAATACTAACAAACTCCTAATACTAACCCATCATACTAACCCTGATACTAACCCCAAACTCAATACAAACTTTATCCTAACACTAACCCTGAACCCCAATACTAACTAACTCCTAATACTAACCCCTCATACTAACCCTGATACTAACCCCAAACCCAATACTAACTAACTCCTAATATTAACCCCGAACCATACACTAACTAACTCCTAATATTAACCCCTCATACTAAACCTGATACTAACCCCGAACCCAATACTAACTAACTCCTAATACTAACCCCTCAGACTAACCATGATACTAACCCCAAACCAAATACTTACTAACTCCTAATACTAACCCCTCATACTAACCCTGATACTAACCCAAAACCCAATACTAACTCCTAATACTAACCTCCCCAATTCCCAATACTAACTCCTAATACTAACCCCTCATACTAACCCTGATACTAAGCCCAAACCCAATCCTAACTAACTCCTAATACTAACCCCTCATACTAACCCTGATACTAACCCCAAATCCAATACTAACTAACTCCTAATACTAACCCTGAACCCAATACTAACTAACTCCTAATACTAACCCCTCATACTAACCCCAAACCCAATACTAACTAAGTCATAATACTAACCCCAAACCCAATACTAACTAACTCCTAATCTCTCATACTAACCCTGATACTAACCCTGAACCCAATACTAACTAACTCCTAATGCTAACTCCGAACCCCAATACTAACTAACTCCTAATACTAACTCCTAATACTAACCCCTCATACTAACCCTGATACTAACCCCAAACCCAATACTAACTAACTCCTAATACTAACCCCGAACCCTAGTACTAACTCTTAATATTAGCCCCGATACTAACCCTGAACCCAATACTAACTAACTCCTAATACTAATCCCTCATACTTACCCTGATATTAACCCCGAACCCAATACTAACTAACTTATAACACTAACCACGAACCCCAATACTAACTCCTAATACTAACCCCGAACCCAATACTAACTAACTCCTAATACTAACCCCGAACCCCAATACTAACTCCTAATACTAATCCCTACTGCTAATACTAACCTCTAATACTAACACTAATCCTAACGCCTATTTCTAATAATACTAACCTTCTATGCGATGCCACAATGACCTCTCACGTGTAGAAAAATCCATTGCGTGAGAGATAGTAGTGAAGCAGCCGCAATGAACCTTCCCCAAACCCAATACTAACTAACTTCTAATACTAACCCCGAACCCCAATACTAACTAACTCCTTTTACTAACTCCCAAACCCCAATACTAAATCCTAATACTAACCCCTCATACTAACCTCAAACCCAATACTAACTAACTCCTAATACTAATCCCTCATACTAACCCTGATACTAACCCCAAGCCCAATATTAACTCCTAATACTAATCCCACAGACTAAACCTGATACTAACCCCAAACCCAATACTAACCCCTGAGACTAACCCTGATACTAACCCCAAACCCAATACTAACTAACTCCTAATACTAACCCCTCAGACTAACCATGATACTAACCCAAACCAAATACTAACTAACTCCTAATACTAACCCCTCATACTAACCCTGAACCCAATACTTACTAACTCCTAATACTAACCTCCTCAATTCCCAATACTAACTCCTAATACTAACCCCTCATACTAACCCTGATACTAACCCCAAACCCAATCCTAACTAACTCCTAATACTAACCCAGAACCCAATACTAACTAACTCCTAATACTGACCCGGAACCCCAATACTAACTCCTAATACTAATCCCTAATGCTAATACTAACCTATAATACTAACACTAATCCTAACACCTAATTCTATGCGATGCCACAATGACCTCTCACGTGTAGAAATATCCATTGCGTGAGAGATAGTAGTGAAGCAGCCGCGATGAACCTTCCCACTGTCATCCTTGGGTGCATGGCTGCATGGACATATCCAAAATAACATCTGTGGGAGAAATTAAAAGGGGAAGTTAACAATTTTTCACACCATAGGTGTCAAACAGTACATGTGGGTTCATCATATGACAGTCAGACACGCTGCTATAGTCATAAGTAAACATACAATTGAACATAATTCTGTTAATATGGTTATGATATGTCATATTAGACATTTGTGATCAAAATATGCACATTGTGTGTGAATGAACCCCTGTCAACAATATACCAATGTTCGTTAACAGTTGAGCTCTACTCCGTCACATCAAGCACCAGTATGAACAACTTAGAGTAAAGTGAATGGCTATTAGCCATGTTCTGCTATCTGGACTCCCTATGATTTCCAGCCACAAAAGGACACAAATAATATATCTGTATTCCTTTTTATCGCACAGGTGATGCTCTTTGATTGTGCATAACGGTGACCGTTGATATATATATCTTTGTAATCCTTTCCTTTCTTTGTGGTCATTGGCATATTGGATTCTATCGACCCTGTTAACAAAAAAAAACCCCACCACAGACATTAATAATCACAGCACATGGTAAAAATAACTGCACACGTTACAAAACCGCCCCGTACTTGAAACTGATTGTTACCGCACCTGTTAATCACGGCATAACCAGTGATCCTTTGAGGAGCGCTAATCATTAGCGGGTAGGTTAGGAAGATATGCGTTTCAATGGGTTGAGCATTATTTCACATATTTGGGGATTAAGATAAATACAGAGCCCTTTAGATGGCTGGAAATTAATGTGATGCCTTTGATCAGGGTGACTGGAGTGAAGCTTTGAAAATGGAGATCACTATATATCCCTTGGCTGGGTCGAATTAATGCCATACGGTCCTATGTTCTCCCTAAATTTACATATATTTTTAGGATAATTCCATTCCCAGTACCTAAGGCATGGACAGACTTGATTCAGTCCCTTTATAGGAAAAGTTGTGAGGGGGGCCTGGGAATACCCTGTATTAAAGATTATGCCACAGCGGCAACATTAGCCCAGGCAATAATGACCATGATTCCCAGTGCAGTACAACAAGAGTGGTACAGTTTAGAAGGTAGGGAACAGAAAGGAATAAGGGTCTTAGCCTCGCTTTTTTGGTTGCGAAGGGAAACCTGGGTTAGAACAAGGGAATCTCTTAAAAGTTCCCTACTTAAGGCTATCTTGAGTACATGGTATGAGGTTAAAAAGAAGCTCGGCCTACAAGATAAAATCTTACGATTATTAAGAATAACATCGAAAATATAGACCTAACTTGGTGAAGAAGGATGGGAAAAAATGATAAGATCTGAGCGATAAGTTTAAGATGAAATAATTTCCGACTTTAAAATCGGAGTATGGGATTGCTAAGCACTGCTTTAAATATTTAAGGGTCAAGAGTCTAATAGCTCATAAGATAAATGAGGAGCCCCGTCAAAAGCAATAAACCTAGTGATAGACAATCTTCAGAAGACAAACTTACACAGACTGTTGGCAACAATATAAAAATAGTTAGAGAAGCCCATACTAATCTGCCCCCAACAGCCATAAAAAGCTGGGAGGCAGATTGAAACATAAAGGTAGATAACAAAGAATGGAATAAGGTACTAATTAGCCTATATAAGACTGCCCACTGTTTAAATCTTAATGAGGTCCAGTATAAAATAATGAATAGGTGGTATTTGACCCCAGCCAGAATATTTAAAATGTACCCCAACAGCGATAAAAACTTAAGAGCTTTGCTGGAGGAGTGGCTCAGCTAAAGGAAATATGATTCATATTTGGTGGGAATTCCCTCTTATATCAGTATTATGGAGTAGAATCTCAAGCCTTGTTGTCTCTCAGTATGGGAAGGATTGGAATCTGTCCCCAGCCCGAGCATTATTACATCTAAATATGCCTGATACAAAAATCTCACCATTTGTCATGCATGTACTTATTGCGGTCAAACTGCTTATAGCAAGAAATTGGAAGGCCTCCTCCATAATTACTTGAGGTGAGGTAAAACATCATCTGATATACCAGTGTACGATGGAGAGAGGAATAACGCAACTGACAAGAGGAAGGGAAACGGGCCCCAAATACTGGGAGGAATGGATTAAGAAACTAGAAATGGGTGAATTGGATCATTGTTGACACCCGAAGGAAGGATCTTGTAAATCTCGGGGAGTTTAGTCCCCCCACTGGCCACAGGAACCCGTAGGCCCAGAACTAGGGAAGTGAAACCTAAAATCCACTGTCTGTCTAAGGGTGATAACATTTTGCACTGAATGGTTTTTATTATATTGAGTCTATGTTGAGGACAGTGAAGAATTTTGGCAGAATAACTGCCTAACCTTCTTGGAAGTTGATATATGGGATTAAAAATAATAGGCCACGATAGGCCTAACATAGGTCAAATTAGATGAGGAAAGATAATGAAAATGAAGTGATTTACTTGATAAATGCAAATTGTATTATTGGATTTTATTCTATTTATTCACAATGTTTTGTATTTTCATAAATGAAGAATTAAAAAAAAAAAAGAATTAGCGGGGTATGTTAATTGGAGATTTTTCACAGAAAATTACCGCCAGGTAGACTATGCCGTAACTGAGGCACCCTGCATTAAAAGAATGTTCACCCATACGGTAAAGTTAATCCAAACAAGTCACGCATGCACAACATGAACCATTCACACACATTTAAGCCATAGCAATGCTGGATCAAAGTTGAAACACAGTTCAAACAGTGTTAAACAAAGATGCACTATCGCAGGATAAATACGCAGTATGTAACAAAGTCCAGATATATGGAGAAATTAGAAACTAAACCAGAAGAAATGCAGATAGTGAACTAGTCATACAAAAAAGAAACATTTCAAGATTTCCATGTACTGTCAGAAAATATCAGTCTGAGATATCCACATTCCAATGGAATTAACCATGCCAAATAGAACAAAGAATACACACATTTGGAAATTAGCTGCATCTCTGTGTTGACATAAAAATGAATTCTATGACAAAACACTGCGTTAATGAGGCAATTGGCCAAATCTTACCATCAGGTAATTGGAGCCACAGCAAAAAATACCAGTCTGGGTATCAGAAAAACTCCATGGAATGAAACAGCCACAGGTGTTTGTGCAGTTGCCAAGGTGACCCGCTCAGTAGTCAAAATCAGAAAACGGTAAGTACAGTTATAATCCCATAGACAGGGAACATACCTGTAGTCCATTATGACACACATAACATCATGCTTTACTGTCATATTACTCAGATATCGAGAGACAGGGGCTGAAGTCGATGAAAATGATAACCCTGACAAGTGTGGCAAAGTAACCCTAATCCAACCTCAAGAAGTATGAGCTTGTGCTCTACAACCTCATGTTTCCAGCAACGGCAGGTCCATACACTACATGAATAAATGTGTTCAGAAGTTTATTACCAAGAGCTACAATTGCAAAGTACATGTTCAGTTACTTCAATAAGGTTTTAATATGTATAATTAATAACAAGATGAAGAAGTAAGGCTTTTCGTCACAGCCGCCGGAAACATCACATACGGAGGCTGTATTTCCTGCACGGAGCCGATGAGCAGCATACAGGTAAGTACATGGGGGGGGGGGGGGGGGATTTGGGAGGACACTGGCAAATGGGCAAAATAACACTGGCAAATGGGCAAAATAACACTGGCTAATGGGTGAAATATATAATGGGCAAATGGGCAAAATAACACTGGCAAATGGGCAAAATAACACTGGCTAATGGGTGAAATATATAATGGGCAAATGGGCAAAATAACACTGGCAAATGGGTGAAATATATAATGGGCAAATGGGCAAAATAACACTGGCAAATGGGTGAAATATATAATGGGCAAATGGGCAAAATAACACTGGCAAATGGGCAAAATAATACTGGCAAATGGGCAAAATAACACTGGCAAATGGGCAAATAACAGGCAAATGGGCAAAATAACACTGGCAAATGGGCAAAATATATAATGGGCAAATAACAGGCAAATGGGCAAAATAACACTGATAAATAGGCAAAATAACACTGGCAAATGGGCAAAATAATACTGGCAAATGGGCAAAATAACACTGGCAAATGGGCAAATAGGCAAAATAACACTGGCAAATGGGCAAAATATATAATGGGCAAATAACAGGCAAATGGGCAAAATAACACTGATAAATAGGCAAAATAACACTGGCAAATGGGCAAAATAATACTGGCAAATGGGCAAAATAACACTGGCAAATGGTCAAATAACTGGCAAATGGGCAAAATAACACTGGCAAATGGGCAAAATAACACTGGCAAATGGTCAAATAACTGGCAAATGGGCAAAATAACACTGGAAAAATGGGCAAAATAACATTGACAAATGGGCAAATAACTGGCAAATGGGCAACATAACACTGGCAAATAACTGGAAAATTGGCAAAATAACAATGTAAGTAACAAAGCTACACAATAGCTCCAGGCCTCTTAAAGGATAGTTCTGTTTAACTGAAAGATTAAATCAAATGTAGAAATATTAAATATTAATGTTATAATGAAATAATACAAATAAAATATCTTACTGAGCCCTCTTTGCTCCATATCAGTGGGCAAAAATCTTGGGTCAGATGTTCCTTCATCTGACCCAAGATTCTAAACAACATGTCTGCCCTCTGATAGAGCTGTATGAAGCAAAAAAGTGCTCAATAAGGTAATTTTCTTTTTAAAATGCCTACACTTGATGCAATCTCTCAAATAAATAGACCTTACATATTTGCTGACAGTTGTCCTTTAATTAAGTTCTATCCCTAGCAGGCAAATGGCGTGTTCCAGCCCATCAACCTTTCACTGTCAGGTGATTGCTTGCAGTAAGATATATAAATTATCATTAATTCACAAACTGTTTTTCTCACCGTGCAACAGTTTACTGTTTACAGAATATTTTAAAAATATGCATGAACTCCATAAATTCAAATACAGTAACATGTGTTACAGTGAAGTGCAATACTTAACTTGAAAACTTGCTGTTTGCAGGCTTTTTATTGGGTATTGGAAAACCCACCATGAACTTGTAAATGCTATATACAAATGGGCGTCCGCATCATTTTTTGGGATACAACAGGAAAGGCAGAGAGAAGCATGAAGATGTCCACAGCAATTGTTTAGGATGTTGGTTATTTCACAAAACTACAATCACTGCTGTTACGGATGGTTACCACTTTCTGAGTGAAGCTGATGCTGCCCATGGTCAGTGCAAGAGGGCCAAGTTTGTTTACAGTGTAAACAAACGCAAATTTAAAAAATAAGGGCTAGAAAAAGACATTTTCATGAAGTTTCCTTGAGCTTCATTGCACTCATTTGTAAGCAAAAACACCTCCCACTGTACAATGAATGGGTTTAACACCATCAGATGCATCAAAGTTAGTTTGATGCCTGCAGTGTCCATCTAGCTGCATTGGATGGCTCCTAATTTCTTCTTAAGGCATTGCGTAATAGTAATGATTTACCGAATTTGATGTGCATTACAATCAGTAAAAACAGTGTCAGTGTAATTTAAAGTTCCATTGTCTTTACTCTTATGTATATCTGGGGAGGATAGTAAACTCAGCTTTTAACAATCACATGTAAAAGCTCTGCTAATAGAAAAGGCTGTCATGAACTGAGAAGTGTGTGATGTGTGGATTTACCAGAATAACAACACTGACACTCACATAGGTTACATTTATAATATACTTTTAATTTCCAATTAAATGCTGTGGAAAATATATTGTTTTAATTTTATTTACTAGCCCAGTGCAGAAAGGGGGCAGTGAGAGGGAGGTGCAGGAGTTTGTCAGCACCAGAGTACAACTGAGTGATAGGAATGTTAAGTAACCAAGGGTTCCATAGCTACTAACAAGGTGCTACTCATGAACCTCTGATGACGAGGAAGATAATATACTGGGCAACCAACCAGTCATGTTGGTATCATTGTTCCGCTCACCAAACTGACCTTCAACCACCTGTGCTGATGGAGGGATTTTAGACATGGGAATTGCCTCTCAAGCAGCAGTAAGTTCTAAGTAAGCATGCTGCATGCCCAATTCAGCATGCTTGTATCTCAAAATTTGGTTGTGGTTTCCAGCTCTAGCCTCACACTCCTGATGTTTCATCTTGGCTGCTTAATTTATCAAAAAAAAAAACTAATGTACACACTGATTTACCCATGCAAGTGCACATTTACCAATACATGCAATACACGCATGCAGTCACCTTTCAGGAAATCATGTATTATTATATTATATATGGACATGATTAAAGGAACATTAATCTCTTCGAATTACCTAGTGATAAAATGGTCTCATTCAGTAGCACTGACCCCAATAGCCCACTGGCAGTCTTACAAAAAAAAAAAAATATATATACATAGAGGACCACTGACAGTCCTAACGTGTTACTGGTTCTCTACGGAATAACTTCTTATTTTTATATAACTTGTCTTTTTATAATTTATTTTATTAATTTGTTTATTTATTTATTTTATTTAATCCTAATGCTAGGGGTTATTATGAGCCCTAAAGCTAGGGTTAGAGGTAAAACAAAAACAAAAAAAGATTTGTTTTTTCTTTAATATAATTTACTTATATTTATTTTAATTTAATGTAATCTTTTATTTAAGCTTGAAATGATTTCTTTTTTTGTTTTTATTTCTTTTATAAAATGTATTTATATTGTGAATTATTTATTTCTTTACATTTAATTTTATTGAACCCTAACTCTAGCGTTAGAGTTTTACTTAAGTTTATTTAAAAAAAAAAATCTCTGGAGGTGGAAGCTCGGGGTGCTTGGGGGCCATGAGCAGACTGCTAATTATATCCTTAGTCTCTCCCTGCCCAATGGTCTCTGTGGAGCAGGTAGAGACTATAGCTGTCAAAGCAGGTACTTGCTTTGACAACTATAAATATCCGGCCGCTGTGATTGGGCCTCAGCAGACATGGCTGAAGTGCCTCGGTATCAAGGTGCATACCGCGATTGGCGGTTGCAAAGAGGATAACCCCTCTGCTTGCCCGCAGCAGTGCCTTATGTAAAAAAAAAAACACTTTCCTGGTACCTGGAACTGCATGTTCAGGGTGCTGGGTGATAGGAATTGCGCATCTCTGATGAGGAGGATATTATAATAAGAGTTCTGTTATACATGACAGAGGCCCTTTAAACATGGACTTATTCTATATGGAAGTAGAATGAAATCCTTGCCTGGTAGAGAGGGGATTTTATTATAAACAAGGAAGGTATCTAATTGGCTGGGAGCACCCATTTATTATAGAGTTTTAGGGCTACTTGTCCCTTGTATGTTATAGGGGCTCCCGGGGGCTTTATATATTTTTCCACCCAGAAATCTATGGGGAGGATAGAGGCTACAATTTCGGTGATATAATCTCCGCAGGATTTCAGATTCCAAAATGTAGGTGCTTCCTGAATTACTGAAGTGGTCCGAAACAGGGAGCTCTGTTTCGGACCACTCCAAAAGTAAATCGGAGCTATCTGAGTAGACCCTTAAGTGTCAGCACTAATATACATTTTTTTAATTTGTGAATGTGTATACATCTTGCCAAGCAAACAAACTAGTGATGGAAAATACTTCAGTTTACACATGTAGAATATGCCCTTTTTATACAAGTTTGTAATTACCTTGTAAGCGATTTAAAAAAAAAAAAATGTTTATTTGACAAATACAATCATCCAAATATATTGACTGTGTTCGTTGTAGATTATATTACACAATAAAATATTTCTATACATGTTATATATCTACCATAAATTTTTGTGAAAGGATTTTGGGTACAAAAGAGAAAATTCACAATAATCACTATTTCTGCCTTTTGTGGTCAATATATTAATTTAAACAATAAACCCTACTTTCTAATCAATTGTTCATTTTACGTTAGTCCTTTTTTCAGCGTTTCAACCTGTTGAGTATGGTGTCTACAAAACTAATCTCTGGGGCTTGGTGGGCTAAGTAAACACCTTGGTGCAGATAATTCACAGCATGAAGAACAAACAAATAAGAAATAAGAGGTGGCCAAATGAGTGAAGTCACCCTGCAACAGGGTTTGAAAACCCCAGGTGTAAACCCTGCGCAAGAATAACTGAATAAAGCACCAATATGTGCTATGTGATAAAGGAAACAATTTACTTATATAGATAAGGTGTAAATTAAATAAAATAAGTGCTGGAAATGCTGAAAAATATAAACCAACCAATAGTGTTGTAATAACTATAAAGAATATATGTGGAAAATAATGCGTAGAATATACTCACAAGGAAGGCTCCATTAAAATAAACGGAGCAAAATAAGCACCATAAAAGGAAACTACATGCATCAAAGTATCCAGATATTTAATGAGGATAACACAGACTCGAATAAACAGGTAAAAAAACAGCTGAAGGTGATCCTTCTAAATTAGCCAACAACTTCTCTATGATGGCTAATGGCAATACATCGAAGAAAACATCCACTCTGGATTCACACTGTTCGACCATTGAACTTCCTTCATTATCTAGGAATAAAGTGGAATTTTTGAACTAATATTTTTTGCACACACAAATATCTAACGTAATTAGAGACTTGAAACAAGCAAAGGCGTCTGGTCCAGATGGGTTCACTTCCCTTTTTTATCAAAATTTTGCAATCATTACTTACACCTCTTTTGGGACGTGTGTACAACCCCATCTCCCCTATTCCAAAGCCTGGTAAAGATCCATCAATATCTGCAAACTACAGGCCAATTTCTCTTTTCAATTTGGATATTAAAATCTATTTAAAATCTTATTAGATCAGATACAGCTTGATCAAGTGGGCTTTATGGTGTGAAGATCAGGGGAGGATAGCACCCACAGGGTATTGCACATTATTGACAAAATCGATCAAAGAAAAATCCCCTCTGTATTTATGACCTTAGAAACCGAAAAGGCGATTTTTGCTTGAGACCATGCTGGTGTGTGGTCTGACAGGTCGTTTTATGGAATAAACTATGGTGTTGTACACTGTCCCAGGAACTAGGATCTCGAGTCCTTTTTAGTTCTAGATCCTTCAATATAAAGAATGGCACTAGGTGCGGATGCCCTTAGCACCACCTCCTATATGCCTTATCTATAGAACATATATTCTATAAGCTCCCACCCTACCCAAGTAGAATGATCTCACCAGCTGTTCCCATCTCCTATATCTTCCGATCCAGTACCAGCACTTAATTTGCTATACCACAATACAAAAAGCAAATGGCCCGATCCTCATTTTCCTAGAGTACCACAATTATGGAATAACCTCACAGACACCATCAAATCTTCCTCTAGTCTAAAATCCCTCAAGAGATATCTGTCAATATATCTAAATACAGAATCCACCTGTAATTGTGGTTGCCTATATTTTGTACCTGTTTGTTTCCTGTGTTAAATTTGTAATTTAATATTATATAGTACTCTATAGTAACAATGCAAAGTTAGTGGACCCAGGACATACTTGAAAATTAAAGAAATCTCAATGTATCATTCCTGGTAAAATACTTTATAAATAAATAACTACATATTCAGATAACTGTTTATTTATTGGATTGTGGCTCTGTCTGAATCATTTATTTTTTGTGGTGTAAGAGAGGAACTCTGAATGCCTCCGCCACCGTCATTGTTGAATTTCAAAAATGCTCTTGCAAGTTGAGGAGAGTCAAAAATTTCAGTACTTCCTTTGGAAGTGCAAGTGAATTTTATACTCTTTTCAAAAATGTCTCTGCATAGAGGGGTGAATTCTGTATGTATTACAGAAAGGTGGGCTGAATAGTCCTGGAATATAAGGCTGTGTTTTCCTCAAAATATTATGTCCCTGTTCTTTCAATAATTTCCTTGTAAATTTTGGGGGGCGGCCCCCAGCACTGAAAAAAATGTAAAAAAAAGTAAAAAATAAATCTAGCCCTTTAAAAAAAAAAAAAGACCGTGCTTGCAGGCAGAGACGGAGGTGAGAGGGGTTCAGAAGATCCCCCCTCACCTTCTCTGCCTGCCTGCAGGTTGCACGGGGCGCCCCGTACGCGCGGCGGGTCACGTGACCTGTCGGCACAACCGCCGGGGAGCCGAACAAGCAGCATGGAGGACACCATGCTGCCTGCCACTAGCCACCAGGGAAAGGTATGTGCTGGGGAAATAGGGGGATTTGGGGAAATTAGCAGGGGCTTATTAAATGGCAAATAACACTGGCATATTGGGCAAATTAGCAGGGGCATATTAAATGGCAAATAACACTGGCATATTATTTGGCAAATTAGCAGGGGCATATTAAATGGCAAATAACACTGGCATATTATTTGGCAAATTAGCAGGGGCATATTAAATGGCAAATAACACTCACATATTATTGGGCAAGTTAGCTGGGGAATATTAAAAGGCAAATAACACGGGCATATTATTGGGCAAATTGGCTGCGGGATATTAAATGGCAAATAACACTGGCATATTATTGGGCAAATTAGAAGGGCATATTAAATGGCAAATAACACTGGCATATTGTTGGGCAAATTGTCAGGGTCATATTAAATGGCAAATAACATTGGCATATTATTGAGCAAATTGGCTAAGGGTTATTAATGGCAAATAACACTGGCATATTATTGGGCAAATTGGCAGGGGCATATTAAATGGCAAATAATACTGGCTTAATATTGGGCAAATTGGCTGGGGCATATTACCGGTAAATGGCAAATAACACTGGCATATTATTGGGCAAATTAGCAAGGGCATATTAAATGGCAAATAACACTGGCATTTTGTTGGGCAAATTGTCAGGGGCATATTAAATGGCAAATAACATTGGCATATTATTGAGCAAATTGGCTGGGGCTTATTAATGGCAAATAACACTGGCATATTATTGGGCAAATTGGCTGGGGAATATTAATGGCAAATTATACTGGCATAATATTGGGCAAATTGGCAGGGGCTGATTAAATGGCAAATACTGGCATATTATTGTGGAAATTGGCTGTTACTTATTAATGGCAAATACTGGCATATTATTGGGCAAATTGGCTGGGGCATATTAATAGCAAATGATACTGGCTTATTATTGGACAAATTAGCTGGGGAATATTAAGGGCAAATAATATTGGCAATGTGTATGTAATGGGGTGATGGAGGCATGTAAATGGGGTGATGGGGCATGTCTTTGGTGTGCAACATGGGTTATGGGTCATGTCGTGGGTGTGCATCATGGGTAGGGGGGTGCCCAAAATGTGTCTTCCTAGGGCAGCACAAAACCAGGATACACCAATGGGTGTACCCTTTCTATCACCAATTTTTCGTGGGGATGTCTGTCGGAGAATATCTGGAAGCCACTGTTGTAGCATATCTATCAAGTCTTATGCTGGGACCGATTCCAGTATTCCAATGAAACAAAAATTGTTGCGCCGTGATCTATTTTCTAGATCATCAATATTGCCTTGGAGATCCAGAATGAGGGTTTGTTGATTTTGAATTCACATTTGATGCAAGCTCAAAGTCTCTTCCATCTCAGTTTGTCTATATTCCACTTTCTGGATGTGTTTAGCAGAAATTACCTTGGTCGTGTTATCAGTTACGTTTCTCAGCTCAGTGAACCGGCATCCATTAAAGTCATTAACGTTTTTGTTACTTCTAAAGCCGTGGCTGTGGCTTGTGAAGCCGTAGGGTGTGTGTTGTAGTTGTCAACCTGTTAACTGAAATCCACTTCAGGAGATCTGGGTCTAGAAGGTTTTTTCTTTGTCTGAACAAGTTTATTATTAAGTTTTGTAGGTTTGTTCATGTATATTTCCATTTGCTTAGTGTTTTAAAAGACAATTAACACATCAGGGTTATAACACACAGTAGTTTATTAGTGTGTAATGCAGTTTTGCGGAAGGATTTGCAAAGAATAAAAGCTCCACTGTTAAGATGGTAATATTCGGTCTAGCAGACGAGGGTGGTGGTGGTGGTGTAACATCTCTACGAGTACCAGCTGGTAGGACTTGTGCTTGCATATCAATAAGAACCCCTTCTGTGTCAGTAGGGACACATACCAACAAACATTTTAAATAACCAAAGAGGTACACATTTGTTGTAAGGGAGTGGCTGAGGGTGTGGCTAGAGTTGCCACTTTTTACTCAAAAAGGGTGCAGAGCCACTCGCTGTCCATACCAGATTGGGCTTCAGGCTCCTCTGTACAGGTGCCAGGAGCTCAATTCTTGTAAAGCATTTTGGATATCCCCTTATGTCAGTCTCTCTCCCTCATCTCCCCCTTTTGTCAGTACCTCTTATCTCCCCTTTTTGTTACTCCTCCCTCATCTCCACCTTTTCCCCCCACCCCCCCTGGGTTGAAGTACTCATAGTGCCAGAGAGAAGGACCTTTGCCAAACAGCTTTTGGCAGAGGTTCCCAGACTTTCTATAAATAAGTGGTGCCGGCACAACCATAATCTACGCTTTAATTGTCAGGAGTCTGATTAATGCATTAGCGCACACATTGATTGCATGTGTGCACTGTGTTTATACACAATAGTTATATTTCTATTGAACTCTGTGAAACCAATACACACCCCCAAAAATTCTGCTCCTAGACTTTCCCTCCAGGAATGCAGAATTGCCTGGTACTTTATCAAATAATATGGCACACTTTTAATTTTATTATAGTTGAACAACTTTGTGATAAATTTTGTGAAAACAAAATTCAGGCCAGTCAAATACTATAGAAATGCCCACCTATCTGGACCCCCCCCCCCCCCCCCATTTGATTAGCAGTCTACTAAAATTGGAAAATGTTGCAACCCGTTGTTCACTGAAGCAATGAATGTGAATTTGCACAATGATTCGAATACGCAAGTATAGATCATGTTGGAGGCCCCAGCGTGACTCACTGGTATTAGTCATTTATATGCAGGAGTAATACAAACCACATAACCTTCTAACAAAAATGTCCAAGACAACAGGTGCAGGCAACATGGCCCACCTTAACAAATGTGCCTTAATTGCGCCCTTCGTTTAATTTTTTTGTAACTCCATTGTTGAGGTTTTATTTCATATTTAAGGTGCTGTTCACAGACAATGCAGCCACGTGGCCTTTGCATGCACAACGGACTCTCCTTTTCTCTTAGTACTCAACTGGCCCCTGACACTTAGACAAGCTGGACACGTCTGCCTGGCTCCCGCACTGACGTCACCGTTCGGAAAATCCTCGCCCTTATCCTCTTCGGTAAGTTCCGTCGCCTGTCGGGCGATCCCGCTGCGTCATTCCTAGACACGCCCCTTTCCTCTCTGCACACACCGGTTTCGTAGCTATCGAACTGCGCATGTTCAGCTGCCATCTTGCCTTACCCACTCCCATCATTGCTTTCTCTCCACCCCCTGGCGAGCTGCATCTCCGGCTCTCAACAGCTCTCCTCCAATGCCGTGTGAGATTAAAGAGGGAGAAGGAGGGGCAGGCGCCGTGTAACAGGGAGCCGGAGCCCAGAGACACAACGAGAGGAAAGAAAGGCAGAGTCACGGGGGATAAAGAGAGAGAGAGAGGGGAGTCCATCTCCAACCGAATACCTCGCCGAGCGCTCCACATTACAGGGCGTCTTCCTAGAGACTCGAGCTAACCGGTGACAGGAAAGGGCCGAAGCGGCAGCTGTCTCCTCTCTCCCCCTGTCCTGTAAAGATGGGGCCGCCACCGGGCCCCGGACAGAGTGCGTGCTGATGGCTGTCAGTGATGGCTGCGTCCCCCGGCTGCTTCATCACCCGGGTACACAACCTACTCATTAACTGCCCTGCCTGTCAGCCGCCTGGATACAGGATAAATGCTAGTGCTGCTGCCCGCTGAGGATTGATACTGCTGATTGGATTGATCATTGTCATTAATAGGGAGGCGGCTGTGTGCCAGGACTTGGAAGTGACATTGCGTCTCTCCCATCCGTGAATCCCGCACCTCCACCTCTCGTTTATTGGGCACTACTGGAAACTGCGCACAGGAGCGGCTGACGTCTGCCTGCCTGTGTATATATATCTATCTATCTGTATATCTCGGCAGATCTCTGTGCGAGAGTTGCAGCTGTTTGATCTCAGCGGGAGAGCCCTTATCCCCCTTGGTGAGGGAAGTGCATCTTTGCACGTTTGGAGGAGTGGAGGTGGGTGGGCTGAGGGCTAGAGGAGGAGAATTAAAATGCACCAGCCGGATCCAGCCGCAGATCTTGCTGCCAGGAAGATGGCGCACCCGGCTGATATTCCCAGAAGGGGCAGCGGTGTCAGTAGCAACCCATCCCCGTTGAATGTAAGTGCTGGTGGGCATGTTCTGACCGGTGAAGATTATCCATCTTCTCTTCTAATGCAGACCCAACCAACATCATCCGCTCCTGGACCACCGCAACATCCTCCCCAGACATTGAACTTAATGCCCCAACCCCTTGTGCAGAGTGGGGCCCAGATTAAAAAGAAAAGCGGCTTTCAGATCACCAGTGTAACCCCTGCCCAGATTTCTGCTAATATGAGCTCAAACAACAGCATAGCAGAAGACACTGAAAGCTATGATGACTTAGATGAGTCTCACACTGAAGATCTGTCATCTTCTGAAATATTGGATGTCTCTCTATCTCGGGCTACAGATCTCGGAGGCCCAGAAAGAAGTTCCTCAGAAGAGACTTTGAATAACTTCCAGGAAGCTGATACACCAGGTGCTGTATCTCCAAACCAACCACACCTCCCCCAGCATCATATACCTCCAAATGTCCAGCAAAGCATCATGATCAATGGGAATGTACACCATCCTCACCACCTTCATCATCACCACCACCACCATCATCACGGACATCATCAACCTTCACATCCTGGATTATCTACTGCCTCTATTCCTGGAGGAACCCTTCAAAATCTTGCATCTGTGAAACAAGCTACAGCAAGTAGCTCTGACAGCACTGTTACAGCTGTACCTGTCTCTTCTGCACCTGCTGTTCCAAGTACAGGATCTGTACCACCTATAGTAAGAAAAGCAAGTGGCCCTGTAATTTCAGGTATGAGCCTTACAACAGGCGGGAGTACAACAAATAGTGGTAATATTGCAAGTGCAGGGGCACTATCCAGCACATTGCCCAGTGGTATACATTTAAATGCAGCCAGTGTCACCAGTAGCAGTAATGTAATTGCAGCACCTGGTAATATGAACACAAATTTACTAAGTACAGCTGGTAATGGAAGCAGTTCCTCATCTAGTATCCCTAACAATATGTCTGGCCCAGCTGCACCAGTTGGGCCATCTACAGGGCAGCAACCTGCTGTACCTACTGCTGCACCTTCTACTGCAACATCTAGATTTAGAGTTGTAAAATTAGATTCCAGTACTGAACCCTTTAAGAAAGGCAGATGGACGTGTATGGAATTTTATGACAAAGAAAATGCAGTTCCATCTGAAGCAGCTGCTGTAATCAACAAAGCTGTAGAAAGCATTAAACAAAATCCACTTGAAGTGACGTCTGAGCGAGAGAGCACCAGTGGAAGTTCAGTCAGTAGCAATATCAGCACACTGAGTCACTATACAGAAAGTGTTGGCAGTGGAGAAATGGGGGCCTCTACAATGCAACCGCAAGGATTTCAAGGGCTTGTCCCACCGCAAATGGAATTCAGCAACACTGGGGCTCCGAATATTCCAGCACCTAACATACCCCAGAGTATTTCTCAGTCTCAACTTGCACAGTTACAGATACATTCACAAGATGCTAGTTACTCCCCACAGAAACAAGTAGTACAGCCTGCTCAAGCTACTTTGAATGCTACTACTGGTGTTCAGCCATCCACTGTTAATATTCTTGGAGTACAATCCTCCTTAGGCCATCAACAGCCACCAGTTTCTACAATGCTCCCACAACAGTTGCCATATCCTCAACAGGCACAGCCCATACAAAGTCTGCCAGCTGTTCAGCAGCAACATTTACAATATGCTCATCAACAAACTGCTCCTACTCAGATGACCTCTGGGCATGTCATGGCAGTGAATCAAAGCTCTGTTCCAGGGAATTTACCAGAATATCTGCAGCATCCACAAATACTCCAAACTGCTGTAGCCCCTGTGCAGTCAAGTTCTGCAGGTGTTGGAAGCCCTGCAACTGTCCCTGTTGTTCAAGCACAAGTAATGCAGACTCAAATCCAGTCTTCAACCGCACAAGCTCCACAAACTGTAGCCCCAACACAGCCTATGGCACATGCCCAGACCACTATGCCTCCAGCAGGTGGCCAAGGTATTGGAGTTGCCCAACCAACAAATATATCAACTGCAGTACATCAGGCAGCTACAAGTCAAACACCAACACTTGTTATACAACAGTGTGTCCCAATTTCTTCTCAACAGGTGTTGCCACCATCACAAGGAATGCAGTTAGGTGGTCCAGGCCATCCACAACAAGTAATTCCTCCTCAAACTACAATGCTCCCTGCAAAGCCTCAAACACAACATATTGAACCTGCTGTTCAAGGAATAACAGGCCAACAAGTACCAGTTAGTCCTCTGCTCACAGCCACCAATGTTCCTGCTGTTCAGCAACTGAGTGCCAGTTTGGCTTCTGGTATATCTCAGGCTACAACCAATTTGGCTCCACAGCTAACTGTAGCTCAGCAATCACCTGCGCAAAATGGGAATTTGGCTCAAAATGTTAGCCAGGCACCTGCTATTTCAACTATAGCAGCAGCAGCAGCACATAGCATGTCCCTTCAAATGGCACAAAGTGTTGGCCAGGGCTTTACACCCTCACTCATCCAGTCAGTGGCAAGCCAGATTGAAGATGCCAGACGTTTGATGGAGCATTCAGTAGCTGGCTTATCTCATGTTGGTGAAGTCATTGGTTTGGATACCAGTGGTGCTGGGTCTCTGCTCCCTCTGAAGTCATTGCCCCTGTCAACAGCTCTGGTTGATGGTGAAGATGAAAGGTAAGGAAATGAGTTGTGTATCATATGAAATTGGCAATTGTGTAATTCTGAACTCTTCATCACACTTTCAATCAAGTGCTCCAGCCCTCCCTTTTAAAAGGATTGGTATGTTTTGATGTTGTAACCTTACTCACTAGTTATTATTGGATTGCAAGATGTAAGAATGTTGGTTATTGACTCTTAACAGAAATCTTCTTTAATCCATTAGACTTGAAGAAGTTTATTATTTGCTATAACATTGTGCATGTTAACTGTAGGCCACAAAACCTTGCACGACAGAAATCCTAGATGGGCCCAGCACACTGCTAGTAGTGAACGAGTGATGGTTTATTGCTCTCATTAGTGGAAACATTTCAGCTTAAACAAGCTTTTGTCAAGCCTTCTCTTGTCTTATTATTTGGGTTACTTGGTGACCTAAAAAAGTAATGCCATTGCATTTTTATGTAATGCGAAAAAGGCCTACATTGTAAAGGTAATATGGCTGTAAATAGTTGCATACTTCTGGTTTCTGTCATACAGGTTCACACCGTATAAAATGTAATGAGTTGTGTAGGTTATATGCCATGACTATTATTAAATGGTATTTGTACATGGACAGTTGCATTACTTCCCCCTAATGTGGCCAAAGGTACATGAGTGGAAGTTAGCAGAGGTGAAAATGATACCAAATTCATTTAATGTAGCTTTTGAATTGATTCACATACGTTAAACATTTTGGATGTTCATTACCATGTGTACAGTTAGTGTATATTTAAGTATTGTTTCATTTTCAGAATGATAAAGGCTTCAAATCTATTCACACTCACAAGTTTAAAAATGTGTGAAACAGATCAGACCTCGAATATATTTTTTTTGATACAACTTATCGGACCAAAAGTTTAAAACTTGTCCTGAACAACTACATAGATGGCTGTTTTTCAAATTTCCTCAATCGGTTGGTAGACCACACTGGTATCTTCAATTGAAACCCAAATCTTTTTAGATAAAGCACAGCTTTCTTTATCAGACCCCTCTAAATCTGTCTTCAAACACATTTATTGTTCAGTCTGTAACATCCTTAAACTGTCTCTTGGCAACACTGAATATTGCATTAGACCTGATCTGTATAAAAAGGTGTGATTACACATTTTTAACTTTGTGCCGGTCTTTGCATCTTACAAAAAAAAACTACTGGGCAAACACCAAATACGTGTATTTAAAATTGCAAATGTCTCGAATTCCTTGCAGCTGATATCTTTCATTATGAAAATATACTTTTTGTGTTAGATGTCCAAACATGTTCTTTAATAATTGTGCAACAGGATCGACCTTTAGTTTCCTGTATGGACTTTAATGTGGAAGTGAATTTGAACCTTCCTTCTTCCTTGCCTCATATGAGGTTGCATGGTTGAAATCTTGAATATCCTCCCTGTCTGATATGCAATATCCATGTTGTCTAGTAGTTCACATTTTTGATTACCTGAACGAGGTACATGCCTAGGTGTTCTGTTGCATAAAGTAGCTTAGGTTGGAAAGACTTGCATCCATCAAGTTCAACCTTTTTTCCTTGTTGATTTTAAAAACATGTGATAGATGCATCTCTATATAATTGGTAAATTATTTGGCAGATAAAACTGTTTTTAGTTTTAGCAATCTATCAATAAGTTCACAAAATAGTGATTTATTAGGTATTGTGTAGTATACCTATACACACTCCTGCCCACTTAAGATCTAATTTTCACTCTCAGCTTGAGACTTTTTCATTTTTTTTTAGGCGAGGTCTCTTCCTTTTTCGCCTATCAATAAGTTGATTGAAGTGCACATGTAGTCCAAAAAGGTAGGCCTCCTTTGGGTACACCATTTATAAATGAACTGGCTAAATTACCAGCAGAGAGAAAAATGGATTGGTATGTTTTCCCCACATTGCAGGGAGAACACACTGGTGCAGTGTTTGGCATATGATTCCTGGTATTGCATGCTGAGTGTTGTTGGAGACTGCATGTATGAACACCATATCCACACCATCCAGATAAAGCTGCACAACTTGGAGAACTTTTTTTTTTTTTTTGTTAGCATTTGTTAGCAGTCTAGGTAGCGGAATGTATAGGTGAAATTTTAATTCTTGGCTATCATGTTAAGCTTTATTTTAAGAGCATTTAAAAAAATTTTTTTTTTCTTTTCTGTTTCACAGGATGTATATTTATAGTTATGAAGGCATGTGCAGAATGGGCGTGGATACTGTAAATTGCTGTAGATGGCCTAGGTAGCCGAAAGTAAAAGTCAAAATTCACTTGTCATACTCCTAAATATTATTAGTTTAGGAGTTAAAGCAATATAATACTTACCTCTTTCTGTTACCAGTCCTCCTGCGGTACAGGCTGCAAGGAAGTGGATGGTTTGCCTGCGCACTCACCCAGCACACCGTGACATTGATCCAATGCATTCCAGGGGAATGCATAGGTGTTCCATCCACTTCCTTGCGGAACCAGAAGGCGACAAGCAAATTAAGAGATCTCAGTCTTTAATTTTTAGGAGGTGTTTTACTTTGTACACCAATATGAGTAAGCTTTCTTGCGAGCATCCATAAATTCATTTGTGGAGCATTGATATTACTGATTTAAGAGAAATAGTGTTCAAACAATGACCTGAGCATGTGGTTTAATAGAAATTAATCCTCCCTGGTTTTTTTTTTTTTTGCTCTTTTTATTAACCTGTAAGGGGCATTTTTACTTAACTGTACCTTTTTATAATCCGTTGTCTTACCAGTCAGCCATGTATACATCACAGCATCTTTTCCGATTTCCGACGATTGATTATCTTAAAGTTGATTAGAATGTTGTAGCTGTCTGAATATGAATGAAGTGGAGGAAACGTTTTATAACAAAACTCGCCCATTCTCACATACATTACTGTACTCTTTTTGTTACTCCACTTTTATTCCTTTATTCTGGACACTTTTGATTAACAAAGAAACCAGAAATGTTACTCTTGCTTATTGTAATCTAGAAATAAGCCAGTGAATTTCCACTGCCACTTTGTATAAAGAGAATGTTGATGATGCTGTTGCCAAACTTGGATGAGAACAAAAGGCCTTTTGTTAACACATTCAGTGCTGTAGATCATTGCTGTCCATAACTTGTTTACATGAATTTAATATGTATTATACAAAAGATGGGTAGTGCACTCTCCTTTCAAACATGTTATGTGAATATGATGCTACTGTACCAGCAGCTGCTTAAATGCAGCAGTGGTGTGTGTTTCTATCACAGATATAGGTCAAGCGGTCAGTGGTTCTCACCCCATTACCACAAACAGTCCAACCTTGATGGTTTATCCATATGAACACACCCACTTTCAGTCTACAAAATATACTTTGTGGCCTCTTAGATCCGTATATGTTCATCCATTTGAAAGAAATCTGCATCCTGATTTGAAGACTATCACTGAGAATACTTGTAACTCGGATAACTAATTAGGTTGTCATGCCAACTGGTGCATCTTTGATTCAGTTTGATTGTGCACCGGGGCCGGATCTTTTTGAATGAAATCTCACTTGCAGTTAAGCTAACCGAAGTATCGGTTGACAACCAGCTCAAATTCAGGTGGGTCTATGATCTGTTTCTATAATTTCACAGCTTAAATATTTTGCCCAATGTTCCAGTTTTAATTAACTGTTAGCCAGCTGAAGCAAGGTTTTCACTTAAGTGAGTACAACTGAAGCATCCTTAAAGTGTGTTTAAAGGACAACTCCACTGTATGTTTCACTAGTGCTGCCATGTTTCAATGGGAAGCGGCCAGCTTGGTCTGGTCGGCAACAGGCTCTCGCTGCAAGTACGGAGAGAGACCCTTGTTTTGCATGGGATCAGCAGAGGGAAAACTTAACTAATGTCCCCTCTGCTGATCCCATGCAAAATGATCTCTCTGCAGTTGTGGAGAGAGACCCTGGCACTCTTCAGAACATCATCAGACTAACGGGATAAATGAATTTGGGATAATTTTTATTTTTAAGGAAGCAATGGTTAAAGTTTTTTATCGTGCAATACTGTAATCTGATACATTGTTCTGTCAAGCTATGGGTAGTTTGACATGTATATCTTTTTGTAAGTTACTTTATATGTAGGATGGATTTAGTTTTTGGTATGTGGGGACTGAAGTGGCACAGTAACAGGTGTGTGCCTCAATATCAGATGTTTAAGCCAGCTCTGCATACACAACTGGGGTATTTGCAAGTGTTTATTTGGTACGCATGTGCAGAATCAATTTGCACAAAGTATTTTCTTTGGTGTCCCAGAGGTTTCAAAACTTCTCTTTTAGAGAGACAGTTTCGAGGTGTATTGATAAAGTTAATACCTATTTAGTATTAATGGCTTTTAAACTTTTTAAAGGTAAGTCAGGCCTTTTTGCCCTCCCTTCCTTTGTATTTACCATTCAAGAGGACAGTTAATTTGGAAAGATCCGATTGCAATGTTAAGAGTAGGGCAGGGCAATAGATGTAATTTGTGAGCATGTACAGTAAAACTTTTTTGTTTTGTTGCGGTTGCATTCAGCAGTAATTTGGGTGGTGCAGGATAACGGTGACATATATTGTGACATCACTGACATCCTACGCATGTAACATCCAAGGTTCAGGACTGAACATCTAAGCCAGTGATGTTTGTGCCTTTTTAAACGCGCAGTAACTGAGAAACTGCACAAATCTCTTCTCTACTCTCCCTTTTACGTGCTCAGAGAATAAGATAATCCAGATTCTCTGTCTCTGTACATGAAAAACACAATTTTTATTTTAATAGTCGCTCTAATAATAATTTCTACACATACTGTTACATCAAAGAGGAAAATAGGTTTCGGTACAAGTGGAAACATTGCTTTAGAAATCTTACTCAGAAACTTGCCTGTCAGTGGTACTATTTTGTTTTCATTTTTTTGTTTATGCATTATGACATGTATGCGAGCACTATTTGCAGAACATGCATTCTGCCCTAACCTAACTGAGTTTTCTGGAGTTTACACTTCACTAGCGATGTACTTAAAGGTCAATACAGTCTAAAAACTATGAACTGATTAATGATTTTTAATATCCATCCACTAATTTTTTTCTTTCTTTATACATTATTTCTTGCTAAAACTTAGCTTTTCACATTACTTATTTTACTTTTTGTCTTTACCTCTATGGCAATTTATCTTATAATCTTCTGAATCTAAGTGAACTTGTCCAACTAGAAAATGGTTTGTTTCTAGGTAAATGGAAATTAAATTTTACATCATGTAGCAGTAAAGGAAATATTTTATGTGTTTTAAAACCTTTGATGAATGATGTCCATTTCATGTAGTATTGTTAAGATTAAGTACCCCAGCATGACTATTGTTGTGCACAGAATTTTTTTTTTTTTGTATAATACCGTATTTGCTCGATTATAAGACAAGGTTTTTTTCAGAATTTTTTTTTCTGAAAACTACCCCTCGTCTTATAATCGAGGTCTTCTTATAATCTGACCTCAAATTGAGGTCAGATTATAAAACATGGATCCAGGTCCCCAGCAGAGCTGCAGGGGACCTGGATCCCCCTCTCTAACAGCAGGGGAAGTCTGCGCGATGAGCGCAGACTCCCCTGCTTCCGCCCGGCACGACCGCCGGGGCTTCTGTGAAGAAGCCGGGTACTTCCGCTTTCGTCACAGAAGTCCTGGCGAGCGTGCCGGGCGGCAGCAGGGGAGGTCTGCGCTCCTCGCGCAGACATCCTCTGCTGCCCCACTAGGCACCAGGGAGAATCGGGCAACTGGGGGATGTCTGCACGATACGTGCAGACATTCTCCATGCTGCCCGACACGGCAGACTATTATGACGGACCAGCTGTCCGTCATAATAGAGTGCCTTGTCGGGCAGCATGGAGAATGTCTGCACGTATCGTGCAGACATCCCCCGGCTGCCCCCACTAGACACCAGGGATCAACTTCCAGGTGAGGGGGAGGGAGGGGGAAGAGAGACATGGGGAGGGAGGGGGGCAGAGACAGGGGGAGGGAGGGGGGCAGAGACAGGGGGAGGGAGGGGGGCAGAGAAGAGACGGAGGGGGGGGGGGGAGACAGGGCCACAAGGGAAGGGAGGGGGGAAGAGAGCTACAAGGGGGGGAAGAGACAGAGGGAGGGGGGCAGAGAGAAACAAGGGGGGGGAAGAGACAGAGGAGAGGGGGGAATCAAAGGGAGGGGGAAAGAGACAAAGCTGGGGGCAAGGGAAAGAGAGGCAGAATTGGCACATAAAAGGAAATAAAAACAAATGCATTTTTTTATATCATTTTTTATTAAAAAAGCAATTTACATGTTAATATATACAAGTTTAACTTTTTTTCCTATAGGGTAGTCTTATATTCAGGCTTTTAGTTTTTTTTCCTAAAGGAATATCCAAAGTTTGGGGGGTCGTCTTATAATCAGGGTCGTCTTATAATCGAGCAAATACGGTAATATATATCATTTTCATGCCTAACCTTAATTTTACCCTAAATCTGTGCAATCTACAAAAAGACTGTCCTTTGCTGTTTAAACATGAGACTGAAGAACAGCTTGGAGTTACTGTTTCAATCAACACCTTTTGGTTTCTTGTTAGTACTCCTTTACATTTCCTCTTGAGTGAGATTTCGGTGGTGCATTTTCCCTTTCCAGAAGGCACTCCAGCTGTTTGTGTGTAAAGAAAGGTATAATTATTAATTTAACAGCATTCAATATTAAAAGTAGGAAAAAAAGTTTCTATAGCAGTGTTTAATTGTTCTTCAAAAGCAATGTTTAATTTGATCTCCTTGCAGACACGCCTTACGTAATTTTACACTTTATTTTTAGTTCACCAATTTTATTTTTAGAACTGATTTTCTGTGTGACATTTTATATGCCTGGAAATATTGAAATGCCTTGCAAAAATGTCTCAACTGGTGTCTCCTACTTTGCTTTACCTTTTTTCACTGGCTCACAATTTTGATCTATTTAGCTAATGTCTGCAAGTATTTGTAAAGCCCTGAATGAAAGTGTTTTTCTAGATTGTACAGTAGGACGTTCGTAAGTTGGGAATTAAAACAAACCCCCCTTGATTAAATAAGTGACAACATTAAGTTAAATTAATATTTTGGTAATCAGAGTAATGATAGGTTGGGGGGAGGGGAGATGGTTTAAAGACTGTGGTAGACATACATACATACATACATACATACATACATACATACTTATACAGTCAGTCATACATACATACATACATACTTATACAGTCAGTCATACACAGACAAATGTCAGACATACCAGTGAGCACAATACCCGGCTCCAGTTCTGATTTCCTAGTCGCCATGATGACCTGGCGCCCGTGGTTTGTCGAGCTCTGCTCTAGAAAATGATTGATTTGTGTGTGTGCATACCACATTGTAGTGAAAGTTTTATTTTAAAATAAAAGGGTCCGATTCATGAACATAATCACTTTTTGTGATTAGTAACACTTTATTGTTTAGTAGCGCCTACACCATTCCCCCGCCCCCTTTTATTCACAAATAAGCAGAGAATACCAAAATAAAATGAAGTAAGTGCTCCTTTTAAAAAAAATAAATAAAAAACTTTAACATTACTACTTGAATTCATTGTATTTTTTCCCCTTTTAACGCTGTTTCAATATATTTCTTTTTATGATCATATAACCTACACAGTTATTCATGGCTTGACACATACCGGTCACCATGGTGACCCAGAAATTACACGTTGTGCCCGGTATCAGCACGGCGCCCCTCACTGTTGGCACAGATATTTTTTTTCTTCTTCACTAAAGCTCAGCGCCAAGGGTAATGTCTGTCTGGACTGCTCCGCCCTGTCAGCATTGTGCTGTAAAATCAGAGCGCGGGATGTCGCATGACACCCTGAGGCTCAGCAGGAAGTCGTAATGGTCTGTGCCTGGAAGACCTGCCTTGAATAGAAGTGATCCCCCTCCCCTGCAGTGAGGTAAAGCAGCAGGGAAGAGGGACACATTGAATGATGCACTTCTTTTCATTAAAACAAAAATGAAACGGCTGCATATGTGACAATCACTGTCTGTCTGATTGTATGTATGTGATTTTTGCTGGCTCCTAAATCTAAAATAAATGCCATGTCCTGCAGTAATTCTATACACGCCATCGCTTAAAATTCAGCTTGTGGTTACATTAAAAATATTTTTTAGTTTTTTAGTAGCACCCATAAAACCCCAGGTATTGCCTATAGGTCACATCATTTTTGCATTGGTTTAGCGCACTGTTCTGAGGAGCCAGGACAGCACTATATTTTTGTGTTCGTATGTATGTTAATAATGGCACTCTTCCTTACACACACAGATGCCATTTTACAACGTCCTTATTTATTAAGGCATCACTCACTGGCCTGATGCAAAAATATAGGAGGTTCAACATAAAATGGGCAGCGCACTATTAAACATGGTCTGAATACTTAATTTCTTTTAATCCATGTTTTTGTGTAAATCTGCGCTTTTAATGATTACATTCAGCTGCGCCTGTGCAATGCTGGACAAAGACTGTCTGGGTAATTTAAGCTGCTGACAGAGCAAGGAATGTTGGCCGGCTGAATTGGTGGAATGCCAATGAAAAATTAATTAAAATCAGCAGTCCTGGTTACCTTTTTTTTTTTTATTGTTTTATGTATGAAGGGGAAAATTGTTAAATATTTGAGTTTTGTAGAGCAGTGGTTTCCACCTTGCTTATATTCACAAGAGGAGTTTGTGAGTATCTGTCATAATGGGTTCTGTTTGCATTTGTCAATATTGGGCACAGTGATCTGTATTTTATGTAACTATTTATTGACTCATACTTTAGCCCAGTATGAGTCTTGTGATGGAGAAGGTCACAGACCGTTGTTGCGCCAGTTCATTAAAGGATATCTCTCTAGTCTTGAAACAAACTGGACAACTGCATATTAAGCCTGACCATTTAACAAAAATATATCTATTTTTTTGTTAATGTTTAGTCTTTCCAATACATAACTTTGAAAAAATACCTTTTTTGCAGATATTCTACTGGAAATTAAGCCGCCAACATGATCTATGCCAGAGATTGGTGTCTCTAGTTTATTCAGAGTGACATTACACAACTATACCCCCCCATCATTGCTATATGGGGAAAAAAAGGGTGAGGCGGTAATCTATGCGTAGAGCAATAGAAAATTTTATCCAAACAGAGCCTCTTGCTGTGTGAGCAAGAGCAGAAGAGAAGGCTAGCTGGAAATTGTGACCAGGATTTCTAATGATTTAAACTGTACATGTACAGGTTAGCCCAGGGCTCGACAAACCCCCGGCGCCAGGTCGCCATGGCGACCAGGAAATCAGACCTGGCGCCCGGGTAACGTGAGCCCCACGTGGTGCCCTCGGCAATGGGATCTTCTTTTTTTTCCCCCTTTTCTTTTTTGCAGCAGCGGTGCACGACGGAGCAGAGTGAGTGCACCGGCTGCACAGACTTCCTGCTCCGCCCCCTCCCGCACCGCGTTATAGCTGATCACTGGGGAGCATAGCAGGGAAGCTGCTCTGTGCCACCGGGCTGCAGCGAAAACCCCCCATAACCTACTTTCTTGTGTATGTGTCTGTCTGGATGTGTTTGTGTGTACATGTGTGTGTGTGTGTGTACATGTGTGTGTGTCTGGATGTGTTTGTGTGTACATGTGTGTGTGTGTGTCTGGATTTGTTTGTGTGTACATGTGTGTGTGTGTGTGTGTGTGTGTCTGGATTTGTTTGTGTGTACATGTGTGTGTGTGTGTGTGTGTCTGGATTTGTTTGTGTGTACATGTGTGTGTGTGTGTGTGTCTGGATTTGTTTGTGTGTGTGTGTGTGTGTGTGTGTGTGTCTGGATGTGTTTGTGTGTGTGTGTGTGTGTGTGTCTGGATGTGTGTGTGTGTGTGTGTATATGTGTGTGTGTGTGACTGGATGTGTGTGTGTGTGTGTGTGTGTGACTGGATGTGTTTGTGTGTGTGTGTGACTGGATGTGTTTGTGTGTGTGTGTGTGTGACTGGATGTGTTTGTGTGTGTGTGTGACTGGATGTGTTTGTGTGTGTGTGTGACTGGATGTGTTTGTGTGTGTGTGACTGGATGTGTATGTGTGTGTGTGTGACTGGATGTGTTTGTGTGTGTGTGTGTGTGTGTGTGTGTGTGTGTTTGTATGTATTTGTAGAAAAACAAGGTGTAACAGGTTTCGCACTCAGAAGTGGAGGGTGCAAGGAGAGGACTTTCACCCTAGTGAAATAAAGGATCCTGTATGTATATGGGACAGACTATGTGTCTGTGTGTGTCTTTGTGTTTATGTGCCGTTGTCTGGCTCCTAGATTTTTTTTATCTGGCTCCTAAAACTCAGATACATTTGTCATGCCCTGGGTTAGCCACTCCAGATGCATCAAAACTTGTTTGGCAGGAGAGTTACTTTATATATGCTGTTGCACACAAGCTGACCTATGTACCGTATTTGCTCTGCAAAATCCCCCTCATCTTATAATCAAGGTTTTCTTATAATCTGTCCTCAAATTGAGGTCAGATTATAAGACATGGATCCAGGTCCCCAGCAGAGCAATGAGCGCAGACTCCCCTGCTTCCGCCCGGCACGACCGCCGGGGCTTCTGTGAAGAAGCCGGGTACTTCCGCTTTCGTCACAGAAGTCCCGGCGAGCGTGCCGGGCGGCAGCAGGGGAGTCTGTGCTCATCGCGCAGACCTCCTCTGCTGCCCCACTAGCCACCAGGGTAAATCGGGCAACTGGGGGATGTCTGCACGATACGTGCAGACATCCTCCATGCTGCCCGACACGACCAGCTGTCTGTCATAATAGACTGCCGTGTCGGGCAGCATGGAGCATGTCTGCAAGTATCGTGCAGACATCCCCCGGCTGCCCCCACTAGCCACCAGGGATCGAGGTAAGGGGAAGGGAGGGTGGCAGAGAAACATGTGGGGGGGAAGAGACAGGCGAGGGGGGAGTGGAGAGTGAGACAAAGCTGGGGGCAAGAGAAAAAGAGAGGCAGCATTGGCACATAAAAGGAAATAAACGCAAGACATGCATTTTTTAAATATAATATTTTATTAAAAAAGCAATTTACATGTTAATATATACAAGTTTTACTTTTTTCCTATAGGGTAGACTACCCTATAGGAAAAAAGTTAAACTTGTATATATTAACATGTAAATTGCTTTTTTAATAAAATATTATATTTAAAAAATGCATGTCTTGCGTTTATTTCCTTTTATGTGCCAATGCTGCCTCTCTTTTTCTCTTGCCCCCAGCTTTGTCTCACTCTCCACTCCCCCCTCGCCTGTCTCTTCCCCCAGGCTTTCAGGCTTTTAGTTTTTTTTCCTAAAGGCAGGGCTCGACAAACCCTTTTTATTGGGTAGTTTATAAAGTTTTTCATTTTTAAATATGTCCTGCCAAGTACTTTGCCTAATACTTCTATACTGAACAGTTCATTTCCCTCATTGCTGCCCAATATCCACACAATGTGACTAATGAGTAGAACAATGAGACAAACACTGCACAAACAACACAACCTTTTTAAACTCTTCCACCCCCCCCCCCCCTCCTTTCCCACCACACTGCTGCATTTACTGCGTCTCTTGGTGGGAGTCTGTGTATGGAATGTAGGAGAGATCTGTACCTATACCCGTGTTTGGATACTGTCATTGTGTCCTGTGACCAGATCAGCCAGTTTGCTTCAGATTAAAGTTTACTGGTTATTTGTAGGATGGTAAAATGTCAGTCAATTTTAAGCTCAATGTAAAAATAACTCTTATCTAATTTGCTATTTAGAGTTCTTTATTGCTGTAGTATCTTACGGAGATTGGTGTTTATGCAGATTATAGTTTTCAAAAATCAAACTGAATTCTGTTTTCCTCAAACAGTGTTTTAGTGTTCTGGAGTATGTCAAATGTATGAGGCAGGGAATTAAAACTGAAAAGCCTTCTATGAATAAAATATTTTCAGGAAGCCATTCTCTTGCTTGAAAAATGTAATTGTCAGCACAGTCATGGCTTTAAATAGCTTTGTAGACGTTGCTGAATGGACACTTGGCTGTATGCCAAGAAACTCTTCCATATAGAAAAAACGGTAAAAATATGTATCTTTTATCAATAATATACACGCTTCAGTAAACGTAGCCCATTGTTATTCACAGGTCTCTCTTTAAGATCCTTGCTCCAGTCACTGTTACGGCCCAAATATTCTATTTCTTTTCAGCTGAAAGGGTTCACCAATTCTGCAGTTTTGATTACTGAAAAGCAAACCTCCAAACAAAAAAATAAACAATTTTGTTATCTGTATCCCAAGTAGTCTTCTCTCCCAGTCATCTTTCTGAATTGCTACTGATTTCTTGTTATTAAACTGAACAGGTCTTATATTAACTTCTCCTATTTTTCATTCCATGCATACATATGTATGCTCTTCCATATATTTTGCGAGAGACCCATAACATTTACATGGTGTCCTGAGAAAAATAAAAGGCACTGTCGCCAAAACATTGTTATTACTGTGAGTGTAGAGATAAATAAAAAAAAAAAACTAATAATAATAATAATTAGCATTATCTATACATTGTGTTAGCAAAATTTCAAGCAAATGCCTAAATTGGGAGAAACGTGTTTTAAATGTGCCTGTAAAGTCTCCAGTTTATGACCTCACCAGTGGCTTGATATGCAAATTACACATTTCCCAGGTCATTTGCATATCGGGCCACTGATGATATCAAACTGGAGACTCCACAGACATATATTTAAAGGGACTGGATCATCTAAACATTGTTTTTACTGTAAATATAGACAATAAAATATATACAACAAATAACAAAAATAGTGAAAAAGTGCGCTTAAACCAACACTTAATATACAACAAAAAAAGGGGATTACCCTTAATATGGTAGCAATCCTCTAGGTAAATACATGGAGGGAAAAACAAAAAATAATGATTATATAGTGTAGTATTTCAGTGCAAAACCAGGGAATGTGAAAATACACTCACATATCCCTGAGCAGTATACTGCTCAGTATATCAAGCCTCATGGGAGCCCATGTAGGGTAGATGATCCACACGTATCCCAGAAGATGAGAGAGCAGAGGAGAGACGTTAGTAGGGGTATAAAATTTATTGTAGAAAAAGTGTAAAAGATCTTACATTAAAAGTAAATAGGATCCAACAGGAATATGTAGAATACAATCAGTCCCAATGTCCTCAGATAGTCCCAGCAAGTCTCCTCCTCTCCACAACGCGTTTCGCCCAGTAAAAATGGGCTTTTTCAAGTGTGCTCTCTCCATATCTTCTTTTCCATTTTTAAATCTCCCGCTGCGCGCGACTTCCGGGTGTCGCGCGTGATGACGTCACACATTCAGCGTCCATTAGCCGGCATCTTCAATTCTGCAGCTCGCGTCTCCCCGTCAGGACGCCTCTGCAGTTCCTCCTCATATGCAATGTTGTTCCACATCGTTCAGATTGTATAAAAAACAATAATAAAAGCCTTCAGAATCTCTTTTTGTGTCTGATTCCAGTTTATTTTAACCCTTTCGACTCTGGGCAAAACCAAATTGCACATCCCAAAGTATAGGGTGTTTCTTTTAACCCTCTCAGGGATGAAATATAAATATTCTCAATAGATTGTGTGCTACAAATATTTTAACCCTTTGGGTTTAGGCATATATTAAATCTTAACCCTATGGGGTCTGGCACACATTAAATAACACAATAAAAACAATAAGTAATATGAAGTTAAAAATAACAATTAATTATGCTCAGAGTCCAGGGTAAGTATGAGTCATATATAACTATATATAACTGTTTTTCTCAATAAAATATATACATTTGTATTAACAAAATTGCATGCCTGTTAAGAGAAACATGTGTTTTAAATGTCTGTGGAGTCTCCAGTTTGAAATCACCTGTGGCCTGATATGCAAATTCCACATTTCCCATTGAACAGCAGTTCATTTGCATATCGGGCCAAAGGTGATGTCATAAACTGGAGACTCCACAGACTCATAAAAAAAAAAAAAAAAACCATTTTCCTAATTTAGGCATTTGCATGCAATTTGCTAAGTCTATTTTTACTGTGCATGTATAGTACAAAAAATTGTAGGTGATACATTCCCTTTTAAAACTTTTTATTTCCTTCCTTCCAAAAATTATCTTTATGACATGAATTCAGAGTGTATTACATGAAGACTTTTGAACATTATGGAAAGTCGCAAATGATTGCAAGTTCTTTCCCCTAGAGACAAGCAAATCCTGAAATACGATTCAAATACTGAGAATGAAATTCTCAAATGAAGCAATATGCATTTCTGTCTCTAGGGGCGCTGCAGGGAAAAGGGTTTCACTTTTTAGTTTGTTTGTGGCTGGACTCATCTTGTTGAATGCTGATATACAGTAGTTGATTTTGTTTGATTTTGAAGGAAAAAAGCTAAGGGGTTACCTGTTATGTACAGTTGAAATGTTTTTTTTTTTTTTTTAATATATACAGAACTTGTTAAACTTGTAACAAAATTTTGGTTTTAAAAAGCAAATTCAGTTGTATTTAATTAATAAGCTGTTTCTATTTATTTCAAGCATAATACTTTTGTATTCAGTGTATTTCATGTTGCCAGTCTAACAATTTGTAAAACTACTTCACTCATAAACTTGGGGGGTAATTTTAAAAAATACAATATTTTTTTTTTTTCCCCATGACTTCAACATTTTACATCTCTACATCACTCATTCTTAAGTGAAAAACAAATACATTTTAATTGCACAAAACAAACATTTGGACCCTTCAGAGATGGGTCTTTGTCAGAGTCCTTTACAAAATGAGGAAAACAGGCCTATTTTTTCTCCTTTGTACATGCCTCTGACAACCTATCTCTGTTAGGATGATACGTTGGTATTGTACAATTTAAAATTCGTTTTTTTCACTAAAGACTTTATGCGGTTGGTGACACATGGGCTATGTGCTAGCCACATCATGGACGCAATGAATACATGCACATCACGCAGTTACGAAATGAGATAGCTTAGTGCCTCTGTATCTGCTAAGGCCCCCTCTTATACATGCAATTGGTGTGACTGCCAATCACATCGAACACGTGTATAGCTGTCAAAGCCACTGCCTGGTTTTACAGCTTTAATCTCTCCCTGCCCTGCAGTAGTCATGGGGCATGGAGAGACTATTTACACTAAGTGCAGGCTCCTCCTGTCCCCCCAAGAGCCTCCCACTTTCCACCGTGGGTTAGTGTGTTTTTACGGAGAGAGAGATTTTTATATATTTTATTTCCCAGAAAAAGAATACATACAATATCTCTGCCACATAAAACAAAATTTTATTACATTAGAGTTGCCTCAGCATGAGTGAGAAGTGCCTGCACATTCTTTCTGTAAAGGGACTCTTGTCACCAAACACACAACAGATGTGCAGGCAATGAAGAAAATACTGAATTTGAAGGTATCTGTGCATTTACCACCAATACTATAAGCTATTTTTATGTAAAAATATTAATGAGATGTGAAATAAATTTGTATAATTGTGGCCCCCAATAGAAAAGTGTGGAATGATATGCTAATTTTGAACACACCTCCCAATGTGGTGCAGAGATTTGCCCACAAACTGGTAAATGACTTCAAGCACGTTCACCTAGCAGGGGAAATGATGCCACTTCATCTCCTAGCAACCAAATGGCTCAGTACAGATGCAGTTTTTGTGAAGACTTTTTTGGACATGCTGAAGACATTGGAGGTTATCTACCGCTTGATACTGGAAACTTTCTTTCACTATTTATTTGGCTAGGATAAGTTGGTTATTAGTGCACACTAGGGGTTGGGGCTGTGTTTACTTGTGTTTTTTGAGATGCTATTATTTATTAGTCCATTGTGCATGGCCTGCTTTGTAAGTTCTATTGTTTTTGGGATTGTGCCATGTGGACTAAGCAGAGCTATCCTGAATGGGGAACCCCCAGCTCCTCAGTGTCGGGAAACTGGAAGTGACCCACCCACAACTTATGCATTACCATATTATTTTTAACGGAAATCTGAATGTGCTGGTTGTGTGCAAAGTGGCATGTGCACCTTGTGCTGCCACTTTGCAGTATTACTAGGTTGTACAAGCTATTTACTTATATTGCTGGGTACAACTGTGATGCTGCCCAGACCTACCCCTTATGACCACTACAGTGTATTCCATGGGCTATATTGTCTTTCCCTCAATACCCACCCCCTAACAAAGCAAATGATGCTCAAAGCACAGTGAGGTCTCTGCAGGGCGCACTTGAGCAAATCACGGTTTCCTCAACCTGGTAGCATTGCTTGCCAGCACATAGGAGTGGAAAACCTTCATGAAAACTTAACATTGAGAGATTATTTTGTGTTTATTTGTCCTGAGGATGTTACTTTTAACCACTATCCAGAGGATGATATCTATCCATTAGGATTGGTGTATTCATTCACAAGCATTTTGACACAATACAAGTAATTACCTTATATTTATACACAAAGTTGTTGTTGAAAGCTGTATCCCCTCCTTTTGAACTGCTATTCCTGCAGTGTATTTTACGTGGCTGCAGTGTATTTTACGTGGCTATAGGGTTTATTTTATATATGTTGCTGTTTATAATGAACCGAAAATTGTTTTCATATTGGAACTGTTGCAGAGCTACTTGGCGTTTCTAGGCCGTTTTTTCAGGCACTAACGCAGCTCTGTGTGGTTGTTAATGCTGCTGTGCAGTTATGTTTAAATATAGCAGGAAACAATTACAAAACGTGATTGCATTTATATGTGGAAAGACTGCTTCACCCACATTCCATCTAATGGTTTGAACTTGCCTCAAGCAATACAACAAAGTGCAGAGCAAATAAATCTGTAAAAACATTTGGTTATCAGTTAGCATGTAAAGCTTATTTTTACTGAAATCTGTAGAAATTCTTGTCATGTATCTGTTTCATGAGTCTCTTCAATTTTTGAAATGCTGCTCTTCAATCTGTTTAGGATAACGTTCTGGTAAATTCTTGATTTCCTATTGTAATTCAAACAGGTCAATTCTTACTATTTAAGTATTTTTTTTTTTTTTTTTTTTAACTTCTGCTTCCTTAAAAGGGGCACTACATTTTTCAATTTATGCTTATGTATTAGAAAAGAAATAGCTAGGTTCAAGTAATTAGGGGTAACAATGGGGCAAAAGACAATTAAGATAGAAGCCAGGAAACTTCTGTTTTTAAACCTATTGAAACACTATACCAGCAAGGTTGGCAGCATGATCCATAGCAGTGGCTCTCCGGTGTTATCTTTTCCCCCTATGCCCACAGCCATGTTCTCAACAAGTATTAGATTGGAATCTAGTGAATGGCAGTATAGAGAGGTTTTCCTATTATTAAGTGGTCTTTGAGCATGAAGCGTGTTGGGCATTCAGTAGGTTTTGCTGTCTAGTGTCCCTGCCTGCTGCCTTACTTGTTGGCAGTACTTGAATAGTTTTTCTAAAGCGGAAGTGCCAGTGGCTCCTTCTCAGATGCCTTTTCCCAGAGTATGCCGGTGACTTTCATCCAGCTACTGATCTACAATTTCTAATAGTTTTGGAAGTCACATTAATAATTGTATTCATTTTCCAAAACAGAAAAGTAAAATAGAAGAATTCTAGGACCAGAATAGAATCTTCTAGTATCATAGCTTTTAAAGGGACTACATTTGCCTAAACATTGTTATTAATGTAGAGAATAAAACTTGCAAGCAAATCCATGGCTTAAGAGGAAAATGTGTTTGTGTTTGACTGTTTTATTACCTTGTGGCTTTATATGCACATTGTGTGGCGTTACATGTAAATAAAACATTTCCCAATGAAAGTCGTTTAATGTTCAGGTGAGCGAGCCCTACACGTTGACAAAATCTGAAATCACAAATATTTGTTTAGATTAAAAAATATCTTTAAAGGCACAAACCTTTAACAAAATAAACAGGCTTTTAAGAGATCACGTGATTCACGTGTGTGTTGTTTTTTTTTTTTTTTTTGTGTGAGCTAAACATGTCAAGCACAGTCTGTACACACTGGTTTTGCTTTGTAAAGTGCTGGATTTCTTTTGTTTCAGTACGTCTAAATCAGGGCTTGACAAATTTAATTTGATTTTAGGAGCCAGAAATTTTTTTTAGGAGCCACACAATCACGCAAACATAAACGCAATTCATAAACACACACGCCTACTTCACATATATACAAACACACCTACTTTACATATACACATATATCCAAACACCTCACACACACCTACTTTACATATACACATATATACAAACACCTCACACACACCTACTTTACATATACACATATATACAAACACCTCACACACACCTACTTTACATATACCCATACATACAAACACCTCACACACACCTACTTTACATATACCCATACATACAAACACCTCACACACACCTACTTTACATATACCCATACATACAAACACCTCACACACACCTACTTTACATATACCCATACATACAAACACCTCACACACACCTACTTTACATATATACATATATCCAAACACCTCACACACACCTACTTTACATATATACAAACACCTCACACACACCTACTTTACATATACCCATACATACAAACACCTCACACACACTTACTTTACATATACACATATATACAAACACCTCACACACACCTACTTTACATATACCCATACATACAAACACCTCACACACACCTACTTTACATATACCCATACATACAAACACCTCACACACACCTACTTTACATATATACAAACACCTCACACACACCTACTTTACATATACCCATACATACAAACACCTCACACACACCTACTTTACATATACACTTATATACAAACACCTCACACACACCTACTTTACATATACCCATACATACAAACACCTCACACACACCTACTTTACATATACCCATACATACAAACACCTCACACACACCTACTTTACATATACACATATATACAAACACCTCACACACACCTACTTTACATATACCCATGCATACAAACACCTCACACACACCTACTTTACATATACCCATGCATACAAACACCTCACACACACCTACTTTACATATACCCATGCATACAAACACCTCACACACACCTACTTTACATATACCCATGCATACAAACACCTCACACACACCTACTTTACATATACCCATACATACAAACACCTCACACACACCTACTTTACATATACCCATACATACAAACACCTCACACACACCTACTTTACATATACCCATACATACAAACACCTCACACACACCTACTTTACATATACCCATACATACAAACACCTCACACACACCTACTTTATATATACCCATACATACAAACACCTCACACACACCTACTTTACATATACCCATACATACAAACACCTCACACACACCTACTTTACATATACACATATATACAAACACCTCACACACACCTACTTTACATATATACATATATCCAAACACCTCACACACACCTACTTTACATATATACAAACACCTCACACACACCTACTTTACATATACCCATACATACAAACACCTCACACACACCTACTTTACATATACCCATACATACAAACACCTCACACACACCTACTTTACATATACCCATACATACAAACACCTCACACACACCTACTTTACATATACACATATATACAAACACCTCACACACACCTACTTTACATATACCCATACATACAAACACCTCACACACACCTACTTTACATATACCCATACATACAAACACCTCACACACACCTACTTTACATATACCCATACATACAAACACCTCACACACACCTACTTTACATATACACATATATACAAACACCTCACACACACCTACTTTACATATACCCATACATACAAACACCTCACACACCTACTTTACATATACCCATACATACAAACACCTCACACACACCTACTTTACATATATACAAACACCTCACACACACCTACTTTACATATACCCATACATACAAACACCTCACACACACCTACTTTACATATACACATATATACAAACACCTCACACACACCTACTTTACATATACCCATACATACAAACACCTCACACACACCTACTTTACATATACCCATACATACAAACACCTCACACACACCTACTTTACATATACACATATATACAAACACCTCACACACACCTACTTTACATATACCCATACATACAAACACCTCACACACACCTACTTTACATATACCCATACATACAAACACCTCACACACACCTACTTTACATATATACAAACACCTCACACACACCTACTTTACATATACCCATACATACAAACACCTCACACACACCTACTTTACATATACACATATATACAAACACCTCACACACACCTACTTTACATATACCCATACATACAAACACCTCACACACACCTACTTTACATATACACATATATACAAACACCTCACACACACCTACTTTACATATACCCATACATACAAACACCTCACACACACCTACTTTACATATACCCATACATACAAACACCTCACACACACCTACTTTACATATACCCATACATACAAACACCTCACACACACCTACTTTACAATACATACAAACACACACCCACCTCACACAGTATTTTCTTGGGGGTTTCTTCTTGAGAAAGAGTGTCCCTTTCATGCTGCAGCTGCACTCCGTTGGTCGGCGTGCTGAGTGCCAGGATGTCACGCGACGACATCCGGCTCTCAGACACGCGTTGCGCGAGGGGGCGGAGCTTGCAGTCTGTGCTATCGGCACAGACGTTACCCCCTCGCGCTGCGGAAAAATCGGATGGCAGCGGCAAGGGGACCATGAGGCTGACGGCAACCAGGCGCCAGGTCTAATTTCCTGGTCGCCATGGCGACCTGGCGCCTGGGGTTTGTCGAGCCCTGGTCTAAATTATGAATGAAAACTTGTTTCTTAGCAGTTTAGAAAAACCATGTGAGACAGGAGAGAATGGTATTTCATTTGAAAATTATGAGTGTGTGTGTGTATACACACACACACACACACACACACACACACACACCTACCTCTACTAGCCTTTTAGCTGCCAGAGTATTGTGGGATATTTAGGTCATCTTATGGTGCTTTCCTGCACTTTATTTTGCTCTTGTGATGCTAGCCTTGAATCATTTTTAAATTGTTTATTGTAATAAAATAGTTGCAAAATGTTAATGTGTAATCTGACATAACTGTGAGTTAGAGCATGATCTTTCTCATTTTTTAAAAATGTTTTATATGTTTTCCTTTGTTATAAAGTTGAAACCTACTCAATAGCACTGTACATATCTGTGCGTACCAGTCTGGCACCGATACTGTGGGATATGATAGTTTTGATTATACATTCTACAGCACTATTCTATACAGAGATACAGTGTCCATACAAGGACATCTATGTACATGACATCTGTAAAAGGTGCATGGAACATCATTAAAAGGACAGTCTAGTCCCAAACTCACTTTGGTGCAAGATGATTACTGCTTGCATAGTGCACAGGCTTTTTTTCCCAGTGTGATTTGATGCAGGCATTCTGCTTAAATCACATTTTTTATATTTGACACAAGCCTTCCCCCAGTGATTACTCTGCATGTTTACTGCAGGTGCAGCAGCACTGATTATATAGACACTGAGTATATAAAGTTTTGTTTCATTTAGTCACTTCCAGTGCTCCTGGAATACAATTCATTATGTGGACTGTGATAAACTTGCTCTTGTACGCATTAGGATCTCTTAACAGTGCAACACATTGTCTGATGACATCACTAGCGAGACAGGACATTCCATTCGTCTTAATGAAATTTTTCTCATTAGTTCCTGCAGCACTAAAAAAAAAAAGGAAATTTACTTTTATTGGCTAGTGTGGGCAGTCCTGGTTTCTTGCAAACTGCTGTAATTTCACAATTTCATCTAGCTGTAGTATTTTATATATTAAGCAATGCAAAATGTAAAACATGCATTTTAAAAATGCTGAAAGCACATTAATATGCATTAATATTTGGAAGATCAATTTTGGGCACTTGATACTCCATTTAAATTGTCTGTTACAAAGCCCAGTAAATGTCCACCATGAACAAAGTTGTGCCTACCACTGATTACATGGTGTAGCTGCATGCGAAACAAAGTGTTGGTTAACACATAGAGCAGGGATTAAGATCTATCTTGAGTTGAAATAATTCTGTGCAAGTGTTTTGACATCTCACCTCCCTTGTGTAACTCAGGGCTTGACAAATGTAATTTTTTTTTTTTAGGAGCCAGACAATCACGCCAACATAAACGCAATTCATAAACACACACGCCTACTTCACATATTTACAAACACACCCACTTTACATATACACAAATATCCAAACACCTCACACACACCCACTTTACATATACACATATATACAAACACCTCACACACTCGCCTACTTTACATATACCCATATATACAAACACCTCACACACACCTACTTTACAATATATACAAACACACACACCTCACACAGTCTTTTCTTGGTTTCTTAACGTGTCCCCCCTCCCTGCTGCTTTACCTCACTGCAAGGGAGGGGGACGTTCGTGCTGCAGCTGATCTACACTGCTGAGTGCCAGGATGTCACGTGACGACACCAGGTACTCGTTGCGCGAGGGGTGGAGCTTGCAGTCTGTGCCATCCGCACAGACTTAAATTAAAAAAAAATCGGATGGCAGCGGCAAGGGGACCATGAGGCTGACAACACCCAGGCGCCGGGTCTTTGGCGACCAGGCGCCTGGGATTTGTCGAGCCCTGGTGTAACAACTCACATGCTCAGATATGACGTTGGAATATTCCTTGTGGGAAGGTCTGTTCACCAAAATAAGTTATACAGTATACACTTTAATTCATATTAATGTACTCTGTTACTTTAATAATCATGATATTAGATTTTGTATAGGTTTTAAAATAGAGCTACTAACATAGGATTGAAGATTTTGCATTAATATAATGTATTATACAATACACATCTCTGGGACATAAAATGAGAGAGATCTCTATTTACAGTTAAATCCTTTTCGAAATAAATGTGAAATGCTATTTTAGAATTATTAAAGGTTAGTCCACGTAATACATATTGCAGATTGTATCTTTACATTCCCATGACAGATAACTGTACAAACCACCCTCCCCCAGAACATTAATCCTTTTGCATAGCTACTCTCAGCTTGCTAGCTCACTGTAAACAACTCTAAATTGGCTGCTTAGTTCTTTCAACTAATTATGTAACATTGTTTTCGTACTGTCCTTTTGTATGCATTCATGTTCTGAAAAACCTGTTAATCTTCTGGACAGTGTGCGTTGTATTGAAATCATCAAAGGGAAAGAGATTTGTTTTCCGTGTTTATTATTATATTAGAACGGTTAATACATTCTGTTCATGAACCCATAATCGGCCTCCTTTTGGTGCCTGTTAGAACAATACAAAGAACAGCTGATGCACTGTGTGTGTGTGTGTGTGTGTGTGTGTGTATGTATGTGTGCGCACTAGCACTTTCATGTATAATGAAGCCTTCAGGATGTGTTTTGTTTTTGTGAAATTTCCATTTTATAAATTAAAATGCAACATTAGTCACCTAAGTAAATGTATAGAATTTGGGACCAAGAGGCATGTTTTTATATTGCTGGCATTATTGTTGTATGTTTTTATTTTGAAATAGAGATGAATACTTTTCTAAAAATAAAAAAAACCCAACCCATTTGTAGTCTGCTCTACATGCCCCTGCTATTGTGGACCAAGTTTTCCGGGTTGCTCAGCCAGCTTGTAGTTGAGCATCCTAAGCAGTATAGTTCACACTATAGCAGTGCCATGGTTAGTCCTTGCATAGAAACCTAGAATGTGTCGGCAGATAAGAACCATTCGGTCCATCTAGTCTGCCCAATTTCTAAATACTTTTATTAGTCCCCTGTTCCCTATCTTTTATAGGTAGGATAGCCTTGTGCCTATCCCACGCATGCTTAAACTCCTTCACTGTGTATACCTCTTCCGCTGGAAGTGGTACCACGTGCATGTCAGCTTTTCTGCATACGAACCAAAAAGCAGAAAAACCGGCACTCATAGACAAAAGTAAGTAGTGATGTGGTTTTTAATCTTCACATGTACACGGCAAAAGTGGGGAAAAGGTAAGCCAAAGATGTAGCCAGCATGACGCGTTTCGCACTGAAAGCGCTTAATCATATGCTGTATTGGTTTTCTGCATACTCTGTCAGCTCTTAGCTGTAATGGGGTGGAAGGATGAATGCCACACAGATCCCCAGCTGTCAATCGTACAAACTATCGCCCTCAGTTATACACTGCCACCACCAAAATATATACTGTATAAAAAAAATTACATACATACATACATATAGAGATAGATTAAAGCTTACATTTCTTGTAAAATGGTTTTACAGAGATGAAACCTACTTTTATACACGCTTTCTCCTGCTACTCTAATGTTGAAACCACTTCAGGCAAATGTTTCAGATTATTCAAAAGTTGTTTTAAACCCTGAGATGATAGAATACTTTTAGCTTTTGTTGAAGTTTCACACTGATAATGGTGTATCTGGTTGCTCTGAATAGTGTTTTCATGTTTTCTTTTTTTAATTTTCTTTCTACCAAACTACAGCAAGCTCCTCACATTCAGAATTTCATTAACCTTGAAACTTGGTATATGTTAGCTGTAGAAACACCGGAGGCAAGTAGAGCTTGATGGGTTTTATAGGCTAACTAAGCAGATTTAGAGTGCAAGCTTTCAACAAGCATGAAAAAAAAAAAAAAACTCGGCTGTCTTGAAAGCTTGCTCTCTAAATCCTGTGCAATTGGCCAATAAAGGTATGAACGCTACTTGTCTCCTTGAAACATTTGGAATGGGTTTAAGCATCCCAAGGTTATAATACTGCTTGTTTACCTATCTACGTGTACTGGTCTGGGATGGTTAAAGGGACAACAACTTTATTTTTCACTTGTGCTTAAAATATAGATGCACATGTTGTTGCTAGTGAAAACTCTTTAGGGTGTATAAACCCAAAAACCTATTCATAAGAGGCGAATGATCTTGTCTTTTGCTGCATAACTGGTTTGGAGAAATTTAGGGTGCTCATAAGATTCCTCATGACTTCCTGACTGCTTTGACCCCCCTTGTCATACCCAAATGAGCATATGTTCCTTTAAGAGATTAAATCTGTTGTTTCCCCCTTCCATTTTCTTTCTTCCGAAGTTAATTGGTTACTTATCTCATATTAAGATCTTTAAAAGTAGCACGTATGGATGTGGGAGCAGAAATTTGTATCATGGAATATAATCAAACTGTTGCCCTGGAGCTCAGCAGAACTGCTGCTTAAAATGACATTTTCTAGCTTTCAAACTTTACCCGTTTGTCATGCAGCCATGTGTCTTTCAAACATATAATGTGAAGGACTGAAAAAAAAAAACTGAATTCCTGCTGTTTTGTAAAAATACCTATGTTGCCCAGTTGAGTGACCTTCATCCCTCTCTTATTGGTTTTTGAGTGCTAGCTTTCAGGGCAAGTTCTCTCTTGTATCTGAAGAAAGTAATTTTAAAATGTCGCACTGCAGTGCAATTCTGTTATAAAATATAATCTACCCCTCCTTTCTCCTTCTCACATGGTTGACTGTGAATTAAAGTACACCTCTATATGCAATAAATAAAATAAATGGTTTTGCTGTAAATCTTGGTTAAATTGAACAGACGGTCATGTATTCAATCTTCCTTGAACTTTCACATTGAAGGTAGCAGACTGGCTGAGCTGTATGGGAGCCAGTGCTTGTAGTTATTGAGTGCTGAAGTGGAGAGTGACTTGTTTACAGTCGGATCTTGATTTTTCTGTAGTAATGGACAGAAAGGCAGGATCCTGGAGAACCCAAAATGACAAAGCAGTCAGTAACCCCTATTGTCCACACACAGTCAGTCCAGCACATACAGTCACGAACGCACGTCGGCTATTTTTATTTTTATTTTTTTTATTTTTTTTTTTAAAGAAAACCTATATTTTTCTCTCAATGTGGTCTGTTTCCCCCCCCCCCCCCCCCCCGCTTCTTACTGCATTCTTTCATATCAGGGGAGAGGGGCATTTCTGCTACCGCCTGGTCTGTGCCTCTCACACACACACCGACCATCTTATTCTTTCCCTGTCTCTCTCGACCATATCATATTCCCTCTCAGTCTAGCGTTTGCCATTACACATTCCCTGTATTTATATTTGTTATTTTGTTCCACTCTGTTGTCCAAAAAAAATTAAACATAATATTTGTGCTTCAATCCTGTGTACAAACTCATGTATACCAAACACCCCTGTTTTGGCAATGCATACAAGAATCTGTGAAATTCCTGGTAAAATACTTTGTAGTATATAATCCTGTGCCAAATACTAAAAAAATAGTGTAAGTGTATAGGTGATTAGTTAAAATTTAGTTTGCACACAAAAGCAAAGCAGAACTATTAATAATAACCTTTTAGAGGACCTTGTAGGTTATTGGTAAGCCATTGTTGATCTACTGACCTACATATGAGAATTTCTGTAATATGGCTTTCTTTGAAATGTAAGTTTGTATATAAGTTGCATACTATAGCTATAGAAGTAAATGGCAGTACTGCCACACTGTCTGTCTGTGTGCTATTTTATTTAAGGTCCATCCTTAATTGAAATGTTTGTTTTTTCTTCTTTTGGTTCATTAAAGTTAACTTTTAAAAACATTTTTAGGAACCTGTACAAATCAGTGTAATCTTGTTTTTGGGGGAAGGGAAACAATCCTCGCATTCTGTTTTTATCAAGGGTATAGGCAGGCTTCCGATTTAGACATTGGAATGTGAGGTCATAGTTCGTGACAATAACCAGCTCTGTGTGACTTTCAGCAAGTGCCTAAACTACTAATCTTCAGTATTATTTGTGTAAGATATTATTACACAACTTATTTGTCTAACTCGGGTATAGAACTCATTATTTTATCCTTAGACTTCAGGAGCCAGCTCAGTTATTTTAATTTATAGAGCTTTATAGAGCTTATGTAAAACGATAAAAAAAGAGTAATTAGCATGTGTAGATTCTAGGAGCCATGGCTCCTGGTATTTGTGAAGTCCAGCTCTCTTGATCAGAATTTTCTCTTATTTTAGTTTCATTTTTAAATGTTTTTGATTGTGTATCCATTAGGAATCTGGCACTTACTGTAGGAAAGTATGATGCTTATTTCAACTTATGTCTCACATTCACTTTTTATATAACATTATTTAGTATATTTAGCCTATTAATGGCTTTATAAATGATTGTTTTCCTTTTTTACTGTGACTTTTTTTTTTTAAAGGAATTGAACAGTATGATTTTAATTACTGGTTTCACATGTATGAATTCATACACATTTTAGTTGTTCGCGATCAACAAATAATGGGTACCATGGTGACTAGAAATGGACTCAGAGTCTATAACTAACAAAAGTTAAAACAAAGTAGATTCTGTGGATGTAACTTTGCACTATTTATCTCACAAATCGACACAATGGAAGCGGACAGTGACCAGTAGAGGATGCCTTTGTGACAGAGGAAGAGGCGGGGCTCAAGTTCCAAGGGCGGGGGGCAGTAGGAGCTTGGCAGTCTGGGGCGGTGCAGTTGTAAGTTAGCAGACACTGCAGATCCACTGCTGCAGACAGGTGCCGGGATGCATAGTCTCCATGGTTTTCTGGTATTGGTTTGGCTCGTGTGTGTGTGTGTGTGTGTGTGTGTGTGCGCGCGTGTGTGTGCGTATATATATATATATATATATATATATAATGTCCAACAAAATGAAAGAATTCTATTTATATTTATTTTCTCTTGATTTAATGATGACGTACATCCTTTTGGAAAACTATCCCATGTTGAAAGAAATGTTTTACACTTCTGTGGTGTTTGTGTTTAACTGTAATTTTCCTCATTTCATACATTCATGTACCCAAACAAAAAACAAATATATATATATATTTATATATTATATATTTTTTAGGCTAAGAAGGGCTTTCTTTAGATTCCATTAATTTTTTCATATTGTGATTTACTAAAATATTATAGATAATTGAAAATATATATTTCCCTCTAACCTTTACATGAAAAATGTTGCACATTTACAAACCCTAATAAAATAAAAATAAAAAACCCTGCTAATATTTGTCCTGAGTTTAGAAATGAAAATGACCGCTAAACCCAAATACAGCTGAAGTGTAACAGGGTTAAGCATGTTTCAGCCGCTCTTTAACCTACATGTAAAGTACTTGCAACATGAGTAAGCATGTGCTGAGAATGCCGACAATAATTAGCTTGAATAGAAGGGATAGAATTTTTCTAAGTTATTAAATAATTATTTCTTTCCAGATCACCATATAACTAAAGGCCAAATAGAAGCATTTTATTTTTATCTCCACTGTTTTGTTACTTGCATCCTAAGCAGCCTTCCTTCTTAAAGGGATTGACCCGGATTATAAGACGACCCTATAGGAAAAAAAGTTTTCCTTGTAAACAATCGCATACAAACTGATTTTTCAGAAATGATAAAAATTATGACCAAAAAAAGCATTTCTTGTCTTTATTTCCTTTTAATTGCCAATCTGCCCCCAGACTTAATCAATGCATCCCACACACTTAGCCAATTCATCCCCCCATACAGCCATATGCCCCCCAGACATAGCCAATGCATACTCAACACATCCACCTTCCCCCCACAGACTATGCTGCTTAGTCTCCCTGGTGTCTGGTGAGGGCAGCCAGAGGATGTTAGTGCGCATTGCAAAAACATCTGCCTGCGAAGGGGATCCAGGTCTATTTGCTCTGTAAGAAACCTTGTCTTATATTCGAGCAAATACTCTGTTAGGAAAATAGCAAGTAAATGGCTAAATTAGGACAAACACGTTTTTTAAATGTCTATGGAGTATCCTGCTTATGACATCACCTGTGGCCTAATATGCAAATGAACTGATGTTTAATGGCAAATGTGTAATTTTACGTATTAGGCCACAGGTGATGTCATAAGTAGGATATTCCATACATTCCACACATTTAAAACACGTATTTCTCCTTATTTAGGTATTTGCTTTCAATTATAAATCATTTTCAAACAATTGTTGTTCTCTACATTCAAAGTAAAAACCATTTCCAGGTGATACAATCCCTTTATGCATTTACCTTTAACCCCTTAGTGACAAGACTTTTTCACCTTGACTTTCCCTTGGTGACAAAGGCTGTTTTGACATTTCTGGGGTGTTTGTGTTTAGCTGCAATTTTCTTCTTTCTCACATACTGTACCCACACAAATTATATGTTGTTTTTATTGTCATAAGAAGGGCTTTCATTAGATACCATTATGTTCATCATATCTTCTAATTTACACTAATACAATCATTAAAAAAAGATGTTTCCATATTTTTCGGTATTTTTTTGCGAGTTATAGGGCAAAAACCAAAAATAGTGTGTTTTGTTTTTTTCCTATATTGACCTTTTGACACGAACCCAAAATGTAACCCTTACACTAAATGTAACCCCAACTCTAACCCTTATGCTATCCCTTAATATATTTTAATTTAATTTCAACCCTATCCCTTATGCTAAAAATTATTTAATTTTAACCCTATAGGCTAATCTAACTATATAACCAGTTTTTAGTTAATTAAGTTTTATTTTAATTTTTTTACATTGCTATGCTGCTTAACTACCACTTGGGGCAGTCAAGTAGCATATTCAGAGCGACGGAAGTGAAGTTACTTTCACTTCTGAAGCTCAGACCTCAGTCTCCCACGATCGCTCCCTGCAGGACGTGCCTGACACGTCCATTGTCGCGAAGGGGTTAAACAATTTATTGAAATATTAGATGGGTAAATATGTTCTATTTTTTTTTCTTTATTTCTTTGAAGGGGTAGTTCAGATAGTGTCTGAAAAAAATATAATTTAGTATTTTTTTTTTTGTTAAGACAGATCAGTTACTTTGCATATTATCAGTTTTGTAAAAGTGCATATTACCTATATTAAAAACATTGACAACAAAGAGGAAATATAGCTTTGTGGAAATGCCCCTCTGTAATAGCTTTGTTCATTTTAAAATGCAGGTTAAAGGGTTTTTAAGTTGTTTGTAAATACAGTGATAGAAACAATTCAATACAATTTGCTTAGTATCCTGCTAAGTAGAGAAGCATTATAACTATATACCGTATTTGCTCGATTATAAGACAAGGTTTTTTCAGAAAATTCTTTCTGAAAAATACCCCTCGTCTTATAATCGAGGTCGTTTTATAATCTGACCTCACATTGAGGTCAGATTATAAGACAGGGATCCAGGTCCCCAGCAGAGCTGCATGGGACCTGGACATCCCCCGGCTGCCCCCACTAGCCACCAGGGAGCGAGTTACAGGTGAGAGAGAGGGAGGGGGGCAGAGAGAGACAAGGGGAGGGAGGGGGGGGGGGCAGAGAGAGACAAGGGGAGGGAGGGGGGGGGCAGAGAGAGACAAGGGGAGGGAGGGGGGGGGCAGAGAGAGACAAGGGGAGGGGGGGGGGGAAGAGACAAGGGGAGGGGGGAGAGACAGAGGCGAGGGGGGGAGTCAAAGGGAGGGGGAGAGAGACAAAGCTGGGGGCAAGGGAAAGAGAGAGGCAGCATTGGCACATAAAAGGAAATAAAAACAAGAAATGCATTTTTTGGTACAATTTTTTTTTATTAAAAAAGCAATTTACATGTGAATATATACAAGTTGAACTTTTTTCCTATAGGGTAGTCTTATATTCAGGCTTTTAATTTTTTTCCTAAAGGAATATCCAAAGTTTTGGGGGTCGTCTTATAATCGAGCGAATACGGTAATAATGGCCCCACCGAGCTTTGTTTTTCAACGTTAAATGATTCAGACCTTGAACAAAAAAGTATTGATGATTTTAAAGTATAATCAGAGTATATTAACAGAATTTGTAGATATTTTGGAACCATTGTTATCTCAGTAATTTACTATATAAAACCCAAAATGTTATTAGTCAGTGGTGACATATTTTAAGAGCCCTGGATCCTGTGGTCTGTTGTATTCTAGCAAAATAAACTGTACATCACATTACACTGGTTGACTCTCCTTTCAGATTTAATTGTAAAGTAGCTTGTTGTGCCCTATTAAATGTCAAAGCATGTAAGATTGAGGTAAAACCAATACATGCTTCTAGTGCCAGTTAAAAAAATGTAATTTAAATTCTATTGATTATTGAACACATTTGCAGAAGTAAGCTATACGGTAAACATTAACTTAAGTGAAATTCAAGTAATGCAGAGTCACCACAGATTTGATAGCGTAATGTAAGATGCACGAACAGGGACTCGCATGAATGAAAATGTTGACTTATGTTTTTATTATTGTTCTTGTGGTTTTAATTGGTTTAATTGATATACGCCTGTCCACTACTCAGTTTATTGGTGAGTGCTCTAGGTTTTAGTAAGCCTATGACTAAGTACCAGAGTGGTACGAAACGCGCCAGGCTATCCAGTAGCTCTATCTAGGGCTGGGTTCTTTTGAACTGTGGACTTTATCTATATTTGTCATGTTTCTTAATACATTTTTTATGGTATTTCTAACATCCTGAGCAGCCAGTCTTTTTGCTGTACAGGCTTTATAAGCAGTTGAATCTGTTATGTTTGTGTGTTTTTTAAACCACTGTATAAAATGTTGGAGCCAACATGGTACATTTGTTTAATATTGCTCTGTGAACTGCAGTGTGTTTGTAATGGGGTGTTCACCTTTTCTCCAGACAAAATACCGGCCATGCCATGGCCCCATTGACTTATCATTGGCCTCACACCAGTTTTTGCCAGCCTGCCAGTAAAATACTAGCTGGATGGCAACTCTCTAGTTTGTGAAGATGATGGCATCCTTTGTCAAGATATAATTTTAATGCATGTGAAGCTCCTCTCAGCAGCTCAGGCACTGACTGACATTTGTCCTTTATAAAACAAATGGAGCAAAATGCTATGACATTCTACTAGTTTCCATGGTGATTGGTGCATTCTTAAACCATTTCCACACAGTTAATTCTTTATAAATACCTGCATGGAAAAGTAATGTTTGCCTGGCAAGTTTCCTGGTTTTATTTTTATTTTTGTCTTGCCAAGTATAGAATATGGCAAAGTATTATAATATCTAATGTGCTGTGATTGAATTGTGGCATTTTATTATCCAATTAATTTACGTGAAAACTTTACCAGGCATTCAGGGTGTCTTCATTTCAAAGAAATACTGGTCTATGTGAATTAAACATTGTAAATGTGACGTGCAAAGTACACTTTCCTGCTACTGTATAAAAGTAGAGGACAGTGCTACTCCAGTGCATCTGCAACTCTGGCCCAACAATAAAAATAACTGGAGCCTTCCACCCGTAAAGGTTCAATTATTCCAGTTTGTTGGGCTTTAAGCTATCCCATAATAAAGATGTTGAAAGGGTTGAATTATGAAGCATGCAATTGAAATTCTGAGTTAACACGTATGCTCAGAATTACATTTGCCCGGTCGCTGCAATCTAGAAGTCAACTGATCTCAGAATTTAAATCAGTAAACAGTGTCCTGGGGGCAGCAGAATAATTGGAACGTTGGGAGTTGGCTCTATCTAGGGGTGGACATCTTGGTTCATATATAAGATTCTAAACATGTCTGCTCCTCCCCCTCGCTGGATAGACCTGTAGAACGCTCTTTTATTTCTATTTTTTTTTTTAACTCTTTAAAGTATTTTTTCATTTTTGAAATGCATACACTTGATGCAATCGTTCAATTAAGCATATCTTTTTAATTTTCGGTGCATCCCTGGAGGTTTTGCAGTTCTTGGCTGTGTGGAGTTTGTGCTCAAATTGTTCCCTTAGAACAATACAAGATTTAAACGGATACTATAGCTGATTTTCCACTGTGACAAAATCCCCACCTAATGATTTTTTTTAGAGTTTCCTCTTGGCTCTGCTTTTGTTGGTTCTCGCTATTTAAGGTGCTTTATCAACTGTGTGTTCTGTGTCACATAAACAGCTTTGATCTTTTGTAAATTCAATATATATATCAAAGCCAGCTCAAAAGTCCACTAGACCTGCAGAGAACAAGGCTGTATGTCTTGCTTGATTGCGTTGTAGCATTGAATAACGACGTTGATTACAATAATTTGACTCCTTTCTTTTATATTAAATAGTGCTATATGTAGGAAGCACATAAACGATAAGCTTAAAGTTCCAGTTCCACCTATAATGTAACCCCCCATAAGTACATCACAATGTAAAGAAAAAGAAGCCAACCTATTTTATCAGTTTTTTGTTTCCCCCTTGCCAATTCTGATCTCCTAAAAACTGCAAATAAAGTGTCATTACTGGTTTTACAGTGGTACTCCCCTCTAGATGCTCTTTTTATTGAATATCACAGAATGTTGAGGCCCCATGTACTTATTTTCAATGTAAAGCTACAGGAGAACTTGTTCTAAAGTAACGTGTTCTTAACACATATATACAACATACAGAAAATAAGGTAGGTGAAACTTACCCTTTAATGTAGAAGAAATAAAACTTTTACAAATGCTCCATTAAGTATATGAGTTTCATTGAAAACGGTTTCAAAAATTTTACTTGTGGGGGGGAAAAAATGGATGTGGTTTAAATACATGTTTGCCATTATGGGCTCGCTCTGTGTGGCCTACAAATTGTTTTAAAGCATCTCCATTGTGATCTTAAGTATTGTGCTGTACCGATGTCCTGATACAGCGTATTTCTTGCTTCTGCCCCTTTTCTTTTGTAGTTTTCAGACCCTAGGTTAGAAAATGTGAGTTTCATCATTAGTATTTTGTGTTCAAATTCTGACGTTGTGACACACTTTATTAAAACTGCTTTAACCTTCAAAGTACCAGGATGAGTTCCTACACATTTCCTAAACGTTAAAATCTGTGGTTTTTTGTTTTTTTTTTGGTCTCCCCAGATTTAAAAATCTCCTGAATTAGCTGCTTTTTGTGCATGTTACTTCTGGTTTCTAGTCATATTTGCTGCTGTGAAAAAAATCTTTTCAACTTAACTTGCCCTGCAGAGATCTTGCTGTCTGGCTTGGTTACTGTATTCATAGTGTCAATACAAAGGGGTATAAAATGAGATTCCAGGCTCCAAGCTTAATCCCTCGCAGTAAGCAAATATGCTAATATGTGGCCGTCCCGACACAGAGAGAAAGCCAGGGAATAAAGTCTGCCAGCTCCAGCTTGCCATCAGACAGTGCAGTGGTAGAGGTCTTTGTGTTGGACTTCTTTTGAGTCCCCAAAGACGGAAGGTGACCTCATTGTGCCTTTTATTAAAGTTTCTTATTAGCTTTGTTTTGATGGATGCCATTCTGAATGTTAGGAGGAATGTTAAATATTCTCTCTGGGATGAATAACATGTCCTATACGTTTCAGGCTTTGTGTGTTTCTATTAAGCCACCATATTCTCACCATCCGCATTCTCCCACGCTTTATCATACAGTGGAAACATGAAATTAAAGCTTCCTGATTAGATTTTTACTCCTTCCATCAATCTCTCAATATTGTAGCCAAGAAAATCTTTTTCCTCCCTTTTCATCCTCCACGGCTGTCCTTGTATGTGGTATGTATTTAGTGTCTGTATTGACACTTGCTGCAAATTTGCTGCAAATTTACACTTTCAGCATGTGTCCATCTCGAGCAAGGTTAGCAGGCCATACTCTGGAATATATTAAACACCCTGGACACAAGCCGCTTTGTTTTTAATTTCCCTACAATGCAAGTGGCTAAAAATAAACCAAAAATACTGTCCTATTTTTCCCTCACATTAATAAGAGGATGTCACAAGGATCTTTATTAAAACAAAGGAAGTTATTGGCTGATTCCTGTATGTTGATGCTTTCAGTTCTGATTACTGTGGGGTCCATTCTCTAAAGGGAGAGTTCAGATGAACGTATTACTCAGACTCGCTATATATTGTACAGGGACCGGTATCTTTCCAGGTTTGTATAGTGGAGCTGATTAAACTTTTATATTCTAGTGAATAGATTTTTAATATATCTTTCCCTGCATGCCAAATCCAATGTATTGTGAGTCTTTGTTGTTGTTGTTGTTGTTTTTTTTTCAGAGGGGAATGTGGAAGAGATTTAATTTGTATTGTAGCCATCACACCTGCCAGAATAAAACTATACATGGGGTATTGTTGTTTTTTCTCTCCCTTTAAAGAGGGAACAAACCATTTTTAAAAAAATCTTTATTTTAACCTGGCAGAAGGCCACGTCAATAAAAGTGGAACTTTAATGGTATACCAGGGCTTGACAAATTTAATTTAGTTTTAGGTGCCAGCTAAAAAATTTAGGAACCAGACAACGGCACATCACAAAATCATAAACACACGGAGACAGTCGCATACACCCACCTCACATACACAGCCAGTTACATTCACACATACGTACACACATGCCACATACACAGCCAGTTACATTCACACATACATACGCACACGCCACATACACAGCCAGTTACATTCACACACGCCACGTACACAGCCAGTTACATTCACACACGCCACGTACACAGCCAGTTACATTCACACACGCCACGTACACAGCCAGTTACATTCACACATACACACTATTTTTGTGTTTTTTAAAGAACAAAAATGTATTTCTTACGGTGTCCTCCCTCCCTGCTGCTTACCTCATTGCAGGGGAGGGGGACATTTATGCTGGAGCCCGATCTTCTTTCGGTTCCTGCTAAGCGCCGTGTTGTCACGTGACACTCGGCACTACAACGTGTTGCGCGAGGGGGCGGAGCATACAGTCTGTGTGATCCGCACAGACTTTCTCCCCTCGCGCTGCGCTGAAAGTAAAAGAAAAACGGATGGCAGCCGGCAAGGGCACCCTGTGACAAACAGCACCCGGGCGCCAGGTCTGATTTCGGCGCCCAGGGTTTGTCGAGCCCTGTGGTATACCAAATGTGCGCCAGTCCAAAGATGTTGTCTTCTAGTCTAGTCTCACGGAGCATAGCTCCATTGGTCTGTGTACTTGTCAGTCGCAGGTCATCGATTCTTCTCTCTGGGTGGAGGTGTGTTCAACATAAAATGCTGCACGCCAGTCAGTATTGCCAGGTCATGGAGCTTGGAAGTCTGTATCGGACTTGCAAAATAAACTAAAATTGCTTCTCAATGTTTAGGTTCTCAAGTTTCTATGAAATTGAAATACAAGGGGTTGTCTGGACCATAATGGCCTCAAAAGCCTCCTCTGGAAGGAGCAATTTCTGCATTGAACCTGGCTGTGTATTTAGCTCAGGCCTACACTCAGAAATGGCCATCCTGTCCTTTTCACAGGGTGCCATGATTTGCACCAAGATTTAGTAATGATGGGTTAAACTAAATATTATTGCTTATTTAAAATAGTCTGTCTGTACAGATATAACATAAGTCAGGGTTAGACAAACCCAGGTCGCCGTGGCGACCAGGAAATCAGACCTGGCGCCCGGGTGCTTTGTCACAGGGTGCCCTTGCCGGCTGGCATACGTTTTTTTTTTTTTTTTACTTTCAGCACAAGGGGGGAAAGTCTGTGCGGATCACACACACTGTAAGCTCCGCCCCCTCGCGCAACACGTTGTAGTGCCGAGTGTCACGTGACAGCACGGCACTTAGCAGGAACCCAAAGAAGATCCAGCTCCAGCATAAACGTCCCCCTCCCCTGCAATGAGGTAAGCAGCACAGGGAGGGAGGACACCATAAGAATACATTTTTGTTCTTTTAAAAAGACAAAAATAGTGTGTATGTGATGTGTGTATGTAACTGGCTGTGTATGTATAAGTGAATGAAACTGGCTGTGTATGTGGTCTCTGTGTATGTATGTGTGAATGTAACTGGCTGTGTATGTGGTCTGTGTGTATGTATGAGTGAATGTAACTGGCTGTGTATGTATGAGTGAATGTAACTGGCTGTGTATGTATGAGTGAATGTAACTGGCTGTGTATGTATGAGTGAATGTAACTGGCTGTGTATGTGGTCTGTGTGAATGCAACTGGCTGTGTATGTGGCGTGTGTGAATGCAACTGGCTGTGTATGTGGTCTGTGTGAATGCAACTGGCTGTGTATGTGGCGTGTGTGAATGCAACTGGCTGTGTATGTGGCGTGTGTGAATGTAACTGGCTGTGTATGTGGCGTGTGTGAATGTAACTGGCTGTGGATGTGGCGTGTGTGAATGTAACTGGCTGTGGATGTGGCGTGTGTGAATGTAACTGGCTGTGTTTTTTGAGGTGTGTGTATGCGACTGTCTCCGTGCGTTTAGGATTTTATGTGCCGCGTTGTCTGGCTCCTAAATTTTTTTAGCTGGATCCTAAAACTTCATTAAATTTGTCAAGCCCTGACATAAGTCACATTTTATGTAAACCTGTTTTAGATTTGCTGTTATCGTCAATCCCACTTTTAAGTGATTTGGTTAAAAAGGAAAATGTACATTCTGCAGCAGCTTGCTTAAACATAGAAAAATGGCATTGCATATTTAGCTTCTAGAAAAGAAGCACACTAAAATGCACGATACATGTTGGATCTATAATCCAAATAGCCATAGTAACATGTTCTATAGATGCTGCAGTAATGTTGTCAGATTAAAGCTTTACCAGAGTTAATCACTAGATGCTGCTCCAGAGCGCTCAGCTTTCAAACAGGGCATTGGTTGGTATTGTACTGCCACCTTGAGGCTAATCTGAAAATGACATATTTATGTTGAGAAATTTCAAATAAATGTTTCAGGACGCTAAATAATATTGCATTACGTTAAACCATTAACTATAGCTTTAATATTGCAATCATGTGTTTGTTTATATAGATACCGGTGAAAATGAACTGGGTTTATTTTATGGGAACCCACATTTTGATGTGCTTTCTTGTCTTTGTATATTTTGGTTGTGTATGGATGCAGATGGAAGCTTTTGTAATGGAACATAGATTTAACAAACAAACATGTTCCTGTTGGCAATCTTTGACCAAAAGAATATGGTAAATAAGATGAAAACCCAATTTGGTATTCTTTATTACAATTCCATGTTTGTACACCCATGAATTAACTCCTTTCATTGCATACACTCCTTCTGTCCACATTTGTGTATTTTGTAATCTGTGTGTCCTTAATTTATTATTACCTTTATTGTGCTACACCTTCTATCATTACCAGATCAAGTAGTTTCCATTGGAGGAAATCTTACTTAATCTAAAAAGTATGTAACCACACGTTCTCTAAAAGACTGAACAATTTATCCCTTAGCCCACCTATTTTGCGTTTATTAACGGTTTAATGGTGAGGTGGCTTGTGGAAAAGTTGCCAAAGGTTAAAGTGTCTTATCGTGTTCTTGTTCCATTACTACAGTTGTGACATTGAGAACTATAGAATTAGGACCACATTGTTTTGCTACAGAGAACAAAATCTGTTCAGGTCGGTCTGTTTCCTAGTTTATATTAAAAAAAAAAAGGCCCTATAACTTACATCCGTATGCCTAGCGATACCCAGATAAGTTGCGTAGGGCTTCGAAGTAAAGCAAAAAAGGATTTAACATTTTATTTTACATTTGTTTGCACAGTGTAGCGCTAATATGATAGTGAACTTCAAAATACTTTTTGGCGGCATGTGCTTTATTAATTAAGTATTTATTAATACATTTTCTCCCGTGGAAATCTTTTTAATCCAGAGACCTCTTTTGAACTCTTAACACAAAACACTGAGATGTCATTGTAATACTGCTCCTGGCAGTATGAACTCGACTGAAATCTCTACAAAATGCTGCTCTCTGATTTCTTTCTGTCTTATTGATTGCATCTGTTTTCCTGAACACATTTGAACTCCTTATCATAACCTAACTTTATATTCTCTTATACCGATCGCTAAATATTCTCTTGATCATCCAAGTCTTGCAAAATCTTTTTAAACATTCACATATCTCTGGATTTCAATTTCACATGACCTTTGGCTGTTTCCGGCTTTGAAGCTTTAAAAAAAATAATAATAATCTAAGTGCCCACTTCTAAGCATGCGGCCATCTAGAATTCATAGTAATGCTCCACATTTTGTTCACATAGAACTACAAAGTTGGTTGGAAAAACTGATGCATAACATAAAAACAAATTGTTTGTGGTGTTTACATCTAGCTGTGCCTTACTTTGCAAATAACTGCTAAATTGCAGCAATAATTTCTCAATCTTCTTAAAACCTGCAGTGTAATTTTAAATAACTTTTTTAAAATTTCTGTTCAAGTGTGCAAACGTTCCATGTAAGAAATTTCTCTAATGTAACATCGGTGTGGGATTTTTCTGTATGTATCTTGTGGCAGCTTGACTTGGTATACACTGAAAACCATGTGGGAGATGTGTTGGGATAATTGCTGAGATGTGATGTATGACACTACTTTGCAGCTGCTTATTTTAATCGGTCTCTACATGTTTCTTGTCTGAAATTGCTCACCCTCAAGTTTTCTGCGCTATTAAGACTCATTTATAATCTCCATTTTTTTTCTCTAAATATATCTGATTTGCACCGGCTCTAAGAGCGCCAGAACAAACCAAAAGTTTGGCGCTGGCAAAGATAGCACCACTATTAAGTGCTATGTCTGTGTGCTCTATTGTTGTTGTGTTTTTTTTTTTTTGTTGTTTTTTTTTTTTTTTTTACTTTATCACATCCCTCAATACAGATGCATTGTGCTGTTAAAGTGGCTCTACAGTTGGGTTTTTTTAATTAATAGAAGCAAAATTTTGAAAAATGTAAAACCTAGTGCCTCCTGCCTGTAGTAAACCCGAGGTGTGTCTTTGCAGACACCAGCAGGTTTACTCTGGTGTGGGGGAAAAAACGATGATAAACATCCCAAGCTTTATTAGGATAAAGGTGAAAAACATTTTAAGACTGCTTAAAGAAAGCCTTTCTTATGCTGATAAAACAATATTTGTGTGGGTACAGTAAAGGAGAAGGAGAGGAACATTACACAACCACAAATGTTCGGATGTCATTTTTGGCAATTTGTTTTTGTTGTGTTGCTAAAGATCTGATGAGCAGTGGCTGAAGTATACATTAAAGCTGCTGTTCCACGTAGTATAATTCATACAACATGAGGTTTTCAAGAAAGATACCGGTCAGTAACCCAAAGCCCTCCCCTATCTGTGACATCACACCAATGAGATCTCGTCTAACGCCTCCCATAGTGCACGTATAACTGCAAAGCTCCATAGTGACTGGTTTTTAACAATAATAACCAATGTGAACTAAATCGATAAATAAGTATGTACATGAAAACAGTTTTATAAAGATTGATTGATCTACTGTGATCTCTCCAAGCCACACGCTGATGCTACAAATAAAAGATACTATAGTATAGAATATTTATCATTTATCCTTGACTATATTCACCCATGGAAATACTCACACCCTCCATTTTGTAAATAGTTTGTTTACTTTATTTCCACTGGGTGAATAGTCACTGATGGTTATAAATATACTACACTATATTATCCCCTGTGATCTCTTCTTTCACTGTATATGTGGTGTAGTAACTGAGGTTTTGCACTAGAGTGGTTTGCAGCAAATGCCATTTACTTGAGTGCCATTTATTCACTTTCAAAAATTTTGTTTTAGAGTTGTTTCTTAATTCTTTGTAAATCCATTCACGAGCTGTACGGTTTTATATGATTTTAATAACTTATCCACATTCTTGATTTTCATTGTATACCTGTATTGAAAATCAGTAAATGAAAAATAGCAGACGTATTGATCTTGTGTAAAAACAGTATTCCCATAAACTACCTATATAAACTTCTGCTACTACTCTTCTAAATATTATCAAGACCACTCAAATGTTTCTAAATTGTTTAATGGGTTGTAAAATCTAGGAGTTTTATTGCTGTGGTGTCTGTGATATTTGCACCCAATTTGGAGCTATACTGCTGTGAAGTGTTTTTTTTTTATTTTTTTTTTTTTTAAATACTCACTGTACATTACTTGGAGTCTGTGATACACTCACACGCTGTACATTACTTGGAGTCTGTGATACACTCACACGCTGTACATTACTTGGAGTCTGTGATACACTCACACGCTGTACATTACTTGGAGTCTGTGATACACTCACACGCTGTACATTACTTGGAGTCTGTGATACACTCACACGCTGTACATTACTGGGAGTTTTATTGCTGCGCACTCTGATACTCTCACACTGCAGATTGGTGAGAGTTGTATAGCGGTGGAGTCTGATACTCGCACACTGCACATTACTGGGAGTTCTATTGCTGGGCAGTCTGATACTCTCACACTGCAGATCAGTGAGAGTTGTATAGCTGTGGAGTCTGTGATACTCACACTGCACGTTACTGGGAGCTTCATTGCTGTAGGGACTCTAATACACTCACACACTGCACATTACTGGGAGTTTCATGCTATGGAGTCTGGTATTACTGCTGTAACTAGAACTAACAGGCTGAGTGATGGGGTGTGCTGGGTGTAATGAGAGTGCAACCCCCCCACCCCCACTTAACCCAATAAATAAAGCATTGTACTGGTGTGAGACACTGCTGTTCCTCCAGGATGCTCTATGCCACCAGTGCGTGTGGTATAATGCTGTGGGAGCACACTCTGTCAGAAGACACAGGCAGGGAACTGCTCTCAACTCCCCCTGCTGTACCGCCAAAGAGCACTCCTGCAACTCTCTGCACTGTGTCAGAGGACGCCGCTCTCCCCCCCACCCCATCCCATATTAAACCAATGATTTAAGATTCCAATTATTGGGTTACTGCGTGAGAGGCATCGGTTTTATTCCCGGGCTGCTCACAACACACAGACAGGGCTGCAATGATTTCAATGAATGTTGGCTGCACCTGCTTCTATAGCAGGGCCTCCCACAGCAGTGGAGAAGAACACACAGCACTGCTCCTCCTATACCACAATAGATCAGAGGGAAAAGCAAGGGGCCCGTTGTTTTTGGAGGGCTGATGGCAACATGGAAGGAGGGTTTGCGTGTCAGGGCTTCAGCTATTGCCTACACTCACATGCATGTGGAGTTTAGTATGTAGCATGCCCCCTGTGTCCTCTCACATCCTCTACTACACCAGTAAATGGTACCAAAAATAAACACTGAATGTTATGTATTGATGAATTATACTCTGCTGTATGTAATACTTTTGTTACTAATTTTATTTTTATTTTTCCCCCTTTTCCTTCTGCAACAATCGGATTCACCCTCTTTTGAAATGAAACTTCATTCTGCTTTAGGTAAGATTTCCTTTATCCTCTATATAATTGTAATAAATGAATTGTGTAAGGCACACGTAGGACATATTGTATAGACTCATGTGTCTGATGAAGATAGATCTGACCTAAGATGTCTGCCCCCGATAGTGCTGTACAAGTAGAGGGCTCAATCAAGTACATGTATAGCTTGGAGGAAAGACGATGATATGATAAAAACATTTG